>JAVKLA010000081.1:36394138-36431100 GCA_034782735.1 Sagittarius serpentarius | reverse complement strand
ATCAAGGCTGTTTCCAGCACAAATCCAAAACACAGCCCCATACCTGCTACTGTGAAGAAAATTAACTCTATCCCAGCCAAAACCAGCACAGATGAATACAAATAAATTTGTAAATTAGCGGAACTAGGGGTTAATGGAAGATTTGGTATGAATAAACAGATCTATCACTGAGTCACTGGAGGGGGAACAATAATGCAATCAGCAGAGGATGTGCTGCTTGAGAATGGCAGCCACTGAGGGCAGGATTCTAATTGTGTAAGAGGCTTATTTGAGCAATCTTCTAAAAACTTTCTGTATTTGAACAGGAAAGAGAAACACAGGCTGAATGCAGAAAATCACTTATAAATGAAAAGGAAAATAAATATGAATCAAAGTAAGCCTATTTATTGCCTTTCATATGAAGTTTCATATGAAGGCCTCCTGAGGCACTTTGGATTGTATTACTGCATTATTGTAAAATGCAAGAGCTGCTTAATCAATGAGAAACAATAGAGTAAAAAGATAAGACCAGAACAATAAGATCTTAGATTAGAATGAATCTATTGACCGGCATTTGTAGCTTAGCCAGGGAAAAAAATTCAAAGTTCTGAATGCTAAAGAAAAATGTCCTCATTATGTGTCTGGTATAATTCTGGCCCATAGCCAAACTCAAAAGTAAATCTCAAGGCTCATAAAGTGAGCAGCTCACATAGATCCAAAAAAAGCATTGCTTTCTACAGCTTTTGTGGCACTTGTAGTCTTCACGTCATTGGGTGTCAGAGTAAAAATAGAGATTTGGTGTTTAAGTCTGTTCTGTGTAAGTACAAATAGGGAAAGCAGTAGTTTGTGTCAGTTGTACAAATAATGACACTTTTTTTTTACTAAAAGGAGTACCCCAATTAAAAATATTTGCAATTTTTTTTATTTCTCCATTAGCTGATCAAAGAAATGCCCAAAGAGTTTCTATCTCTGCTTTACCTTGACTCTGAAATACGTAACATCTCTGTTGGTCAGCCAGGCTCTTAGTTCATTCTTTCAAGGCTACAACAGCATTTTCATTGTGGAGGGCAGAAAATGATTACTTCCTGAGACTATGAAACTCGTGGTAATGAAAAAAGGAATGGCACAAAATGCAGGGTACAAGCATACCACAGGGAGGGGCCATAGAAAAGCTAGGGGTAGTGTGCATTAATGCTTCCCTGAAGAGCATCTTTTCTGTGAAGACAAACAAGAAGCTGTCTGCAGCCTCCCAGTGCTCCTCTTGGGCTTACAGGTATATAGGATTTCTTACCAGACCTTTAAGCAAAAGCTCTTTTCAGACACCTTTTTGTAATTACAACAGTATGTTTGTGGGATGAAGCATAGTGACTGCTTGACTCTTCTCCAGTACAAAAGAAATGTTTATTTTTCGTTGCACATTTTGCATCATTTGCGTATACTATGTAGAACTCAGATTGGCTGGGCACTCTGTAATGCATCTGGTTGGGCTACGCTCCTTGAAGAATGGGAGGAAAAAGGCATTAAAAAGATTTAAAATATAAATAAATGCAATTTTCTTACAGAAAATAAACAGCTTTTAAAAATAGTATTAAGTAGAACAGAGTTATTCTGAGGTCAACTTTCCTCATCACTACTACTTCAGTAAGTTATTTAATAGTGATGCCACATGCAGAACTTTATTATTTCAAAACCATTTCAAAGAGACAGCAAAGCCACCATTCCACAATCAAAGCTAATTTTGAAGTGCTGAAACAAAGCTGATTTTCAATTATCAGAGTCCAAAAAAAGCATCTGAAAATTGTCTTGATTGCTGCAAAACTGTTATCTTTTCATGTTGGATAACTCAAAACAAATAGATGATGCTTATGAAGCTTCAAACAAAAATCCACTTCTAACAAAACATAAGCATAAAAAAACTTCAGCCTGAAAGAGAATATCTGGGAAGAGTTATAAGCTTGTGAAAGTGAGTTTAGAATAGAAGTTGCATCTCAACCTTAACAATGATATTAAGGTCACAAAGCTGTAATACAGAGAGTAAAGGAAACATTGCAAAGTCAAGGGTGAACTATGAAAATAAAATAAAATGAAAATATAATGACCAAATTAAATAAAGGACATCCCTTACCAAGTAAACTAACAATATTCTTAATGAACAGCAAGGACATAGGTTTGGAGAACAATGACCAACTGTAATTCAGTGAGAAATAATAGAAAACCAGAATGCAGTATGTGCTCATAAAACCGTCATGAGGGAGAAGAAAAGGGAAAATGCTGATAAGGATAATATAATATATCTGTGAATGGAGGCCTTGACTAAGGGCAGAAAATCATGGGTGGATAACCAAGTCTCAGTTAACTCCATTTTATCCCTATATTTCTCAAAAATTAAATCATTCATACCTCTCAATTATATTTCTTTTCCAAAAGCTCTCACACTAAATTGGGTGACAGTCACTACCGTGATAGAAAATCTGTTCCACTGACACTTAAAAGACATCAGTGAAGAGATAAAGAGTAAGGTTTAGAGGTACTGGTGGCTCACTTGTTCAGACTAAGTGAGCAGTAGAATAGGCTGGTTAAACTGGGCGTTGTTTCCATTAAGGAATATCAAATAGCAGCAGTATGTTTTGTACTTCTCTCTTGTCATTTTCCCTTTTATGCCAGTGAAAACGTTCACATATGTAATAGCAAGTAGTGACAATAAGTCTCTTATGCAAGCCTGAAATGGTTGTGTTAAAGAAGATTGACTTTTAGGCCAGCAATCCAAAGCCAGTGCTTAATATTAAATATAATCTGCAAATAAAAAATAGGCATGGGACATGTTCTACAACATTATCATATATAAAGAAAGCTTGACAAGACTTTTGTTTTCTACTCAGTTTTCCCTTCAAACTAAAATGAATGTAAATTTTATTTCCTTATTTTGTTTAGGGGACTTCTTGTATCTGTCTTAAATGTGCTTTTTGAAATTTCTTAATCTTTATGGTAAGGATGCTTGTGTCAAAATCTTGCTGAGCAGAGTTGTTCTGAAAAAAAAATTAATTAGTTGAATATGCCTGTTGTTGGCAGTCTTTCGGTGACATTTGACCTAAATCAGAAAACTGAAATCTTAAAAAACACCAGAAGATCAAAACTGAAATCCACAAGATCCCCACTGGAGATGGTGGAGGAGTAAACAGGAAAATGAGGGCAACAAGGAAGCAGCCTTACGGTGAGGCCTGAGAAGACCTGGTGGGGTCTTGTGGAGTATTCAGAACTCTCACAGGAGCACCAATACCTTCGCTCCCTCTCCTGACTTGAAGAGTGAGAATGCTCCTGCATTTTGTGGGAACAGCCCGGAAGGAGCCATTAGCTCGCCTCCTCTGCAGAGAGCCATGACTTTGTGTGAGGCAGTATCACAACTCTGGTTGCTTGCTTGGTCCGTAGTGAGCGGGTGGAGATGGAGAATAACAGCTAGCAAAGTGGGGGGCTCTCCAGAGATCCCTAGCAGAGTCTGAAAATGCATATTCTGTAGGCAAACCTATAATGTATTCAATCCTTTGATGGGTGAGCCTGGCATAATGGAGTAAAAGTGTAGATTAGAGTATGTGTGCCTTCACTGTGTGTATTCAGAATCATGGGAAACTGCCTGCCAAACCTTTGTATAAATGAAGACAGAATTGGGATGCTTCTATCATGAACTGCGGCTAGATATTTCAATGCATGAGTGTGAAAGGAGCAGTGGGGGGACTACAAGTGTGTACAGAGTCAGTGGGCTATTAAGTGGATGAAAGTTTTAATTGTACAAGCGTTGGATGTACAAAGAACAGCCCAGGCACATGACCGTGATATTTTGCATGAGTTCCTGGTCACAGCAGAATTTTTATGCGAGTGTGTATTGGTTAGAACCTACCAAATACTGTGTTTTCAAGTATCTATAGCTATATCATATTTTAAAATCCTTTACACTAATAGGAAGCTTTTTCTGGGCATGAAGTAATTACCTAAAGTTATTCAGGAAAGTGTTTCAGATTTGGAGATGGAAACAAACGTGGCTGCCAAACAGTAGCATTGCTCTGAGCTAGTAACTCACCATATCATCCTATCAAAGGAGTGAAAACAACTGGTAATTGGCGAGTTAAATAAATCAAAGAGGAAATAAACTTAGTAATAAATGTACAACACAGTAACAGCTTTTCTATGCTGCTGTAGTTCTCACCAGTGGTGTTTTCATAATATGCATCACAAGCTTTCACTGTTCAGGGAAACACATTAGTGGTTTTGAATTGTTTTTATTATAAGCCATGCAAATAGTGTTTGTCCCAGTGGGATGTGACATTAATTATTAGCAAAAGATCTCTTACATGATTTCAGTCAATGGAGAACAAACAGTTCAATCTTTGTTTTCAGAGTGCGACATACAACTATTTAAAACTGCATTAAAAAACATTTAACCCATGCAGAGTATTCCTGCTGAAGAGATGACACATGGCAGAAATAAATTGCCCTAATAATATTTGCAAATGTTTTGTGATCACAAAAATGTTATTCAAACATGTTCTCCTTTATTATGTTTCAGAAAAAAACCTAGTATTTAAATTCTTTCATATGGATGGCCAGTGGTCAACTGCTGCAATAAAAAAGTCTGATTCTTTTAGAGGTGGAATTTTTTAGAATAAGGCCCCTATAGACAAAAGCAAACAATAAGTCAATCAAACAAAACATACTTCTGCAAGTGAAGCAAGAGGAAAACAGTGACTTCTGGAAAGCAGAAATAAGCAGACTTGGGTAACTGGTAAGAACTCAGTCCTAAGCAGAAGGGAGCTGACAGTTCAGTAAAGAAATCATCTTAAGGGCACAATGGTAATTATCTCAACGTAAAGGAGGGCTAGGAAGGGTAAGGAAAGACCAACTTGGTTGAACAACGACCTTTTTTATGACCTGAAAAGTAAGAAAGAAGTGCATAAAAAATTTAAGCAGGTTGTATCACTAGGAACAGCTAGAAAAACAGAAAACACACAGGGACAATGTCAGAAAGTGCAAGACATGAAATAAATTACTTTTAATATAAAGTCTACCGAAGAATATTCAGAAAGCTTTGCATAAAGAAGCAATAGAAACAGTAACATGAAAGAGCAAGGAAGCTGTTGGTTGGCTGCTCCTGGGAGAGCAAAATGTATCATTAAACAGCTCCAAGAAGGCAAAAGTGTTTACTTGATTTGTTTCACTTTTAATTTAAAAGGTCAAACCTGCTCAGATGGTTAGCAGAGCTAAAACAGTGAAACAGAATTAAACGTACCAGCTATAGTGCGGAACGGACAGGCTAGAGACATGTTTTCAAATCAGCTGGGCCTGATGAAGTTTTTCCTGTAGGAATGGCTGAAGAAAATCCAGAAAATTAATGGTCACTTCTAAGAATATGGGTAGGGAAGATTTTGAAAAAGGCAAAAACATGAAGTCTGTGTCTAAAAAGAGGAAAAAAGGGAACCTGAGACTTCTAGACCAGTAGGTTTAACTTGAATTCCTGAGGGAAAACTGTAGCAAATAATTAAACTACTGGTAATTACTTACAGGACAAAAAAAGAAAGTCTCAGGAAGCATGGACTTAGCAAGAGTTTATCACATCAATCTAACTTTGTTATGCCAGAGTAACAGGATTTGTGGGTGAGAGAGAAGTAGATGATGTCATCTGTATTGAATCCAGTAAAGCTCCTCACATTCTTTCACATGAATTCCCATAGGCAAACTAGGAAATACAAGATTAGACGATAATTTCATTAGGTGGATACGTAATTAGTTGGAAAGCTGTGTATAGACTGTTTATCAGCATTTCACAGTCAAAGCAGAGGGATGTTTCAAATCTGTCCTGAGGCTGACAGGTTTTAATATTTTCTCTCATGCCTTGATGAATTATTATAGCGTAAGGTTGTTAAATTTGCATAGGATCTGTAGCTAGGGGGCAGCAGTCTGGAACTTGATAGCAATTCAGTAAGGATAAATGTAAAGTTTCTATACTTAAGCAGCCATATGTTTTGAGAGAATAAATGCTTAGAGAGACAGCAACATGGCAAAAGATGATCTAGGAACTGCAGTGGATGACAGTCTGATCTTGAGTCAACAGTGTGGTAGTGTAAAAAAGGCAAATGCTGGACTGAGATGTATAAATCACGGTAATTATTTCTCCTAATCCAAAATAACAGATTAAATGCAAAGTGAGGAAACCTGAACCTGAACAATGGCCCTGCTTTCCTTCCTGGTGTTATGACTCAGTTAAAGAAGGAAGATGTCCATTTTAAAAATGCTGCTTAGCCAAGAAAAGGGTCTTTTTTCTACACTTTTCCCAATCCATTTGGTTTTGAAGAAAATAAATTGGTGAGATGTGCCATCAACAACTTTCTCCGTATCTGCTTGACTCTCTGCTCATTCCAATCTACAGCAGACTTTGCTCTAGAAATAGAGTCCCAAATAAAAGCCAGCTGAAGCAGATAAAATCTAATAAGTACAATATTGCAGAACGCTTATATGCTGTCAGCGACTAACATACATAAACGTAAGGAGAGTTTATATCCCTGGTGGCTTTCTAAATACTGCTTTACAGAAAGCCAGTCCTAGCTCAGAGTGACATTAGTTCTTTCTCCTCTCTTGTGAGTTCCCACTGCCAGAATTTGATTAGATAATCTT
Organism: Sagittarius serpentarius; assembly: GCA_034782735.1. Classification (NCBI taxonomy): domain Eukaryota; kingdom Metazoa; phylum Chordata; class Aves; order Accipitriformes; family Sagittariidae; genus Sagittarius; species Sagittarius serpentarius. Next base: position 36,424,461 of record JAVKLA010000081.1, on the reverse strand, counting down.
TTTCCTTCGAATAGCCAGCTGCTTATGAAATGACACTGCTGATACTTCATGATAACACAGAATAAACTAGCCACCATGTCATAAAATCACTGTGGACATTATATGAGGAAAGAAACTTTCAACTTAACCTTTAATAAAGAAATCTGTCTAGTTCCTACAGTCCACCATTTCAGAGCTCCCAAATGTTTGAGCCGTCTCCCAGCAATTTTGAAGAGTCTGGAAATGACACAGGAAAGCCCACACTGTTATCGGACCCATTCTGCAATTGATTTGATTGAGAATTTTCATGGAAACTGTGGAATCTGGGTGTAAAAGGAAAGCAGCTCTCCACCTGCCTCCATAGACTTTGAGCAACCTGGTCTACTGGAAGGTGTCCCTGCTCACAGCAGGGGGGTTGGAACTAGATGATCTTTAAGGTCCCTTCCAACCCAAACCATTCTATGATTCTATGATATACAACATTAATACTAGAATAAAAGAGAATCAGGAAAGGTTTCAGTCACTAAGTCCCTCACCTGTCTTTTTTCTATTATCAAAGATCATTCACATTTTATCCCCCATAAATCTTACAATTATTTTATTGTATTTTCCCTTGAATGCGCTTTAAAGTGGGGAAGTAAGTCACCACCACCGAGATCCAGAAACCTTTGTATGCGTACTAGTTCTTCAGTGCTATTTTATCCTCTGTCCTTTCGACCAACCTGCTCCTTGTAGGAGACTTCCTCAGAATTAGTGATGCGTAACTGTGCTCTATATGTGTGCGTAGGTGCATGTGGATTTTCCATGCCTTTTTGTACAACTTCAATTCTGTCATTTGTCTTGTGGTTTCACCTTCTCACCCCTTCCTTACCGAATTCTAGAAAACTCACATTTGAAGTAAAGCCTTCAGAGCTGTTATCAAGCAAGTGAAGAGGCATTTCAGTCTTTTTCTCTCAGGTATTTTCAACTAAGTCTGCTTTAAAACAGAAGACGACCCTTGGTTTTGGGGTGAAATTTCATATTTATGTTAAAACTTCTGAGTACAGTTAGATTCGCTTAATTGTCTCCATATTTTATTTGTAGTACATTGGTTCTTCAGCACTTAGCTATTCATGTAGCATTTTTTTCTTGTGTGTATGTGTTCTTTTACCTTTCTTTGTGTATTGTTTATTTTCTCCCCTTGTACAATCCTCTCAAATGCAGCATTTACCTCGAGTATGATTATTACTGTTTTTAAATAACCCTGTTCCTGCTGCATGAATTCATTGAAGACATTTTTCACAGTTTCTCCATTTTTTCTCTTTACTGAGACCTTCCTGTGATTTTACGCAGAGAACAATACATGTGTGTACACAATGCAGCAAAAGATGGATTTTGGAACATTTGCAGGAAGCAGAGAAGTCATGTTAATTTAAAAGTACTCCTGTAGCACAACTGTGTTTTCTATGGCATTCTATCTTGCGATATTTTTATTCTGTGAATAGTATAATCTGTTTCATAGACCTTCATTTTATTTTAGTATTCATTATACAGTTGCAATGAGACTTTGTCATTAATTTTTTCATGTATCCCTGCTTTTCAGACTTCTGTAGCCAAACCTTTCTATTGGAATATGCTGAGAAGATGAGTAAGGAAAAGAATTAGGTTTCTAGGAGTGGAATATTGTTTATATCTGAGTTTCCTTGTCATGAGGGTCTTGTTCAAAATAGTCACCCAAACCAGATAAAACAAATTTGAAAATCAAGTTTAGTCACACTTTTTATTTGATCTGCTTTGGTATTAAAATTATGGGAGTTTTTGCCATTGCCAAAGGCAGGTTATCATAAATGGAAGCTGGAGAAATATTTAAGTGACAGCAATCAGGTGACACAACTTATTTTTTTTCAAAGCTTCTTCAATAAGTTAAGAAGGTGGTTTTGCACATATGCGTATATGGTACCTATGAACAGTTGATGGAAACAGCACAGAAATATTAAGAGCAGCAAGAACCCTTTATCTTACTGCTACCAGTGCAACTAATCTCATTATAAGCTAGAAGTGTATTTAGGAATTGAGTGAAAATCTTAGTTTTTATATCAACTCATGCATTTGACTATGTCTAAAGACACATATTAAAGCATGTATTTTTCTCAAGCATCTGAAAAGATTTATTTTTGGTTCCCAAAGAATGGCTGTGTGCCTTGCAAGCAATATCGCTAGAAATGTAAACCTGGCTTCTGGAAAGAAATACAATACTAGCATTTAACAAAGTTATGTCACATTACAACTATTTCTGGTGAAGTAGTTGTGACTGGTATTTTGAACTTGGATCATCAGGCAGAAGGAAAAGCTAACGGGAATCTTAACTGGGAGTTTCCTTTTGCCTTGATGGCACTTACGGCATTGGCTACTTTTATTCGTCTGGTAGTCTGCTTTGATTGTTTGATATTCTAAGCAATTCACAGTGGCTCCAAGATCTCAGTAATGATAGGACCTCCTTGCACACTATGCTGTTTTCACTCAGGTGGGAAGAATCTTTTCTAGAGAACGATTAGCTGTTCATATATGGCCTTTTTTAGATGTGGTCTCTCGTGACTAGTTTCGGAAAGCTTTTTCCTTTTGTACCCTTTTAAACTTGAAAACATCACATAGTGAAGAAAAATTAGAATGGACAGTTAAAAAGCTGGAGATTCATCTCTCTAGCTTGCTTTTTGATTCAAAACTGATCATTTTTTAAAAGTAACAAAGGCTACTCTTTCTGACCATGACAGGTACAGTCAGATCAAGCAGGTATGGCATCTAGTTCAGTTGTACCATCATGTAGCACAGTTTAACTGTGGCTGTCATGTCATTAGAACTTGCACTGCATTGTTTAGCACTTGATTGTGGATCAAAGAATTGAAAATAGTGACCAATTAAGTGAGCTGTCAATAAGATTAAAGGACAGGGATGGATTAACTTCATATGTTAACATTCTATTCTTGTGCATACAAGCGAGCTCCGTAAACAGCTGCAGAGATAAGAACGGCACAAGATCATTCCCGTAAAATATTATAATTGGAATTTACAATTCTCAGTTTTCATTATTAGAAATACTCTGAAAACGTTGCTTCAAATGTTTCTGGGTTTACATTTTTCAGTCTGGGTTTGTCAGCACAGGAAACTGGAAGTTTTTTTCTGATGTCTTGACTTGCTCCGCCACATATCTAGAGTGAGCTGTTTCATGCCATGTACTTTGAAGCAATGGGGAAAAAACCTGGCAGTATTAGCAGCGTAGAGCACTGTGTACTGTTTCCTGTCATATATAGCGTCATTTGGAAAGTGAATATTAGTCAAGATTGAGGAAAGCAGCAGTTGCTGCTCATCCTAAAATGTTTTAACAAGCAAATGATTAGTTTTCTCACACAAAAAGACAATGTCAAGAAGAGCTGAGCAGAGCTCAGAGAAGATAAAGCAAACACTGAATGTCTAGACATTTCCCCACCAAGAAGGGTTGTTGTTAAGTTTTACGGCATAATTTCACAGGTGGTTAACTGTGTGACTTCTAATATTTGGATGGCTTTTTTTTTTATTGCTTTCATAACCTTAGTAATGCTTTGGGGCTTGGGGAGGACTTCCGAACAATCACTACTTCCGCAGACCTGTATTCTTCACTCTACCCCAGATCAATTTAAAGTTACAGAGCACTGCATGACACCATCTGACTAACACGTGTCACACACAGGAGACCAGAAACAGCTTCCAGCAGCCAGACTGCCAGTAAAACCAAGGAATCCCATTTTTGGCATTGCAGTCAACAATTACCTACATCCTCTTTCTTCTCTAAGGGTGCCACAGCTCCCTTGCATCGTTAGTTGGCTGTGCAATGGGCTTGCAATGTGTAAAGCCACCAGAGCACCCAGCCTTCTATTTCCTTGTCATTTTGAATAAGAAAATTGCAAGGACAATATAGAATTGTAGCCAAAAGGGCCCTCTGTCCACTTCTGAAAAAAGTGTTTGTCCCTCCACTGCAGCTGCTGATTTTGTCATAGTAGTAGTTACCCAGACATCATATAGTTTCTGTTCATACTGTCTTTATATGGTATGCAGATGATCCAGGCAGAGGAGGAACCTTTGAGCAGGTCCCCTGAAGACAGAGGACAAGACTTACCCTCACCACTTCTGTGAAACCCCGTGCTCACTTAGAAAATTTGAAGTTGTATATCTAGTGTTGGTCACGTCTGTCTTCGGGAAGCAAATCTCCCTGTACCGTCTTCCTGATACCGAGTAGACATTGGGACGCATGTTGTAACTACACTTGTACCAAGAGGCACACACTGTCGTGCACAGGTGAACATCTCCAGGAGCTGCAAGCAAGCAGGAGGATGGGCCTGCCCTGCTGATGGAAACGTTCTGAACAACAGTGTACTTGAACTGTGCTTGGAGCTGGGTCAAGTCAGGTAGAGTTTGCCTCTGCAAAACTGAGATAGATAGTTGGTCAGGAAATACTTTCTCTAAAGCATCCTTGATGAAGATATCCAGATAAGGGGTTATAGCTTTACTTTATCTACCATGTAGATCTGATCTTTGCGCACACCATAGAGGAAACACTATTTTGCAGCAAAGACACCCGTTTGCTCACTCCGTTTCTCTCATAGCCACCCATAAGTCCCCTCCAACAGCCTTAAGTTCTCAGCTTCCTTCTGAAGCTGCCTTCCAAGGCATGTAATCCTGAAACATCTCCCTCAGACCGATGAGGAGGCTTTCTTCCCAAAGAGACAGTCAGATTCAGAAAAAGTCTTGTTATTCCCTTCCTCAGATAATTCGACTATTCACCCTTCTCTTCCGTTACCTCATGCAGTCAGCGAATCCTTGCCTCACCAAACTACTCAAGACTTGCAGGAATGCAGGTGCTGGTAACGCAGGAAATCCTCAGTCCTTTCTCTCCGTACAGTCGTGGAGACCTCGCCCCACCACACCGCCCTCTGTTTTCAAAGTATGACATGTCCACTTTATTTTCCTGTTTAGACTTAGCTGGAGATTGCAATGAAGAGTGCACTTGTGCAAAAATAAAAGCACGATTACTGAAAACAACTACAGATTTTAAAAGCATTCTCTATCAGAGAGTAAATATTAAAAGTTTCTGCGTCCTTCCTGTTACTTAGCACTGTTACGCTGTTACGCTAGACAGCTATCTGAACTGGCTAAATTTTTGTTCTGAAATTTACCTCCACCTGCAAGTGAAGTGCCTGCCACCTAGTGTTGTTATTCCCGTCTCCTCAAGGTTTTTTTCTCTTTTCCTTCCCTGCAAATTTTGCTGCAGTTCTCTACAGAAAGGAAAGGCCTTTCAATTGAAACTGATGCTCCTGGACAGTACAATGCTGTTGTCATCTATGCATTTACATTTTCCATTCTCCTTGGCTTGGTTATTTACTAGAAATACCAGCTTTCTGTAGCCTTAAGACAGAAAGAATGTCTTGCACTGTGTACTTCTAGAAGCTGTTGCAATGCCCTGTAGGGCATCCTAACTGTTGTCCTAAATTGAGATGACAGTGTTGCTCATATTAAATTGCCTTCTTGCTTGGCTTGGCATGCTGGGATCCATATCTATTAATGCAGGAGTGTCCAAATGTCCTGCTAGGAAAGCAATTTGTTCCTCAGTAGGGTGTCAGGGAAGCAGCTGGTCTAAGAAACTATCAGAGGTGATGTTAGGGGCAAGTTGTGTTTTTCTTGATTTAATGGAAATTTTTACTGATCCATCTCCTTGCCTGTCCCCACCACTTGTCAACAGGGCAGCACGTATCCATCTTCAGCCATCTCCTATCCCTCCCGACAAGCCTGTCATATCTCCCTTGTAGAGAGGCAAGCTTTCACACAGCCTGAGCCTCATAACAGACACTTCAACAACAGCAAGCATGTTATTAATGGATTTTTTAAAAAATGCCCTACAGAGACACAATTTCAGAACGTTTTTGCGAAGTATCAGTTTTTAAACCTCCACTTGGAGCGAGACACTCTCACAAACTGAAGTTTGGTTTTGTCCCTTTTCTCTTCTTTTTGCACACATAGCATAAAGTACTTTTAACCCCTTGAGTAACTTTTATCAGTTTGTCCTTTTTACATATGTATTCTGTATTACGTTTTAAGTCAGCTAATGAAGGAGAAACATGAGGTTTCTGGAGTCTCATTCAAATGGCTTATTAATATTAATGTATGTTAGCTGCTGTTTGAGAGAATTATTATGGGGATGCCTACATTTATGAAGCTAGGCTGTGGTTATGGCAGAAGTCATTTTCTGGTGATCTTAAGAGGAAGCAGTGTACAAGTAGGGTGTGGCAGTCTGTATCTTTATGGCTGTAGTTACATCATGATACAGGTAAGTGCAACATCAGGTGCACAATACAACTTGCTGATAAATAAGGAGCATGCATATCAAAGGATACTTCTTAATTAGGTCTGCTTGAAAAATTCAGGAGGGCTCCACATATTTAATGATACTGTCTATTTAGGTTAAACTGTAGCAAACTTCTTTACTTAAGGACCATGATGTTTACATCACAGAATAAATCAGAAGTCCTGTCAACAAATTCTGCATTAAAGAGTATGTAAATGTTCGGTTAGAGCTAAACTCATTTTCTTTCTAAGATGCAACAAAATAGCTTGAACTCTCAAAGTAATGAAGTTCAGTAAAGAAAACAGCCCTAACCTTAGCTTACTGAATTGTTCCTCAGTACTTGGAGATGTGTCTTAGGACTGCAAAAGCTGCATCATTTTTCAGAAGGTAGCTGCTGAGAAATAGTTTTTTAATGTAAAATGGACTGTCAGATTTTAATCTGAATTAAGCTCACTAGGATATGACCAGGGTACGTCAACTATGTTTTTCTTATTACTTTAAACAGCCGCTTACACTATCTTTATTATAAAATACACCAGTGAGGCTAATAAATGCTTCCCTGGTACTTATTTTCATTGTCAATGTCTTTCTGGCATTATACATTATAACAGACTTTTTTAGTTGAAAGTTCAAGAAAGAAAAAGTTTCAACTTGCAGAGCTGACATCCTTCATTGAAAATTCAAATGCTCATATAGACCTGGCCCACTTTTTTCCTGATATCAGTGACAAAGGTTTGCTTGATTTTACTTAGATTATAGCCGATATCATAGTATGGAAGTGTCATAAACCCTCAGCCAGTAGTTTAGCAAAATGGATAGTGTGGTGCAAGATAGGAAGGACCTTTATTTTGGCAAGGAAGAATGAGAAGTTAATTTTACAACTTATTCCAATTAGGTTGAGAAACTCTTTAAAAGGCACCACGTAATCTCCCTACAGTCCTCTAGTGCTATCTCATCATGTATTTAATCCATAAAATGCATTTGTTGCATATGAAAGACTGTGATGGTTAATTTTTTAAACAATAAAGCAGCATTTCTTTTCTGCACAGCAAAATGGTTTTTAATGTGGTATTTTTGATTTCTACATGTTTAATCAGATAATTATAAGATTTGTTAGTTCATTTTCACAGGCAGTGTTTCATAGCAATATCTTTTTTTAAATTTGTCACATATTTTCCATAGTAGGATCATTATAAAAATACCAAACATTACCAAACATACCATTTAATCTGCAGATTGCTATATTTTTAAAACACTTTGTTTCAGAGATTTATTGATATGGACGTTATAGTAATGAGGTTTTGCCAGCATTAATAAATATACCTGCTGTCTCTTGAGGGAATCCTGGCATCTTCATGGCCCAGATCTAAGATTAATATTTTGGCAAGGCTTGATTTTAAATTTAGCTGAGTTACAGCTATCTAAAAATTACTGTTTACAGTTATCCTGTTGGAGTTTTTTTCCAAATACTGACAGACAGGTTTTTTTCTTTCTCTCTGCCTATAGATATTGTGATGTAATACTGTTCAATATATAATTTATTCCACCATTACCAATTTTTATCTGTATTCTCTGGCTAGGGGTTTTCTTGTGTCATTTTTTTGTATGATTCTTAGCACGCTATGGTTCCTAACCCATAGAGTTGCCCTTAATGATTTAAGAATTTTACATATATATATGTGAATATGTAATTAAATACATATAAGTATATACTTCACCCTTTCCTTCCCATAGTTGCAGTAATAAAACAGCAAACTTTACAGAAAAATGCCAAACAATAACTTATTTTTTAAATGTGACAAAAATATCAGGGAATTTTGGACCTTTACCTACTAGGTTGTATATGCTTTTACTTATAAGCCCAATGAACAAAGTAAAACACGCCAGAAATAGTTTAGTGCAAATATTATGAGGAATTTTTTTCTTTGCCTGAACCAAGGTGTATAGTGAATTGCAGATATATGTGCATATTATAGTTAGAAGTGAAGGAAAGAAAACTGAGAACTATATGTCCCCAGCAGGTTGCCAGTTTACAGTTCCATCTCGAATGACATTTACTGTGTTACATAATTGATGTTCCTGCACCAACAGTATATTGCAGATTCGCATTCGGTTTTGTATTTTATTATAAAGATTATTCAAGTTCTAAACATGGGAGACTTTCTAACGTCCGGTCTATTATTTAGATCTTACATCTTACTGGAATATATGGCAAACAATTTGGTTCTGTGCCATGCGATCCAGAAGAACATGAGAAAGGTGTACCATCATTTCAAATATACTTTCCCCTGTGTCTTTTCTCCTTTGGTAATTATGTTGTTTTATACATTTTTCACTAATATTGGAAAATGTCTTGGCATTGAAACTCTATTATGGAGGAAGAAATTGAGACTGATTTAAAGGGGTCAGAGTGACAGTAACCTAAAAGGGAAGTCCTTGGAGATAATAACTTGAGGGCGTGGGATGCATGAGGCTGTAGATATTTCCCACATGCATGTGCTTATTTATTTGCTGTTGTGGTTAGAACAAACTTTTGGTACAGCATATACCTAAATAATCATCACAGTAGAAAGAATCTGAACTCAGAAACTGCATATGAATGCTCTGACTTTGAGTACTTTCATAGCTTTTAGTGGAAATTACTCCTGACTTGATTTTGTTTGCATATACAAATCAATGGAATAGAAGAGAATGTGAAATATTCCAGGCTGTCTTCTTAACTCCCCTGCTGATCTCTTTATACTAATCCATCCGTTGGCAGCAGTAAAACTGGATTAATCAGATTAGTGCTAGGGAAAGTCAATTTAAGTTAAAGCAGCCTCACTGAAACTTTAGTATGTCTGAGATTGGCCTGAAAGTGACTGGGTCATGATTTAGTGGAACATGAAGTCACCTTTTCCCCTCATCCTCAGCTATATCAACTAGGCACAGAAACTAGGTAAGAATAAAAAAATATGTTCTCTGCTGAATTGCTTCTCCAATGGAGCTTGCTCTTGTTGTTGTCTTTGGAGATCCTTAAGATGAAGGCAATATAGAGCTGGGCATAGATTTGTTATTCATTGTACACAGGAAAAGCTTTAAGTCATTTTTAAGACATTTTGCTTGTGAAGTGATGAAATAGAGAATAAAGAAAGTAGGAAATCTTAGCTGATCTGAAGAAAACCGAGTTTCCAAATTAAAATTACGTGAGAATGTACATGAGGTGAAGTAGCATACATACATTTGTCTTACAATTCTAATTTTAGAGTCTGGAAGTGGAAAAAATGAGAAATAATTTAGGAATTCGCCTGTGTTGTGATAAATGGTCTGCATGTATGCTTGTATGCAAATGGATACCCTTTCACAGAAGGATGTAAAAGCCTTCTTTTCTGGCTGGGTATCTCTTTTTCAGTAGATCTACTGATGGTGATAATTCTGCTGATTCACACATTTTATATGAGATGGATTTTTATTTTTTTTAGTTCTTTGCTGAGGTGTTTTAATTCAGCCATTTGATTTTTCAGAGTTTAAATGCTGCCCTTTTTCAAAGTGCCCACTCATTATGAACATATTGTGTGGTATTAATAATATTCTCAGTACTCTCAGATGAATCTCCTCTCCCCTCTTTCTTTCTTAGATCTTTCTTATTGTTCTTTTTTTTCCAATTTCCTTTGTAACAATGAGTAGTACGGGCTAGTTTAAACTGTGGACCAGACATAATCAGATGTGCAGAACCAGATATTTCAGTATCTGAGATGTGTGACACTTCATTATGTAAGCCATTATTGTTGAAAGCCAACAGTTGCCACAGTCAATGTAGTGGTGTATGTACATTTTGTCCTCATTCATTGTCGTATGTAAATTCTTATTGAAATAACAGTAAAATGCTCTCCTGAAAATGTTGACTTTTGAACAGTGAATCTCATCACTGGCCACACTTAGGACACTGCACATGTCCAGATCATTAACGGGTACCTGCATGTTAAGCCTTATTTGAGAACCTGTGATGTGAAGCTTTGGTACCTGAATAAGTTCAGAGTATGTGAGCAAATTAATATTAATATGAAATCTAATATTCGAGAATTATTATAGTGGCTTGGGGGGGGAGGGTGAGAAAGAGTGAGGGATTTAAAAAAATTCTGCCCTGTGCTGCAGCTGAAAGCTCACACCGAGACAAAGTCCATCTCATGATAATAATGAATGCCGCTGCAGGAGCTGTCTCCACAAAACTGAGATATTGTTTTCTCAGTCTAACATTTCTCCTGCCAGTTGGCAGATTTTTTTTTCAGAAAGCAACCCATCTGCTGCTTGAACCACATAGTAACTTTGCAGCTCACTGCTTGCGCTGTTGTTTCTCATCTTGACCTGTGATCAAAAGGTATTTGTGATTCAGTGACATTGCAGCTAAGCAATAAAATCAGAGTATTTTAAGCAAACACAATCCAGGAAATAATTGTATATATTTATTTTCAGAGCAGGGTGTGTGGCAACTGATGACACGAGTAAACATCAGAGGCTTTAGGGGCTCCTAGAAGTTAGTGTTCCCCCAAAGACTGTGCCCTCTTCACACAGCTTATCCTTTATTCCCTCTAACCGCAATTCTCACAGCTCCTCTGTGAAATTTTTAAAGGAATAGTTATCAAAGATGTTCATTACTTTTCCTGAAAGATGGGTCACTGAAACAAAAAAGATTGAGATAACTGAGCTTGCTTTTGAGATTATTGAGATTATTTTCCATTTTTGTGATAATATTTCTTATTGTGGCAATATGGCAATGGATGATTTTCACTTGCTCTCAGTCCTTGTTGGAAAATGTATTTCTGTTTGCATAAAGAACAAAATGACTGCTTTAGTTTAAATTCTACTGTACTCATAGGACTTTATAGGACTTTGCTTCCCTTACTATTCAGAAAGATTGCTGTTGTCCCCTTTGAATCAAGGTGGTCAGTTTGCATGAGAGAAATCTGATCAATGGAGCTTGGTACTTGTACCGCAGAAGACAGTCAGGGATGGGTCATCTTCCTCCAGTGTGTTCTGAGTCTGGATTTATTTCTTACTCCTTTCTCTGCTGATGATTCCTCTGCTCAGTAAAGAGGCCACATCAATGACCGATCTTTTGGTTCAGCCATCTCATGAAAAAGAGACTTTGAGTCACCAAAGGAAAACAACAGAGTATCATATAAAAATGTTAAGTTTGGCCCAAAACGGTACGTTTGCCTTCTGCAGCAAGAAATATTTCTGTTATAAACAGAAATGCTGGGCTAGATTTAAGTCAAATCAACAAAGGAGGCAGAGAAACTGCAAGTCCCTTCTCTCCAGGAGGTAGGAAACACCTGTCCAACACTGTTCATCTGACCATCTTAGAAGTTCTTTCAAGGAGACTTCTCCAAACACGCAGTGGTGTTCAGGGCATTTCCCCTGAGAGACAAGGGTTCAGGCTTCTCAGGCAGAAGAGGGAACTGCTGCCTCCTTGTCATCTCCTCCTGTGCTTTCTTGGTTTTGTGAATATAGCCTGAAAAAGGAGAATCCACGAAACCTATCTGCCCAGCCCGTGCCAAATCCACAAATAGTGTTGGTGGGGCTGAATCAAATTTTCTAATGAGTAAAACTCCTACCTGCTAAATTAGCTTTCCTTATTCAGCATGTGGAAAAGGATTTTGGCTTCTGTCATGTCATAAAGTAAAATCAAATGGCAAAACTATGTACTGTAGTTTCAACAGGCTCCACACCCCCCCCCCCAAATAAACCCACCCCAAAAAAAACCTTTCAGACAGTTCTGTCTGTCCAGTAAATATCCCAAAGGTGTCTAAGAAACTTAAAAGAGGAGCAAATGAGAAAGACCATGCTGAATTTGTTAAAACAGACAGATGGCTTGAACAGAAAAATAGCTTATTCACTCCCTCAACTATAATGTTCTCAGCAAGTGTCTCTGTTGAAAGGATAAGCATGAGAAGAGATAATAGGATCTTAAGAAAACTAGGAACATATCAACAAAGCCAGTCTGGCACAGAGTTATAAACAAAAATTATCTTGGTATTATTTGAAGGCCCTCCGCATGCTGGGAACTACAGCCCCTGCTTTTTTGTTTGGAAAAGGTATCCGTCACATTGTTGGATAAAATCTATCAGGAAATAAAACCTATTTGGTTCATGTTAGTCAACTGGCTCGGGACCATTCTAAATATTTTTTGAGAAATTTGGCACAATTGTTAAACATCTACTTTTGTGAAGCATATGGTGTGGTGTAATGGGTTGTCTAACTGATTTTTAACAGATTGTTGGGTCAAAGAGATGATAACATCAGCCTCTTTTTTTCTCTTCTGAATTCACTGAAAACCTATCAGAGGGAAGACAAAGAATATTATGGGGGTGAAGAATAGACTAAAAGACCATTTAAAACCACATACCCTTGGGAAAGACAACTTAAGTGGCTCTGAGACATTAAGAACAAAGAAATCTAGTCATTCTTAAATGTATCTTGGGGACGGGGGAGGAAGCCTTATGTAGAAAATCATTTCGTTTCCAAAATCCCAAAAAGCCATTCAATAGACTTCCATGTCACTCCTTTAATAAGTAGGAATTTTTAAAAGTTGCTATGATTTAATAAAGAAAAGCATAGCTCAAGCTATTAAAAATCTGTTGTAGACTGTCAGTGAACAGCTAGAATAGTTCAGCGAGTGGACTGTGGTACACAAGTATGTTGGCAGTTACTATAGCTGGTCTGCAGAGTCACAAGGAATGCCATTCTAGTGCTTGCCCCTAGAAATTGAGGATATACAGGACATTTTGAGGGCTGATGGTGGTCTGTGACCTCAAGGGTTTGAGACACCGTGGCTTTCAGATGTTTTTACATACTAATAATTTACTTTGGGGCCTTCAAGGCACAGTTTACATGGGATTAAAGTGCCATAAATAGGTTGGGCTGTTTTCAAAGGGGTAATTATATTCCCAAGAGCTAGACTATAGTAGCATTATTTACAGTGATGACAGCTTGAGTCATCCTTTTACTTACGACTGTTAGATGTGCGGCAGGTTTTGTGTTTGTTCAGTGGCTGGTGCAGCAGGTACCTGCTTGTAAATGGGGTTCCTTGACATTACTACAATAAATTTTTTAATGTTATCAGTAACATACAATAACAGGAACTGTATTGACTCCAGCAGAGCTGTTTCTGTTACAGAATGCTATTTAGTATGTGAAGGTGGCCAAAACTGTTTCTTTGCTAGAATTGCTAAGATTTTTCAAATTAGAAATTATCTTTGATGCTGTTGAACTGGCATATATGACCGAGATTAGAAACCTCCCTCTCCTGAAAATTGTCAAGGCTTCGAAGATAAAACAAAAAAAATCATTGCTCAGTTTTTAATCGTTTGTTATTCCTATTTTTTTCCTTAGGAATTAGCTTTTTTGTTAAAAAATGGATGAGTACTTGAAGGTTTTAGTACTAAAACATTTTTCTTCACTAATATCTCCAAATGGTGAAGGTAACTGAATATCACCATACCTTATGTTTCATAAGCAAAGATGATTAACCTGACTGCAGTTTAAAATCACTGTTCAGCAATCTAGAGACAGAAAACAGCAACAAAGTCATTAGGTTGATCTTTTCTAAATCTCATGCAGGGCAACAAATTGAACACTGTGCATTTGAACAAGAATCACTATTATTAGCGAATAAATTTAGTAATATCCTGAGGTACTACTAGTGTTGAAATAAAAGTCTCTCAATCTGTTGGTGAGTTAATAGATCAGAATATTACACTTTATATCTAGTATTCAAGGAAATAAAACCTATCATGAGAGCTAAATAGTTAAATATATCTTTTTCTGAAGTCTGTCTTACACCACAAGGAGAAAAGTTATAATACTAAAAATTATTAAGTCTTCCAAATTGCAGAGTAGTGTCTGTCTAACGCACCTGGCAATTTCTACTTGTTATTTGGAGAATGTTGTCTGGTTTTGCACAGTTTGTGCCATACAATGTTAACTGTTTGTGCTCCTTGTTCTTGCTCTTTCAATTTTCTGCCTACCCCAGTCACTCCGTTGCATTTGGAAAAAAACATCTACATCAAAGCAAGAGGCAGGGATGAGATGAGAGCACAGCTGCCAGAATTACGCAGTAGCCATTACCCACGTCAACTTTTCCCAAGATTAACATTTCTTCAAGGTCTCACAAGAAGCTTTTTAACTATTTGAAGCTACTGCTTTACGTTTGTTCACAGCAACTTCTAATCGGCCTTACTTACAAGAAGTAGCTGAACACATGCTCATTCACATCGTATGGTGATAATTCAGATAAAACAGCATGATAAAGGAAGCATTAGGTTCTACCAGCCTAATTTGTTGTTCAATGAATGTACGTAATCTAAATAGAGATCTCATCACAAGTAGCATCAGACTGTCTGCTTTCATTAAAAAAAGATTATAAAGCACTTATCAGTCAAAAAAAAACCACAAAACCCAGTCTGATAAAAAGCGCAGGGGATGGAGTGATAAATTACTGTTAAAGAGTTTATTATCTAATCTGGCCAACATTTACATAGGTACAAATATATGTCTCGCTGGTGGAACTTCATTGCACGTAATTGGAACCGAACTGAGTTTACAGAGTAGTTTAGAGGATGATTGAGCAGCACCAGGCCTCTGTCACTGTGCAAGTGTTGGAGTAGCGTAGTCCTAATTCCAACATGCAAATCTATACCTCTTGCATTGGCATTGTTGCCATTTTGCCTGCTGCCTCTACATCAATAATACCATGGGAAAGTTATAAGCCTCGCCTCAGAGCTGAAACTTCGGAAGTGGCATGATGAAAGGAAGTGATGGCCAGAAGAGAGGGAGTGAGGGGAAGGAAGCAAGAGGGTTACAGTACCATGTTATTCCAATTGTCTAGGTTAGTTTGGTTTCTGCTTAGTTATTTCCTTTTCTTTTCTTTAAAGACTTGCACTGTGGATGATAGGTTTCCTAGGGGATTTACTGTGGCAAATGTTTTAACTGTCATACCAGATATAAAAATATTTTAGGAGATCATTTTTTTAATAGCTGTGAACCAGATCCTCAGCTTTTCACTGCTTTGTACTTGGGCAATATAAAAAAAACTGGGAAATGCCCTGAGGAAGACCTTTGACATGCTTCTGCCTTTTGGCTGATTCTTCCTTATATAATGGTCCCTGGTAGATTATTATGGTTCATTTTTAGTCAGGTCAACCCTGTTTAGCTCCTGAAGATACCCAGAAAATTCAGGAGAGTGGTTTGCAAATGTTTCTCTTCGTCATGCTAATATCAGAAATTAAATTAAAAGACCAATAAATGATTCACAGAAGCCGCTTAATAAATAATTGGAGGGGGGAAGCAGGGAAGAACTCAAAGAGGAGGAAAGCAGATATCTTCATCTATCTATAACGATAGATACTATCTGTCCACAAGATAATAACTGATGCTATCTATAGAAAGCATTATCTATAACCATCATTCTTTCAACATTTAATTTAGTGATCACAATTGAATCTGCAGTATACATTGTAAAATATACAGACTTGACAAGCTGACTGAGCTAACAATGCTATTGGATCCTTACTTGGGAATTTCAGAGATTTTGCTATTTTAACTGTGCAAACTTAACAGTAGTTTGCTGTATTTTCTGCTGCTTATTCACACATGCTGCTGAAATGCTGCATATAGAACTTTGCAAGTTGGAAAGTCACAGGTATTAGTTTATCAGATAAATAAATGAACGTTTACGGCAATAGCAAAAGCCTCTGAGTGTAAAAGAATATACCGAAAGAATGTAATAATAATAATAATAATAATAATAATAATAATAAAAATAAATTAAGGAATCCAGAAAAAATCTCCGTACTGGTTCCCTCCTTCTCTGAAGAGGCAAAAATCTGGAGTAATAAATTTTAGCCTTTAATGTAACATCATTCAGAAACAAATCAGCCATAAAGAATGGCTGTCACAGCCAGAATACTTTAAACCATGATAAAAGAATAGTAAATTGCTAATGTTACTGTATTCCAGGGGAGTTGCCTGTGGTTTCTAAGGTAAGACGATTAATGAAACTCCAACTGCTAATGGCTAAGAGTAGGTATTTGACCTCAGTGCAATCTGGGTCAATCAGAAGCTTGCAGAGAGTATCCTCAGGCTATTTTTCCATTGTTAGATGACCTGTCTTTGTGTACGAATAAAGCATTGCTCTTTCAGGCTGGCAGCCTGATACAGGTATACAGAGAACCACTGTAAGGCTGTCTTAAAGAAGCCCTTTGTAAATCTCATCATAAGAAAGGAGGAGCTTGTTAAACATACAGTCACAACCTGCAATGCCACAGATATTCTGGACAGTGCTACAGGTCACAGAATAAATTACAGAACCCCCTATAATTGCGAGAGTCCCATATTTCTGTGTCACATACCCACTGAAGTAACGGTATGGCGTTTGTACTTCATCTTTTAGAACTGTATCTTTCCTTCCAGCTGGGACACACTGTATCATGACACAGTTAAATGTAAAATCAAGATAATTAAATCACTAAGTCACTGTAAACTTGCTTGGATTTCCCTGAATATTTGGTTCTTGCAGTTGTCATGCTCTATGAAATAGGGGAAAACACTCCAGTTGTCAGCACTGGCACACAGTAGTACAGCTCCTGCAGAGCTGGGTGGGGGGCAACTACCATCCATTGTGGGTCTCCCGAAAGTTTTCACAACCCAGTTCTACTTTTCCTGTGAAGAAAATATTCCCTGCTCCTGAAACACTACATGAAAGGAAATTTCAGTGATGAGAACTTGCACTCCTTAATGCTTTAATTATTTATATGTGAGAAACCCTTTTACAAAGCTTTCTGGCATCTATTTTTTATTGTGTTTTATGAACTTAAGCAGATTCCCATTTTCTGCAGCCAGGAAAAGAACAGGTTTCTTGAATGCCCTTTATAGAAGTAAAATTGCTTTTTGGCTTGCAGGAGGTCATGCAAGTAATTAACTTCAATCAACGAGAAGTGTCAGGAGTCCAAGGGAAATTATGCAAGTATGTTTCTCAAGATTTAGTGATAATTGTCTACTCATCATGCACCAGTTCTTTAAGGAGCTTCTGAAGATAACTGAAAAAAGTTCTTGCCTGCTGAAAAAAGGCATTGTTATTCTGGATATGACTCAGTACAGTCTTCAGCAGTTAATTTATTTTGATTCAGGAAGTTAGCTTTATGCTGCTATATAGCCTAAAAGAATATTGTCCACTTTGATGGTGGCTTTTTGTTAATGAGTGATCAGGAACTTTTATTAACAACCCGATCTTTGAACCATTAGGCTACAGGTAAATCATGTTTCCAAGCTTTTCAAATAAATATTTTTATTTAAGTCAAAACTAATCAGGTGGCTCCTGGTGCTAAAACATTTAGATAAACTTTACTATTACTAGATTCAATTTAGTGACATATTTGGCAGCCCTGAATAAATTCACAAAAATTATTCAAAACCCTTTGGAAATTCAAAAGTAATACTCAAGTAGAACACTCACACTACTCCTTATTCCATTATTTGTTGAAGACCCGCATTTACAAAGCAGCCTGAGCTCTTTGGCAGTTGGCTTTATTAGAGCATGATGGCTTGTCCTGTAGTCAGTGACTCTTTAGGCACTGAAGTTGAACTCATTTGAATGATCTGCTTTTTGTCTGCACCAAGATTTTCAGGCCTGTGTATAAAAAGTATGCGTAAGGTCCTGCTGTTTTAAAAGACGAATTAACAGTAAAGTTCCTTACAGTGTAGATACAATCTGAAATACAGTTTGCAAAAATGGCACTGTGGGAGTCCATGCTTGGTACTGCATCAAGCTTTCTGAAGCAAGGATCTGCCTTTATGTTTCACGTCTGTAAGGTGTCTAGGAGAATGCAAGCCCGACCGCTCACTGTTACTGCTCATCCCACTGCCGTACAACTGATACTCATCCATGAAGCAAACACCTTGCACTGAAGAACCTATGTGTGTTGCTAACTCAACCTGGACTCAAAATATCACCATGAATGCACTACTCTTGGGCCGTTCCTTGTGATGAAGTTTCTGTTGGAAAGACCAGGCAGCCCCATCATGCGAACCATTCCCTCAAATGTAATTTGTTGATGTAGTTGGTAGGAACTCGGTGAACAATTTTGTTTGTGATGCACCAGGAGAAATAAAACCAGGATCACCACAGCTATTATCTGTTACAGCTATTATCACCAGTAGCTATGTTGTTTCCTAAAACTCTGACAGCAGTGAGCAACAGTTGGGGTTTTTTTGCATTGAAGGCAGTCGATATGACTGAACATCCACAGGGAGTGATTCAGCTGAATGAGATGGCTCTGTCTTAGAGAGTCACTTTAAATAGTACAAACAGAGGATTAGAGTTCAAGGATTTATTCATACAATATGCAACCCCAAACCATTCAGCATAATAGAAAAAATATGTAAAATACAAGAGGCTTATACAGAGAACACATTGCTGAAAGCCAGCATGGAATGCCGTGGTGATACATCAAGAAGCTGACAGGAAGAAGTTTTAATTATTGGAGTTTTTAGTATGTATTAAAATACTAAAACTTTCAGCCAGTTGGCTTAAATCTTAATATGGAATAAAAAGGAGCAACTCATCTTGTTCCCACTTATACTCACATCCAAACCTGGCTTTTTATTTTGGAGCCTTAACTGGACATCTTTTTGATGATCCTCACATTTTAAGATGGAGAATCAAAAGTAAGTTATCTAGGGAGTGTTATTGATGGACTTTTAGATCCCACGCTTTCAAAAAGTAAAGATTAGTTCTATGTTCCTTCTATTAGTATAAAGAGTTGCTTTAAAAGTACTCCTGTGTTAAATGAGTGTTGATTTACTGGCATTTCCACTAAGAAAAGACTTTGTCAGACCACCTTCTTCCCTTTTACATCTAAGTTTTCCTGACATATTTATAGCCCAGAAAAGGAATCACTGTTTGGTAGTATAATTACAGTAATTCTGTGAGTTGCTCACAGTTTGTGTGTTTCTACGGGTGAAGGTTTACTTACCCATACTTTTTTCAGGAAAATGGACAGAGATGTGGGGTAAGCAGAAGCACAGGCTAAACATAAATTCTGCCAACCCCCAACCAACTAGGGACAAAGACGGGAAGAAGCATGCATATATATTAATTTGCTGAAAACTTTGCTCCCCAGAAATGCTGTAGGAAAAGATTATTCAGATATGCTTGGGCAGAATTTCAATGTTATGTGACTGTGTGTGGAGATTAATACTGCTATCACTGCTAGCGTATGAAAGGGAAGTTGGGTGAACAGTAGACAAATGGAATTTCATCAAATGCATCTTTTTATACAAAAAACATAGAATCTGATCTTTGGTCTTTGATCCCTTAAAACAAGTACTGCTTCTTTTTCTGCCTAAAGAATAACAAATCAAACTGTTCCTCTGTTAAAGGTAAACTGAAGAAAGTAAAAAAAAAAACCACAACATTATTCTTATGGATAATAATGTATCAAAGACAGTAAGATCATGGTAGAGCAATAAGAATGGTTTTCAAGTGGCTTCTAAATATACAGAGAGCCTGTAAACCAGATACAAAATGGAGAAAATAAAATATGCACGTAAGACTGAAATCGTAGTTATCATACAGGAAGAAGAAAGCTAGTTAAGTCATGAAACAAGTACCCTTCTTATCAGGCAGTTTTCTCATTGGAAGAAAGAATGGAAGTAGATAAGTGTACCTAATATTTTTCATTAGCCTGTCACTAAAGAGAAATACTAAATTAAATGTTGTTCTAGAGACAAATTCAGGGCATACCCATTTGAATTAATAAGTTTAAAGAAATTGTCTCTTGATCCTAATAGAAAAATATATTATTGAGACCTATGATATTTGTATTAGTCTGCTACATACTGGAAAGCAATCCTCAGACTTCCTCATTATGAAATGATCTACTGATAGTGATCTTTTGATGGATTCTCTGCTTTCAGGGAAGGGAAAAAATGAAGGGAAGAATACAAGTTGTGAGGTAATCTGAGTTGCTGATTTCTAACAGGTCATGATAAATTGTATAGGGGCAAGGTTTTAATTAGTAAAGAGTGTGCTTTGCTTTTCGTGATGATTTAGATGTTGATGTCGATGAACCAAAGTGGATACTAGCATCTATGATTCCATCAGGTCAATTTTGTGCTCCTTAGAAGCAATCTTGTAATAAATAACAGAGGCAATAAGAAGTAGAATTTGAATCAAATGTACTTTTTTTAGTAGTGAGGTTTTAATTGTTTTTCTTAGTAGAGAAATGCTGACTCATCACTGAAACTTGTCTTTCTTTCAATATAAATTACAAGTGAGTCTTAGTCCCCTTTTAAATATCTTGTTTAAAGGTAATGAGTTAGTGTCTCTTAAAATTTGTTTCTCCCTAATAAGCTAGTTGCATCTGTCGTGAACACTGTCAAATGATGACTATGGAAAGCATGAGTCGTGCACAAAATAGTAGGTTGCCCCACGTCAAGAGGCTAGTGCTTTGGCTTGAAGGCCACCTGTAGGATGAGCAAATCAGCTGAGTCACAAAGCTCTTCTTTTTTTTTTTTTTGGTCTCTCTGCTGTGGGCTAAAGTTGGTACTTGTAATATGAACCCTTGTTGTCAGGAAACTGTATCAGGATAGCAGTGCATTTCACCTAACCTACTGAGCAAAAATCAGAAGGTAATGTTTTGGCTAGAACTGAGCCAAGGGCCTAATAGCGATAGGCTGGTTCCTTGAAGCATCTAGGTCCAACACTTCTTGGCCACAGATTTCTGTAATTTAAAATATATTTTATTGCAAAGTATAGGACAAAAGAGGAGCCTTTTTTTTCCCTAGAAATTTGTTTGCAGCCTGTAGGATATAATTTGTGCATATTTATGCAGCATATAGAAAATATCTTTGCTTTTTTTCTGGGTTATTAATAGCCCCTTATAAATGAAAGTGTTTTTCTTATTCCGTTATTACTTATAGTTATTAATGTTTGGGAGTTAATCCATCAATGATATTGGATTTAGCAGCTTGGCATTCTATTATACCATGTTATCTCAGTGCATAAGAGAAGGGTCTTTTAAAACATTATTTCAGCTTCCTTACTTGTGGGAATGTGTATGAATGCAAGTAATGAGAGTTCACAGACTAAGTGATTCTTTGAGAGTCCAGCGGTATATTGGTGGGAGACAGTGTGAACTCTGAATGTATTTTACCATCAGTAGCTGACCAGAAGTTGGCAAATTTTCCTTTCAGGTGTGGAACTAATATGATTGTGCCTGATACACTGACTTGAATATACCTGATATTCTTACTTGAGGCACATGAGCTTGGTAAGGGGGTGTGTCTGCTCTGACATTTCAGTGGACTAGGCATTCAAATGTTCATGAAGCAGAGGACACTTAGAACCTTAGATCATAATCTTTAAGTGGGTAGCCAGTTTATTATTTAGCAGAATTTCCTAAAAATAATGTTTGGTGTGTTCTTAGATGACTTTGTGTGGTGTTTTCACTTAGCTCAACTCATGTCCAATAGGACCTTTGTAAAATGGTCTAAAATGATTGTATTGAAATGCATTTTACTCATGAAACCCCTGCCCCACTGATGTCAGGGGCAAAACTCTCATTAGGTTGAGTGGGGTCAAGATTTTATTCCTCATTTCCTGTGCAAATGGAAAGTATTCAAAAGAGCAGGTATGACTCCAAGACAAAAACGTGGATCCAGGTTTCCAGCTCACATCTTAACTTCTTCAGGTGGCAGCATTATAACTCTCAATCTGAAGTAATATGAGTTAGCAGATTCTGTAATCAAACTTTTGTATGTACATATGTAAAGTTTAATCTGCAGACTTCAACACATGCCAAGTGGAGGTCTGTATCTCTTCAAAACCTGCAGAGGATTGCTCCCTGCTTGACTTCTTTATAGCTCGCAGTCCTGCTGGTATACGAAGGCTGTATCTGCATTAGCAAACAGAGTTGCAATAATGGATCTGCAAAGCGAAATAGTTGGGGCCAGAGACACAGTGACCACACTATTAACATTTTAGGAGTTCTGGCTCAGGTTAGCTCTAATCCATCCTATAGACATAATGCCCACTAGCAGCATATGGCACTGAGCTCTTGGACGAAATCTTTCAGTTCAATTTCATCAGACAAGAGTGAAGTTCATGCCCCAGACCACGTCACAGTGAGAACCAAGCGTGGTAGGTGAAGGTGGCCAGGAGTTCTGCTTCAAAAGTGCATTTTTGCTCCAAACTACAGTGCTCATGTAGATGCATCCTGCTAATTTTTTCTTCTCCATTTCATGTGTTTATATTCTTTTGTAGATTCAGATTTGTCTGTGGCATCATTTGTACAAGAGCCTGAAGAATTCAGTGTCAGGAATTCATTTCTGTGTCTGTTTATTCAATGTCAAACTGTAGCATATACTAAAGCTGAGCTTTCTTCTGTGGAAAGAACTCTTGCTCATGAAGTCATTCCTCTATAAACAGTGCAAACATGTTGGGCAATCGTTTTGAATGATTTAGTGTTATTTATATAACTTATCTCAAATAGGTACACCAAGTTGTCATATGCAAAGAGAATCCTGCAACAAGGATTCATCAAGTCTGACAGTTTGCATGCTGTAAAACAGGTAGGCTGTGATTACAAAGATGGGACTCAGCTTGAATGATTGAAAGCTTCAGATCTGTGAATGCAAAGTATTTAGCTTTTTCCCTGAAAAGGCTGTTCTACTCAAAGCAGTAGTTTTTAGCAGGCATACACAGTGAGGAATTTCACAAGGATGAAATGATCTTGAAAAATTTCTTGGGTCTATCAAGTAAACATATTTCCTTCAGCATTAGGCATTCAAGTCATCCCATTCTGTTTACATTATTTAACAGTCACATGTATTTATTCAAGGTTCATCTCTTTGGTTTTGTGCTTGAATTCCCGTAAGAACCTACTGCAGCTCCCCAGAGGATTAACGTGGTATGGCATTTTCTCCCTTGCCTGTACCTAAGCCTACAGGAAAATGGTTTTGACCATTATTTACCGCATAGCAGTGCAAGGATGACAACAGCATTAGTTTCTTCTACAGGGTCTTTGAAGAACCACAAAGATTCCTTAGAAGAGTCTGGTTTTACGAGTTGAACCATAAGGAGAGAGTTCAGCAATTTCTTTGGATCTCTTACCCTAGATCTCTGGGGGAGACCACCATTCCTCCACCTCCATTATATCTAGGGGAGCAGGAACTGCTTTTTTATCTTAGTGCAGGAGCAATTAGGTGCAATTTCTGTGTCACATCCTGTAGCTGTATACTGGGTTTGGCAGCGCAGCAAAGATTCCTTGTATGGTGTTTCTTTTTAAAAAGCTAAATTAAAAAGACAAACAAGACTGCCTTATATCAGTAGAAGGTAGAGCCGAAAGAAATATTACATTATTTTCTGTTCAATTTGCTCAAGTACTAGTATCCCACACTACTGCAGTACTCAAGGGAAGATACTACAAACAGTATTCAGCTGAATTGTACAGTAGGTTATTGCAGTTTAACAAAGATGAACTCTGCTTGATTTCAAGGATTTCTCCATTTTCTTTACATCAAACTTAATGTAGACTTCTCCACATTATTATCATAAAAGTGGTCTGTGGGGACTAGGAATGAAGCCTGACAGATAGATTTAAAATGAAAGGAGACCCTTGATAGGATTTTGTGACAAGAAAAGAATTTAATAAGTAGCAGAATGATGATTCACTGATGTAGTGAAAGTTATTGAATTATAAGATTCACTAGAAGAGTTCCCAAAGAAAGGCAGCAGCTTCTGCTGATAGCTTGATTTCCTGCTGTTGCTTCTGCTCCTGCTTCAAGGCTTCTTTTGCACCCAAACATGAAGCTTCTTTCCTGTTTTTAAAGTTTTTTAATTCAGGAGTATGAGAATTTTAAAACATCTGAGTTTCAAAATATCTTCCATTCTGTCATCTTAAGCCTTGGTAGGAAGTCTGCAAAAGTTTGTGAATAATCGAGACAGAAAGTTTCAACTTTTTCAGGCTCTGTGGGGTAACTGATAGATGTGGGGATTTAGGTAGCCCTCATACGTGCACTAATAAGAAGGTGTTATTTGTCAAGTGTTTCAGTCACTGCAAAGTAATGAAGTGCTTCGTGACAGTGGTAATTTTATGTCCATGGCTTTGTCCCACACAGTCTGAGGACAAATTAAACTTCGATCAGTCACTTTGGCGAGGTCCCTGATTCTTACTGGGAGTTTGTTGGCAACTTAAATATGGGGGGGGGGGCATGGCGGGGAAATTAATATAAACGCTAAAGTGAACGGTGAGACAAATGACATACTAGCATGTGATGTTCATTTTGATATTTAATACAAAACTCAATGACTGCGTTTCATGACAGTGAAGATTTTCCAGAATGCCAAAGGTCTCGGTGCAGGCACACATCAGTTGTCAGTCTGCTTTGCTGTAGACTTTTAATTCAATATTGTTGTACAATGCTGTACTTCCTTTATGCTAGAAGGCTACTGTATTTACCCTGCTGTTTCTTCTGGCTCTGGGAGGGAGACACATGGCAGAGAGTACTTAAGGCTTCTGCTCCCGTGGTGTCGCCAGAAAGGACGTGCAGGAAAATCTCTTCCTTGTCAGAGGCAACGAGCTGTGTTTACCACTCTGGAAGAAAAAGAAAGAGGGCTATGAAGAGAGCTGAGCCAAATACCCAGCTCCTTGGCAATAACTACCGAACTAGTTCTCTCTCTCTTCACTTATGTGAGTGATGCTTTGCATCTTAGGTTACGCATTGTTGATGGTGCCTAAGTGGAAATCTGTCTCAGGGATGTGTTGGTGAGACCATGCTAGGGAGCAATACAGCTGCAACGCAGAAGGGTCAAAAGCCAACACAATGTACTCACCAGGGCATAATACGGAAGGTAGTTTTTGCTGAAGATGGTGTAGGAGATGAACTGTGAGACCAATTACGTTACTTCAACATCCCAAGTAACACATGAATCTGCTTTGAGGTAGGAGCTAGTAAATACATTTTCCACTGGTACAGTCCAGGTATGACTCAGTATGAATATAAGTAACCCTTAAGAAATGAATATGAGAAGATGTCTGTCCCCCCAAATTTTAAAAACAATTACATCTCACTGCTAGAACTGGAAAATAGTACTAAGATCAAGTGCCAGTTAATGCAGTGTTTTTACACCCGCAAAGCAGTACTTGTATTCAACCTACATTCTGAATACATTGCATATTTGAATTACAGAATGGCATTTGTGGTAGGCATTAAGAGCAAAAGCAGTGGTAAGACATCTCTTTTCTTTTCTTGGCCCAGGCAGTAAGGCACCTGTCCCATGGCAGGATGCAGCAGGCACTCTCATTATTGTCTGTTTGTTACAGTGCAAGAAAGTATTGCCCCTGTTTTTTACAGATGGAGAGCCTGGAATTGCAAGATTAAGAAACTTGATCAAAGCCTCAGGGGTTTCATACTCCCATTTCCGAGTCTGAGCATTTAAATTACAAACTCTCCCTTGGATAAAAGAAAGTTCTTTTGTCATGTAGAGATGAAGGGTGTGATATTCCTCTCATGTAGTCTGCTGTGAATCACGAATTATTCCATTGCAGTGAGTGGAATTGCCTGGGTAGCTCTGAGAGAATAAAACCAAAACTGCAGGAGATTTTTAAAAGCGTCAAAGAGACTTAGGAGCACAAATCCTTCTGAGTCTGAACATGTCTTGTCTTCCTAAATGAATTTGGTGCTACAGAAGCTGCCGTCCCACGTTGCATTATCTCTTTCTAGGTTGTCAGTTTGTCTTTCAGGTGATTATTATTTGGTTCAGAGGAAAACATGCAGAGCCCAGACAGAAACAAAGCAGGTTCTTTACTTACATATTAAGGTTCCTTTCTGTAGAACATAATAGAAATTTACAATATTGAGGCGATGAGCTAGAGATGTTTGAAGTATCCTCATCTTGGGAAACGATTCCGCTGTGGCTGTTTCAAAGACGGCAATTTTTTCATACGCACATAAAAAGGGAGGGGGGGGGGTGGTGGTGGTCTGTGTGTCTGTCTGTGTTTATATGTGTAAACAGGTTAAGATATTTTTCCATTCATCCCTTCTAAAAATCTTCCTTTGCTGCTGCTCATTTTAGCAGCTACCATACTGCTTACCATTCCTCCAGAGGGACAGTTCTCTGACCTTGTTTCCCCCGGCACATATATAAATTTCTGTTAATGTAAAGAGCAAAACAAAAATTCCTACTGGAACAAGACCATGTACCCAGTTCCCTGTGGGGATACCCCAGGAAAACAAATACGTACAAAACATTAGCTGCGTTGTTCCTTGAATTGCTGAAAGGTACTAAAAGACTGCGGTGTTCAGCAGTGAATAAAAGCCTAGGAAAATGGAAGAGAATTGCTTGATCTGTATTGTTATGGATTGAAAAAAATATATTTCATTGCAGTAATATTTAGATTCTGCCAATAAGCAGAAAATAAACTCCTAGTGAATTTTAAGTGGATAATGGAATATCTGATGATCAGTCCTTTAACTGCCTTTGTGTCTCTGGATGAAAACAATGTTGTTTAAGTCAACAAGTATGACTTAAAATCCTCCCAAACAAAACCAGAACTGCTTTTTTCTGTACTTGGTTAAAACTTGTACTTGATATTTTCGAAAAGAGAAAGAACATTTCTTTCTGAAAATTAACTGCATTGGAATATTGAGTGCTTTTGGCTTTTCCTCAGGAAAAAAGCTATTTGGCATCATCTAAGTTAATTAAGAAACCTCCTTGCTTCCTTGAATGTCTCACTGTTTGATTAGGGTGACGTATGCCAGTTTGTATTAAACTGAAGATCACCGTAGCTCACCTAGTAGTTTTTCACTTAATAACGTGTAAGTTGACATCTGGTTTTTGTCTTCTTGTCTATTTGGTGTGTGACGGATGGTGATACGCAACCATGAAGTAGGAGTTCGTTCCGTTGTTATCGTGGCACGTGCCAGTAAGAGTCAGGACAAAGCGTGGTCAAGTCGCGGTGATGCTGGTTTGTCTCTAGCGCTCTCACACCTGATCACTGTGCGATGTCAGTGGCAGCGTTCAGTAAGTCCTGCAAGGGACCGCAACAGTTCCATACACAGCAATGCTTTCATTTCTTTTTGCAGCCATTTCAAATATGTCCTTCAATAATGAAAAGGGGGAGGGATTTCTCTTCAGCAATTTCACTTTTATTGATAATCCCATGGATTTAAAGTCATAGATCTTTTCTCTCATTCTCCAGTAAGTTTCCTAGGAAAAAGAAAAAATCTGTTGTCTGAGGTTGGTTTTGTACGATATTCATCAATACGGAGTTGTTCTCTTCCTGAATAAGTCCCTCAGATATTCATCCTATTGATCATTAATTAGTGACTTATTCCATATCGAAGAGGAACTAACTCAAAGGCTCCGTGCTCTCTACAACTTAGTTGACTGAGTTTGTAAATCACCTAAGAATGGATGCATCTATGGGGAGGTAAAGGGGAAGGATTTCTAGAAGTGCAGCTCTTTTCTATTTTGTAAGATTAGGTACTCCTGTGGACAACGATGGTATAATGTTTTTATGTGTAGAACACACCCACGCTCTCACACACACACATGCATACATAAAGTTCCTTCCTGCAAACCTGCACCTGCATACAGCCATGACTGATACAACCTAGGTGACAAAGTGATAGTAACCACACTAGTTAGCTTTGTTCTGTCCTCACTGGAAGCTAGGGTTTGGTATTTGATTGCCTTCCAGCGAGTGGCTTAATAAGCTAATTATTTTGTAGAGCAAAAAATCCCCAGAACTGTGCCTGCATAAGCAATTTGGCCAGGATTCCTTCCCATCAGCACTCTGTACAGTCAAACATTTTCTGAATTGTTGGCAATTTTGCATCTCTTCTGGACAGCTTATCTACAAATGAAACGTAATGGGATAGTTGTCCAGATTTTACCGGTAAGTATGGATACAAACACAGGCAGACAGCATGTTAGGTGTGGCTCCCTAAGTGGTGTGCTAATATCACACTGCAGTGTTTTGAAAAAACTGTTTCATTTAATTGGACTTGTCACAATGAGGTCAGACCTACTGAAAGAGGCTTTGTGATTGTATCGAGGAGTCCCTGGAGACCTTTCAGTTTTGAAGACACCTACTTATTTTTCTAATATCTAAATAAAGGGGGTTTTAATTTCCTAGGTAGATGAGGACCTGCCTTGCCTAACACCGTTTGAATGGTCATTTATTGCTATGAGGATTTGGCTGGGGGAGGAGGATTTCCGTAAGCACCAACAGGTGCAATCACACGTTGGATGGAAAGTAAAGCCGATTTTTCAGCATTGTCAGAGAGGACAGGATTTTTTACAAAGGAGCCAGCATTTACAATATTATGTATGCTGCCTGTCTAAACCTACGGTCACTTGGCACTGAACCCCGAGCGATACTGGCCAAGTAATTTAGATGGCACATGTGTTCAGATGGCACAGGTCCACCCAGGCTCCGAGTCAGCCAAGAGATCATCCATCTAGGATCATCAAGTGGTGCTGTAGATAGTAGGGTTTCAAGCCAAAAAGAAGTTTCCAAACAGCGGTCTGTCCCTGTATCATATACATATAGCTAAAATGGTATGTGGTTGATAATCTAATTTTTGCTTGGATTATTTTTCAAAGTATAGCTTCTCTGTAGATGTGGATACCTTGACCCTGCAGTGCAGAGCCGATGCTTTGGTGGGTCAAGAGAAAGAATTACATTCTCTGATGCCTTTTCACTTTCGGATAGCTGAGGGAGCAGACTCATCCCTGTCCTCCTTTTCTGGAATAAATGGCATAGAGGATTTCTGCTGAAAAATTCCCCATTGTTATGTGTCAAAAGCAATTAGTAAGAATATGAAATGTGTAAAGTATTTTAGGGGTTTGAGTAGCAAAGCTTATTGCAGGCCTTAAAAGTCCAAAGGTGTTTTATGCATCTGTGCTGGTTTTGGCTGGTCTTATTCGAGGCCAAGGACGCTTCAGGGTGTCCTGCTCCTGCATGGACTCATCCCTGTGAATTGAGTTCACACCGGAGTTCCAGCCTGTCCAGTACAGCAGCACAGAAACAGCAGCGATGCCCGGCCATCTGCCAGCCCAGGCGCTTCACCGTTGCTGTTACCAAAATGTTCCCAGGCACAGCAGAGTTAAGACGATAAGCAGTGCAGCAGTACAGCAAGCAGCAAAAGCAAAAAGCAGCCACTAACAAGCACTAGACTAATATACAGGCAGGCAAGCAAGCCCCATGGCAAGCACAGGAGCCTGCCAATTAATAGCTGAACAGCAATAACGGCTATAAATTTGATCTAGCACATTCCAATCAAACCTGTCGTTATCTTGAACCCTTCGAGCCCCATGTTGGGTGCCAAAAAGGGCTGTTGTGATTTAAACCCAGCTAGACACCAGGTGCCCACCAAAGCTGCTCTATCACTCGTCTCCTCAGCTGGACAGGGGAGAGAAAATATAATGAAAGGCTCGTGGGTGGAGATAAGGACAGGGAGAGATCACTCAGCAATTACCATCACAGGCAAAACAGACTCCGCTTGGGGAAATTAGTTTAATTTATTACCAATCAAATCAGAGTAGGGTAATGAGAAATAAAAAACAAATCTTAAAACACCTTCCCCCACCCCTCCCTCCTTCCCAGCTCAACTTCACTCCTGATTTTCTCTCCCTCCTCCCCGCCAGTGGTGCAGGGGACAGGGAATGGGGATTACGGTCAGTTCATCACACATTGTCTCTGTCGTTCCTTCCTCCTCACGGGCAGGACTCCTCACACTCTGCCCCTGCTCCAGCGTGGAGACAGTCCTCCATGAACTTCTCCAATGTGGGCCATTCCCATGGGCTGCAGTTCTCCACAAACTGCTCCAGCGTGGGTCCCTCCCACGGGCTGCGGTCCCTCAGGCACAGCCTGCTCCAGCGCGGGTCCCCCGCGGGGTCACAACTCCTGCCAGCAAACCTGCTCCGGCCTGGGCTCCTCTCTCCACG
>JAVKLA010000081.1:36360389-36394130 GCA_034782735.1 Sagittarius serpentarius | reverse complement strand
CCTGCCTCACCGGGGTCTTCCCCAGGGGCTGCGGGGGAATCTCTGCTCCGGCACCTGGAGCACCTCCTGCCCCTCCTGCTGCACTGACCCGGGGGCCTGCAGGGCTGTTTCTCTCACATATTCTCACTCCTCTCTCCAGCTGCAGTTTCTGTTCCGCAGGGTTTTCCCCCTGCCCCTTCTTAAATCCATTATCCCAGAGGCGCTACCACCGTCGCTGATGGGCCCGGCCTTGGCCAGTGGCAGGTCCGTCTTGGAGCCGGCTGGCACTGGCTCTGTCAAACGTGGGGGAAGCTTCTAGCAGCTTCTCACAGAAGCCACCCCTGTAGCCCCCCCACTACGAAAACCTTGCCACGCAAACCCAGTACAGCACCTCTGGTATACAACCGGGGAGATCAACATTCAGTAGTAAAGTTCATGCTCATGACATCCACGCTCATCCTTGAGAAAGAAAAGCTTTTAAATACACCCTGGTGAGTTGCCTTTGCTCTGCAACCCAGAGCTCTAGCTCCTTGTCCTGAATTTAAGGAGTTGTCATGTGCCTGGTTCTGAGAACGTGAAAGTTAGCAGAGCTGCATGTACTTCAGCAAAACTGCCAGCATAGATCAGGCAGCACTCTGATGCTTTAACAGGCAGCGGGAGAGGAAAAAAACTAAACTAACTGTAAAAGACAGGACAGGTGAACAGATATACTGGAAGAGATATTCACAATGTGCGAAAGTAGGGAGCTTGCCCACATAATGTGGCAAGCTCTTTCAAACAAGTCATCTGCCTCTGTGCCAAAAAGATCTCATTTTTTCTTTGAATAAGAATGTTAGCATCAGGAAAGTTTGATCTATGGTGGCTTTGAAAAAATTTCTAAGATTAAAAGATGGGATCAGAAGCCAAACCACAAAATATAAGCAGAACATAGAGCAGTCACAGCCACAAGAAAGTAGATTATGGGAAGTCTCTTCTCTCTTACGAAGCAACCGATGTTGGCCATTGCGGGACACCTCCTTGCACAGCTCCTGGGCAAGCCATTTCAGGCAGTGTCTGCACAACAATATGGGTTCCTTTGCAGCTTTCTCGTTTTAGCAGAACAGTGGAAATACCATTGTGTCACATAACAACTATGAAACAGAAAGCAGACATAAATTGTACGCAACTGATAGGGATTAAGTGAAGATTAGGGCCCTAATCTCTAAATCTAGTCTAAATCAATGGACCTGGAACTAGCTAATTAGAAGCTTGAAGCACAGAAGTTGGGTAGAGTTTGGGCAGCTGAGTTATGACGCTAAATGAAGTTTGATCTCATTAGAATATAGGCATCAATATCTGTTTTATCATTGATCACAGTGTAGTAAGTAATGGGAAAGTTATGTATCTGAATGGGTTCAAATTCTAAATTTCAGCTGGTTTATGTACTACCAGCTAGTCCTTCACAGCTCTCCAGGTGTTCTGGGCAGCACTGGGTGGCCCAAAGCCAGGCTGAACCATACCACCACAATGTAGGTCCCCTGGATCAGGTAGATGATAAACTATTTAAACACCCAGATTTAATCCATAATCAGCAGGTAAGAATTAGGCTGTTTTCCTTTCAGATTTTGGGGGGCTTCGTGCAAACAGTTTCATAATTTTCTGTGTCCCCATCTAGTTTTTTCATATCAGAAAGATGTGAAAAGGTACTGTTTAGAATATCACACTGACAAAAGAATGTAGTTTCTTTCATTTAGTTAAATATTTGGTCAATTCAAAACTCTCCACAAAGTGACAGGATGAATAATGGTGGGAAGGAACACGGGGGAGAAAATTCTTATTTCCATTAAAAAATTACAAACTTCAGAGTGGAAAGAATATTGTTTAAAATTCATAATACCTCAGAATATCAGAATGTGTGTTGGCCTTAGACTTCTCATCTCAGAAGAACACATTTGAAGCAAATTCCTTGACTGTTCCCACTCGCTGCGCTTTGATTCACTTTGTAGCATGATCTCAGTGCCCATCAACTGGCCTTTTTTCCTGAGGAAATTACACTGAACGATGAAGTCCAGGAGCTTGTATCAAGCGTTCCTGCTGCTAATGAGCACTCAGTCCACAAGACAAACTAAAGGTGGTCTGAAATAAACCCCCCGAAACATGAATAGTGTGGACATCATGTCTTCTGTACCAGCTGCTGGACTTTTCAAATCCGTTAGGTTGTATTACCGAAGAAGGCCGCTCCGAATGCAGAGGAAATAGTAAAAAGTGTTATGATTTTGAGCTTATCCTGTTGAATTAAAATGGTAATTTTTTACTTTTTTTCTTGGTGACTGTGGTTTACCTCTACAGAAATAGGACTATCCCCCTTTTTTTGTTGGAAATGTCCCTACAGCAGTCCTTACCATACAGTTTGGATTTCAGGATGTGTTTCCTGCTTGCAGTAAGGTGGGAAGAGGATTCCCCACCTCCTCCTCCAATTTTTACAGAATTATTCAAAAGCTATTTATTACATAAAAACTTTGGGATAGGGGCTGGATAGCCTGCTAATGTAAAACCCAAGTATCATTTTGGCTTAGAGGGTTTTCTTTCCAGCAAGAGACACTTCAATGACTGGTCAAATGTACTAACCATTCGCTCCTTGCCTTAGGCCTTCAAACTAATTTAGAAAGTCATTAACCATCCAGTAATAGGAAAGCATATGCCACATTATCCAGTGCATGCAAAATCAGATAAGAACTTCTACTCTACCATTGGAACTGCAAAATAAATAACTGATATAGCTCATAGTCCTAAAAGAAGTCTGTGGCCTGTGAATATGAAGCTGCAGCACCTGTAATAAAGCAAAAAAACCTATCTCTCTGGTTCATACATATATATATATAATTAATTGTGAGAGATGTTCAGTCTTGCTGATGATTTGATCCGTTCAGCAAGAATGCACTTTTCACAGTACCTTACACATTGGCAACTCACAGAGACTGTCCCTTTTTTTACTTTCAGTGCTGTGAATTAAAAAATTTATACATTTGCATCTTGCTCATGAGCTCAAACCAGTCTTCCCATTCTGCTGGTGCCTGCAAACCTGTTCAGATTTAGTGCTCTGTCTTTTATCATTGCTTGCCATGCAGTTGGGATTTTCCTGTGGGCTGAATGAGAAAGTGATAGCATGCGGTCTTTCTATTTTATTGCATAAAACCGCACTCACTATGACCTCAGCATGTCTCGTGGAAAATGTCAACAACCATATAATCAGAGGGGTATATATGAGCAAAAAGAAGAAAAATCGTATTAAAAATTATCCACCACTTAGAGCTTTAATTTAACCTCCTAGATCTTGTTTAGCAGAGCATTTTAAAACAATTTTTCAAAGAGCCTTAGCAAAAATAAATGAAGATATTCATTCAAGGAGAAATATTTTTTGTTTGAAACTAGTTGCATATTTGGTATAGAGCTGAAATAGATTCTTCTCCACTTGTCAGATGAAAAATTAGTAAATGTTTCAGTTACTAATTACCTACAGTAACTATTTGCTGAATGAATATTAATTTTTATTAATTATGTATCCAAGATCCAAGGATGCTTTACCAGCTGTAGTTTCAATTCCCAGTTGATGTAAATTGGCTTTGCTTCACTGAAAACAAAACATCTATATCAGTTTACACCAGCTGAAGAGCTGGCTCCAGAAATGCAGGGCAGCACTGAGATTTCAGACCTGCTGAGCAACATGAAGCTCTCCATTTTAAAATATTTAATATTTCTCCAAGAACACCAGAAAGGGCCTTGGTTCCTGCAGTAAAAAGCTCAAAGCCATGTACTTCTGAGAACTCACGTAACACCAACTGAAGGCCGAGCCCTCCAGGCATCTCGAAGGGATGGGGGAGTGTGTTATAGCAAAGATGTATCTCCTGCTGCAGTGTCCCAAACGTTCCCTTGCTCCTACCAGCTTCCTCTCACTCACTCAGCCACTTTAAGAAAAACGTGATACATCAATTTATTTAACTTAAAACCAGTAACAGTTTGTGAATCCAAGAAAAACAACTGGTTATCATTTACCAGCTCCAGCATGGATACTACTCTTTCTCTTTTATCCTCTCTTTTTTTTTTTTTTGCTAACCTCTTATTATCATAACTGAAAGATCTACTCAAATAACAATAACTAGTCTAAGATCCTGATTTTGTAATTTTATCTGTGACTTATCACTTAAAATGTAATTTGGATCTCTTCACGGAGAGAGGTTGACATTCTACCTGCCCTGTTGCTTCTGCCTTAGAAGTAAAAGGAAAGGCTGGACTGTAAATAATTTCCCAAAGCTTACGTGGTGGAAACAAAGACAGTATAGACTCATATAGACCTTTCTCTACCCCTAAAACAAATTGCAGAACTGAAACAGGTCTGATTCTTCCCCCCCCCCCCCCCTTTCCATTCTGGTACTTGTGCAGTCTTCAAGGCTCACAAATGAGTTGTAGAGAGGGCCTCGAAAAACTTCGAAACACGTGGGCCACTACCGATATGACACTGTGGCTTTGTCACAGTGCTTGGTAGAGACAATTTTATTGTACTACCGAGGAACTGCAACCTGAACTAAACAGGGGCAAAGTCCCCAGTTAAATTGTGGAGCCATAACAGTCCTATACCATATGTTTCTCTATGTCACTAAGCCTAGTCAATATGATTTAAGCTGAATGCGAGAAAAGAAAACAGAACATTTCTTCTGATTTAGACATTGGGAAGTGCTAGGGCAACTTACTCATTTTTAAGAAGATGCTGTGGGTAGTAGAGAGGCAGGTTACTGTTTTGTGGTAAGAGTCATATCGCCCTGGTAACGTGCCAGGATCTCAAAGACTGTAGGAAGCAGATAATGTCTCACCGACTAGTGTTTTTATGCTGAAAGGTTGTTTTACATTTCTTTTTACTCTAGTAATTAAAAATTCAGTCTTCCTCTCACAAAGATGATGAAAATGAAAGGACGTTTCTAAATTCTGAAGACATTATCCAAAGTTTCCAACAGTCAGCTAGTCTCCCAGGACTTTCTGTGAATGGCTGATACTGCTTATCACCTGGGTATCTGAGTGCCTGGCACACCGTAGAGCTAAGTGCTGCTCTTTCTAGTAGAATGATACTGCACATATAAAATTTTTTTGAAAGCTTAGTAATAAGAAAAAAATGTTTCTCATTTTTCTATAAAGCACTCCAAGCAGTCAAGGTAATACTGAAGGTAGTAATTTTCCATATGATAGTTCTCCCTGTGTCAGATAATGATTTTTCAGTCTTTGAAATCCTGACTCAAAATTGCTCTATATGTTTTTATTATTATCATTTTTTCCAAAAAGCTTTACAAAGGAAAGACAACATGAGCACACCGCTTTTATTGTGTGGGCGTGTGGTTGCCTCTGTATAATAGACTCCCTAATGTTCTTGGTTATAATGTGTAGCATTGCACACGTAGAGCTCTGGATTTCCAAACTCCATTTCAGGCTCAATAATAGCCTTTCATTCAGCCAAAGGATTTACACTTAATTACAGAGCTGTGTGCTTTTTGTTCTGTTGTCTGGTCAGAAAGTATCCTGGGCATCTCGTTGTCGTCATTCAGGGCAAAGAACCAGTGCATGTCAACATGCTTTTCAAGGCTTTTGATTTTTCTAAGTATAGAGCTATAGCTTTTAAACAATGTCTCCTATAGGCTTACTAAGGATAGTGATAGGCAATTGCCAAGGCAGTAGTATTGGTATAATTCCTTTCTGGGAAATTGCTGATAGTTACTGCGTATCTTCAATGGGACTTTGCAAGAATGGATGGGGAAGGGAACAGAGAATTGTTTTGGTTATTTTTTACCCTATCACCCCTCTGAGTATCTCTCGCTTAAAAACTGAACTTTAATTTGTCGAATGCAGTGTACATCTTAATGTAAAAATTTCTTTCTGTGCATTTTATAATAAATGTTTCTGCAGCAGTTGCAGTTTTAAACTGTTTTGAAAGGAGCTTTAAACGTTAAACAACAATAATTAAAACATAAGTATAATGCTGAGTTTGAAACTGTTAACTTCATGAATCCATTTCTGTTCCCCCTCTGACCTTAAGTATGGTGTTACTACCAACTTATACCTGTACTCAGACTTATGCAGTTATTTTGTGCCATGAAATTCATATGGACTAGCCCGCTATGAGAGGTATCAAAAAAGATGGTAACAAAATTAAAAAGATAAGACACAAGGCAACAGATAGAGATGGAGAAGTGAGGGTATACGGGAAATAATCTGACAGGACAACAGGCAGGAGTCTAGCAGATGAGTGTCCTAATTGTTCTCAACTATTTTTCTAAGTAGACATTAAAGCAAACAGATGCTTCACTGTCAAGGATGTGAAACTGGAGAAAGTAATTCTGTGTGGCTATTTATAGGGAGCTTTTCTGAGCTGGAAGGGCACTAAGGTAGAAAGCAATAATACAATTAGATGATTGAGGCTGACATTATCACAGTGTGCTGATAAGAATGGGAATCAATATTTTGTGTTGGTGAATGACAAATGGTATGTAAAGAAACAATAATCTGTGAAAGGTCTTGAAAGAGATGACAAGCAGCTTTTGCTAAGTACGGTAAAGAATAAAGAGATGAAGGAAGATGCAGAGGGAGAGTGACGTAACTGAAGGTGCGGGTTAGGCAGGTGATCTCTGCAGCAGCAATCTGAACGGAAGCAAGAAAAGAGGGTATTTTATTAGTCAGAACACAAGCCAACACAGCTCTCGTCAAACATTTCCAGACACGTGTATGAATAGGAAAAACACTTCAAAGCATCACAAACAAAAAGGTAAAAATGAAAGGTGAGTACTAAGTTCCGCCTCTAAATGTAGTTCTCTTACCCACAGTAATCAAAAGATACAGTAGGGAGAAAAATAAAGGGTTCTAAACATATTTAACTTTATGGCACGGCTAGGAATCCATGAGGAGACTTTGGAGATATATGAGAAATTTAGTGTGGATGGCAGAGGCAAGTATGGAGTAGAGAAGGAGGTCTATGAATTGTTAGGTTAAATGTATGTCTGTAGATTAAATCACCCCAAAATATATTATACAGCAAGAAGAAAATAGAGTTAAGCACAAAGTCCTTAGAACTGTTACACAAAAAAAAAAGTGAAAAAAGGTGAAGAGGTTGCTCAAGAGGTTGCTTATGCTGAAGGAGTAACTTGAGTTTTTCTAGAGAGCATGGAAAGGACAGAGTAGTGGAAACAAAGGAAGGACAGTAGTTTTGAGAAGCGTCAGCAAAATCTAAAGCCCCAACAGGCCAAAGGGAATGAAAGTGGAAAGAGGGAGAAGACTGAGTATGGCAGCAATCGGGAGGAAGACTAGGGCGAGGATTTAACAAAGGCTCAGAAGAGAACAGCTGAGAACTACCTTTATTTGACAGGGGAAGAGGAAGGAGTCGTATGATGGTGAAATGGAAGGGAAGGTACATTGCATTTTTTACAATGAGACAAGGCTGAATGAACAGCTTTTCTATGGGAGAAAATCTTAAATAAGCATTACAGTATTACTACTGATAGCAATCCAGCAAATGTGTAAGAAATAGAATAGAAGCATTAATAATTGACAATATATTCTTGCCCCACATAGGAAGCAGGATTAAGATGTGATTTTCTGTGTGATGACATAAAGAGATAAAACACATTAATCTTCTTTACTGCTTATGGTAATATAACTGTGTCATGCTTTGTGTACTGCCATGCTAATACAGATGCCAAGCACTTAACACTTAATGTCAATATATTTAGATCTAGTTTCACATATGTCTATAACATAGTTACTTTATTTATATTATTGCTGATTATCTAGGAGATTGAAACCACTTGACCCCGCTTAATGTAGAAATCACCAAAATAAGGGAGTTCACCATGCAAAAGTGGCAGTAATAAGTAACTATAAATCAAGTACCAGTAGAAATATGTAACACAGAAGAAAGGTGAAAAGGAGTATTTAATTACAGTATGAAGCAGTAAATGATCATTAAGAGGCTGGTCATGACTGAGATCTCACAAAAAAGTTTGGGAGACATTTATTTTGGAATTTACACATCCACAAAACAAGAATAGAAAACCCGAAAGGAATTCATGGCTCGTGGCAAGGGTGATGACTTGGATGATCCGTTTACAGCCCGTTTCTGAGTTCTCACTGATGCTGAGGATTATTTCTTTTCATGTGAACCTGAGAGTATTCTTACTTTCTTGTTATCTTTTTTCCCTGTTTTAATTGTGTGGGATGAGAGCCCCAGGAAGCACGAGCACAGGACTGACAAGAACGAATCTTCGGTTTCAGGTGTTCTGTCCCTGAAAAGCAATAGGGCAATAGGTTGGCTTCTGTGCAAGACAGTTAGCTTAGCAGGGGTGACGTTGGCTATAAGTGATGTGTATTAACCTGTCAAAATGGATCAGGAGTCTATGCCACAGAAAAGTGAAAGGTTATAAAAGCACAAAGGCAGTTCTACGTCTCTGGCCATTTTCCCCAGTGGAAATAGAGACGGTTTGTTTCAGGACCCTATTGAGGCAAGGGAAGTCCTGACTATTTCATCAAAGGTGAATCTTTCAACTATAAAAGAAGGGGATGCAAGAGTGAATACCATTACACTGAAAGGATTTCTTCTTAGCAAATATCCATAGGCTTTTTTACGTTTCGCCAATTCAATAAAAAGCGACTGAGTTAGAACCTTCCACAAAGTCTCTGTTTGTTTGTTACAGAGACGAACTGCAAACCGGGAGCCTCAGTCCCTCAGTGAGAGGCTGACAAATTCCCACTACAGAGGTGAACGTGTAGGTCTAAAGAGAGGAACAGTAACCTCAGGCAGCAAGCAAGGCCATGTGGATGCCTATGCAGCAGCTCAGCAGTTCTCAGCGAAGGAAGCTGAATCAGGCCTTTGGTTAAGTACACAAACCCACCATCAAGTTTAGTCACGCTACACTAACGTGAATAGTAAAGAAATATATTTCAAAATATCTGGGGTTTTCCTTCTGAATTGCGCGGTTGCTTTCTCATGCTTTTGCTAATGTGTTCTGTGTAATCCGCCTCCGAGTAGGAGGTCTAGCACGAAGATTTAAGCAGGACTTGAATGGTACATAGGCATTGTGCTGGCCCCTCCATAAGCAGCAGATGCTGTTTTGTGGGGTTTTTGTTGTGGGTTTTTTTCATTTCGTAGTACACGCTTTTTTGCTTTGCTGGGCAGATTGTTTTGCCACTGGAATTATGCTGCCTCCTGTGAGGATAAAGCTGAACCAGCCAAACTAAGAAATGAATTAGATTTGGCCTTAGCATGCGTGAGCAAAGGAGGATGCTGTCAAGATGTATCTAGACGGAAAAAGTTCAGCAGTCCGTTGCTGAGGCTAACCGCCACCCTCTTTCAGGTTTCAACTGCACACACATTGTCATTGTTTGATGTGATAGACCTCAGTGTTTCGTGAGTACACATGGCTGCGTGACCTTGCTGTTTCAAGAACATTTTTCTTTGGGGCTTCTGGGAATCTGTTTTCTTTTTCACTGCTAACCTCTAATGATAGATGTGTCTGAGCTTACGTGACAAATATTTTCAAGCCTCACATAGGTTTGTAAACTGTCTTTGCTGGGGTTTTCATTACTTCCTTCCTAGATCACAAAAAGGATTTTAATATGAATAGATAGGCTTTTATGGTAGCATTTGTTTGATACTTATTACCATACATGATTTCTTTTTCATACTGCAGTTAGAGCTGCCTGGGGATAGAATGAATATAGATATATATTTTTTGTCCATTTTGACAGCTACACC
Organism: Sagittarius serpentarius; assembly: GCA_034782735.1. Lineage (NCBI taxonomy): Eukaryota > Metazoa > Chordata > Aves > Accipitriformes > Sagittariidae > Sagittarius > Sagittarius serpentarius. The sequence goes on along the minus strand of JAVKLA010000081.1, from coordinate 36,384,385 downwards.
AGAGAAAGAATAAAATTGCATACCCATCATATTCCCTCAGAATGCGCAAATACTAAGCTACATTATCTAAGCCATTGTTAGTTTTAGATTATTAATGTAATTAATTGTGTAATTTATTATTTTAAAATCTGGAGTTCATATTAGTCCTTCTCTTCTGTGCTTCAATCAACTTTTAAATCCTGAATTTGTTGATCAAAAGAGGAACTTTTAAAGAGTAAATGTGATGTAGTTTTCAAGACAAAGGCTCTGGTGTAAAGGTTTTGGTTTGTGCTACTACTACAGTCAATATATAAACCTGACAAGTAGCTAAGGGACATATTTTCACTTGAATGTCTAAAATAGTTACTAAAATCCAATGGTGGCACAAAAAATAATAGACTATTATTCACTATTATAATAAGTAGGTATTTGTCAACAGCTTCTTGGTGGTATTTGTCACCTTGGCATACAGGTACATTTTTCACATTAGATGTCTTGTCCCCAACCTGTATGGTAAAGCAGTACCACTGGGAACTGTGGCATAGCAAAAAAATTCTCTGCGAGAAATGGAAACAAAAAGCAGATATTTAGTGTCCCAGACTTAATTGCAGGAACATCTTCTTTTGGGAAATATTAATTCACATAGACCTGAAACATGAATGTGGAAACAAGTATTCAGTTTCAGGTGCCTGCGTATAAAAATTTTGCCTTAGATAACCTATGCCTCATTTCATCTGTCTTAAAGTAGAGATTAAAATGTTTGTAAGGACTATTGAGTTAGTGAAGAGCTTTTTTCTTATACTCTTTACATATTACACTCTTTTAAATACATGTATAAGATATCAGCAAAGTTATTTTCAAATGCTTTAATGTTGCCTTATTTTAAATGCTACCTATTTTTGCCATGAACTATGAAAGGGCTGTCTTACCTTAAAACCTTACTGGAAGGCAGCTGTGGATCTGTGAAAAAGAAATCTCAAGAAATTAAAGCCGTAAGTCTTAGATAACTTCTGAATGTTTAGAAAGCATTCAACGTTCACCCATCACTAGTGTCGTGTGTCACTAGTGCAAAAAGTACCATCTGATTGTAAAATGCGCTGCCCAAGTTAAGTATCAGTAAGATGAGTTTAGGGCACAGTCTGGCCTGGAAGGAAAAAAGTTATCAGCAGTCTTCCTATTGCCTTAAATATACGACAAAGGTCTGTTACAAACACATCTGATATTATTGATAGATTGAAATGGGGTTTTAAATTTCAGTTGGGGTATGAGTAGAGAAAGCTGTCTTAGCGCATTAAATGCAGGATGACTAAGAGTGAAGAAACGTGGTGTGGTGAGAATTCAGATTGCAAAGCCATGCAGATATTTCGATCAACTAGCACTAGATGTTTGAGACAAGCAGCAAGTAGGAATAAGAAGCAGTCAACAATTTATGTTAGGAATAAAAATGTGTGTTTTAATGCTCTGCCATGTTAGCAGAATATTCTGTTGAAGAGACTGAAGTATCAGTAATTGTTTGTTACTTGCCCAATATAGTGAGTTTAACAGGTTTTGTACTTAAGCTGTCACCTCCGCTTTCTCCCGTTAGATGAGCAATCTAGAATAAAAAAAAGCTGTTGCTGCTGTTATTAATTCAGATAGGAATGTCATGGGTTGTCATCGCTGTCCCTGAACATGCAGTCTTCGACTGTGAGCTCAGGATCATGCAGATCCTCAGCAGTGGCCAGTGTTGCCGCAGTGTAACAAGGAGAAACCTTCCCATTTGGTCCTCGCCCTCTCGAGTATTTGCCTTCCCCTCCTGGGGCACGTTCTGCCAGATTTCCTCCTCAGAGCTCTGTGTATGTGATTTCTTTTCTTCTGATTGTCTTGTTTGTGTTTACCTGAAACCTGAACTCCTAAGGTATCTCAGACACTTGGGATTTTTCCTGCAGTAGTGAATTTATCCTCAGACCTGAATATATAAATCTGTCTCACTCAATCTTTCTCACAAGCTGTTCCAAGTGAAACAAAAGAGAGAAGTATACGCATTCATGCCTGTTTACTAAATCCACTAGGTAATACTTCGAAATACACATTCTGAAATGTATTTTTAAGTTGTACCCTTAAATCGGTCGAGAGCACTGCAGTCAGCAAAAATCCATCAATTATTACATTTTCATAAGCATTGTCCATGTGCTCTCCCCTAAAAACAAGCAAAATAAAAAAAAGCCACCTGTGATTCATCAGCAATGCAAGTAATATAGGTGGAGCGTAGCCTTGAGCTCTGTCTTCTACCGTGTCCTCACAGTTCCTGACCTCCCAGAACTTTCTTCCTCTACCCAGCCCTCTCTGCTCCTTCCTCCTTTTTTACAGCTTCTCTGAAAATGCAGCTCATCCAAGGGTGCCTTTCCAAGTCAGAGGACTTTTAAATCAGTGTGGATTGTTTGAGGTGCGGGTTAGATGTGTGATTGATTGTACAGTGTAGCCACCTTAAAAATGGCACCTTCATAAAAACGCTGTTTGAGCTGATCACAGTGTAGGTTTCCAAAGAAAAGCAGAGGCCAGCCATATACTGGAAACCAAACTTAGCTAAAAAAACAAATGAAAAAAAAGAGAAAGAGAATCTCAAGGAAGGAGCTGATGGCACAGAAAAAAAACAAAGGACAGTTAGAGATGACATAGACCTAAAAAATACAAAACTGCAGTCTGCACCGTCCATTAATTGTAGCACACAAAATAAATGTTGCTTTATTGCTTGTTATCCACAAAACACTCTCACAATGAAATGTTTCTTTTCCTTTTCTATAACTTTATCAGGATTGCACCATTTTATCTCTGTAATAAGCTGTTGTACGATACTAAGTGTTTTATTTCTGTGTGTAATACCTAGACAAGCTAGATCACATCTGTTTAGATTCCAGCAGCGGAAAAAGTTTAATTTCTCAGCTGTAATGCAATGGGCACAATAGGTTATTCTAGATAGAATAACATTGTCCTTATCAAAATGGTGGAATTGTATCAGGAGAAAGCATTAGCTAGAAATAACAATTGAGTCCCTGCTACCCCCGCCAAGTACTTCTTTTGCTAAGCTATATAGAGATGTCATAATTTTTTAAAGATGTTATTGTGATAAAGAGACAAAGAAAACGGTTTTCTACTTAGGCATTGCAAAGAACTCGGAACACTGAGGGTGTTTTATGTTAAGCTTGCAGTGCCACAGAGAGGTTGGATTAAAAACCAGAATCTAAATAAAATAGATATATGACTCAAACATAGTGCTTTAAAATAAGTTATGTGGAATAATATAGAGAGAGAGTACATAAGTAAGTATATTTAATTGGGTCAGGTTAAGCTTAAAATGCCTTTTTAAGCATCTTAAGATATAGTGGAACTTCATTAATTCTCGGTTAATCCACCAACAATACCAGCCACTGACCTCCCAAGCTCATTGCCAAGCCTGTAGGGTTTTCCTGTAGACTTTCCCACTAAGGAAGCCCTAAAAAGGGAGCTGCAGAACATGAGGTGTTTTGTAGTTTAGGAGATTCTTACTCCTCTTTACAGGTTTCAGCTCAGCGTATGTATGAATTTATAGGTACAGTTTTGAAACTATATAGGCACACAGCTCTTACATGAGGGAGGTGGCCTCTTTAGGGTAAGCTGCAACTCCTAGTAGCAGTTGCAGTGTTTGCATACCCATTCATTTTTTTAGTAAGAAAAAAGAGACGGTGACTTCATGAGTAGGTCTTTTAACATACAAGGGTTGTAGTGAAACCATTTCCATCAGCCTTTCTAGGGGAAAAGGTGCTTTGGTGAAAGAAATACATCTTATTCCTTTGAGAAGGAAGACTACAAGAATGCAGGTGTCCTCGTGTCACCCACTGTACCTCAGAAAAAGAATACAGTCAGGGAGGTTGACTCTGGTGGGAAGAAATGAGGAGTTCAGTTCATTATCCTGTTGAGGTCTTATTTTAACAATGACTTCAAAGTTATTCTGCATACAGTTGGTGAAGATCAAGGAGGAAAATATTTTTAGCACCAATGGACTAGTCTGGGATTTTCTGAGGCTCTCAGCAGCACGAGAAAGAGCCTGATAAACCACCCAAAGCAAAATCACAGTTGTATTTGTTTCTTTTAATAGTAGTAATGATGTTGCTTTGTTTCAGTCCATCAGAGAACCAGCCTGAAAAGCTGAATAATTATCTCTAGGATAAGGTATCAAACATGAAAAAGAGATGTGTATGTTAAAAAGAATATTGGGAGCAATGTAACTAAGATGAAGGAGAATGTTTTTCAACACTGGAAGAAAGTTTCTATCAGCATTAGAGAGCGGATGAGAGTAAATGAGTCCATTGATTAAGAATCATGCTGAAAAAAATGAAGTTTTCTGTCTTAGGGAAGAATCCAACTCTATATTGTTGTTTTCACACAGATTGGGATGAAACACTGATTTTTATTTTTATATTCCCAGGATGCAATAATCAGATATATGTCAATGCAAGTATGACAAATATTTCTTGAATGGAAATATTCTGACATTTTTTCAAGGCAAAATATGCAACTGTTGCAATGATCTGAGAATCCAGCCGCCCACGGACATGTGGATCAGAGCTAAACCACTTTTTACATGTTCATTATCAGATTCTGGATCAATGTTAACAGAAGCAGCCTTTGTCATGTCATATTATGCAGCGTCAGGCTTGAAGAGCACTACTCCATCACTAATCTTTGGAGACATGGCAAGCATTCCTAGAGAAAAACTAATGCCTCCTTTTTCTCTGCTATATTGGGTGTCTTAAGCCAAGCTTTGAGGAAGCAAGAGCCTTACATTGTGGAAGAGATCTCTTTAAGTGATGTAGGAAAAATGCCAAATCCACAGAATGGCTCCTTTTTTGTTTTTCGCTTTTTAAGGGCTCTAGCTGTAGTAGGAGGCTTTGATGTCTAAATGTAGCATGAGCAGTAATTTCATGGTGATCTTTAGTCTTTGAAAGAGAGGTGGGTGTTGTGGCGCATCTTCAGAGCATTATTATTATTATTATTATTGTTATTGTTATTATTGTTATTATTGTTATTATTGTTATTGCTATTTATTATAATGCATGATGAGCTTGTGGCTAGAAAAATAACTGTTGGGAATTAAAAGACAGCCCTTCAGACCTATGGAAAAATATCCCTAAACAATCAAATGCACCTGTAGTTCAGCACACTTAAAAAACCACAGCAAATTAAAGATCTTCAAGACTGCAGTAAGAAGCATATTCTTTCAGAATCGATGCTGAACAACAGAAGCATCTAGTGATACGGAGCCCCATCTGTTAGATATTAAAGTCAGCCAGAGTCACACAGGGTCTGTCTACTCCACCCGACCCCTCCAGCTATATTTTCTGTCTGCTTTTCTTAGATATGCTGGTGAAAGTGTGAGGCTTTTATGTTTTTCACATTCTTGACATGTCAGATGCTAAAAACTTAGTGCACCATTTGGGAAGAAAAAAGCTAGATTGCTTTAGGAAAGTCTTAGCTGTTTTTAATATATTTGACTCACAAGGAGAGAGGAGAAGAAAGTGTCTGTTCTCTATTGTGCTGGGACCAAGGTTCAGGACACTTAGGAAGCGCTGCCTGATTCAAGAATGCAAGACTGCAATGATTGCAAAGCATCACCCATAGTTTTAGCCCAACATCAAAACATTGAATTGGAAAGAGAGTAATTCGGAGCTACCAGCAGCGACTCTTTAGAATGATGGATGGGTTTTGCCACTCGCCGGGACCTGTAAAGCCTCTATGAAACTGGAAATCTAGTATCAAAAAAACCCAGACTCAATTGAAAGTAATTTGTTTGTCACCTTCACTTAGAAGTGCCTTGGAGAGAAAATGTTTCAAAAATTCTTCAAGAAATTTTGAGACTTCACTTAATCAATAGTTTAGGTAGGTAAACTGTACGTAAAAGATGCAGCCATCTTTGCAGCCTTTGTAAGATGCAAAGTTCACGGTATCTCTGCCAAATAAAAATCACTGGAAGCCAACATATGCAAACCTGCAAAATGAAACGGAGCAGTGATAAACTCTTACAGGTTTTGGCAGGACACCTTTGTTACCTTTTTCTGTAGAGCATAGTGGTGTCATCAGCAAATCTGTCAGCCTGCAAAATGACAGTCCTATGGAAGGAGTGGCAGATGGGGATCCATTTTGCTAGAAAAAGTAAATAAACAGCTCAGGTCAGTGCTTATGCCAGAACTCTTTAGTTTTGTTTAGTTCATCCCATTTTTACTATAATTTAGAAGTAATGATCAAATAGCTTGCCCACATGGGAGCATGTAGACAACAGACCATGAAACAAAAAAGCATTTGAATGGATAACACTGTCCTTACAGTAATCAGAAGACTGAATTCCTGGCATGTTACACAGCTTCGCTGTGCCCATTTTAACTTGTTTCTCCTTCTTTTTCTTCTCAGAGGGAACAACTTTCAAAGAAAGGTCCACTCTGTAAGACACACAAATAAATCACTTTAAACGATGTTCCAAATACCTTATGAAGAGATCTTTATTAAACCCTGTTACAGCTAAGAGAAAAATATGAAATGGGTATTGAATTCATTCTTACCTACCCACACACATCTTTGGACTGGTCTAGGACAAAAAGAACAACCTTTACCTTTCAACTAATGAAGCAGGGGGAGGGACCTCAAACCAGAGCTTTGATATTTTGCGAAGAAACTATTCTGAAGTGGCCCTGGAAAGTGATGAAATTGCAAAAACCACATGTCTGTATCTCTTTCGTTAGGAAAGAAAACAAAACTGAGATTAAAGATAAACCTGGGGAAAACCACAGTTCTGAGAATAGCTGAAAGGCATCCTTGGCTTGCAACTCGGATTTAGAGCATTTGAATTACTTTAGCAATACCAAAAATTAGATATTAATTTTCATAGTTTACTATCTCTTCCCAAAGTTGTTCCAGTCTTGTGTACATCTGCAGCAATACAGATAAACTTTAAGGAACACATCTTGGACTTGTGTGGGGTTTCTTTGAAGCAGAAATTTGCACATTCTTTGTGATGGAGACAGACTACTACCTTCATTGCATATGTAAGCAGCAGCTTTCTTATAATATCAGTTTTAGTATGAACATCTTAGTATATAGGACAGCACAGCAAGACTAAGATAATACTCTTAGACAAGCTTTCAAGTGTCTTAAGAAAATCCTAGCTTGACACTGAACTCAGAAAACTGCAATTAATAAAACGAGATTGCAATTTGGGGGCCATCTTTTCTCAGCTGAGGGCATCAAACCAAACCAAACCTATGCAAGGTGGCTGTAAATTAAAGATTCTCATATTCCCAAGAACATTAGTGCTGTCAACTCTTCTGGTATGCCACTACTTCTGATGTATCAAGGACTTTCTAGCTGTCACTTCATCTCTCAGAGACTTAATTTAATAAGATGCTAAATTTAAACAGCATCATAGCCATAAATCCAGTAGTTTAAGTAGCTGGGGGGAGCATTTATCTGTCCTATGCCTTCCAAATTTTGATTTCTTCCTAGAGAACAAATTGATAGCGCACAAAAGTCTAGTTGTGTTAGTGTGGGGACCTAACATGCATGTGTTAGAGAGTGGCTGTGTGAGAATGTTTTTTCCCCAGGAATATAGTCAGAACCTGTAAGTGCTTTCATAGTTTTCACTCATAAAGTGACAAATGTGTGTGTTTAGTTTAATTGGAGATGTGCTCTCATCCACACAAACCTCAAAATTGAGAGTTTTGAAACTCGGATACCACACATAAAAGTAGCTTGCACATGTTACTTATTTCAGGGGCCTTCTGTGTAGCTTGAAGTTGTTCAAAACTGAAACAACAAGCAAAAACTTCTTTTTTTGATATTCTTTGTTTTCTTTTCACCTGTTTACTGTTTTTGATACTGGCCAAATTGTCATTGGTCTCTGATGTATTTCACAGTTCCAAGCAGGTCAATTGCTAGACTGCAGCACTTGCATTCTGCTGCTTCAATATCAATGGCATAACTTGGAAAATAAAAATGTTTGACCTGAAGATTGTGCTCCTCTGATTAGGAAATACAGGATATTGTTAAGCAATCTGTGATTAAAAACCAGAAGGAAACTGATGGAGCACATTTTACGCAGTAAATTTCAGTCACAGATTGTTTTCACCTTTAGATCTTGTTAAAACTAAAGGGAGATTCTTTTTTTATCTCGCTTGCATATAATTGTGGATAATTATAATCCTTGAAATTCAGTTGGCAAGCGTATATATTTTTCATCCTTCAGAAAGCTTTAATTTCCTTTAAACACAGTGTGCAGAAGGATTATTGTCTGTCCTGCGTGCCATTGCAATTGATTAAAAGAGAAACAACCTGCCCTTCTTGATTCTCTCTGCTTGCTACATGGACCTTGCATAGCGATGGGAGGAGGAAATCTGAGCTGCTGGATCACATTCTTTTTCTGAAGCAGCGGTGCTAGAGAGCCACACAAATTGCTAGCTACACAAATTAGCATAGATTGTAGAAAGCAATCAACCGCAGGGCTTAGTTCAATCTGGATTAAGATGTGGGACAGGTTAATGAAGTAGAGCGACACAGTCCCGTTCTCAGTGCCTTCTCTCATGCGCGGGACTGCGGTAGAGCCATGACAAGCACTTTTTCTTTTAATAATTACAGTTAATTTGATAGCATACTGTCCTATCCCAGACGAATAACAGTTTTGACGCTTTATTGAAATACGCTGTCATGGACTACTCTCACTGTACACGGTATCTCAAGCAGCAAAAATGTAAGCACAATTGTTCTGAAGCTGCATCGATTCTGAGATGCGTGGCTCGTGATCATGGCTAAGTATGACTATAAACCTTGCACATCAACATGCCTTACAAAATAAGAAAAAAAATTCTCGTTCCTTGGTAGATGAGTCCTGTTAGGTATACATAAGCACTCATTAGTTCTCACACTCACTGACTGATTGTGTTAACCACTGATTGTTTTATAAATTGCAGAGCCTCTGAAGTGGCAGAGTGGGGAAATGCCACCCCTCTGCCAGTGCAGACTGCTCCTTGCTGATCGCTGTACTTTGCACAGGCGCAGTTCAAATAGCTTCAGAGACTACTGTTACATTATTTTGTAGTTGTTTGTGGTCAGTTCCAGGAGAGTCGCAAAACATTGGGCTTAGTCACCAGGGACCTCCAAGGATTTTGGTGGGGAATTGCAATCCTGTCATTGATTTCTAGGTGGTCACGGACAGCTGAAAATGATCAATCAGAACAAATGCTGCGGAGGACCACCTGCAGAAATAGGGAAGCGCTTCAACATGTGGTCCTGTTGTTATCCATAGAACGAATGGAAGTATTTTACCAGAATTCATAGTTGATAGCCATGTAAGAAGCAGTATACCCAGGAGGAAATGTGCAGCTGCACTTGTCCTCTTCACTAGAGGGTAGGGTTTAGCACAGAGGACTGACGGCAGCCACGGTTCCCAATGCTAAGCATCAGCTTTAAACTCAGCTCTGGAGGTACCGAGTTATGTGTGTGCTCTGTCCCATCTCAGGAAGCCCAAACTCAATGTTAGAGTACTCTCAGTTCGAATCCAGCTGCAGGTCTAGCTCAAACCCTGACCATCTCCAGCAAAGATGCAGTGGAATTTCTTTATAAATAATTTTATCTCTATGCTCAGCATTTTTAATAAATTCCACATACTCTCATTCATTGGGAATGAGGTATTAACGAGATTTCTCAGCCTGTTGGCCTGACAATGACTGGTGTATTGCTCAGGTTCTTCACGGAAGGTACAACAAGGCTGAACTAGGAAGACAAAGAAGAAAACCATTTTAACTGAATTGTTAAGAGATTTTAGTAATGAAGCTGGTTTATGAATATTTTGAAAATGACAGCAGGCAGTCATAGACTGATCATGATGTTGAAATGCACAGACCTACACAAGCCAAACCCACCAGGCTTGTTCCTGCCTTCTAAGGCACTTTATTTTGCAAGGTTGTGCAAGCACGACTGCTTAGACTGCTTACATAAACATTAAATGGTGCAAAATGTGTCATGTGTTCACTTGAGCACAATAAAAAAAGAGTACCTTTACAAAATATAGTTGGTAAATTTGCAGCAGAGGTGTTATATGTTTTCAAATATAAATATAAATATCACATGAATAGTGTTGTTGAAATGAAAAATGAAATCTTAGACATGGATTAATGGATAGTGATGATTATTCAAGAAACATAATTCATTATTGACCATACTAGATAGAGGGTAAAAGGCAGCTTTGGCTTATAGTTTGTCTAAAACAGACATAAAACAGAGATGGAAAACAGAATATAACTAATAAGATGAAGGAAAAATAGATAATCATTAATATCAATTAGAATTTGTCAAGTATAGAAAAATCAATAAAAGAAATTAAAGATTGAGCTAAATAAGTATATTTTTCCATATGGAGATATGAAAAATTAAAGAAGATAAGAATAACAAAGATGAGTATATCCATTGTTAAAGAAAGCCTAAGTTTGGTAGTCTATTCTTTAGCTCTAGTCAGCAATATTATTGATAGTGCACCATAAATATTTTAGCTTTGTATTTGGAAGAAAGTAGCATAAGGCATTTTATTTCACATGCAGACTTTCCAGCCTTTTACTGACTTGGAAGGACCACAGAAATGTGTACTTGGCGTAAATATTTCTAAATAAGTAGATTTGATAATACGTATTCACAATTCCTGAAAGAGATAGATAAGGAGATCTAAAGTCTGCTGATGCTCTTTCTAATAAATCCTAAAAGAGAGGAAGTCCTGGTAAACTGAAATAACAACAGTGATGAAGTGCTAGCTGTTGTTGCAGTATATAGTATCTTTTCCCTATTAAAAATGTCAAGCAAGGTGTCCCACGTAACTATATGCTGGTTAGCCTGACACCTGTCCCTGACAAAAACAAGAAAGTGCCAATGAAATTAAATCAACAAAGACTTAAAGGGCAAGAAAGTAATCAATTTCAGATGGCATGACTTTATAAAGAGACGATCTTGTCAACAAACTTGATTTAAATCTCAGACGTAATGACGTATTTGGTTGATGAATATAATTGGGTAGAAACGATACAGTATGATTTATTGCAAGGGGTTTGACTTCATAACTTATGACATTCTAATGTACTGAACAGATGTCAAAAAGCTGTTGCCAGTGAGAAATTATCCTGCATGGGAGTGATTTCATTGGACTTTCATAGACATTGGTACAAAGCCACATTTTAATCAATGATCTGGAGGTGAATGGAAATGACCTGTCATAGAACTTGTGGATGACACAAAGACTGGTGAGAACAGTAAACAAAGATGCAGTCATTCTCAGCAGCTGAGATCACAAACAAAATGCGCTTTAATATCCGTGCACAGCTGTACAACTACCTCCCAAATACAGGACTACATTTAAGAAAGTGGTGACCTTGACAAGGATCTGTGGGTCACAAGGGCCGTGCAACTACCCATGCACTCCCAGGATGATGCAATGGGAACAGGTGATCCTTAGGTGTGAGAACAGGGATGTCATGACTGGGAACAGTTGAAAATTGGAGGAGGATCAGATAAGAGTCACAGAATTTATTCTAGAACTTGAGAAAATGCCTTAAAAAGTGAGGCTGCTCAGTTCATTTAGGTAAAGAGAAGAGACTGAGGGGTGATGGATCCCCTTCTGGGGAAGGTGCTAATGGATATTCTAATCGATCCGAGAATTTTAAAACCTAATAATGTAAGAGTTTACACAAGAACCAGTGTCTAGAAACTGAAGCCAGGCAAAACCAAATCGGACTAAGACTGGAAGACCTTGTGCATACTGTAGCTTTTCAAAAACACAGTTATTATATTTGCGCAATTAGTGAGTCAAGTATTTTCACAAATGAAACACAAACATCGCACTCATAACTGGTAGTGTTAGACACAATATACTTAGCTTAGCAAAGCAGTGCATAGTACAGTCTGATCGTTTTCTCTTCGACCTTATTCTCTGTTAATGAACACTGACTTTACGTAACAGTATTAAAAATATTGCAAATACTCCACAGCTGAGTTAGTTTGTTAATCATTGCCCAGTTTGGAAGGCAAATTTTTATGGTAGAGGTGATATTTCATATTGGAACTGTAATATCATACAAAGCTTTTTGTTCAGTTTTAAAGTGAATATGGCCGGATCTTAACTACATTTTGGGCTTACGCACTTTCCCATTGCAAACATGTAATTCCGTCAAGTTTTGTGTTAATGTTCACAAAAACAAATTGCATGTCGTATTTCACAGAAATACTTGCAGAACACATTAATCTCTTTAGCAATAAAGAGTCCCAAATGACAATTCCCATTCCGTTGTACATGGAAGTGACCTCTAATACAAAAGTCAGAATTTACAAATTCATGGTTATTTTGCTTCTGGAGAACATATTTGCTGTGATGTGACAAATAAATGTTTTTCCTTTCTCTCTCCCCCGTTGTCTGTAAGAACCAAACAACTCTACTAGTAAAGCCTGTAACAGTAGTCAGCTTTTATGACTGAACACTGCTGTAATTTTTAATGTCTTAATTACGAATAGATACAAATAATGTCTTACTTGGAAAAGGCAGTAAACAGGAAACTGCTGTTGTGGGCAGGAAAGGGATCTATAAAAAGCAAACCCAGATAAGTCAAATTATACAAAAACCACCCAACTACACGTTGCTTGTCAGAACGATTGCAGTTTTCATCTATAAAAAGATGCTTCTGGGTGGTGACTCAAACCCCTACATTTGCTATTTCAGTTGTAATTTCCCTCATTCCATTCTCCTCTGGTGTCAAGAGTATAAAAAGAGACACACAGATTGCACACTGCCTCGGCAGACATCCTGTGAGCCAACACAACCTTTTCAGGACTAAATTCTTTACTTTCATCATACTGGGAGCTGTGTCGGGCACAGGATTTTCCTGTGTATGAAGGCAAAGATGCGCTACAAAGTGAAGGAGGACGTTGAATTTGGCCATTCTTACAGCAGCTTCTGCCAGCCAGGGACACCTGGACTTTGTCTTTAGTTGGGTGTGGGGCAGGGCTACACTGTCAGTCTTTAGTGACTAGGGAAAACTTCATCCCCTCCATTTTTCTCTTTTGTTTTTCTTGCCCTTGTCAGGGGGAGCATTGCTTTGTTTATTATTTTGGGGAGGGGAGAGGGGGCTGTAGTTCAGTTGGAGACCTTCCCTTTGGGTCTAGAGTTCCTCCAAGGGAAATTGAAATCCTGGTATTTCAAACTCCTGCCCTAGATGTACACTCAGCAACATGCCTGCCTGTTCCCCAGCTGCGCCCAGGGCTGCGTTCACCTTCCGCGGAGCTGCTTTCTTCGGCTCTGCCTCTCTTTAAGCCTTGCGAGCAGCCGGTGCAGTTGTAAATTCAAGGGCCGCCCTAGGCCAAGAAAAGCCAGAGGCAAACAGAAAAATTCTTGTCATCTGCTTTCACCCTTATTAAATGTCTTGTCAGGGAGCTTGACCAAGTCTTGTGGGGAGACAGCAGCTCCCTGCTGCCCAACAGCCCTGGCTAGACAGGGTCACCTTGATGCCTCCCCACCGGGCAGGACTGGCATTGGGAGAGCTGCAGAATCAGGCCAGCCCATGGACAAACGCATCGCTCGGAACAGAGGCAGAAACTGGTAAGCAGAAACAGAAATGAGCGTCATGAAGAAGGATCTCTTCCTCTTCATTCAGATGAGCTGCTATTATTTTTTTCTTCAGTCTGCATTTTGCATAATCTGACGTTTAAGAGGACCGAGTCTTCCTATTAAAGTTGACCCAAGTTTAGAGCATTGGAAGGTGAGGACGTTCCCTGCTGGCATCTCGGGTTTTGCATCGGAGTTGCAAGCAGTCTGAATTATCCGTTGTGAAAGATGTGTGAATTTTACAAAGCAAAGCAGGATGTTTCCACGTTAGCTGAGATACATTCTTCTTTCCTTCAGCTGAGCCAACAGGCAGCATTTTGTTTTGAGATGGAAAGGGATCTCAGACCGCAACAGGAAATCTTGCTACAACCAGTAGCTAGCTACAACAGTGGAAAGACGTGGGCGTTTTGGGAGGGACCACATTTGTACTGCATTTCTTCACAGCCTTTGGTCAAACGATAGGTGAAAAACACTGATGGCAAAAGTAGCTAGTGTGTGGCACTGACATTTCAATAGAGCCATGTGCCGAATCCATGAGGCACTTCTAGTCACAAATGCAGCTTGATAAACAATGCAACTGTTTATACGTACAAGAAAATTCATTTTAGAGATTATTTCTTCATATTTTATCTGTGGTCCTCAACACTTACAGCTAAGCTCTCTTGGTACTCCATAGCCTCAGAAGAGTGAGAAATTGTAATTAAGACCTGTAAATTATCCCTGAAATGACATTAGTTTTTCTATCAATAAGTAAGTTCCTTTTCAAAATCTGTTACAAAAATATTACGGATGAAGAGCTAGGAAGTCAAAAGTTAAGAAAAAGTCATATTAGCATATATAGCCTTGACTCAGCTGCACAGGCGTAGCTAATACGTATTCTTGTCTTCTTAGTCACAGTCATCAGTAGTGTATCAGAAGTGAGCAGGATGCAGGGTTTGTGTATGCTGATGTTATTTCTGATAAAGCCTGGTCCATCCATATGGTTTTATTAATTATGTGAACTGTGCATCAGTGAAATTCAGGTGACACAGCAGCTGTGGCTTTCACAGATTTTCTGAGGAACGACAGGCTGTATGTCATTGAACAGTGAAGCTGTCAGATAATTTTAGAAAGAAAGTGAATCGTTGGTATTTCTTCTTTTAGGAGTAAGTTTAATTTTCTGTGAATGGGAAGAGTGTCTGTATTTAGAACCAAAATCCATTCATCTACAGCCCATGTATAATGTAGTCTTTGACAACCAAAGGATTTTACCACAGTTCTCTGTTGATATTCTGATCTGCACAGACCATCCTCTGTTGGGTGAGAGAATAATTTGCCTTTCATACATAATCAGCCTTGAGCTTCATCTGAAAAAAATTACCATGATGCTATATATGTATATAAAATCCTTATTCAAACAATCCCCTGTTCTCTTGTAGTACAGTATGAAAGCTGTTTAAGGAAATAGGTCGAACAACTCCACTCCTTTTGCCTGTTGGATCTGTTTTCCTACCACAGTTCAAAAAGTTCAGCAAGTACAGTAACTAAATGTACCATGTATCCCAGAGCCATGTATTCCCAACAGCGTTCATGTGCCATGTTCTTATGTACTATGTATTCCCAACAATATTCAGCACAGAGATGGCTCTTTGGAGCAAAATTCTGCGGTTTATTATATCACTAAGTGTTAAAATCTGGGGCCTCTTGTGATAACCCTAAAGCAGAAGTTTAAATCCAGATCCAGACTTTACTAAGTTTGTCTCATTTTTTAGAGTCTCGTAAGAGCCTGTGCTTCATTTGGTTGTAGGAAATCTTTGATGTCTGAATTTCTGCTTGCTGTCATTGTTAACTCCAAATTTCTGTGTTTTCTATATTTCAAATAAATGTCTGTACAGTTAGGACACTGGTATTTTCCACTTCAGGAAGAAGAGAAAAGAGACTGAGAAAAGTATGAAAGGAATGGCTTTTCAAATGAGAATACAGATTCTGGTTCTCTACTGTATTATTGTGTGACAGGCAATCATAGGATCTGTTCCTGGTGGTCAAACAGAAGAAATAATCATATTCAACAGTATCAAAAGTGACACCATCGAAAACAAAGAGAGTATTTCTAGTGAAGAGCATTGCTTAGAATAAGTGAAGGTGCCTGAATTCTGTGTGTTTACAAAAGGTTTTTTCTGGCTAGGAAATGTAGGAGCCAAATGAAGATTAACTGGGGAACGGAGGTTGCACGTGGCGAAGCTACATAGGTTTAGAATTGCTTGACGACATTGAAGAATTTACAGGTTTCCCGATCTCGGGCACTGGGATACTTGTGTCCAAAAGGTACTGAGTCCTGGGAAATGCTTTCCAATTTTTTAAAGCTCCTGTTGAGGTTAACAGGACTCCTGAGATGAGTAGTAGGTGGGGTGGTCTGTCGAATCCAGAACCTGCGGGAGCAGGGAGGCTCCCAGTGAACATCCTAAAGCTTTGAAATTCAGAGTTAACTACATTTGCAGAAAAAAACCCAGCTACCTGAAAGTGAGAAAACCTGCTTAAAGGTGTCCAAACGGTATTACATACCTTGTCTTTGCATGCAGCCTGCGTATACCATTCTTCCTCTTACAGCTATTTTGTTTAACATGTTCTTTCTGGGTCAAGGGCTTTTTCTAAACTTTTATGGAGTGCATACCTTGTAATATAGATTTTGAACAACTGCTGGTAAACCTCACAGGTAAGCTGAAAATGTGTCCAAGGCCCTGAATTAGAGTTGCTGTCACGTTTCCACTGGAGCCCCGCTCTCAGAGGACAGCAAAGCCCCCAGTTTCTGCTACGCACAGAGCACCTCCCGCTCTCTGCTGAGCAGCCACGGGCCAAGCTCCCAGTTGTGTTATATAGCCCCTTTAGAAGCCCGTTAGTGAGAAGCCACAGGTTTTTGGGTAGCTTACAGGGCGATTTTCAGACGTTTGTGTCTGTTGCAGATGGAACTCACACCGCGGTTGTGCTCGCTTGCTCTGTGGTTATGTCACAGCAGTTTCCTAGGTTACAGTTGGCTCCGTTTTGTGGCTAGTTACAGCTTTCTTATCAAAGCTGGTAAATAACCGCTCCCCCCGACATCACCTCACCCCGGAGGTGTCGGCGTGCCCGTTTGCTGGAAAGGCTGAGGCAGCCCCGGCGCAGCTGAGCTGTGCAACGCGGAGGGAGGTTCTGCCCTCTCGGCCCTCGGCAGAGCGCAGGTGCTCCGCGGCCGCTTCCCAGCACCTGCAGTGCTCCGCTCCTCCTCACAGGCGTTAGGAAGTGCTTCGATATGTGGGTCCCCTGCTGGAATATTCAGATTTTTATGGGCAGGGTGGTAGGAGTGACTGGAAAAAGGGGACCGAGTGCCGGTCCCATGGGTAGAAGCGAAAGGGATCAGTCCTCTGACAAGCCACATGAGGGGCTTCAGTTTGCACGTTCCAGAAGTTTCTAAATTACTTCCATCAGTCATTCAGAAATGCAGGGGATAAGATTCAGGAGCTGTGGCTTGCTGGACACAGCACAGTGAGTTAAAAGCAGGACCAGAACCAGAAGTTCCTGTTCCTCTAGTTTCCGCTTCTCAGACAGCAATGGTACGGGTGTTTTGGACTCCTGTTAGCTACCTCAGAGATTATTATCAAGGTACTTGTTCAACAACTGATGTTAGAGCATTACTCTTTCAACAAATTTAATAACAATAGTTGTAGTAGTAATAATAATAATAATTGTTCCGTGGATGTATTACTTACAGAAGGAAATGTATAGCTTCAAAAATGGACATAGCAGTCGTCATGTGCGGCGGACCTTTGACGGTCCCTTCCAATCCAAGCCGTTCTATGATTCTATGATTCTATAAATTATAACTGAATTTTAAAATGAAATTATGAGGTTAAATTTGCTCAGATTATAAATGTTGTAAAATCAATCTGAAAAGGAGCTGAATATACACATTCCCTTGTGCCTTTTTTCTTTTAAAATATCCACTGATCAGTGAAAAACCTGTTTGCTTTAATTTGCACAGTAGTCCTTGCAGCACACAAGGAACAGCTGTATGCTGGTATAAAAGATCTTGAATAAAAATTTGGTTTGAGACTTACTGGGAAGAAGAACAGACATGGATTGCCTCATTTCATTACCCAGGCCATTTCTAAAAGTAAACTGCAAAATGTAAAAACAATGTCAATTTTGTAAACTAAAGGGGTGTAGGTTTTTTAATAGGTTACGAAATATAGGCACCTTTTAACCTAGTCAATTCATGTTAAAAAACTTTCAGGATTGCAAAAAGCAGTGTGAAAAGAAATTACAAAAATAACTGTGATCTGAGGAACTTAAAGGGTAAAAACTGTACCAAGGTATGTAGCATTCTTTTTTTGGCTTTTGTTCATAGCATAACTAAGAGAGAATTTAATCTCCCTGTTTCAAATAGACCTTAAAATACTTTTTGATTCTGCTTTTCAGCAGAAAAGCAAGATGGGGTCAACTTTATGAGAATGGATCTGCTACTCAGATTTATAAAGATACATAGGAGCACTATTGATCTGGAGGAACTGGAAGAGCCCCAGTAATGAAAAAAGAGGTTAACTGCTGTCAGGAACTGCTGTTTCTTTAAGCTGATACTGAAGGCTGTATAATTTGTAACAGACTGGGGAGAAGAATTGGTTTTGAAGCCCCTAATTTTAAATTTGGTTTTAAATTCTCATGCAGTATATAGTTTTTCATTGCTTAATGTTGTGCCGGACCTGTTTTTACATAGTCAGCATCTCATATAGGAAGAATGGGTTCCTGTGCTGCTCCTCCAGCCGGGCCATCGCGGAAGATGCAGTTTAGTGCAAGTGAAGTTGTAAGGTAGTGAGGAATGCTTTCCATTTTGAGTTATTTCTGGCATTGACACGGCCCTCAATATAGTTTAGTAAGCCGCAGGGTAGATCAGCTTACTGTGGCTGCTGCAATCAGCTGGTATAGCTATCAGGGCATGCACTAGGGCCTCATTTTTGGCTCTGCTCCCCAACAAGTTCCTACTGCCAGAGCTTGTTGGAAGCAGTGGTGGGTGGTACCAGTGCCAGCGCCGTTGCCCTGGTACCGGTACCACAATAATGTCCAATTCTAGATCTGTGTGACAGTGAATTACAGCCAGTATTCCTTCCTGTGCCACCCTGGGCAACTCATCCGGCCTCTCTGAGTCCCGCCTGGCCCTGCGGCACCTCCAGCCCCTGCCCCAGGGCCGAGCGCCAGCAGATGCCCGGACTCTGCACTCCACGGGGGGCGATGGCCACACTGCGCCAGCTCTGGGGTCCACCAAGCCTGTATGGTGTTGCCAGGAGTAACCATACGCAGGGCCCCAGAAAGAGCAGGGGCAGAAGCAACTATGGTACTGTCACTGACACCTTCTCAAGTCTCCAGCTAGCGAAGGATACTGCCTGAGACCGGTGTGTCTGCCATTATTTCCATTGGATTTCTCTTCCATGTGTTTGAGCAGGCTCTCTTGAAAACGTGTCGATTCTTAGCTTGCGTAACATCCTTTGGCAATAACGTATTGTGGATGGCATGAGGAACCGCTTCCTTCCAGTCAACTGCTTTGAACTTCATTCCTACTATCTTCATTTGATGCCCCCTAAATTGTGTACTGAATCAGGGTTAACAGTCACAGAATATACACTCAATTTAACCGGCTGCTTTATCATCCAGTCTTGTAAGGTTCTTCTGCAGTTCTTCACAGTCAGCCTTCACCCTTGCCTCCCTCAACAGCGTAGTATCATTCGCAGACTTTCTCCCCTCCCTGCAGACTCCTGGCTGGGGCTGCCGAACAGCAGCTCCCGGCACATGTCCCTGGGGAACTCCACTCGCGTTGCATTTGCACTGCCAAAACTGGCTGTTTACTCTTTGCTCTGTGTCTGCCTGCAAAATACCACCTATTCACTTCTGTGTTGGCCCGAGCTCTAATAGTCGGTCTGCCTAGTCCTTTTGTGGGTGCTCTACAGTCCCTGTGAGCTAACAACACATCTACCTGCCAGCAGCTCTGTGCTGCTCTGAAACACCAAAATCGAATTGCTGTACGTGCGCGAGTTTCCGTATTTTGTTCTAGGACATTAAATACTGCAGTATTTAACTTCTGTGCACCCAAGTCCTTTATTGGAGCTAGCCTGAAGTACACACCAACACTGTTCCTTTGTGTAGAAACAGTAGAATAGAAAAGCATTTGAAGGTACTACCTTTTTACAGTCCTTTGCTGGGAAACCCAGCTACGCTTCTGAAAGAATGATAAATGCTGGGCTGAGGTTGTATGCACAGTCAGGAGGCCGAAGTCTTTCTTTTGCCCAGTCTTCCTCTCATACTTCTCTCTCATCAGTAAGTCTTTGGATCTCTGAAGACATCTATCACTGAAATGGGGAAGCTCATGTGGGAGACAGAACTAGACGCGCTTTGGGCCCAGGGTGGGACCCACTGCAGGGAATCTCACTACCCATTTTTTGCAGGTGGATCTCAATTGTGTCTGCTGCACTTGAAGCTGCAGGATCCCCTTCCCAAACCCCTTCCCAAACACACCCCAGAAGGGATTGCATAGTCCTAGAGGTTAAGTCAGTTTTAATAAATGGCTTCACGTTGTTCAGAGGATATGAGAACCTCTCCCCAGTGATTAGATTTGGTTTCGATAGAATTCTTTTATTTACTTCAACGTGATTCCCATAAGGAGATTGAAAGACAAACACTGTGAAGATTAATCATTATAAAATGGTAATTACAGGAAAAACCCCTAATTGACTTGTCTTTTGAACCCAACAGGCATTTACCCTAAACGGACAGTAATGCATTCTTGCTGTTTATTACGGCTGGACCTCCAACTATCTAGAAGCCATAAAGCTGAACTGCCCCACTTTTTCTTAAAAATAAGCATGCTGAAAAAACAGGAGAGAATTTTCCATCTCTGGAGGTAGATTTTATTAAAAACATACAAGACCAGATACAACATGTACTCTCTATATATGTATACACACATGTACACCCACAACTATACATTGTATACATACACATATATATATCCCATATACTGAACTAGAATGAAGTAATAAATTTAAACAGAGAAAAGGTGGTGGCCAAGACCTTAAACAAAAATGTCTGGGAAAAAGATAAATCCTTCAGTGTGTCATTACAAGTGCGCCATTACTTCCATATTGCTTTCCAGCCCATCAACTATTAGCGGCTTCGTAGGCTGTAACAAACTTCCCAGAGAGCCCTCCAGATTTTTAAGAACTCATTTGCTTTCTATGAGGACGTAGCTGTGGGTTTGCTCCCTTCTTGAAGAAAGTCCCCTGTGCCTCTTGGGAGAGTCCCACATGTCCTGGCGTCCACGTATTCACGTCCTAGCTGGCAGGTCCCACTCCCTGTCCCACTCCCTACTCCCGCCGCTTCCCCCGCATCGGAGGAACAAGCAAGCTCCTGCTCCCCTGGGAGCGCACAAGCACAACAGGATCCGGAGGGCAGCGCCACAAGGCAAAACGTAGCTTTCCTTTTCTCCGTTCTGAACTTTTTTAACAAAACTACAACATTGGAGCGACTACAGAGTCAACTACAAATGACATACGTACTTGTACCCTCTGTCGCACACATGATACGAAAATTGTTCAAAAGCTCTGTCCTTAGATATTTATTTACTATGCATTTTATGTGCATGGTAAATGTGCTACGTTTGATGTGTCAATCTGTTTGCCCTTATATCATGTACGCTTGCCAATGCTCTCTGCTGTAGTCAGTGTAGTAGTCTACCAGATCACAGCCTGATCAATCAAGAAACTAGAAACCAAATACCTTTAAAATGCTATTGTTTTATTGTCTCTGAGGGAGAGTCAACATAAGTTATGAGCTCTCATAGTATTAAATGGAGATGATTTGTGACTTACCACTAGTTAATAAGGGCATGAGGAAGAGAGCTTATTTTTAGCTTTCTTCTTTTTAACTGGCTTTTTCTTGATGGCTTTTGTCCATGAGCTCACGTTTGTTTATAACATCAAAATTCTCTCTCTTGGAAATAGCTGTGGCATCACAAGCACCGTGTTGTAGACTTACCATGAATGAATCGGTAGGAAGGCTGGAAGGAAACGACTTCTACTCAGCTACCTTGCTAATCAGCACTCACGGAAAAAAAAAAAATCCTTCCCAGAACAGAATGGGGATTATTTAATGGGAGAGAGATTTGGGAGTTGTTTACAGAAAAGTCCCTAAAGCCTTTGGACTAAAATACAGCTGCAGCGCTGAAAGCAAATCAGATGCTGGATTGTATTGCTGGGGTAAACAAAATGAAGCAAAGCCTGGGAGGGGATGGTCTTGTTACATAAGACACCAGTTAACATTGCATCAAAAATGCTGTAACCCCTATTGTGTCCTGTGCCGCAGGGTACAGTTGCTCTTGAAATAAAGGAACAAAGCAGAACAACCAAAATGATAACAAGTTTCAAATATTTAAGCAGTAAAATGTTGGAAAATATGAGGTTTTCCTTCCAGGGCAGGAAAAAAAAAAAAAGAAAGAAAAAAAAACACCCATAGAGTAACCTATTGGAAGTGTTTGGGTTTAGCATACAAAAAGCTAACCTGGATGTGGGTGCATTTCTTTTTTTCACAGTCACAGAGAGCAAAAAAAGAAGCTAAGTAATGCGAAAATCAGATGATGGAAACATAATGAAGGCTAATGATCACATAAAATAGGTTACCAAAAACCTATTGAGGGCCTTCAAAAGATATCTCTCTGCCTTTCAGAACACACAGCAGAAAAAAAAGGATAGAGAGTTACAGGAGCACGAAAGAAAATGATAGAGCGAGCACAAAGAGGAGCAGGTTTAACAAAGGGACATGTCACTCTGTTCTCTACTTTCAGCCCTTACCCCGTGCTCATCACTATGTATCTGCTCCACGTTCCTGTTCCCTCTTTATCAGCAGACTTAGCCTGACAGAGAGTGTGAGATGAGCTCACATTTTTTTATCCTGATTTTTTATGGAAATAAGTCTCGTGCAATAGCACTATTGCTGCGCCTTTGCTGATCTTTCACACCCCTGTAGTAATGTGGTAACCTGTGGGGCCAATTTTAACCGTATGTTACCAGATATATTTCCACAAATTTCATGAATAGGTAGTGGGACAGAAAAGAAAGAGAGACTTTTCAAATGTCCTGAGCTGCATTATGAGCTCAAACCTGATTAAACATCAGAAAATCCATATCATCTCTCAAACTCATTATACAAATGTCTGTAAAACTGTCTTCTTGATTGCTAATGCTCATAGAAAAGCTTTCCTAATTTCTTTCATTCTGGGGAACTCCTAGAAGGGAGAAGTTTTTGGTTTTGGATCAAGCTGAAGACGACTATATGTATCCCAAAGCCCTGCTCAGTGCTCTAGCTGTACCAACTGGTCCAGTAAAAGATGCTACCTGTCTCCAGAGATCTCGCCCTTGGACAAGATACTACTTTTAGCAAATAGTCTATGAAATAAATAATATCATATGAAATAACTGCATAAATATCAGAGGTACATTTATAATGTATCTTTACAGCTAAAATAAGATTTTAAGAAATTCTTGTTATGTGCAGTCTTGCTGTTATGCTGTCTGAATGTTGAGGTATTCATTGATTCATCTGCTTTTGTATCAAAGCTGTATTTTAGTCTTGCATATGAACTTTATACCACCATTACTCACAGAAGAAACAAGAGAAACTCTCTCTTGAATGTGAAGTACTTCACTGATGTGGAACCCACTGCTTCAAGAGGACGTTAAGACAAATCGTCCAGTGAGATATTTTTAAAAGCTGAGTTGCCATCAATATTTGGACAGTTATGTCAGCCAAAACCAGTATTTATTTACAGGTAGGAAAAAGAGGCCAGGCATTGGTTGTTCATTGTGGACAAAACCGGACAAAAATTTCACATCTATTTTATCTGTAATGGATTGTCCAGCAAAATTAGGAAGGATTTTCTGTTTTCAGCATTTTTGAAAGGTTGCTGCAAGAGAGAACTGGAGCTTGCTTGTTTAGTATCTCTTAGTATTTAATCCCATATTGCAGGAGCGAAATAATGGACTTCCACAACTCTATGAGAGTTATCAAGCGAAGCCGTTTATTAATCACACCCCAGCGGTTTCTATACTTTTCACACCTTATCACACTCCTAAAGGTTACATCTTATTGGTTAAATGCTGCTGTTCACGCGCCCTGAGCTAACATCAGACTGGCTATCTAAATATCAACACGTTGCCGCCCTCATCCAGCTTCTCTGGCTGGTGTTCCTCATTCTTCTCTTGTCTCACTGCCTTTCTTCCTCATTTAGCGCTCTCTTTCAGGACTGGTGCTTGTTCAAGGTTGTACGCAGCCTACTCAAACCATCTCTGTGTAGTCTTTCTCAAAACAATGTCCGTTAGCTTCC
>JAVKLA010000081.1:36326950-36360289 GCA_034782735.1 Sagittarius serpentarius | reverse complement strand
CCTCAGTTAGCGCTCTCTTTCAGGACTGGTGCTTGTTCAAGGTTGTACGCAGCCTACTCAAACCATCACTGTGTAGTCTTTCTCAAAACAATGTCCGTTAGCTTCCAGAAAGTTTCCCACAGCATATAACTGAACAGGCTCTTTTTCACAAATGCAAGAGACAAAACACTGTAAATCTGGAGTAGTCCCCGATACTTGCTAAACATCATGCAGGGTTGCAAGATTTCAAAGCAAATTGATAAATTACTTACAGTTGTTTAAGAACTGAATAGTGATGAGTGTTGGTTTGTGAGAATCCTTTAGAAAAGGATTCCATATTTTCTAGAAAACTTGAACCCAGTAAATTTTGTTTGACGTACAGCTTATTGGAAACATTGGATTATTCTAGTTACAGATATCTACGTGAATTAAATTACAAGCTGCAAAATTTGTGTCTATACAGGGCTGTGGTACGATCCAGTAGAGTAACTATGGCATTCAAAATGCCAATCAGAATTATGAATAGGAGTATGTTTTGAGAATTATTAAGGTGCATGAAAAAAGAAAAAAGTCTTTCCAGACTCTCTCTTCCATTATTTCATTTTTGTTTTAATGAAGAACCTTTTGGGCAAATTGCTATGCTTGAATAGCATGAAGAATGTACATGACATTTTATTTCATTCACCTGTGACCCTGCCTATTATTCTCCTCAGCAGTCCAGAAATGAAAATTTTCATAAGCTATTTGCTCTTTACTGGCCATTTAATTATTATGCACCTCATTTCTTTTGTTTAGTTGTTAAATTAAAAAAAAATTATATTTAATTTTCTGTGAGTTTGGGGCTATTTTATAATTTCATAGGATATCCCAAGGTGTGTATGTTACTCTAAGATAACACTGGCAGGTCACTAAAAGCATTTGCCTCTGCCTCATACTTCACAACACCCACAAGGCATGCGTTATCTCAGAGTACCACACGTCTTGTTAAGCCTCACAGTTTCTGTGGCTGATGGACAAGCTTACTGTTAGGGTCTTAACAAAAATGCTACTTTTACATGTTTATAGCTCTCCCATTGTCTGCAGTTCAGTGCTAAGACGCACATCCATCGTATATCGAATGTGTATAATGGGAAGGCACTTAGGCCAAAGTCAAGAAAAGGATAGGCATAACAGTAGTTCCCTTTGAACATCTGTAGAAGTGTGGATAGATTTGGAGTGCAGAGCTGCTAGTGGGCTGAGGTGGCCCAATAGCAAGACCGAGAATATTTCAAATTATTTTCTGGTTTAAGAAAAAATTTCAGTAGAGAAGAGTAATAAAACAAGATTTACAATGACTTGCTGTAGGTTGACTTGTCAATTATCAGGTGTAAAAAAACCAATGTATTGGGAAGGCCTCGTGTAAGTCATCACATGTGTTTTAATTGCTTGGCTTTATGTATTTCTAATACAAGCTCTTAGAAAATTTCAATTAAATAAATTTGCTGTAAAGGAGGAGTAAAGACCTAATGCAAAATTTTACTTAAACATCTGCTTATACTTGAGATCCATTTCAGTGAGACTATTCAAATGGTTTAAGTTAACCTCATTCTTAATGGGGACCTAATGTCTAGCCTGCTACTCTCAGGCATTAGACATTGCTCTCATTAAGAATTACACATCTTAATTCCTTGTGTAATGCCATGTGTATATATCCTTAGCAGTCATTATCAAGACAAAAACATCTAATTAGATCCCATAGCGGCAGTGGCATCTGTCAAAAATCAGAGAAATTCCATTTCTTTAAATGAAGGATTTTCAA
Organism: Sagittarius serpentarius; assembly: GCA_034782735.1. NCBI lineage: Eukaryota > Metazoa > Chordata > Aves > Accipitriformes > Sagittariidae > Sagittarius > Sagittarius serpentarius. The sequence continues at coordinate 36,358,512 of JAVKLA010000081.1, read as the reverse complement.
AAAAAAGCAGATGTGTACATTATTCCCTGGCTTCAAGGGCAATTCCTTTCTTTTATCTGTTGTCATGTTACTAGTTCAGGTGGCATATACTTTATTATAAATACAGAAAATCGTGAGTTTGCCTCTTGTAAAGTTATTTCCATTTGGAAGCTTGTACGTGATTCATCAAGAAAAGGTGTTGTCATGTAATTCTGCTTGTGTGTACTGAGTAGGTGGCTAGGTAGTTACTTCAAGCATCCAGGATGGCGAACAAGCTAGAGCAAATAGTTGTTAATTCTGACTTTCTAATCTTCTCTTAACAAGTGATGAGCATCTACCAAATTGCCGGAACTGGACACTGACTCCTTAAGCATTAAGAATCTACAAGCAGAGACTATATGAAACGAGCTGAACCTAAGCATAGGATTCATTTCCAACTTGTTCCTTGAACATGAGATCGAACAAAATGTTCATACAAACCTTGAATGTTGCAGCTTGGGACCATCTTTAATTTGAAAACATAGCACTTCCTGTTAATGGAAAATAGAGGCAACTTGAACTGTAAGTCAAATTGTATCTTTTTCCCATTAATACCTACCAGGTTTTCATGAACTACAATTTTCTCATATTGCAGCTGAGAAAAGTGATGCACACTTGATTCTCCAGTGGGAAAATGACACGTATCACAACTTACGGGGCAAATTAAAGCCCATCTCGATTAGACAAACGTGATTTTGCCACTTCAGTGCAAGCAGGCATGCTTTGCCTCTTTTTGTTTTGCTGTTTATAGAAAAATTCTGACCTCCGGTGTATCCAAAAATCAGACTGAAGTCGGAAGGAGCTTGTGGCACGCGGTTGTGGCACACAGTTGCAGTGAACATACTACATAAAGGTAACACAACATAAGACTCAAAACAAGGTTTACTAATGATCCTTATTTAATAAAAAGCTACAGTAAGAGCCCTCAAATACTGCAATAAGACAACTGCGAGCAGTAGTGGTTTGGGGGCCGTCATTTTTGAGTGCTTTTAATACAGTTTGCAAACATAACCTTTCTTTGTCTTCTGTGTGAGCTGGCAGGTAGCCTTTGAAGCCGAAGAACAAAAATACAGTGGGGTCATACACTGACAGTGGCTATTTTCTTTTTTCTTTACATTGAATTCCCAGTAGCAAAGGGACTTGGGTTTTGAGGGGAAAAGGAAAAAATACGACAATTTCCACCAGTTTATAATTATTTCAAGGTAAATAATAGATTTCTATTTATCAGTGATCCAGTGGTATGCTTCTTTCTTCTTTGATTTATGCAAAAAGAAAACCCCCCAAAAGGCCAAACTATCATGATTAGCAACAGAATAGAACCACAGGCATATACGCTCAAGTAGTGGGGATTAGACACACACTAACAATTTCCTCAGGCTCGGTTTTATCTGAATAATATATAGAAAAAAGCAAAGTTTCCTTTCTTTTCTTTTTCCCCCTTGATTAATTATCTGCTTTTTATGCAGGTCCTGAATAAGAATTTAGCTCATGCTACCCTACTTACCATTGACTCATTTGCATAGAATGCCTTAAGGATACCTCGGGAGGTAGAAAAAGTGAACATCTCCAAAAACATACCCTTTTGTTCCTACCCCAAGAGCACTCCAAAGTCATGTGGCTTCACAGCTGGAAGGCTTCCAGATGTGGCTGCTTCTGAGCCTTTTGAGAGCAGGGAAGGGGATGAGAGGAAGAGGTGATACACCTTGTGTTAGACAGTAGTATTGTTCTTACCGGTGTTGGCATAGTGATATTGTTAGCATTGTTAGAAGTGTAGTATTGCTTTTATTAAGTCCTAACAGTGATTATGAGGCTCTTCGTGGGTTCAGGAGGAATGTGAGAAGAGTAATGCTTCCAGGTATGAACAAAAGGAAAGTGAAGGTGTTGGGAGAGAGGGAGCAAAAAAAGAAGAGAAATTTCGGTCACTTTTTTTTAAGACAGTAGGGTTTTTAAAGCATGGGAAAAAATATTTAAAAAAAAAATAGAAAGGAGGTTGAATTTTGTTTCAGGAATGGAATGAAGAGATTCAAGATGTAAATGTAGCCAGAGAAATGGAAAGAAAAACTGAATTTAGATGGAATGCATAGGAAGAGTAATGAGAGGGGAGAGGCTCAGGAAGAGGTACATTACTGCAGCAGACTGTCTCAAATGATAAATATTTAGGTGTGTGCTGTGCTTGTCTAGTGACTCTTGATGCCATACAGCCATATGAATTCATATTCTAGTTGTCAGAAACAGCCAGTAGCCCCTGATCCTGAGCAGCTGTATATTAATGTAGCTGCACTGGAGAAAATGGAGCCATGCCCATTTCCATGAGCCCAGGATCTGGCCGTGACAGCAAGAAATTTCACATACAATCAGATCATCAGAACACAACCTAATTATCACATAAGATGAATTCTTGAACTCGCTTTCTTATTAAAAACAAACAATAAGCCCTACCACATCGGTTTCTTAGAAGCAGTAAATAAATGAGGCATTCGTCAGCCATGCATACTTATTCTAAAGAAGTAGATCATTTGCACTGCAGTCATTAATTCCAGAAACTTTAAAAAGGATGTGCCAGTTCAGAGTTCTTCTGAAAACAAGGCGTGTCAGTAGGCGCGGGGATCTCCTCGTGGTACTTGGAGGGACTGGAGATGGCAAGCAGCCTTTGTTCCTGCCAGCACCAGTATTCACATGCACTGTGTTTGATTTGCCTCCTTGCAGTGGATCTTTTGAACCAAGGCTGATTCATGGATGTGTTTTAGTCAAGCATAAACTGGTTTTATACAGAGGTCTGGTCTAATCCCATGTTGTGCAGAAGTTCCAACTTGGAGTGGTCCTTCTGTACAGGTGCATGTGCAGATATATGTTTCCTTGGGATTTAAGGGTGGCATCTGCTTTGCTGACTGCGCTGAGAAAAGGGTGAACATCTGGTCTTTGGTTTAGTGTAATCTGTTGTGCCATCCAGATTGCAGTTCTATATCATATGTTTACTAGCGGTGAAATTTATGCTAATTGTGGGTCCTAGGAATGCACTGTACATCTATACCTATGTGTGTGAGGAAGATTTCTATACAGTCATCCAAGATTTTCTTGTCTTTACTGATAAATCCCATGGATGTATACAGAGCAAACAGCTGGAGGAGGGCCTTGCATCTACACTGGAAGTAACGTGCCTTTGATGGTGCCTTGTTCCATGACTTCACCCTTGGTAAAACCAGGCAGAAAGTGACTCCTAAGTATAGACCCTAGGCATGTTTGCACCTGAGAAGAATCTTTGCAGCACATTAATGCACTGAAGTTGCATACGCAAAGGATTCTCAGGTTCATGCAGAATCAGGTCTTAATAAATAATATGCCAAAATAAAAGATAAAATGTTGCACAGATTCATACCTGGTAAAAATGTGGTAGTCACATCTGGTGTTTTTCACTAAGCTGCGGGAAAACAGAAGCACCAAATCACTGGGGTTGGGAGGGATGTCTGGAGATCACCTAGCCCAAGCCGGCCCCTGCACAAAGCAGGGTCAGCTGGAGCAGGTTCCTCAGGTCAGGTCAAGTGAGGTTTTGAATGCCTCCAGGGATGGAGACTCCACAGCCTCTCTGGGCAACCTGTGTCTGTGTTCAATGTCTAATAAACAACATCTACTGCTCTCCCTTCATCCATCCAAGTCAGTCACCTCATTGTAGAAGGTCATCAGTTTAGTCAGGCATGATTTCCCTTTCACAAATTTATGCCGACTTCTCCCAGTCACCTTCTTGTCCTTAATACGTCTGGAAATGGTTTCCAGGATTAGTTGCTCCATCAGTTTCCCAAATGACGAAGCTGAGGCTGACTGGCCTGTAGTTCCCTGGATCCTCCTTCTTACCCTTCTTGAAGACAGAAGTGACACTGGGTTTCTTCCACTCCTCAGGATCCTCCCCTAGTTGCCAGGACCACTCAAAGGTAATCAAGAGTGGTATTGTAATGATATCGACCAACAACCTCAGAGCTCATGGGTGCATCCCACCAGGGTCTCTAGACTTGTGTATGTTCAGTTTGTTTAATATTCCCTACCCTGATCCTTCTTCAGCAAGGCCGAGTCTTTCTGGCTCCAGACTTCGCGTTTGGTCTCAGGAACCTGGGATCCCTGAAGGGAGGACTTGCCAGTAAAGACTGAGGTGAAGAAAGCATTGAGTACCTTGGCCTTTTCCATGCCCTTTGTCACCAGATCTCCTGCCCCATTCAGCAGCAGGGCCACACTTCTCTTGGTCTTCCTTTTGTTGCTAATGTACTTGTAGAAGTCCTTGATGCTTTTTGTGTCCCTTACCAGATTCAACTCCAAGCGGGTTTTGGCTTTCTGAACCCCATCCCTGCACGTTTGGATAGTGTCTCTGTATTCCTCCCGAGATCCCTGCTCCAACCTCTTGCATGCTTCATTTTTATGTCTTGAGTTTAGTCAGGAGCTCCTTGTTCATCATACAGGTCTCCTGCTACTTTTTATTGACTTCCTGATGGTCAGGGTGGACCACTGTTGAACTGGAGGACTCAGTCCTTGAACATCAACCAGTGTCCTGGAAACCCATTTTCTCCAGGGCCAGCCCCCATGGGATTCTTCAAAGCAGGTCCCTGAACAGGCCAAAGTCTGTTCTCCTCAAGTCCAGGCCTGTGATCCTGTTTTTTGCCTTGTTCCCTCCTCTCAGGATCCTGAACTCTGTCAATTCATGGTCTCTGCAGCCTAGGCTGCCTCCAGTCTTCACATCTCCAGCCAGTTCTCCCTTGATAGAAATAGGAGGTACAGCAGACCATGTCCCCTTGTTGGCTCTTCCATCACTTGTGTCAAGGAATTGTCATCAGTGCACTCCAGAAAACTTCTAGATTGTTCATGCCCTGCTGTGTTGCTTCCCAGGCAACTAGAGAAATATAGTGCATGTTGGGTGATTTGTAGAGCTGTCAGACATCCAAAGGAAAGTAAGAAAATTGCTGAGTTGTAAAATTAGTTTTGATAAGCATGAAAGATTTATGAAGCATATTTTTTTGTAGACCAGGATCTTGCTACCTGTCAGTACATGCTGATACAGGACAATATTTGTTGGTTTTATACACATGTATATGTATTCAGAATCTGAACATGAAGTTTCTTTTGCTAAAATGTTTATTGTGTGCTTCATCAAAACAGTGCCAAGACAAGTGCCAAATTGTTTGCATTTCCTGTAAACCAGCTAACGTTCTGAGCTCACATTTCGGGGATCGTTTTTTGGTAGCTTGTGTAATTTACAGAAAATGTCTAGGATCAACAAACCAGAAAAGGATCAGATTGAAAGCTCGGACAAGAAGTCACATTATTGACTAGCTATATACCCTGTGAACACAATTAGCACAAACTGTGTAAGTTTTAAAAAATATACTTGTTTCAGAGGAAAATTACTCGAAACCACACAACTAGCCTTTGCACTGAAAAGAAGGTACAGAAATGGAGGGATCCTTAATGGGAGCCCTGGGTTGTGACAGGGTACTCCTGGCATGAACCAGCCCAGCTATCACTGACTTCTGATCAGACCTGTGTTTCTCAGGAAGCACATGCTTTTCTCCCTTGAAAGATGAAGCATGATATTTTCATTATTATTGCAATCCTTTCTCCAGCAGTGTTTATAGAACATTTTGCAAAGACGATGCCCCATTCAGGAGAACCGCGTACGAAGGTTTTCAAAAATTCTTGCGGTTTCTTTCTCTCTTCTCTTCTAAACAATTTTTATTTTAGTTTATTCCCCTTTCAGATGACTTGGAATTACAGATCCTGAGTCTAAATTCATGCTTCGGAGCTTGGAGTTGATGGAGTTCCAAGGACTGGCTGCATCTAATTTTAGTCTGAGGCTTAACACCAAGTTTTCATCTGTTTTTGAAATTTACCCAAAGTTTCTCGTTGTTGTTCAGTGTCAATATTCAGGCTTAGAAACACCTCTAATTAGAATCATCTAATGCAGGATCTTTTTTTGCAGTAAAATACTATTCACACTCAGAATTTGAACCACGCAGCTGTTGAACTGAATGGTGCAGTCTTCAAAGAGAACATGGATTGGATTTGACAACTGTAGATTAGTTGTTCCCTAATTTTAAATGATTCACTTCTTCATAAGACAAACATAAACTAGAAGTAGAATAGAGGCTTAAGATCATTCCTTCCCCTCCACCACCACCCCCCCAAAAAAAAAAAAAAATAATTTCTCTAAGAGAAATATCCTAATGCCTTGCTTAATCTGGTCACTAAGAGGAAAGGCACGTGCACTGGACCTTTGTGCAGAAGCTAGGCTTTTTCTTAGAAGAGAAAGTCTTACAGAAATCCGTTCTTTTGTGCTGTTCCCAGCACACAGACTAGATGTGTGTTCGTAGTTATAAAAAGCAAGTGCTACACGTAGAAGATAGCACAAACACACTAAAACACTTTAGACAGCACCATAGTTATCCAAGATGATACATTATTTATGCTATTTTATTTGCTAGACGGTCGTATTTAGAAGGGTGTTCTTTTTACAGGGTTTCAGCTGTTACCAGGCGCAAGAAAAGTCAGATGCAATGCCCTTGAAACAAGGAGCACCCCGTGCTCCTTTTTGTGTGTTTCAGTGCATCTGCATACCGTTTCTTCTCCGTGGGACTGTCTTGTCAGGGCTGGTTTTGCATGTACCAGCTGTTAGTAATCCTGGACTGGATTTTAGCTGTTGACTATGATTTTTTTAGAATCGTTTTCAATTGCAAAAGCTTAGCAAAGCCTGCTTGTGTTGATTCCTGTGTCACTGTTGCCATCTTCTGGAAAGTTTTCAATATTGCTGGGTGGGCTTTTTTTAATGGAGATGAATTCCTGCAACCAGGAGATGAACAGAATACGTGGTTCTTGCACACGGTTACAAGAGCACAGTCCGAATGGCTCGGAATAAAAGTTTATATGTGGGGTGCCTTGGTTCTGTCAGGGATGTTTTAAAAAACATTCAGGGAAGTGAGTGGCCTGATTTCTATTGCAATTCAGTGTGAATTAGGCACTGGGTAATTGCTTAACTCTCATCAGCTTCCCAGCCTGCGTGTTCAGTAGTTCATTTCAAGAACCACGTTAATGAATCCATCAGATTTCCAGGTCTGTTTGCACATATAAATGTGCAGCTAGATGCTCAAATGCCCAGGGCATGCATGCATAGCAGCAGTATTATCATATGGAAATAGGTTTGTCGTACTGTTTAAGGGCATATTAATTGAACTTGAAAGCTGCTAGAGCAGGAGCTAAAGCCACAGGCAGTAAAATTCATTCCTCATGACATTCCTTCTGAACTGATATATGCATTCAGCAACAAAACATCTTTTTCAGACTTGCGAGAAGCAGTATTTTAATGCAGCTTCCAACCTCTTTGTTGCAAAAAAATCAACTTTTGACATCGCACATGTAAAGTGATGCATCTTCTGCAGGAAGAATATTTTCAAAAGATACGCTGTTATACTTGTTATAAAATGCTTTGTCTCACACTTTCTAAAGGCATCTCAAGGTAACTATCATTTTCCCGCTTTGCGTCCTAGTTCCTAAAAATAATGCTTCCTTCAATATAAAATTTTACTTCTTATTCTTCTTTGTATCCATTTTACTGGTGACAACACAGACACTAGCTTTTTTTTCTTTACAACGTAACTCATGCTCTGACTTTATCTGCTCTAGGGTAAATACTGTGTTGGTTCACTGGAGTTACAGTGAATTTCTGCTACTGTAAGTGGGGGAGATACACAGTTTATGTTTTAATATATGCCTATATATATTATGTATTTAGGGATTTGGCTCTGTTTTACATTTTACACCTTTGACTGCTTTAAAAATGATCCTCATATTCGTAAATGACTAATCCCCTTATCCCTTGCATTAGGTTTCTAACATGTTCCATTAAATTATAAGGTGGCAATAATATCGGGGTTTTTTTCAGTGTTTCCTCATATAAATACTATGTCATTTATTATGGAAATCATTTGTAGAAATCTTAAGTTTACCTGCATCCGCTTTGGGCTTTGTTAGTCATCCAGGCATCAAATTGCTCAAAATTATACTCTAGATAGATGCGGTTAGGAGTCGGTACCACTTACTAAAGTTGCTTAAATGGGAACAGAATTAAGCCCATACACGATTGTTTCTTCTCTCCAGTGGTGCCAGCAAGAACCTACTACTGAATTAAATTTCTCGGTCATGTCTGTACTACACAGTGAAGTAAGGGATCTCTGTAGTTCTGCATCCCCAAGCTAGCTCCAAGCAGCGCTGAAACATCTACCCAGCATAATACAGCACCATGCAGAGACCGTAGTCCAGGTCCCAAATAGCTGCATTAGCTACGGATTACTGACATGGCTGTAACACTTCCAGCACGGTGACCTTAAAGCTTCTCAGCAGTGTAAGCTGCAAGTAACATTCAGTTTTGCCACCTGAAGAAGAAGGAAAGGGGCTAGGCTACTGCTGCGTAGAACTGAGAAGGCAGAGAGGAGAAGCGGGTGCACAGGAATTAAGAGCCGGGGAAGGTGCCTGGCTGTGACAGCTGGTCCGGAAGGAGAGGTCAGAGTCCGTGGCAGCAGCTCTCTCTGGGGCCAGGAATTGCTCCTCAAAGTAGTGATGTTGAACAGCCAAGGTCTCGTCATAGTCCCTGTAGCATGGGACAGAAGCCTTGCACTCTCTGCTTGCTGTCCGCAGCTCTGGCACAGGTGAGGCACGTAACAGGGACAGGAACGTCTTGCTGGGTTTAGCAGCCTGCTGCTGTAGGCAGCTGCCTACTTCGTTTAAGCTTGTTTGGCTTCCTTTTCCAGAGGTAGCTTGGTTGGCATCAGCCTGGGCATCCCTTCCCAGCGTGTCAGGGCACGGTGTAGTTCTGCTCCCAGCTGAAGCTGTGCAACGCTGCCAGGGCCAGCTGTGCCTGCTCCGACAACCAAAACCACGGTCTGCTTTGAGAATTTTGCAGTGTTTGGACTCGTGTTTGCTTGGGTAGTCAGCTATCGGGTGGGATTCTTCAGTGATAACAAGACCTGACTCTATTATGCACACGTAATAGCACAACAGGTAACAGGTTTTCATACTTTCAATATACCACATAATCTTGTTACTAACTCTGCTTTATAGACTTTTCATTCTTATTTTCTGGAACGGGCTACTAAGTCTCGCATCCCGGCCACCATGCTAAGAAGAAGATTGTGCAATACCCTTGCGTGTAGGTATGGAGTAGTGGAATTGGAAAGAGCATTATCACTTCTCCCACAGGGGCCTGAAGTCATTTCATCTGAGAAGCACCTGGGTTCCTCTCAGCTTCTTTTTTCTGTTCTATCCGTTGCAGCGCTTGGACCACAAGGCAATTCACCAGGGGACTGGAAAGAAGGAAGTTGGATTGCCCAACCACGTATATCAGCAAACGAGATTTGGGGAGGTCTGGGGCAGGTCCTCTGAGCTTACGCTGTCCATTTTACCAATCCACCTCTTAGGTTAATGCCGCCTAATGTTAGGCAAGCTCCAGGAGAGTCAGTTTGTCTGCAGACACAAACTCATCAGCACTCACTGAAGAGCCTTGGGATGTACATGGCGTCCTCTAGGTCTTAGGGAATGAGCCCATGGCTTGTTTTGCCGAAGCCAGGAGGGAGACTTTCACTTTCAGATTCAAAAGAAAAACATTGAAATCTCAAACGTTTTGATGCAGTCCTACACTTAAAGCTTTTAACGTTTATAGAAAATTGCCTCTTGTAGTATTGATGGCAAATTGCCCTTAGATTGCAAAAGCTGCACAGAGACTGCAGCTATATTTTTGACACCGTGTTTTGACACATTGTCATGCTTCTCACAGAAGTTTGATTTTCGATGAAATATGCATAGTAAATGTGTGTACTTTATTATAAGGAAAAAGGCTAAAATTGCTCTGCAGGTACTACCATGCTTTGCCGTTGCCTTTTATCTGATCAAACTGGTGTCATTAAAAATGGATATTTTTCTACTGTGACATTTGTCTTCATTGTAGTGTTTGCAGGTTTTTCTGTAACTGACAATTGGCAAAGCCACAGATCCGAAGTAAACATAGCTACTGCAGATGGTACATATTCTGCTTTTAAAGTTTCTTGCTGTAAGCACGAGAAATACCAGAAGACAGGGCATGTGGATGACGGTCTCACGCTTGGTGCTGGCTAAAAGAGAGCCAGAGGCAAAGTCAATCCAAGACCCAAGACGTGTGGTTCACAGCAGTAGGCCCACCAGGACTGTTGACGTTCGGGGGAGTGTAGGGGGTGTTTTTAATTGAGTTTGGATGGAAATAAGTAAGTACATAGTTTCAAAGTAACAAATGTTTAGTCTGTGTTTATGGAGGTTTGAACTCTAGCCAAGAATCCAACTCCTCTCTCACTCAAAAGACGTACTATATGGTAACAGCTTTTCTGGTGAATTTTATCACCTGGGGGCTTTTCTTAAAAAAAAAAATAATAATCTCTAGGTATCTATCACTCACTATAACATTATAATTTGTACCTTGGGAAAGTGCAATTAGAAGCTATATTTTTCTAAACAGAAACACTATGGAGAGATGACTTTAGGTAATATGGGCAGTGCCATTCCATATGTCACTTTCCGATAGCTTTGATTTCCCTTAAGGCATGCTCATATTTTCGTTATAAATCCCTGCTCCAATCAGCAGCCTATAGTTTGACTATAAAAGCTCATTTAGGATTGAAATTTGGTGCCTTGTAATATTTCAAGTGTATTTTTTGACTGGGTGATCATGTTGTCAGGTGAAGAGAAGGAATTTTTTGCCTTTCCAGTGTTTTATTTGTGTTACTATTTAATAAAACACTCTCCAGGTAAAAAAAAAAAAAAAAAAGAAAGAAAAAAAAACCTAGTTGAAAAATTCTGATAAAATAACTATACATTTGCTGTATACAATATAAACTTTTGCTGGTTAGAACTACAAGGAACTTCTGTGTGTTTGGTGACTACTTATTTGCACTCCCCCTTCATATTTTGATTTACCAAAAAAAAAAAAAAAAAGCATGGAAATACTTTACTGATTACCTTTATTACTTTACTGATTACCTTTATTAGGCTAAATTTTGACCTTATGAAACCAGGCTGTGGTTCTTTTGAGGAATGATCTGAGATGATTAGTGGGGAGTCCAATGTTTAGATGGGTTTTTTTAATGGTTTTGAGGAACCTTTGCATCTTTTGCATATCAGTTTCGCGCTACTGGCAGAAAGCTTCAGTACTGATGATCCTGCCTTCATTCAGTAGCTTTAATTTTCATGATTCCCATCTGCAGTGAAGGGCTCAGGCAGCCAGCACTGAATGAGGAAAGATCAAAGAAAAAAAGGTAGAAGAACAGAGAAGGCAAAACAATTTTGATAAGATCGCTAGTCAATATATTCACAATGACAACAGGTCATATCAAAAGAAAATGATTTCGTTCTATGATGAGGTTACAAGTTTGATAAGATAAAGTAATTGCATAAAATCAATTTCATTTTTTGTAAGATTTCAAACTCAGGATATTCTGGTAAGGAAATCATCACCATAATACATCAATAAAAGGCTTTAGGGGGCTGGGTTCCAACTGACATGGTTAGGGTCTGCACAGCAGCATTGTCTCATCACTATGGGATGATGCAGTATGGATGCCTCGCTGGGCTGTGGTCATGTGGATTAAGAACTGCCAGATCACAGAAAGTAGCGTTTTCTGTGAAGAATCTTATGTGTAGCAGGGTATTGCTAGCACCATCCAACAGCGACTGACTGCAAACCTGTCACGATTCAAAACTCGACAGTGGTCCAGAAGTAACAATAAAGACTCTGCTGATACAGGACAGCCAGCAATGATACAAAGATTAGTCAAATACAGTTAGTGACAAAAACAAGACAGTCCCCAGAAAAGTGCCATAAGTATGATTTGGGGGCTGGGGGAGAGAGGGAGGAGGAATGGCTTAACCAGTGAGAAACTTGAGAGTTTCTCTGTTTAGGTTAAAGAAGATTCAGAGGTATCTTAATTACAGTATATAAGTACCTTCACAGGAAGAAAATACGGGATACTGAAAGACTCTTTATTTTAGCAGAGAAATGCGAAGCAGAAAGCAGTGGCTGGAAGCTGAATCCAGAAAGGGTCAAAGTAGACATTAGATACGATTTTTCACAGTGATTTTGAAGGGCCATTAAAACCCTGTACCAGAGGTATGAGTCCGTCTTTCCTCACCTCACGTCTTTAATCTGGACGTGAATGTCTGTTTTGGAAGATACACTTTGGCCAAACCACATATCATACGTAGTCTGTCTTCAGTCTAGCTAATAGTGATAACTGTAGGAGCGAAGACGCGGCAGTCCAGTTTTCAGCATGGATTGCAGAAGCCTGGTAAGAAACCTGGGTATGCGCTTGAGTCGTTAGCTGGCACGCAAGTCCCTAGTGGTGCGCCTACGGGGCTGCAGATCAAACCTTGGCTATGACTACCCCACTGCAACCTTGCCTTCGTTCTGCTGTGTGCACACATGGGAGGAGGTATGGGGGAAAAGGAAAAGGAACAGCTGAGTTGAGGAGTAACTTAAATAACAGTCGGGAGCTCAGACTTGAAGGTTCATGTAGGGATTCAAGAATGGGAGTATTGTATTGAAGTTGGAAAGAAGATAATTGTAACAGTAATATTTTATAAGCACCATAGGGAGATATTATCAGAGACCAAAGAAAGGGCATTTGCAGTAGGCAAGTGAGAGAATGAGAGCTGTGGCGCTTAATCCAAGGGAAAGCAGATCTTTGAAATGTTGTAAAAAAGGAAATGGCAAATTCTTGTTTCCAAAAAATCAACCAGCATAGCATGTAAATGACAAACTCATTTTGCTTTCATCCTAAAAAAGCAGCTCCATTCTGCTCCCATTTCCAAACTTAAAACACTTAAAGCATTATAAATGGGCCAGTCAGGAATAACTGAGACTACAGCTTGGTTTCACCATCCTAGTTTTTATTCAGCGTCACTCTCAGCACTGCAGATGTCAGCTGTGGGGTTTGAATTCCATAGAGCTGACCAGAGTTTGGTCTGATTTTACCTTTTGTTTGAATGATCATAAAGATAGGAGGATTTTAAAAACAGGATCTGGATCCCTGTTGAGGTTTTTTAATACCTCCTATTCTGAGGTCACTTGGATTCAGGGTTTCTGCTTAAGCCTATCTCATACATTTTTACAGATATTCAAAAGCCTGTAGTAGCACACACACAGGTTATATTAATTTCCAGTGCCTAAATCCCTTATGTGCTTTGGGGATTTCCCTGCTAATCCTCTTTTTAGTGCATAAACCTCGAGGGTAGGTTTGGGACCTTTGGGATTTATTGTTTATGTCGGTTGTTTTCCAACCGAAGAATCTTTCAAGGGTAACAACAGTAAGTGCTAAATACACAAAGACATGGAAAGTTTATATGCTGTTTATATTATCGCAGTAATCTGCCAGCCTTTTTTTTGGCAAATGAGGGGAAAGAAATTGTGAAATTGTGACTATTATTAGTAATTACACTATTTAGAGTAATTTTAAACACTTACTAATATTAAATCTATGCAAAAGTGTTAAAACCTGACTCAACAACTTAAACCCTTTTCTTTCCAAGGGCAAAATAACTGTATTAATATTAATGAAGCCACAAAATACAAGTTAACTGACAGCATTTTTGCAGTTGCTGTATTTTATTACTGAAACTTTATTATATTTTTCATGTCTGAAAGTAAAAAATGAATAAGACTATCACAAACTGCTCTTTGTTGTAAGTGACATGCCTTTTCTTTATGATGCATGCTTTGCCATAAAAAGGGAGTGCTTAATGCATTTCTGTTGGGAGATGCCTATTTATTCTGACAAACCGATCAGCCTCCGGGGTGTTCTTTTGCCACAGAACTGATTTTACATCTCATCCATTATCTAATAAGACGTGAAAAGAGTATCCTGTCTCACCAAAAAAAAAAAATCAGGCTTTGTTTCATTACAAGGATGTGGCAGGCTCACTCATGGACTTACTTGCAGGATATACAATTGTTAGTGAAAGGCCCAGTTACACACTCAGGCATGTTTCCAGTACAGCAAGCCTGTGGGGAAAACATCGGTGACATTGGTCCTGAGTTTTTTTTATTTTAAAGGTAAGCACAAAAAGTGGCCTCTGTAATGAGAAAATGCCTTTCACGTCTTTAAATAATACAGCGTGAGTTTATGAATTGTATTATTATAATGAATAGCAACGCCACATAAACTACATTGTGAGGCAACCGGAATGTCTTTGCAAAATATATGCCCTGGAGGTTTTTTTTTCTTTCTTCGCTATTTCCCCCTTTTCAATGTTTACGAAAGGTTTAAAATTGCACTTGTATGGGTAAAGTGAGAGAGACTGGAGCGAGGAAAGCAAGCTGAGGCATTGTGTGATAAGGCAGTGATAAAGCAAGTGTATACGAAACCCTTTCAGACAAATGTTTTCAGCCAGATGCATTCATAAGGAAATAAAGTCACGAAGGAAAAAGAGAATAGGGGACACAGTAGGAAATACAGTTATACCTGGCCATAACCTTAATTGTTAGGGGATAACAAGTCTTTGAGATACAGGTATCCAGGCAGAGAGTACCTCTCTGTATGTGTTCGAGCAATGTTCAAACCCGGCTGAAACTTTTGACCACTAATGCAGTGCAAATTGTTGTTGTATTAAATGATGTTCGATTACAATAATGCAGCGTCTCCTACACCGTACCTTGCAGAAGTGCCTCCATTGTTAAGCTGTTTGCTAACGAGCGCAAGTGAATTAACAAATCAGTGTTAGCTGAAGTAAAAGAAAACATTTGGAATCATTGACAAAATAGTGGAGAGAGGTGACAAGAAAGCAAACAAGTGATTAGGGTTGATATCTCTGGAAGTTAGAACACTCACTCCACTCCCCGACTCCAAATTTCCCTGACTTTCTGAATAACAGGATCAGCCCTTCTGGACTTGCACAATGCTCCTTTTCATAAAAGTGCAGTTTCTTTAGCATGACAATGAAATACGATTTTCAATGCTTCTTAGAAAAGTGACAATACAGCTTGAAAGAGTTCAAAATGAAATTGCAAAAGCTGGAATTTGTGGCAGACAAATGTTCTAGTGTCATGTCCTCCTGATATCCTTTATTCATTACATGTGAATGCAGCTCTGTATCTAAGAATCAAGGCTGTTTTATCAGTCTTGCTTATAATGCCAGTCAGAACGGCTTACTGCTGAGGGGTCTTTCAGTCTGGAGTTGCATCAAGAGAGCATAGCTTTAAAACAGCATAAAAGAGACACCTTTTACATTATTGACTTTTCCCCTTACCTGTAAGGACACAAAATTTAATGCGGCATTGATGGGTCAAAGATTTTGTCATATGTCAAGACAGATATCTTCATTTCGGCCTTTTAAAAAAAGGCATCAAACTTGATACATATGAACCAGTTTAGGTGGCAGAGGCAGCTCAGACTGAGGTAGGGACAATTGTTTTACTCATCTGCAAAAGACACTACTTTTCAATGAAGCCTTATGTAAAGAAGAATGTAATTTAAGGCAGATGAAACCAGAACAATTGCTGGAAATGCAGTAAGGGTCTAGAGGTAGTCCCCTAAAACCCACGGTAAGTAACCTATCATTGTGTTCCTTCTATGGATTTTTTAATACCATTCTATAAAAGCCTATGGCGAGGCTATAATGTTCTAGAAAATGGTACTTCATATGACCTGCATAAAGCGATCATCCCCTAGTAAAGTCACCAGTAGTTTTCCATAGAGAATGCATTTGATTCAGAACTATGGATAGACTATTCCCATTAGCAAACACTGTAAAGCAGAACTGCTTGTTTCAGCCAGCACCCTTCTTGTATAAACAGATTTCACTGCAGGAGAAACACACCCAGAAGAATCTGGTATGACTTTTTGTCCTTAAATGGACCATGTAGCAAAATCTCATTTTTAATAATGGCATTTATGTTACTTCACCGATGAAATGTACAGTAATAACAGCAAAATTGTTGTGTTAATGATCAGAGTGTATAATAAGATGCACAATTAGGAGGATTATGGGAATTTAATGGGATGAGAAGGGCAAGAGATCATCTGCTGTATGACTCTTCATGATTGTAACCTGCTGTCTATATCCCTAATGTGTTTTTATGACTTGTGTGCTTTGCTTTGTTTTCCAGTTTGTGTTCTGCCGTGAATGTAAAGAAGAATACCATGAAGGGGAATGCAGCTCTCTCCGCAGCACGCAGGGAGCCATGGCCCAGAAGGTAGGGATCCCACAACTCATTACATCCTGATCATTATCCCTGGCCCAGCTAGAGTGACATTTGTCAAATGGGTCCTAATTATAATCCTAAGTAAAAGCAATTACGTTCATGCTGAATTACTCCAGCCATCGGAGTTGCTGAATTGGCTTTGTGGTGGATTTCAGTCGCTTTGATTGATGGAATAGCTGAGTTCTGTCAGGAACACACAGGGCTCTGCCATCAGTTGATAAAGAAAAGGCCTTCCCAATGGGCTTTTGGGGTTGTCTGTATTCAGTGTGGACACTTTTGAAAGGCTTTCTGTAGTCTTGCTGCCTTTCAGCTTATTTTCAGTGCACCAGTCAGGAAATCATGGGGGTTTGGACTGAATAACAGGGCTTTTATACAGCCTATGCAGAAAATGCTGTTGGTAATTTATGTTTTAGCTTAGAGAATTAAAAAATGGATTGTCTAGGCTGGAAGCTGTTTGGTGATAATTATTCTAGGCTGCTTATAATTTTGTGGCTATTGTAGCTATAGACCTGTACAGGAAATAGTTTTTCTCTCCTGGCATTTCTCTTTGTTTGAGATCAAATAAATGACAGTCTTTCCAATTTATTTATTTTTTTTTTTTAAAAGTGGGGTAAAAGGTGCAAAGAGCGGGAGAGATACCCGCTAAATGTCTCATAGCTTGATGCCCAGGGTGCCCTCCTAGGAAGCAGAGAACTGATATTCAGATGTCTGGCATGTTTGATGCTAAGAGGAAACTCAAACCCTGAGCCCCCGCACCCGGAGCCCAAGGTGGCAGATGCGGGATTGCAGGCAGGTGCTGGTGGTGAGGTATCCCCAGCTCCTGCGCCGAGGTATCCCCAGGGCCCGCCAGTGCCTGCAGGCAGGCTCTCCCTGCGGCCGGCTTTTGGGGCCTCTCACTCTTTGAACGTAGAGACCGGGAGGGAGCTGGAGGCCTACTGGGGACCTTTGCCATGTGCTGCCGTGAAGCGGTTCATTTGCCATGCTTTGGAGCCACCGCGCTAGGCTATGACCTGTGTAGAGATTCTTCTCTTTAACCCTTCTTGGTGAAGCTCTTCTAATTTATAAAAAGAATAAGCACTTGTTGAGGCAGAATTAAACAGCCTGTACCCTAGTAGTCAGTCGGGGTATCTGCCCCTGGTGCCCTGGAACATATGCACTAGATGAGACCCAAAAGCCGTCTGCTTTCCCAGCCTCTAGGAATTTGTGATTCAGATGTGGTATTTTGCGTTTAGCAGCTATCAGCAAATTTTTATTGCACGAATTTGTGCAAGGCCCCTTTTTTGAAGCCATGTATATACAAGGAGATTTGCAGCTTAACTACCCTTTATGAAGAACAATCGCCTTTTGTTTGCGGTAGCCTTAGAACAGTCTTCCATTTACATTTATGTAAAAACAAAACAACTTCAGCAGAGTCATTGAGAGATACTTAAAGTATCCAATAGCTTAGTAAAGTAAGAGACCAAGGCTCAATGTCTTACCTGAATTAAACAGAGCCAGAACTTGAATACATCTCAACATGAACAGTGAGCCCTATATCCATTAAGTTATTTATGCCTAGAGTTTTGCCTAGAGTACTGGAAGTCATCACGGCACCGTACCAATGACTTCAACAATGTTGGCCCTGTGGAAGTTGGAGTTTGTATAATTTCCATGCTCTAGGGCAGAGATAAAAGTGTGCCAGGAAAAATCATAATACCGTAGGAAGACGTGGTTTGTTTTCAACACCTGCATATTGCCTTAGCTTCCCGTGATGACAGTGGGAGCACTTCATCCATCTGGTCCAGTATCAGCACATGAATTGCACCCACTTAGACCCAATTAGTCAGCTTAGGAAAGCTGGCTACTTTTGCTGTTCCAGTGTAATGTGAACATTTTTGCTGTTCCTGAAAAGTTTTCTGTACTCTGAAAAAGCGATTCCAGAATAGCTAGATGATAGTACCAGAACAACTCTTGCAGCTCTGCAAACCAGTTCCCCGGTATAGACAAGACCACAGACTACCCAAAATTCATTTAGACTCCAACTTAATTGACTTAGGTCAGCCGCCTTTTCCTCTAAGAGAGCTGCACTAATTAAACTTTTCCACAAGGTGGTGATGTGCCACTGAAGGAATGTTTTCCCTCGCTTTCTGTAACCAGGCGAACTGGGAGGTCGCTAGAACAAGGCAAGCCCAGGTGCTGGTGAGATGTTGGTTTCATCCAAATAGCATCACTACAAAGCTATCCTGCATACAACACTCCCCTGCAATGCATACAAAACATTCGTGGGACATATAGGGAAAGAAGGGCGTGTGTTTTCACCTCTGTTTTCATCTCTCTCACCAAGACTAAGTTAAACATTTATTCACCTGTGCTTTCAGCCTTTTTGTTCTGTCTGTCCCTCCCCTGCTAGGTGCACAACCCCGTGTGTCAGAGTTGACTTGCTATTTTCGTACTGCTTGCTGAGGCAGTGAGAAGGATCCTTTCCGTATCGTTTATTTTAGAAACAGATCTGGGTGTCAGAACTCCTGCCACTCAGATTTCAGGGTCAACCAGACATGCTGCCACCAAACTGGTCCTCTCCAGAACTGATGCAGGATACGTGGCCCCAGGAGAATACTTTCTGTAAGAAAAATGGAGTTTTTACTGTAGCCTCTAGTTGTCTTCACATTTCTGGAAATGCCTGCATGTCTCTGATGTTCCCAGTATGAAACACTGCGGGCACGTTTATGCCTAAGTCAGCATGATAGAGATGAATACGGCGGAGCATGAGGACTGCGAATGAGCTGGAAGAAAAGCCAAAAAGAAGTGTTGTTGTGGAGGAATTGGGTGGCCAGGAGTTGATGGCAACATAGAGAGCGGGAAGAGCTGCGGTGCCAAAGCAGCCCTTTTGATGGCCCGTGTGCCAGGGCACTGCAAGGGCCGTCTGCTCCCTGGGGACTCTCCACGGGGCTGTCGGGGCAGGGCCTGGCACCTCCCTGAGGACAGGGACGGACCGAAATTGTGGACGGTGGGCCCACGGGTGGGCCCATGGCTGGGCAGGGCTGTGGGGAGCTGGAGACAGGCCCTGCTGCCGTGTCACTGGGGCAGGGGCTGACATGGGGTCCTGGGCCATGAGCGGGGGCGGGGGGGATTCCCGGGGGACTGGGCTGGGACAGCAAGTTCTGGCAGTGCCCTCAGAGCCTGACACTAATCTGGGAGGCCTTGGAGAAGGAGATCCCTCAGAAAGAGAGGTAGAGCCTGATACAGAGGCATTCAAGTGTCCCTGAAAGGCAAGAGCTGACGAGAGTGACCGTGACCTCTCAGCGATACGGTGGAAGCTCCAGAAAGAGAAGAAGGAAGAGAGAAGGAAGGGAATAAGCCTGTGAGGTGACATGAGACAACTATGAGGGTCCAGGAAGCAGAAATGGTGGTGGCAGAAGGGGCCTGTGCTTGGCCAGATGTCAGAAGGAGGAAGCCTGAGGTCAAGAAGGGGGAGCGGAGCTGGCGGGACTGCGAAGGGAGGGAGGGAGGGCAGCAGGGGAGGGGGAGAGGAGTCAGTTGGCAGGAGGAACCTGGAAGAGGGCAACCGCGGCTGCAGAGCGCAAGAGGGACAAAGCGGGTGCCGTGTGTGTGGTCCTTAAGGCTATTCGAAACAAAGGAGTTTGAAGCTCTTACAGCGGTGGGAAGCTAGAGGGCATGGCTTGCTGCTTGGGGTGGCAAAGGCAACCTCAGCAGCAGGCACGCAGAGACTGGCCTGGTTTTAAATACTGGTATATCGTGATCTTTCAGATCTATGCGCAGATATTGCATGGTCCATTGGGATGGATAAAATGTTCTCTTTCTATTGAAACGTCCATTTTTAGCCCTGATAGGCGATTGAAAGCTCATCTTAAGCATTTACTGGCGCAGGGCTGATTATTTCCCATCTTAGCGTGTAAGTTACATAATTTCAGGGAAAATAAAATCTATCTGTGACAACGTCAGTTGAGAAGCTTTCTTTTAAAACCATTGCAGCCTCTTGGAGCTGTTTGAAGTTTGGGATGAGAGAAGTAATCACATTTGATGGATTAAAAGGCACAGTGTGCATGATGGAATCAATGACACAGTAAAGGTGACTCCAGCCAGATTCAGGTTTAGAAATAACCGCATAGTCCCTGCTATGTACGCCACAAAACCAAGCTTCCTGGCCCCTTTTAACCTCACCCATAGGCAGTCTATGCTGATGGGGAATCTAGCCATAAAGCAGCTTCCTCTGGAAGTTCCCAGCTTAAAATTAGCCTAGGTTTCCTTGCACAAAACCTTTCTAGACAGTTTGCTTTTTACCAGGATAAATAATGCACCTTCTTGTTCACTAGCAACTGGACAATAAAATGTGACCCCGTATTAGATTTGAACGTGTACAGAGTAGCTTCCAGGACTGCTTTGGTGCTGGGCATGTTGAGAAGACATCTGCAAGGTAAACTGTAATAGCAATAGCAATGACATTGATGTAAAAGTGGTGCGTATGTAAATAAGTGAATAGAATGTGGGGCACAGAAATATAAATGTTTGAAAAAAATTACACAAACTGGATGAAATGGGATATAAAAAGGTATGTTTCAGAGATGGTTCTATGGACAGACTTGCCCCAAGATGGTTTTAGCTGCTGCTTATCTTGTCCTGCCAAGCCAATGAGCATGTGATTATAAAAAGGTAACAGCTTTTTAGCAAGTGTGCTTTTTCAGACGTTGCTGTGAATTTGGTAAAGAGAATAAATTAAACATTATGATAGATTTCTGTAGTACAGCTGTACAGAAATCCCTCTAATAACCTGCATTCAAAGGCTTGAAACTAAAAGAACATCTGATGTTTAATTCATCATCCCACAAACCCAGTCTGGCAGTCTTTGTAGGACCCAGATGTAAATCTAGGTCATCTCATCCTAACAAACTCCACTATTAACCCTAGGCCAGCAACAGCTATAAACCTAGGCCTAGATAAAACATCCATGGTGGCTGAAGTCTTAAAGCTTGCCCAGTGGTCTCTTCTGCTCCACGCTGCAACCCAAGCTCCTTAAAAATTCTGTCAGGCCATATCTAGTCTTAGTCCAAGCCTTAATTCCAGCTAGTTCTAGCAACCATGGCCCTGCAAGCCATGCAATCCAGCAAAGTCCATCACTAAACATACATCTTTAGCTGCTGGTGCAGCTAAAAATTGTTACCAATTTCTTATGCACAGATTACAGAATAGGTTGTGTGAATTTCTGCCATTTTATTACATTGAAAATCTCATTAGTTGCTAAAGGTGTTCATTTCAGACCGGGTTCATTGTATATGCGAAGTAAAAAATTTATTCTTAATTTTATCAAAGTCTTAGAAAGCTAATCAAAGAACTATTTTTAGTCCATTGACAATGCTAGGACTTACAGTTCAAGTTATATATAGTTAAAATAATGGATATGCAAACTTTCTGGTAACTCCCATTTCTCTGGTGCTACATTTAACCTCCCACTGCCTCTCTGGGTCCTAGGTTCCATGGCTTCAGTCTGGGATGGGCTGGCACAGTTGAGTCCTTTACCAGGAGGAGCGTGATGTCAATATTGATGGGGGGGGGGGGGTGGTTCCCCTTCTCGCTGTATGGTCTGCTTGGGGACACTTTTATATGTTTGTTAACACACTCCGCTGGTCTGCAAGTCAATGTCAGATCCAAATTTACTGTCGATGGTGTGTTTTACCTAAGTCAGTTATGCCTTTGTTCTCCCTAAGACTGTTTTTACCCAGCTCTCAAGGCTGCATTTGGGTAACTGAGCAGTGGGGAGTAGTCTGTAGTACCGGGGCCTCCCATATCATCCTGCGCCTGTGCTTTCAAGGCCTCTGCTATCATCCCGCACCTTTACTCCTCTGCGCAGCATTTTGTTGTAGGGTCAGGGACAGTTCATTCTGCCCATAATACCTATACTTGTCATTGCTGTCTGTTAGTTAGAAAAATACATTGTCAACCCACGCAATTATACAGAATTATACAAAAGCAAAAGCGAAATAGGTGATAGTCACCTGGTCATTAGCTAACTGCTGTCACTTGCTAAACCAAATCTCTAGGCAGGGCAAGACAAGTCCAGTGCCAAGCCTGTGGTGCTGCCTTGGCACAAAGGCTGTGGCCTCTTACAAGAAACAGCAACAGCATTTTTATTGGGCCACAAAGCTACGTGCTCTATACCTCCATCTATGATCTGTTTCAGTGTAAGTTTACAGCTAGGGCTGTAAAACTTAACTTCAACTCCACTCCAAAGATGTGGGATGCTGCCTGTCGGGGCTGTAGCCCTAAGCTGGAGACCTTGGTCACCCAAATCTAAAAGCCGGTCCCCAAACCTACCACCTTCAAATCAAACCTCAACTGTTTGGTTTTTGGGACCCAGTCCTTACTGTACTCAGGCAGCTGATGCAGGATCCAGGTACTAACTTTGCTTTTCTGCCACTGGCAGTATAAAACATATCCAGAAGCCCTGTCAGCCCGGGAACCCATGAGACGAAACCAAAACTAGTCCAGTGCCTCAGCTGAGTCACTGCAAACCTCAAAGGTATGATTTTTTTCCAGACCTGATCCTATTCATCAGTACGTGCCACCTGGGCCCTGACTGCAACCCTAACCGTAGTTCCAAAGCTTGGACCTAACTCAGTCACCAGCTCTCAGGCAAACGCTCAGCTCTGAATTAGACCCTTCTCAGATCACTTCCCAGAAATGCTTTTTGCTACACATAAAATTTTTTTTGGCATAAAACCCATGTGCACGCACACAGGCAGGAAAGCCTGTCGCATCGCCTGGCACCTTGCTGAAGTCTTTCATAACGTAGCTCCTGGAAAGGCTCCCAGCTCACTTGGGCTGCAGGTGAGCCCTCCAGCCCATCTTTTTCCTCCCATCGCCTCATGTATGCAAGATCTTGAAATTGCCAGTAGGCGGTAGAAAATATACAGACATTGCTTGCCCCTGAACAACACCTGGCTAATCTCTTGTGCTGTTTCGCCTGTAGATTCCCAGCGAGCACGTAGGGATGTGAAGCCTGGTCTCTGTGTAGGTGGTGATTTGCTGTAACTGTGCAGCAGAACATCTCGGCCCGCTGTGAGGACAAGATAATTCAGAATTTGATTTTAATGTGGAATTTCCAAACGAAAGTGCTTTCAACATATCCTTAGCTGAATTATTGTAATGCTAAGATATGAAATATTTCGCTAACGCTTCGTGAAAGTCAGGCTTGGTGCAATGTATTTTTCTTACAATATTGCTGTGGAATTGAAGAATCTGCAATGTGCATATTAAATTGTAACAGCAAGACATAATGCTGACAAAATTACGGAATTGCCTCTGTCTCCTGACTTACTGTATGAAGCAAGCAGCAATCTCCTTTTTTGCTTGAACCTTCAGTGAAGGGTGAGTTGTTAGGGAAAACGTATATATTATATTGGACTCCACAGCTATATGACCTTCTGAATCAGTTCTTGGTTATCAGCATTTTGTGTTTATGCTCTTAAATATTGCAAATATCACTTTCAGAATTGTTCCTTCATTATTTCAGCAAACTTTCCTTACTGCTTTTAGAACAGTGGAAAACAGAAGGTGAGGCATTTGAAGTGGTGTACTACAGGCAAGAGTTAAAATGAGAAACACACAGCATTTCTATGGAAACTTCTTCCTCTACCCAAGAGGGGCAACATTCATCAAAATGATAAACAGTAAATGCTGACCACAAAAAACATGAATTATTTCACCGCATTTTAGTGAAAGAAAAAGGTACTTAAGTGGTTCATCATACATAACATCTTTCAATGAGTCCTGAGTCACAGTATGAAATGTGGAACATCTATTATTAGACCATTGATTTTTTTTTCCATCAGATAAATTTAAAAAGTTAAATAAAACATGGCTGTACAAAAAATGGCACACCTACCTTGATTTCTGAAGTATCTTAAACAATTGGAAAAGAAACCGAGGCTTGGGGGTTTAGTAGCTGGTATAGTCACAATGTCAAGCACAGGACATTTCAACCCACAGATGCCTAATTAAAGGCGCAAGAAAAATAACTATAACCGGGAAGTGGCCTGTAAAATTAATCTTTACGTTATAAATAAAGGTGCACTGGAGGAAATCTGAGAAGAGGTCTTAACTTTCTGTCTAATGAGAAATAGATGGGAACTATAGAGAGAGAATCTTAGCTTTCCTATTTTGGGCAGCAATAAAGTAAAAAGCTGTGACAGGCTGCTTTTGTTTATGAGGTTAAGCTGACAGTCATTTGCAGCTGAGTTGCCACTTAGAAGAAAGCATGTTCTTTATTCCACTCCCAGAAAACAGTTATACAAGAATGACCTGTATTAGATTAGATTGTCTGCTTTAGAGCAGTGTAAATTTAATATTCACCAGCTACCTGAATTTAATTCACGATGATATGAACGGCCCCAACATGCAGAGTGAGAACCTTGATGTGCAGTGTCACCAAACCAGAGCGCTCTGATTTTATTTAGTGAAAGTCTCTTTCATCGCGTATCAGATACAATACCCTGCGTATATCACTTTGATTTTAGCTAGTTGCTGTCCTCACAAAGCAGCTTTTTTTCTACAGCAGAATTCCCTAGGCACACCAGACAAATTGGCTCACGCAAAGCTGCTTCATGTGAATTTAACTGGATCACGGTGGTACTGACACCTCTATTTTTCTTGTGCGTGAAACATATTCCCATTGATGGATATCTTTCCTGTTCCTTATCTGTAGCCATATTTTAATGTTTTGATTAGCCCATATCTTTCCCTAGATGAGAACACTAGTCCCATAGCTACGCACACCGCCCTTTGTGAGATTTTGACTCTTAAATGACTCAAACGGCGCATTTTTTTCCAAAGCCCCTCTAGCCTATCTAGTGCCCTAGACGTCTGCTACTTTTTTCCCCCACAACTGAAGTAAAAGGCACCACTAAACGTGACAGGAGGTTAATTCATGTGAACATGTTAATAAAACAGCCCAGCAGAAGCTGAGAAAACAACAGAAATTTAAGTTGGACTCTCACCATCCCTTGTAGATCAGGCTTCAACAGATGAGGCTGCTTTTGCTCAGAGCTCTAGCCCAAAATAATTAGTGGGCTGTGTTGATCTAAACGTTACGGTGGGTGGAACATTGCTTTGTGTACAATTAATTATTCTTTGTCTTCCTTTCCAATGCTTTCAAATATCCACAGTTGTTCTCACATTCGTGCTAGAAGATGAGTAATACTTTGAGACATCTAAGCATTTTTAAAATGCGATCTTTCACCTAAAGTCATACTTTTACATATTTCTATTTATTTTTCCAAGGAAAATTAACTTAAAACCAAGCATTTCTGATCAAAAGGAGAGGTATTTCTGATTTAAAGGAAGCTGCACTAGGATACATTTTTTAAAGTTATGCATGACCAGCTTTTTTGCGTATCAGAAAGGAATTAAGCACCAAGAGCAAACAAGCAGGAGTCCAGAAACTACATTCACTAAAGCTAAGCACAATATAATGTTAACGGCTTCATATTCTATTCTGAATCAAGGGTCTTCAGTTTTCAGATGTTGTCTATGCTAGGCAAAATAAGCACAATCATAAAAGAAGTGTGCTTATATAAGACAGTGTATAATGTGGTGGATGTCGGAATTTAACATTATATATCTAATGCTTCCAGTATTTTGAACAAGAAGTTTTGCCATAGATGTTTTTAATCTGGATAGTAGTGCTTAGCTGCTGACGGTGAACACGTATTTCGTTTCTTATATGTAGTTCTACTGACAAGTCAATGTGTGCCCTGTTACCTGAATGTTCTTTCTATTTCAAGATGCTTTCTCTCTTTGTAGGACTTTTTCCAGTACTGTCTGATATTGATTAACTGCATAAAAAGCTTTCCACGTACATGTTCTTGTATCGCTGTATGGTGCTCAGCCGTCTCTGTGGTCTCTCTGTCCCTGTTAGTTTTTCCAAAGGACTCAGCACGGAAAGAGTAGAAGTAAATCGGTGTCCTTCAGTGTGACCCAGGGATAACAAGACAGACTTTTTCCCCTGTCTCACTAAGGGAGTACTGCAGAGGGGATGTTGAAAAATGCTTGCAACAGCTCTTACTGTAGCTTCCTGTTATTTATGGGTATTCGTTCCTGGTCACAATGTGCAGCACAGTTGAGAATCAAAAAAATTACACGTAAAGTAGCATGGATGGAACCTAGTAGCTTTTCACTAGTGCTGGGGTGAGTATTTTGAAATAACTGGGGAACCAGAGCACGTTGTGTGGGGTCAGTGTCACAAGTGATGGAAGTCTCCTGTCCTTGCTGAACTGGCACGTGACGCACTCCTGGAGCATCTCTGAACTTCCTACCCAAGGCCCAGCAGGCCAAATAAAGCGGGAGCCACCTCTGCTTGATCGACCTGCTCTGTTACCTAGGCCATTGTCAAGGCGACTTGGTTTGCTAGCTTAGGATGAAAGAACGTGATTTAAATAGACACTGGTAATGAGGAACACCTTTCCTTTTTTGTTTGAGGAGAAAATGCAGATAAATATATGTGTGCCTGCAGTCGTTGTATGTGGAGCACTAAATAAAGCACATGAACACCGGAGGCTCAGAGATTTCTTTACTGAATCAGAAGGACTCCATCACTGTACCGTTTCTCTGCATTTGCTTCCTGCAGCAGGAAGATTTTAACTGAGCGTTCAGCAAGACTGGGCATAGGAGGGATGTTTCAGCTCTAATGGGCTGAAAATGTCATGCTGCTGCATCTATTTCACGCTAGAATTTTTGCAGTGGAAAATATTAATATAATAATTCACTCTGCTGTTTTCAGCAATTTGTTTTTTTTTGGTGAATTGCATATGTGTGGTTTGAAGTTGTTTATTTTAGTTATTTCTAAGCTCTTCCAAGCTTGTATTTGTTTTCAGAACTAAGATCAAATATCTTTATACAAATCAAATAAGCAATTTGGCATGTGAAATTTTGCCTCAGTGTCATTTGCTATTAGGGCACAACAAGGACATGAAGATGGGAGAAAAGTATGTTTCCAAGTACTGAACCGCACAGTTTGGATTTGGACTGTTTGGGAAAAACAGAGCCACTGTGAAGCTCTTCTGGGTTGACTACAAAAATTAAAAATACTTCTGGTCTTCTCGCGTAGCTATTATTCTGAAAAGAATAGCAATGTTTTGTCACTGCTACCCTGATTTTCATCTTGAGTCATCTGTATAGATGTTAAGTAGTTAATTCCTATTGCAATGAGGTGAAATTAGTATCATCTTCCTTCCACCACCGGGCAAACTGAGGCCCGGGTCAAGAATTCCCCACTCTCCCCACCTTGAGTTAGTTCAGATTGCTTGCTAAAGTCATCCTGCCTTAAAGACCAAGGTGTTGCAAGATATATACTAGATTATGGGTTTTGCTAGTAGCCTGAGCGGCTTTTTCTGTTTCTCAGAACTTAACCAACGTGCCGTTGTACAGAGGTCATCCTTTTGCCGAACTGCCGACTAATCCAGCAGGCTGCAGGGCCGAGTTCTCTCGCCAGCAGCCGAGAGCCAAAGAAGTAAAAGTCCCTTCTAGGATACAGCCGAGGAGACTGTTCGCTTTTGTCACTTCTACATCAAAAATATTAGCAAATTGGAGAATATTAAGTGAGGAGCAACAAAAAGGATTCAAGGGCTGAGGAGACTGGCGTAGGTAGTAAAATAAAAGAAATAGTACCATAAATACATGTTTGAGGTTTCCTGATTTAAAAAGTCTGTTGGGTTTTTTTAAGATGCATGTTGCAATGGCCACCAGATGAGCTGGAAACTAATTTCTGCGCATGTTGCTCTTTGTTATCCATTTTAACTCAGGTGACTTCAGCCAAGAAATAAAACCTAGGTCTTATCGGCACTGCAACAGCTCACAGGTTTTACCAGTAGTAGCTGAGCAGAAATCAAGAGGAGTTGTGGTTCTGTTGCATGTTTAAAAGTTGGGCCAATTTCCTTTTTCTCTCTTTTTAGAAATAAATATATTAAAAAATTATCCATATAAATAAATATGAAAAGCCTATCCACATAAAAGCCTACAAGCGTTTAGAAGGTATGCACAAAGAAGTTACGGGAATTTTTACAAATTGTGTAATTTAGTTTAAGCTCATAATTTTCCCACATGCTTGAGAAAACCTACAATACAAATGGAGAGAGCAGAACTTCAAGGCTGGAACCTACATACGTTGTTCACAGCTACTATTCACATAGTTGCCAGCCTTGTGTGATAGAAATGACCCAAGGCACTGCCATCTCTTTTGTCCTTGTACTATCCTTTTAGGTAGGAAATTGCCAAGTAGGACACTTGTGTAGATTATGTAATTTTGTCCCAGTCATAAATAGGACAAACACAGGAGTCCCTTTTGAAACGCTCTCCACGATGACTTTTTCCATCTCTGTCATCCTATTTGGGGAGCTACTTGTTTTCATTGTTCACTGGTGGGCTTTTTTACTTTTTCTCCAAAATTTTTGTGTTTCTTCTTCGTGCTTCTGAAGGCCTCTTAAATTTATATAGATTTATGTCTGAATGAAATCTAGACCTCCGAAACAAAGGCGTACGCTCTATTATGAAAAAGAGTTTCCTTCCAGGGACCCCACCATTCTGCATTATCGAGTGTCGCGTTGCCTCGGTGGTTTTGCTTTTCTTGCAAGAAGCGCTTTAATCCCTGAAGCAGAATCAAACTCTACGGTGTCTAACATGTCATGTCTCAGCCGCGTTCATCTGACTCCCACTTCGCCTTGCCTTTTGCTTTACCTGTCTTTGTGCGTTTGCAGCAGGGCCTGCGTCCTCTTGCGGAGCTCTGCCTGCCTCTCCTCTCTGTTTCGCGCAGGTAAATAGTTATCGCTTCAGTGTAGACATCATGTCCCAGCGCAGCCTTTCAGTATTGTGCCCACAGGTGGTTCTTCTCTCTCTTCGCAGGGATACGTAGTTGATGAACATGCAGCCATGCAAGCTCGATGGGAAGAGGCCTCTAGAGAAACAATCAAGAAGACAACCAAGCCATGTCCCAGCTGCAATATTCCAGTAGAAAAAAATGGTAAATGTATTAGATACCTTGTACTTAACTGTCTTTTAAAATTCATGTTACAATATAAATGTATGGATGTGCATGTGAACATATGCGCACTATTATTCCGAGAGAGGGGGAGCACATAGAGCTTGAATCTTCCCTATGTCACTTTAAATAAATTATCTTGAAATCACTAAATCTAAATTACTTAGTTCTAAAGCCACTAATTAAGCCTTACAAAATGCCTGGCTATTTTATAGATGGGGAAAAACGAGGCACAGAGAGACACTGGATGTAGCATTCATATGACTGAATGTCCAGCTAGTTGTCTAGATTTTCCATTGTTACTGGAAAAAATAGACATTTGCAGGGTAAAACTCACCTCACGACGAAACAGAACATGTGTCTAATGTAGGCCAAAAGAATTGCACCTAAAAGTGGGGTGTGGAGAATTAGTCCTGCTGTAGATGTCTACACAGTATATAGCTGAATTTCGATGAGATTAGTCTCAACCCAGTGACATGCCCACAGTAGAAGAGCAAGTCAGAGGAAGAAACCCGAGTCCTGACAAACTGGTTGCACTAATCAATGCTTACCATGTAGGAAGAAAAGTAATCTGCTGGCACTGGGGTGGTTAAAGTGGGGAACAGGAACAGTAAATGGGCTATACCCTGCAGGTTCAGGCTTTTCCAAGATTTAATGGTATTTATGTTCGTTAATCAAAATATATTAAAATGATTGCTTAAATATTATACAAATATTAAGTATAGAGGGTGCTTCTCAGTTCTGTGACATCACTTATTCAAATGGGACGCTGAAAACGCAAAAAAAAACCCTGCAAAGAGAGAACACTTCAAACAGTGATACCACAGAAATATTACTGAGCAAGAAATAGGACAAAAAGCTGAAATCTGGGGTTTGATGAAAGAAAAGAAGGCAGTTGGCAGATGGAAAGTGGGAGACTTCTTCAAGCAAGAGAAGCAGAAGGAAAGAAAGCATGAATTCAAGAGTGGGAAGGTGAGACAAGATTTGGCAAAGTGTAGAGAGCAAGGTGGGCAGCAGAAGAGAGATAACAGAGGGTAGGTCAAAAAAATTATTTACAGACTTGTAAAACAGGCTGGAAACCAGAAGTTTGAACTGGATTAGAAATAGGATAATAATAATAATCGTGACGATTCATACTTAACAGTGTGTGCATAGCCAAATAAAAAAACCTTCTGGTCAGCCTTGAAGCAGTGCTACGACCTTTGCTTTCTCTTAGCCTCTGCTACAAAATCTTTACTGTTAAATTTCAGGCAGTTGTCACTTGTCACAAACAGGATATCCTTATTTGACACCATTTACACAACTCCCACTAATGTTTAGGGAAGTTGCTTGTAAAAATTGCCAGCGTATCAAAAAGGAAATAAAGGCCATTATACTTCTTATCTTTGAAAGAAAATATTTATTGAAAATGGGTAATAAGCAGGAAAAGCCCTTTCCTTGCTTATAGCCTGACCCATGTCAGAACAGTGCCTCGTAACGCAAAATGCCAAAGCCACGGCAGCAGGCTGGAAATGTTTCAACGCGCTGGAATCGGCTGACTGTGCTGCCATTCAGAGCAACCTCCACAGGCTGGGAAATGGGCTGAGGGAAACCTCATGCAGTTCAACAAAGGGATAAGCACTGGTCCAGGGTGAGGGCCAACGTGATGGAAAGGACCTGAGTGTCCTGGTGGACTACAAGTTAGACAGGAGCCAGCAACGTGCCCTTGCAGCAGAGAAAGCCAACAGCATCCTGGGCTCCGTTAGGAAGAGCAGCACCAGCACGTGGAGGGAGGTGATCCCTCCCCGCTGCTCAGCACTGGTGAGACACATCTGGAGTGGTGGGTCTGGTTCTGGGCTCCCCTGGACAAGAGAGACATGGACTGGAGCGAGTTCAATGAAGGGCTACAAAGATGATAAAAGGATTGGATGAATAAATACTTGGGGCGGGGGGCAAAGAAGACAGAGCCAAAGTCTTCTCAGCGGTGCCCACTGAAAGGACAGAAGGCAATGGGCACAAACTGAAACACGAGAAATTCCATTTAAACACAAGAAAATGCTTTTTACTGTGTGGGCGGCTGAAGACTGGAACAGGTTGCCCAGAAGGAATCTCCATTCTAGGATACATTCAAAACCCCACTGGACGCAACCCTGAGCACCCTACTTTAGCTGACCCTGCTTTGGGCAGAGGAGGGCTGGACAGGTTGATCTCTAAAGGTACTGTCGTGG
The DNA here is from genome assembly GCA_034782735.1 of Sagittarius serpentarius. NCBI lineage: Eukaryota > Metazoa > Chordata > Aves > Accipitriformes > Sagittariidae > Sagittarius > Sagittarius serpentarius. Next base: position 36,327,014 of record JAVKLA010000081.1, on the reverse strand, counting down.
TTTAACCCCAGCCAGCAACACAGCACCACGCAGCCGCTCACTTGCTCCCCCCCCACCCAGTGGG
>JAVKLA010000081.1:36312348-36326850 GCA_034782735.1 Sagittarius serpentarius | reverse complement strand
TACTGAACTGAAAACACAGCGCTGTACCAGCTGCTAGGAAGACAATTAACTCTATCCCAGCCGAAACCAGGACAGGTACCTTCACACCTCAGTGGTTCTGTGATCCTGCGAATTAAGGCGTGAAGCTTAAAAAGTGCAGTGCTTGCTTTCTTCCCTGGTCATGGGTACTGCACGTGCCAGCTTCTAGGCTGGCCTTTGTAAACTGAAAGGAGCACTTCACTTCTGCCTAAGCACAGCCCGTGTCAGGAGGCTGATGCTTATACACCGACGTCTGCCAGCGGTCCTCATTTGGGAGGAGTACACCGACTACACACACGAGAGGAATTCTGCCTCCCTTCTCAAATGCTTCCGTGGACACTGTCTTTTACAAGGGAAAGTGACAATGCCAATAACTTTTCCGCAATAGCCTGTATTTCTCGATGGCAGTAACTTTTCTATAATAGCCTGTGTAGCTGTAGGCATTGTAGAATACTTCTATGTGCCAGTAACTTTTCTGTAATAGCCAAAGTGAAAGAGCGAAACACGTTTCCCGCAGCTCAATTCCCAGGCTGAGTTTAAACACACATCCAGGTCTCTCAGAGGACTGCTGTACTCACGAAGCTGTAGGCCACGTTGCTTGAGGCACTCTCCACTTTCGCTGCTGATCTCAGCTGCTGCCGTGTCGCAGAGAATAACACGAGTTATGTAGCTGAGCGGGTAGAGCCCACGTTTGACAGAGGGTGCCTATTGGGTTTGGGTCCCGCGCCAGCATGAAGGTGCGTTTTCCCCAGTGGTGATGGCTTAATACAAATCGTAACAGAGGGTTGGATCTAAACCTTAAGTCTAACATGGAGGCTGGCCATTGGTACGCTTACATTTACATAAGATAAAAATGTCTGGTGAATAGCATCTCTTACACAAAGGTATAAACTGACGAAGAGACCTTGCCATCACAGCGAGTTTTCTCTCTCTGTCAGATGAAGCAGACAGGCCTGTTTTAACAAACCAGCTCTCCTGTCTCCTGCTGGTTTCTCCTTCTGAGAATCATTCTGGGGTGGCATTTATAAAAAAGGTGGTGTAAGGGTAGCAGGTCCTACAGTAGGGTACACACACTCCCCGTACCTCCTGTCACCAGCTGAAGTCAAACCAAGATGACATTTCAGCATTTCTTTGTACGGCATGCTTTTCTTTCCGTTTGAATTATACAAGAGATCTCTTTGTGTGCTAAGCAACATAATTTCCATTTGAAGTGTATTTCTGTAATGACCTTTGACAATGTTAATGTTTTATATATTACAAAATAAACATTTGATCAAGGTTGTGAGCAGAGGGATTAAAGCTGCTCTTGCAGTATGGGCAAATAAGAAACCCAAGACACAGGAAACATTGATGCGATCAAAAGGCTGCTTTGGATACTAAGAAGGTCAAATCAGCTTAAATTACTAATGTCGTTTTAATATAATCAGCAATCAGCCACCAAAGCCTGTATCTCCTGATTTATTCTCTTTGCAAATCTCACAGTTGTTGAATCCAAACTCAAAAAATAATTTAATTTTGTTCATCTTCTGGCTCACAGCTGGACGGGGGTAGAGTATCCTTGAGCAGACACTTCCATGACTGCTTTGAGAGGCCACAGGCTGTCATCCCTTTTCCTGATCCCTAGCACAGTCTCTTCTAATTTCCTCCTACTCCTGCAGTCCCTCAGGTGAGACCAGCAGGTTACACCACAATGAGAGAGGGAGTAGCAGGTTTTAGAAAGCCCAGGAAAAATATTCTTTAGGTTTGTGCTTCTGTTTTGTTAAATACTCTACTTGCTTAGTAAATGGACACCTAAGAAAGTTGTTTTTAACACTGTTAATTGTTGATTAACATCTCTTAAGTGTTTGCCAAGTACCAAACCCATTCTGTTGCTGTTTTGCAGGTGGCTGCATGCACATGAAATGTCCTCGCCCTCAGTGCAGATTTGAGTGGTGCTGGAACTGCGGCCTGGAGTGGAACAGAACCTGCATGGGAGATCACTGGTTTGACTAGTGCTGCTGAGGCCAGCTCGTGTTGCTGCAAAAGCCTGTTTTCCTCAGGGCCAAATTCCGAACTCCTTGCTTAAACAAAACTCCCAGTGGTTTCAGGGACACAGAGTTCAGAGGTTGGCCCAGTTTGTTGGTTTTTGTTTTCTTGCATGTGCAATCATACCAAAATCATATTGAAGTTATGCCGAGAGTTTTAAATCCACTAAGTAAAAAGAGTAGTTGTTTTAACGGACAGGCTTGCTCATTGTGGCACAAAGAGGGGTAAATTACACCTTTCTGAACTCATGCAGTCTGTCAGCACAGAGAGCAGACGGGGTTACCATGAGGAACTTTGCTTGACGTTCTTAGTCAGGAATCTGTAACTCTTGCAAGAGAGACCAGCCTGCATATGTGTGTGTGAGTGCATGAGCGTCAAGGGGGGTGGAGGATGTTCCCTGCATCAGCTGTTCTTTCTTTGACCACTCCTCTGCTCATTCAGCACAATTTTTGATTTTGAGGCAGTATTTCTTAACAGCTTTTTTGGCAGAGGGAAGACTGTGGCTCTTCAGTGTTTTCTCAGGGTTCCTTCCTAAGAGGCTTTCTGGGGGGGTCTTGCTTTCAAATGAAATTCTCCTGGAAACACCCAGCTTTATGCCATATTTGTGCTTGTGTATTTGTAACATACGACACAAAACCTGCCTACATACTCATTACAGACTTCATTCCCAGTGGAAGATTAGCTAAGGATGCAGTTCCAGCTCTAACTGTGGCTGTTGCTACAGCGGTGACTGGATCCGGTTAAGTGGCGTGCAAGCTAGACTCACAGGGCTTCATTCTTTGTGTGCCTACAGCAATATTTCGGGCACGGCAAAGGGAGGTGGCAGGAGACTTCTCAGGCGTTTTCTCTATCACCGTTCTCCTAAGTTGAGTTAGAATATGGGTTTATTTCTGAAAATACATTCACAGCTTGAAGAGCGTAGGGCAGAGAGACATCTTTCGTTTACAAGGTTAACACAGTAAGTAAAGCTGACTAGCATTTCCAAGCCTGAACAATCTTACTGATTGGCGTGCTTTACATTGCTGTCTTATTCTGAAATAAAAGGGGTACTGTCCACATCCAACATGCCATGTACGGGTTTGCGCAATTCAGTCTGGGAAAAAAAACGCACAATAAATAAAGTGGTCAAAATTTTAACCTTTATTTCTTTTTTCATTTGAATGCAAAATGAGTGAGTACCAAGATGCTGGGTGGGTCATTCATTTCCTTGACTGATTCAAACTCCCAGCTGAGAGGCTAGCCCTTTGATTAAAACACACTATTAGCACAAAACAGATTCCAGGGCCATGGACTTCCTTCATCAAGCTTGAATTAGAATTTTGTATGGCGTGACTGTAGAGTCCTGAAAATATGGGTGTGCCTCCTATCAGTGCACAGCAAAAAGCTTGAGGTATGAAGAAATCCTAGGCTCACTGCAAAAATGTCGAATTGCTAAAAGCAGCGGAGTATTCATCTGTCTTAGCTGGAAGTGACATTAAAAGTCTGAGGAAACAAAGGAGTGAAGGCATGAGGTACCAAGAATGAGACACTGAACTGGCAGAATTAAGAAAATGAGAGAGAAAGGAAGTGGCAACGAGAGGACAATGGCCATTTCTTGAAGGCCATTTTCCCTTTTGGCACTGGTGAACTAAAACGTATGCAGAAGTAGCTACATTAGAGTCTAGGTGTGCAACAGAACGCTGCAATGTAGCTCATTTAAGTACGTTATCTTAATGGGGATATTTTACTGTGAGCTCTGATTATTTCATGATTTGATTTCCTATACCTGGTTCTGTTTTATAATTTATACGGCTTGTTGCCAACAGGCTAAGGAAAAACTTTACTTTTGATAGTGTGTTACATGGGAGCTCATCGCTATATTTTGTATCCACAAACATTTGGAACAAAAGAAGTCTGAATCTCTTTCCCTTTTTTTTTTTGTGTCTTTCTTATAGAGGAAGAAAAATTTGTTCACTGTAAGGCAGTTTCACCAAGTTGGAGCCTGGCCTAACAAGAAGTTACTGTTTTAACTGTCATGTAGAAACATGCAATTTATGCTCCTGGAACAAGGTCCATGGAAGTCAATGGACTATAGATCAGCTCCTGTGTTTCTTTCTGGCCTGGGCAAGGCATGGCAGGCATGAGTCACGTGGCTAGAACAGAAACAACTCTTTCTTGGGAAGAACTTGTCAGAGGATGGGATTATGAGCATTCATCTAAGACATAAGCGAGGGCAGGAAAGGAGAATAAAGAAAGGAGTTCCAGCACTGACTCAAGATTATCCACTTTTATAGACTGACTTTATAGGCCCTTGTCACATAGGGTTTCTTCACACAGTCCAGATTTACACCCTGCCAAAAAAAAAATTGTGTATACAGCAGATTTGAGTAGAACATGTCTTAATCTTCTCTGTGTTAATACATATACGTCTGCATGCATACATGCACAAAGTTTGAGACGGTACAGGCTCTTGGCTCTGCTGTTGGCTTGGAGAGGGGAGTCTTCCTTTTTTAAAAACTTACAAACTGACATTGCATCCCTGAAGCCAGCCTTGGCAAACGCTTCCTCTGGGTCGGCACGCACGTCCCTGGAAGTGGTCCTGGGCAGCCATGGGGGTAAGGAAGAGAAACAGGACTTTAAGCACGAAACAAGAGGGAAACCAACCTGAGGGCATAAGCAGATGCAAAGTTTTCAAGAGCTTGTGGGTTTATGTTCTCTGCTAGAAATACACTCTGGAAACACTAAAATTTGAATGTATGTTCTAAGAAGATGATTTATTATGGTGATGTAAAGCAAAAAAGAACTCTGTATCTCTTCACATCTAGGTTTGCCTTTGTTAATTGAATTCTCTTTACCTCGAACCTTCTTCATCTTTCAGCTTAAAACAATTACAGACTTGTTCTTGGTACTGCAATCTGGGCTCCCCTTAGTGTGTGTTAAATGGATTAAGTACAGGATGTATGCTGAAATATTCAATAATAATTATCTCTATGATAATTCAGCTCTATAACAACAACGAAAATCTCTAATATTTAATTCCAGCTGGCAGTGAAATCTGAATACCGAGTAGATTAAGAAGAAAATATGTAACAGCTTGGCTCCCTCAGGAAAAAGCATATCTCAAAGCTGAGCATAAACAATACTTTGGGAGCCATGACTTTGACTAAAATATCATTTATATGTCTGCCTTACCTCATCGCAAACTGCAAGCCAAATAATTTAATTTAAAAATGTACACTTTAAAAAAAAATTCAGTAAATGGCACTCCAGAAGAAACATTATGCCACTGTTGGGAAATAAAAGTCACGCTTTCAAAGGACAGCAAGCACTGGGGTTTGCTTTTTGCGTATGAATAGTAAGGTACCATCCATAGTGCAAAACGGTACGTTAGCAAAGCTTTTTGCCTACAGATCTTGTAGATCATGTAAACTGAAGTAAAATTTGCATTTGTGGAGGGGAACCTGAGGCACTTGGAGGTGAGAGGCCAGATCCCAAGAGATCCTGCTGCCCTGGAAGACTGGGAAGATTTAGCCCTTTGTGCCAAACATGTTCCTCGTGTTCTCTGCGCTGCTCAAACCACTACAGAATCACTGGGTGCGATAAGCTCAATAAACAACACTTGCAGCAAGGCAGGAAGGATAGAGCGTACTATCATCTCCGAAGACTGATTAGCCCCACTGACTTAATTTATCTGATTCAGCATTTGACTAGTATGGTGATGGCTGATCTACAGAAACCCTACAACAGAGATGGAGAGCTGCAGTATAGCTCTTAATAACTAGATTTTGTTCCCAGGCTGCAAAATTCTCGTGTTTCCTTCAGTTCCCCTTCGAGCAACAGAAAAGCCTGAAGAAGACAGCACTGGACCAGAAACCCCATGTCTAATTGTTCCTGATGGTCCTTCAGCAACTTCACCCAGATGTATCTGACAGAACAGCACCGACAGTGATTCAGCAAAAAAGGGACAAATTTACTACTTTACATTTTATCTGGCTTGATTACAGTTTGTAAGGAAATATTTCTCTCTCTAATTAGCAGATTTAGAAAAACACTTCTGCCTTTTCTTTCAAACATGTTTGTCTACTGATTCCTATTATGTTTATCTGTGTATGTGTGGATCCCCTCGTGTATCACCTACTGATTTCCAGCTGTGGCTCCTCTTCAGATAGTTAATGCTCTAGCAGTTTTCAACTCGATTGTCTAGGAACTACTAGAGTACATGCACTGAGTAGTCCCTTCTCATATTCTGGGTAAGGATGTGCAGACTAGAAAAAATGTAAATGGCTTTAAGCAAGCAGTAAGGTAGGCAAGTTGAGAGAAGCTCATTTAGTCATACAGAAAATCATATTTAATGTAGTGGTTTCTGTATCTGGAGGGTTGGGGGTGGGGGTTGGTAGAAATCAGGTCATAAGCCATTTCATTTTTCTTCATTATTATTAATAGTGCTTTTTTCTTTGCTTTTAGTTTGTTTTTCTTTTCTGTGTCTCCATTTTTCTGAATAATGGAGTAATGGGTCTATGCCGGTAGATAAAATATGCAGCAAGACATCACCTGTTACATTACTTTTTGGCTTTTATCCCTAGAAAGCTTGAGGAATCTGCATAATCCACGTAGGCAGGGAAGTGCCATTAGCTGTATTTCACAGTCAGGGCATTCAGTCCAGAGAGCACAACACGGAGGCAACAACTCAAACGCACACCAGCCCTTACCTCACAACTGGGGAAATCTGTGGCTGCACCAATGTGGGGGCCACCTGCGTGCCGGCACGGGGATGACACAAGCTCAGGAAAGCAGGAAGCAAGTTGGAAGTTTAAGGTCCAGAGGACACCAGTATGACATTAGGGACACAAAGAAATAATAATAAAAAAAAAAAAAAAAAAGGCAGGATTTTCGGTGGCCTAAAGAACAGTGACCTAACCTGACATCCTTTGCAACCGCTGGGAATTTTACCGCTGGCTTCACTGGGAGAAGGCTAATTTAGAGACTTTGAAAACACCATTTAGTTTGACTTTTTAGCAGTACATAGGAGATCTCTGGGAGAACTTGGTGTCCCAGTTTCCTCTTTGTCTCTTTGTTAGTTGAATATTTCATCTACAAAACGCATTCATGCCCACTCTCTCCACCTCGTTTTAGTGCAAACTAAAATCCATCAAGCACTGATGTCAGAGTTGTTCTAAAAACCTTCAGTGAAGTACAGCTGAAGCAACACACTGTACACTCATTCTTACTTGGTACATGATTGTATTGTCTGCCTCATAAACAGTAATCTCGAGAGCCTGCCAACTTCATCTGCTGGTTACCAGGCCAAAAACTGGTTGGATGAAGACCTTAAGTAATGATCAAAAGATAGTGCTAAAATGAAAAGCAGCAAGCAATAAAATGAAATAGTATTCAGACACTACTTCTGTTGGGGCCAATATAATGCTTTTCTTGGAATGGACACTAAACGCTCCTGAGTAGGTTCAGCCAACTGAGTTTGTTTATGCCTGGAAGCTAAACCTGGAAAGCCCTGCACTGTTCTTTTCCAAAGTAAAGACATCACAGTACGGTAAAAGGCTTTGAAATTTTTTTAGTGAAGTCCATGCGTTCCACAGCTGATGGAGTTAAAAACTAGAAAAAACAAACTACCTCACTAAGCTGCACTGACATTTTTCAAGCGCTCAGTGATACAACAAATGCTGGGTTTGCTTTTTTTTTTTTAAATCTGCTTCTCAAAGGCAAAAATGAGTGTGATATTTACATTAAAATCAGTCAGTTAATGAAGCTGAAATAAATTCTGATTCGAGCTTGTAAGTTTTCGTGGTGATGTAACTGAATCTAACACTATACCAAAATGTTACTCAGGCTTTGCTTAGCGAATATGAAGGTGCTTATCAGCTGAGTTGCAATCACTCAGGTCCTTATTTTATTTCAGAAGTACAATGATCAAGGCTGTTCCTACTGCCTCGTTCTGTTGGATTTTACAGAGAGCAAACACAGGCTTCAAACCAGTGCTAGCAATAAGCTCCTGCGCGGTAGGACATCTTCTCCTGACCTAGTAATCTCTTCTTGTGTGACATTTACTATGCACAAGTTAAAAACAATCAGTGGCATTTCATTTTTAGTCTTCTTTATTGTGGAAGCTTCAGGGTAGAATTGAATAAATAAAAATATAAAGCCAAGTCTACACAACAGAAATCCTACTTTTCTTGCTGTTCCAGTACAGCTATACCACAGACCTACCCAATACAGTATACCAGTTTGGTAGACCAGTGCACTACAGAAAATAGGCTGTAGACCAGCAAATTTACATAGTTATTTACGTCATTATATTGCACTATTTTTTTTAGACCTTTGCCAGCCTAGAAAACGCATAAACTCCTTCCCTCCTCAGGAAGGGCCCATTCCAATAGACACCGGCAACGAGTGATGGCTGCGGCAGTCCAAATGCTTGCGCGTAAACTGTGTCATCATCTGGGTGAGCTGGGGTACAGATTACTCTCATACTTGGAGTCTGATATTTGTAAGTGCTCAGCTCCCACTCAGGAACCCAAAAAAGGCCAGGTTGTCAAAGATCACCATCAGACGTACTTTGAAAAAAAATACCTTCTTTCGGTGTCTAAGCAAAGGTAGTACACATACATAAAAGAGAACAGTTGAAACTTCTTCTCTGATTCTGGATGCTGAGCAGTATGGAAAAATCTGACCCTGAGAAACTTTAAATCAGTAAGTTTGCTTCTTCAAAAACCAAAAAAGCCCAGGATCCAGAGCCCGTTGTAATGAGTGCACCCAGTGTCGCTTTTCTGTTACATTTCCAGCAAACAAGAGATATGTCATACTATTTTGCTAGTTGTGTTTATTTAAACATTTGTGTTCGATTGTAAAAGGCCTTAGCAGAGCTTTAGCAAGTCTCCGATAAATGATGTGTACTTACTATTATGCAGCACTGCTTGGTCCATAGAAAAATGTTGTTTCTTATTGCCTTCACCTCACTGTGGAAGAGAGCACTATTTTTACAAGCAATAGGCCTTGACAGGTAAGATGGTCTTATGAGGGCCCTTCATCTGTGTTCCGACAGCACTGTGTTGGCCTACTCCCAAATGAAAATTCCAGCTTTGAGAACTATTCAATCAATTATTTAATTTCTTGTAGGAAGAGAGAGAGAGATCCAGAAGCCTTTCTTATTAATGCAGTCATGGTCGCAGATCCAGCAGCTTCCTTTGGCATTACCAGACAGATCTCCATGCCAGGAGGTTTTCCTGATACTTACCACCACCTAATTTCTTTCCCTTTCATGATATTAAGATCTCAGGAGTACAAAGGTCTTGTTAGTCTGTTGTGTCCAGCCTGCCATCACAGGCACCTTGTTATGTAAGTCTTTCTAGAAATTTACAGGGTGCTGTGGCAAGCAATTTTTAAGTCCCGTTTGCTTTCATGGCAAGGCAATTCTGGAACCTGATTCCAGCTGCTGGTGATGAGAAACCTTTTCATTCCAAGGTGTTAATGGCCACCTTATAATTATTTATCATTATATCAATATCACTTGTAAGCTTAAGGTTTTCTTTTTCCTGTTTATGTTCCCTATTCCCTTTGTTCCCTGACTAGATGGAGCAGGCAGCAATCGTATTTCCACTCCATTTGTTTTATGAGGCTTCGTAGGCCAAGCTTAAAAGCTTGGATCAACGTTTCTCTAAACATCCTAGAATCAAGTTATTCCAATTTTACTTTACCTTTTTTTCAAGTACAAGTGATGCACTTTTGCATACAATGGCAGGTGTAGCTGCACCGAGGTGTTCATGCCTCCATGTCTCGACTGGAAACACTTCTGACACGTGCCAGATCACAACATGTTGTTCACAGACGCATCATGCTGGCAATTCATAATCATCCTGCGATGGTCTGCCTCACCCACAGCCTTCTTCACCTTGTTCCCAAATGACTCACTTCTGATTAATGAGGTGTCTACATTTCCTTTCTGACTTTTTCTCAGTTTCTGTATTTATACAGTGGTAGCTGGCTGCTGCTGCGCATCTCAGGATACAAGCAGGTTCCTCCAAAGTGAGCAAGACCAGGAACATCCTTTGGTAATCACCCCTGTACACGTTTGTATTCTGTTACAAATGGTTTGTTCCAAGTGCTACGAGAGGATTTTTTTACTACTTTACAGTACTGTCAAGCTGCTACGTTCAATGAATCTGGGAGCTTGATGGGTTTGAAGACCTCCAGTCTGGTAACTCATTTAATTGTTTGCCAAACGTGTTTCAGTTCTTTATTCTCAAGGTTCATCTGTACTGCTATTGGTAGACCTCATGTAGATGCAGATTAATGTAGTGGGTTGACCCTGGCCAGCAACTAAGTACCCACCCAAACGCTCGCTCACTCCCACCCCCAGCAGGATGGGGGAGAGACTAGGAAGAGCAATAGCAAGAAGAAGCCTCATGGGTCAAGATAAAAACAGTTTAATAACTGAAGGAGAGGGAAAAAAAAAATAGTCATGCAAAACCAGTCCCTCGCCATCTCCCACAAGCAGACGGATGCCCAGCCACTCTCCGAGCAATGGCGACTTTAGAAAGACAGCCTCCCAGGTTTTATTGCTGGGCAGGATGTTACGTGGCATGGAATATGGCCTTGGTGAATTCAGGTCAGCTGCCCCAGCTGTGTCTCCTCCCAGCCTCTTGCCCACCCCCAGCCTACTCACTGCGGGGGCAGAGTGGGAAAATTAGATAGCCTTGATGCCATGCGAGCACTGTTCAGCAACAGATGACACACTGGTGTGTTACCAACACTGGTTTAGCCACAAATCCAAAACACAGCCCCATACAGACTGCTGTGAAGAAAATTAAGTCTGTACCAGCCAGACCCAGTACAAAGAGCTTGCCTTAAACTGGCTGGCGCAGGATACAGCTATGCATGCGGTCATGGCAGCGTCAATTCCCTCCTGCCTCGGCGCCCCTAAGTGCTCCGACGCCTAACAAGGGCTGAACTAACGATGAAGTTTTTTTCTCAGTGTGAGTATTAACAGGTTTTCTGCACTTGACTGGCAGCCTGTTTGTATAAATTTAGTAATCTTTGAGATCTTTTTGCCTTGGCAAAATCTGTTTGAAATTGGCTAACACTGGAAAGCGTCTGTGGGAGGACTGACAGCTGCACAGACAGACAGATTCGGACAGCAAGGAAGCGAGGCTAAAACCCAGGTAACTACATTAAATTCTCACCGAGCTACTGGTGACTGTGGAATAAAGTCAGAGAGATGAAGCTAAAGAGGCTGAACAGCCTTATTTTATCATTAAATAATGGCTACACAAAGCATTAAGCATTCCTCAGCCCAGTCTTAATTTCTACTTTAAATTGAGATCAGAAGTTCTCCATTAACTTAAGGGGAAAAGTACTGCATAAATTTGAATACGTGGCTGTGATACATGGATTAGCTCTTCCCGCACCCCTTTTGGGGCTGTACAGGAAGCATGAAGAAGGATGTTGGATTCAACCCAAAAGCTGGGCCTTGCCCTGTGATGTTACTGGGTATTGTTACTACTGACTCAGAGAGAGTTGGCATTAATTAAAACACATCAGTGATGGAAACTGCAGAAATGATCTGATTCATTTTCACCAAGGGTCTGCCCGTCTCTCTCTTGACTACAGATGAAGTTTGGAGCAACCACACTCCTAACTCGGTTAAATATCTCGAATTGGTGGGATGACACCAGCAGCAGCCAGCCTGCTTTTGGCTACTCTTTAAAGATCACTAGGGCACAGGCAGCGCAATTCCCAGCTCACCAGGGAGGACATTCAAGTCACAGCTGATTGCAGTCAAACTTCTTTCCGTGGTGGCAGTAGCCCAGTGATGTGTGGATTATGGAACCAACCGTCTCACGTCATGCAGCATCGAAGCACGTAACACTTGGGGGAGAGATGAGAGGAGGAAAGACATAAAGGTGGCTTTCAGTGATCCTGGTCTTCGGTCTGCCAGGTTCCAGGCTGGGCCCAGTTTATCGGCAAGGAGGGAATAGGAAGAGTTTTCCAGAGGGGATTATGATGGCTCTTTATCAGTAAGTGCCAGTGTTTGAAATAATGCCACATAATCACATCCTTATGTGTTCCTACTTAGTTTGACATCTCATGGGGGATTTTTAAGAGTACATTTTGCTTCTTTTTTTATTGAGCTCATTGTACTACGGTGATTGGCAGAATATAAACTATATTGCTAGATAATACCTTTTTTTAAAAAAATGTAAATGGGCCATATTTTTAAAGAGTTTTTTTTCACTCTTTATTGCAGTATCTAAGAAACCTAAAGTTAAAATAGGATTTTGTCTTCTCTGCCATTTATGCACTTTTGAACATTTTCCCCAGAATTAGTTTTGTCTTGTACCACCTAACAGAGACTTAATAAATTGCATTATGTAGATGTTGAGTAGAATATTAAGAAGGTATACCACATAGCAGGTGTGATTTTATCTCCTGTGTATGCTTCTTGGAATATATACTACTCTATAGCATGGAGTTTTCATTCCTTTCTGCAGGAAGGAATAAAAAAATTCCTAAACTCTTTTTTACAGGATTTTTTTTTTTTTCAGAAAGAAAACAAAAATAAAACACTTCACTGGTCAGAAAATTATTCAGAAACACATATAACATTTTGGCAAACGTCTTAGTGGAAAACCCAGCAGCAAATACCAGCACCACCAGGGAAGTGGCCTCAGTGCACCCTCTCTGCAGAGAGCAATGGCTTGTCAGAAAGCATTTCTCAAAACTATGGTTTAATGTTTCTGGAGAACCTGAGACTTCCATAGTCTGAGAGCAAACATAATAATGTTAAAATCTCCTCATGTCGCTAGAGATCCTGTGCAGTTCATTCATGTCCTACTTCAGTGAGAAAGGAAAAAATAAGCTTTTTTATGTACAACCTTATCCCTTTTTTTAATTCCTAGTTGCAGACTTCGCAAATCTTGCATTGCAAACATTGTAGACGGTAGTACCATATGCCTGCTGAACTACCACAATTACAGGAGCAACACTTCGGTCAGGATTCATTCAAAAAAAGGTAGTCTTTGCATCAACAAATGACCAGTATAAACAGGTCAACCAATACGGGCAGGCAGGAACACCGGAACATGCATCCTGACCTGCCTCTGATGACTTGTCTGGCCTCCAGCAAAATGCATTAACATGTACTTGCAGAACTCTCTGGAATTACTCTGTGACAAAATATCTCCTTCTGTAGTAAACTGCTGAGGAGCAATAGTTGCTCCAAATATTATTCAATACTTCTCATTTAATAGCAAAAAAACCCCAAACAATCTCTAATACGTGCTTTTGCTTCAGTTTTAACTTCTTATTATCTTAAATAAACAAAGGAAGCACTTGTAATTTCACCAAGAATTGAGCCTAAACCAGTGAGCAGTGGTGGGGAATTTCAGTTTGAAAGCTGAAAGTTTTCTAGGGTTATATGCCATTGGAAGAGCTTTAGTATAAAGGAAAGTATTAGGCATGCCTTTCCCTTTTACTGTTACAATCTCTTATATCCTGACTCTGTAGTTTTCACTAATTACAATAGTAACTACTATATCTAAGGGACAATGTTTTGACCCTGTACGCACAAACGGCTGGGTTATCAAATGCCGTGTATTATAGTACAGAGGAAGTTGTTAAGTAGGATAATAAAGCAATTTCATCCTCTTTCCTCTGCCGCTGTTTCAGGCTGCCTCTGCATACTTTGGTCTCTGCCAGCCAGGAGTGCCGTGCATTACGACTGAAAGAGGCTCACATGAGGATTTATGTGACTACAAACTGTACATAAGGTAATGAAAAAACTGCATTTCCAGAACAAAATTTGGACTTAATGACACATCCCTCTCTTGTTGACAATCCAGATTCCTTGTGTTTGATCTGGATACTAAGTTCATTCTATATCTCTCTGGTGAGAACCTAACTCATCCCAGATGATGACTATCACATTCCCACATACCTTTCTGGTGCAAGGGCGGGCATTTAGAAGAAGCACAAATACGCTGACTGTAAATCAGGCCTGAATTTTCTTTCCTTTTTCTAAAGAGCAGCACCAGTAGGAAGGCAGTTACTCACCACGTAGGGCAAAGATGGCAGGATCAGACTCATGCCCCTGGCCTCACTTCACAGATAGTTGTGAAAATAAACTTGGACACTGTAACAGTCAGTACCATTAAAAATGCCCATGAGGGTTTAAACATGCAATAAATATTAGCTTGTGTTGCTGCCACACACATTGAACAAGGAAGATGAAACAATTTTTAATTACCTCTCATTAAATGAGGCCTGCTTGGTCTTTGCTCTGAATATGGGAAGGGGTCTGTGGAAAAAGAACTGGGCAGCCATGGAAGCCGAAACCTACATAACACATGAAGACCCACAGAGGAGGCAGTAAATTTGCCAGGCTGCTTCCATTCTGTCCTTTCCACCTTGCAGAGGTTGACCTTGCAACAGACCTTTTGCTGTTTCTGCGGGGGGGGGGGGGGGGGGCCC
>JAVKLA010000081.1:36247499-36298927 GCA_034782735.1 Sagittarius serpentarius | reverse complement strand
CGTCCCCCCCCCAACCCCGGCCGCCGCCGCCCGGTCCGGTCGCGCCGTTTCTCCCGCGGCCGCCGAGAATTTTCCTGCCGCCCGCGGGCCCCTTTTGTGTGGCGAGCGCGGCCCGCGCCGGGGTTTCCGTGGAAACGGCAGAGCCGCGGCGGCCTTGCCCCGCGGGGCCCCCCGCTGCCGGCCGGGCCGGGCTGGGCTGGGGTGGGCCGGGGCGGGGCGGCGGCCCCTTCCACTTTCCTTTCGGTCTTCCCCTCTCGCAGCGGCGGGGCTGGCGGTGGCGGCGGGGGGGGGCGGGTAGGGCGGTTGCCGTGGAAACGAGAGGGTGCGATCGCCTCTTTGCTGCCTCCTCCCCGGAGGCGCTTCTCCATAGCGAGCGGGGGTATCGCGCCCCGGTCGCCGGGGCGGGGTGTCGGAGGGGAGATGCGAGTGCACAGTCACGGGTCGTGGTGGCTGGTTTTTTTCCGTGGTACCTAGAAGCCCGTGAGCTGAGGCAGGTTGGGTTTAGGCGGAGGCGGGGGGTGGGGGTGTGTGGGGGGTGTCTGCCTCCCTGGTGATGTGTTCACGTATTGTAGGAGCTCTGCCTTTCGTCTGTTTCTGTGTCTCTTCGTAAAGATGTTTAAGCCGAATTAGATAATGGCCACAAACTGGCTCAAGGCGCGTCGACTGGTATCATGTGGTGCAGGGAAAACCCGAAGGAGGGTATTGTTTAACTAAGAAGTAATCCTTTGTAGCATTTATTTCAACAAGTGAGCACTCTAGTTGTACGGCTGAAAAGGCAGCCAAGAAAAGAGCCTGAACAATGTCACACGGAGACTTCTGGTCTTTGTTATTCATTTCTAAGAGTTGTAGGTGTTTTTAAGACCATGTGCAAACATCTTAAGAATGGTGTACCTTATGCAGGTGCTTGTGTGGGAGAGAGAAACCTTGCTGCTACGTGAAAGCTGAAAATACTTTACAAGAGGTGAAGGGATGCAAGAAACTTTCAAAAAAAAAATAAATCCCCCAAGCATTTCTTTAAAACCAGTGATGTGTCCAGCCCAGGAAGTTGTACCAGGCGGCTGTAGCCTCAGCTTGTGCTGATAATCACTTCACACTAAGAGTGAGTTGCAAAAGAATTAAAAGCTGGTGGAGCAGAGGCACTGTTGTGGAACAACTTAAGCTGAAATTTGCAGCCTTCTTTCTTCTCTAACTTCTTATGTGAATGATAGGATTACTGTAGACATATAGTGGTCTGTTTACAGTATGCCAGGACTACTGCTGTGTAAAGACTGACTGCATGGTTTACTAGAATAGTTGATGTGCTGTAAGTGTTTGCTGTCATTTGCTGACCAGCAGCTTTCTCTAGCTGTATCTGATCTAATGCTGTGTTTTTCCAAATACTATGTCTTAAAATACGTTTTGATTCATTTTAGGAATTTGTGTAAATTTTATGCATAGCTTTGCTCCTTCCTATTAATGTTTTGCGTAACAATGCCTGAATAAGCTGTATCTAAAAATGAAACTTTGTGTTTTACGGAGGACAGAGGGCCAGGATTCATGTGGAGGAATATATCAGAAAGCCTGCAATGAACAGAAGTAGTATTGTAAGCTGCTGATGGATAAATGTTGCTCTTAAGCAAAGTTTGGTTGCGTTGTTGGCAAGCACTTAAATAACAGATTTTTAGTAAGTGCTTCACAAGAAGCTGTAAGTATTATATTTGAGGAATGGAGAAACTGCACAGAGAGATCAGCTCTTGCCCAGAGTCACAGAACAGCGAACGCTGTGCCCAGAGCACAGTAATGAAACCCAGTAGGTGTCAGTTTGTTGGGCAGGTTGTTTTCTCAGTAAGTCTTGCTCTGTCCAGCCAAAATCCAGAGGTGCTGAAGCAGTGTTCCTCTTCTCTCTGGAATGAGGTGTGCTTTCCTGGAGTGACTGGTGTACATGATTTACAGTTTAATGTACTTACTGTACCATAACAGAGAAGAGCTCTGTAGGAGAAGGGTTGTCTTGCAGGTGATGGATGAGAATCCTATGACTGTGCTCTGCCCTGCTGAAAAGACATGGTTTATTGTTTTCTGTTGTATACCCTGATTTTATTGCTGGAAGTTGAAGACTGGCAGTAATGCTCCTTGAAATCTCTTCAGCGCAGGAAGACACTGTCAGAGCTGTGCTGATGTTAGCAAGATGGTATTCTTGTGTCGCAAATGTGCACCTTAGAACTTGTATTAGTAATTTGGTCTTAAATTTTAAAAAGTCGAATGCGCACTGCATGATGTAGAAGACCACTTCCCTAACTAATTGCATCACTACTACCGCTGTTGGTATGTCTCGACAAGGGAGCAGATGAGCAAGAGGGCAGCAATGCATTGTAGTGCACTATGCATGTGCTTTAGTCAGCGAAAGCTTTTGCAGCTGTGGGCCTCCCTCGTTAGGGAGAACGTTATATGAGTCAAGGCAACTGTCTTCTCAGGTGTGTTTGATTTAGCTGTACTGAATGCAGTGGGCTTTTTTGGAAGGAAACTAGAAACGTGACTGAGAGCAGTACCCTGTATGCGTTGTTGCATTTCAGCACTGGTATGCGATGGCTGAGCATGTGTTTTTTCCCCAAGTGCTTTGTCTGCGGTGGCTTTCCCCAGTGATTCAGTTTCAGGTGTTTGGGAAAGTTTGCCCACCGATCTGCTGTTTGGTGGTCTTAAGCTCATTCACATCTGACTGTGCGGTGAGTACCCTTAATCACCTCTGACTAATGCTCGTGTGCTGCTCAGGAACTGCTGACTCACCTCGTTTTCCTGCTTTTCCCCTGTCCTCCTCCAGTGAGTGCCTCGGACTAGAGATGTGGTAGGGTCAAGGTAAGGTCAGGGAAAGAGGAAATGGAAATGAATGGGAATAACTGTGTGTTGTGGCAAGGATGAAGATGCTGTAAAGACCCCTCTTTGATAACGTGAGAAAAAGATGATGGCTATAATGGATTTCCTGAAAAGGGACACAAACCATGTGTTAGGCACTGGGCAGAGCAGTCTAACAACTGCAGTGGGCTCACAGTTGGGAGATGCTGGGTTATGGTCCTGCTAGGGGTCTGCTCTTCATTTTGAACTTAAAGCCTTTTTACTTCTATGCTTCCATTTTCACCTTCAGCCCTTGTGTCTGTCGTGTTATATTCCGCCACAAAGAGCTTAACACTGAAGTAATTTTCTGCTACTTGCAGAAGGGCTGACTTAGCTTGAGGTTTCTGCTGTAGCATAAATAACAGGAACAGGGAAAGACAATTAACCAGTTCTAGGCTGGAAAGAAGTCAGGTAGAGGTCACTGAAAGAGGGTTTACTTGCCAGAAGGTTAGTAGCTGCAGGCAGAGACAAGCGCAGTGATTTCACATGCATGTGTGACTGTTCATTAACATCTGAAAAATCTCTGACATGCATCAGATTTCCTTTTAATCTGACCCACAAAGTTAAATTTCAGTCCCTGTTTTTCCCAGCAGAATCTAGGTGAATGAAAGGGTTTGCCTGTGCAGATTCAGTTGGCAGATCATGCGGGTTTTTTTCACCTATCAGAAAAAGGGGAAGACCTGACTTAAAACCTGCTGTTAAAAGACAGGGAAAGAACGTATTAGGGGGAAGTCTGGGTGTAGAGATGGTGCGTGATTTTTTAATCCATTTCAAGTGACAACTACTGTGTGAAAGTTAAACTGTATACTGCTTCTCCCCTGTCTCTACATTATCCTTGTCTTCACACATCATAGTTTGCCTCTTCTTATCATGTTTTTCAGCACTTTGGAAAATACCATTACTGCAGATGCTGCTTTTCACTTCTGGAAGGTCTGGAAGCAGCAGCCTGCCCGTGTATTTGAATCATTAATGAGGTTTTCCCCCTTCAAGTCACAGGTGGTTTGTCAGGGGTTAACAAGGCTTTAGTTTGTTTAATGGTTCTGAGTATATGTTTAGACAGTGCTGAAACCTGCACAGACATTTACATTTGTTTTTTTTCCCCCCTTGGTCTGGTGTTAGTGAAAGTTAGCATGAAACAATGCAGTAACATCAGTGTTGTCAAATGTGCAGGTGGTAGGCAGGAGCAGTACCGCTATCTTTCCACAAGCAACAAATGTAAAACATGTATCTAGAGGATCAAACTAGTTGAAAGAAACTGCCTGTTCCTGTTGCCCAGTAGTGGCAGAGGCATAATAGGATTATAATTAAGCAGAAAGATAACTAAGAATGTGCTGTTCCCAAGTTCATTGGGCCTTCACTGTGTCACTGTCTGGTTTTCACATGGCTGTACCTGTACCTCGGAGAGTGTGCATAAATACTGCATTTCACCCAAGATGGAGACAGAGAAAAGTGTCATTCTGAATTTAAGCCTTGTAAAACTGTCTCAAATTTATTTGAAGTTAGCAGGACAAATGCTCAAAGCCAGGCTTTTAAAAGGATTTAGGCACCTGAAGTTATGCAGAGATGTTGTAGAAAATCCAGGCAGATGATGACGTACCTGCTGCTTAATTTAGTGCAAAATTTATAAAAATGCAACTGGATTCTTACCAGCATGTTTAGGAACTGTAACATCTGTACACTTGCCATCCAGTAACGTAAATGCTGTTGGATAAAGCACTATCTCTGAATGATTTTGCTGGAAGTTTAAGGTGGCTTTGACTAGCCTTGGCTTTAGGTGCTGAGAATACAAGTTCATTGATCAGTTACATCACATTTGGCTGGTTTTGAGGGATAACATTTTCCAAACAACAAGGGCTACTGAAGCTTGTTGAGAGATTTCGTTTGGCTTCAACAGGATTTGAATCAGGTCCAAAATGAAACCTCCCTTTATTATCGGATGTGATAAATTCAGTGCCTGTGATAAAGGCTTTTATTCTCTGAAGTTCTCAAATTAAATCAGGCTGTTAGGGGACTGATGGTCAGGGAGAATGAGGAGGCTGAAGGTATTCCGAGTTCATGGTGTAGCAAAACAGTTCTGAACACTTGTGTCTTATAGGCAGAAGGGAGTGAAAACTCCTGTGGAATGAGACTGCTGAAATGTGGGTAAAGCAGTCACCATGTTTATTTGGATTTTTACCTGGCATCTGGATGTCTGATTGTTTTTTGTGTGGGTGTGGGTCAGCTGAGCCTTTCACTGAAGCCGGCTTTGTATTTTTTGGAACGATGCTAACTACATCTCAGCTGAAGGCACATGTTTTTCTAAGTATTGGGTGTTACCTCTTTAAGGCAGGAGTTGGTTTTCTTTGAATAATAAATCTGGGAGCTTCCTTGCCACATTTGTTCTTCAGTTAAACTATTTTCTAGAGAAAGAAGTATTAGAAAATACTTAATAAATATTAATATCCTGTGTATCTCTGTCCTGGTGTGGCTACATCTTGTGTATGCATTGTCACTTCCAATTTTGGGATGTGATTTTCATAAAGGAGAAATTTAGCTACTTCATCCTGTGCAGTGTCACACGATAGAATACAGCCAAATAAAATTAATACTTGGAGGTTAAAAAAAAATCTTGTGAATCTTGTTCTGTTTAACATTTCCTTAGTATTCAAAGAGCATACTAAAGAATGTTATTTCATATTAATTAAAAATATGCAAATGGCTTAGCTGAAGGAGGCAGTCTACTGTCACAGAAGATCAGAAAACCTAACGGCTCACTTGGAGTTGTAATCAGGTGGATGGCACTTGTTGTTTCCAGCATTGTTAACAACAAACTGTGATTTCTACTGGAAGCTTTTGGATCCCCTCACAGACGAGCCTGGTGCTGTTCCCCCTATATCCCTGTGATTTGGAAGCGCGGAGGATGACGTCTGTCCCATGTACCTGCTGCGTCTGTGGCAGCGTTGTCAGCAGGGCTCAGATCCACCAAGTGGGAGAACGTGGTTGTCTCCAGCAGGCCGTACAGCTGCTTGGAGAGAGAACGCTAAGTTAAAAGTATTTATACTGTTTTCCTGGGGGGACAGCAGAAAATTTGTTGCCAGCCCCCAGTCTGGTGGTGGGAGTCCCACTTGTAAACCAGTGGTACTGCCACCATGGTGTTTTTCTCAGCCCAGTGATTTATGCCTTATCTCTGCCACTTTCCAAATCTTTTTTTAAGGTTTTTGCTGCCACAAATTCTGTATTATTCATTAATTGCATTTTCTGGCTTTCTTAAACAAAATGACAAAGCCACACAAGTTAGGAGGTAGACTTCTAGGAAAAGGCTTAAAGAGGCTGCCCAAAATTACTAAAATATAAATCACAGTTCCAGAAAATACAAAGAGGTCATTTTATGGGAGCGTACTGAGGAAAGAAAATGATCCTTTTCCTAGTGTGGATGAATTTTGTTTTCTGATTGTTGTCCTTGAAGCATCTAGCAATGCCTTTAATTCCTTCTTGGGTAGGAATAATGACAGAGATGTATGTTTGTGTGCACATGCACACAATACTGTCGGCTTGGTACTGAAGTTGTAACTTCCAGTTTATAGTACAGAGCCATCCAAGTTGCTGAATACTTGGTTTTCATTTCTTGAGAAATAGAGAAAGGAAGGGAAAGCAGAGTTGGTTAGATCAGCACACACGTCCTGGTTTGAACCATCTCCTGTGTTTATACCTGTTGCATCATCTGCTGCCACTGAAGGTCCTTGTGGGATGTGTCCGTTCCCTCTCTGCTCTCTGTATGTGGCCTGTCAGAAGCTGTTGCAAGGGAAACTTGAGCATGGGCAAGAAGGCAAATAAAGGAGGATGAAAAGTACAATTTTGTGTTGAAAGCTGGAGCCGGGGGAACTGGCAGGTCGTGGTCTGGAGTTGGCTCTGCCATGGATTTTCCCTGTGACTGTTTCAAGCTCTCGAAGAGTGGTGTTGTGAGGTCCCCATGTGTAAGATGGGGGCAGCAAGACAGATCTTGCCAGGCTTACTTCACTAGTCTCTTCTAAGTGGCTAGTGGCTGTAGCTTTTCATATGAGAGGGAATGGATAAATCCAGGAAAGACTGGACAAAAATCCACACTGTTTTCTAATCCTGTCCATACAGGGCTTGATCCTGTGTGTGGAGATGGACTTGCTCATGCTACTAAGTCTGCTGAGTGGATGTGAACAACTGCCTAAGTGTGTTAGCGGTGCGGACAGCTGTCTGTTGCAGAACTGGAGTTAGGAAGTGATACTTTTGTAGTCTAACTTTGTAACTAACTCATTGTGGGTAAGAATAGGAGGATTAAATATTTAAAGCTTTGAACTAAAAGTGTGATGCATGTTTCCTTGTTGTCTTACATGTAAAGTTGGTTTGGATGTGGGGGAAGTATTTTGTCTGTTGAGAGTATAGGCAGTTCCTGTACCTTGTGCTGACCCTTTGCGTTGCTGTGAATGTAATTTACAGTTCTTTAAAACAAGATGAATGATCAGTATTTGGCAAGCATAAACCATGAGTCGCAATAGGAGAGACCTCCTTTCCAGAGCTTCTCTCTTATCAAGAGAATGTTGGGACTCCCAGCACAATTTAAAAAAAAAAAAAAAAAAACAGCAACCCTGGTTTTAGACCAGCTCCTGAATAATCCTTTGTCTACCTTCCTCCCTTCCCCCATTTCTTTGGGCTTTTCTAAAAGAAATGTTTTTACAATAACCACTGGAGAACTCAGTAGCTACTCCTGTGTTGGATCTGTTCCTGAAATGCCCAGCGCAGAGGTGATCAGCCACAGTGCTGCGTGCCCTTGATGCTGGGTAAATACCATGATGCAGGTGGCAACATCCTGCTGTACTGCCCCTGCTGCCCCTGTCGTTTTTAATGAGTTAATTTCCCACCCACAGGAGTGATGGTGTGGAACTCCCCATTGAGAAATTTCTCACAGGCCGTGCATTGAGGACCAATGGCTTAACTAGGCAGCCTCTGATCTCTGTACCTCAAATATGCAGTTGCCTCAAATAGGCTGTGACTGTTCTGTATAGAGTTTCATGTTTCTTAAACACAAAAGCATCCATACTTATGTACCTATGTACATATATATTTATATTTGAGAAGGTTAGGTTTGTTGCAGACAGTCAGATTCTGTTATTTGATAAGCCACCCATGCTTTTGCAGCAAGCCAGATCATCCATTGAAGTGACTGTGTGGAAACACAACTGGGTGTGGGGGGAAGGTGTTTTTTCTACAAAAGAGTGCCAGATGACAGTAATGTGTGGGCCTGGTTGCCTTTGGCTAAGCACTTAATGTTTCTTATGAGAGCAAATATTAAATTCGCTATGAGCATGAGATATAGTTGCTTGTCCTAGACTCTTTGCTGTTGTTCACCCCAGTTATTTTTGAGGAACTCTCCAGGTTGTTTGCTGTTTATTCCTGCTCCCTTGCTCAGTCCCTGAATTAACTTATGTTAGTTATGTTGCCCTTGTTGGCAGTGCAAGTAACTTGTTAGGTTAATGGATCCAGATAAAGAGGAAGCAGAGGGACTCTGTGGTTTCCAGAACTGAACTCTGGGGCTGAACTCTGATAGACTCCTCGAGGTCTTAAATATCTTTTTATGCAGCTCGCTCTTTTATTTTTCCCAAGCAAACTGCAGATAATTGTGCTTTGGAGAAATATATATATGAGAATGTATTAAAATACAGAAACTTGGGTGAGAAATAGTTGAAGAGCAACACTTGGCATGCTGAAGCAGCTTGCCTTCCACTGCTATTTTTGTGAACTTGATGTTCTGCACCCGAGATAACTGCTGTGCTTCACCCCGACATATTTTTTGAGGATCTCTCTAGGAGCTTGGAACAGAAGTGCTTGACTTCAAGGGGTTTACCTTCTTCAAATGAATGCTTCCCTCAGCATCAAGCCCTGCAGTCCCGAAACACTGCACCTCCGAAGAGTTCTGTATTGCCTTGTGTTTAAGCCCAGCTCCCTACAGCTTCCTTGTTCAGCTCCCTCCTCCCTGAATATTTCATGCCCCTGGAAGAAGCAGCAAGACTGAACTGCTTCTCACCAGGCTCCCCATCTTTCCTGCTCCTTCCCAGACTATGCATGGCTCTCCCAGGCTACTGTCGCCCCCCTTGCCTTGCTGTATAAACACTTTCCTTTCTATGTGGTAAGGGGACAAGCATTGAGGCTGTCAGGGCTAACAGTAGCTATGCTGTGCATTTTACCAGCAGAGAGTATGCATACACAGACAGAGAGCTTGCATCCTGACAGGCACGCAGAGTTTGCATAGCTTTCTTGCTGTACATTAGATCACAGCAGGAAGAAAGTATAAAAGGGGAAGGGGAAAGCATTATGATAGAGTAACCATTTCAAAAACTCCTGGGTTACTTTCATTTCTTCAGCTTATGCTCTGTTATGCTAATTATCTCTGTGCTTAATAGAAAATAAATAATTCAGTTTTATAGCAAGTCTATAAATCGGAAATCCTAAAACTTGCGGGTAGATGGTATTCATTCTTCAGCCAAACTGACTGATCTCTCCTTTGTAGCAGTATGTGTTACAAAACAGGCAGTTCAGGAATGTATGACTCCTCAGGAAAACCTAAAAACGTTCTTAAGTTCCCTTTAACTTTGGGGGAAGGACTTAAGATATGTTCAGATTCTTCCCTGATTTGGGACCCTTCTGAGGAGCTGTGGTGGGTTGACCTTGGACGGCTGCCAAGTGCACATCAGACTGCTCCCTCACTCACCTTCCTCAGCAGGACAGGGGAAGAAAATCATAGAATGGTTTGGGATGGAAGAGACCTTAAAGACCATCTAGTTCCAGCCTCCCTGCCATGGGCAGGGACACATTCCACTAGACCAGGTCGTTCAAAGCCCCATCCAACCTGGCCTTGAACACTGCCAGGGATGGGGCATCCACAGCCTCTCTGGGCAGCCTGTGCCAGTGCCTCACCGCCCTCACAGTAAAGAATTTTCTCCTAATACCTAATCTAAATCTACCCTCTTTCAGTTTAAAACTGTTACCTCTTGTCCTATCACTATACTCCCTGATAAAGAGTCCCTCCCCATCTTTCCTGTAGGCCCTCTTTAAGTACTGGAAGGCTGCTATAAGGTCTCCCTGGAGCCTTCTCTTCTCCAGGCTGAACAACCCCAGTTCCCTCAGCCTGTCTTCATAGGAGAGGTGCTCCGGCCCCCTGATCATCTTCATGGCCCTCCTCCGGACCTGCTCCAACAAGTCCATGTCCTTCTTATGCTGGAGGCCCCAGAGCTGAACGCAGTACTGCAGGTGAGGTCTCACCAGTGCGGAGTAGAGGGGGAGAATCACCTCCCTCGGCCTGCTGGCCACGCTGCTTTTGATGCTGCCGAGGATACGGGTGGCTTTCTGGGCTGTGAACACACATTGCTCGCTCATATTCAGTGTTTCATCCACTAACATCTCCATATCCTTCTCTGCAGGGCTGCTGTCAATCCACTCATCGCCCAGCTTGTATTTGTGCTTGGGATTGCCCTGACCCATAGGCAGGACCTTGCACTTGGCCTTGTTGAGCATCATGAGGTTCTCATGGGCCCACCTCTCAAGCCTGTCAAGGTCCCTCTGGATGGCATCTCTTCTCTCCAGTGTGTTGACCGCACCACACAGCTTGGTGTCATCGGCAAGGTTGCTGAGGGTGCGCTCAATCCCGCTGTCCATGTTGCTGACAAAGATGTTAAACAGGGCTGGTCCCAGTACCGACCTCTGAGGGATGCCACTCATCACCGGTTTCCACTCTGACATCGAGCCGTTGACCACAACTCTTTGAGTGCAGCCATCCAGCCAATTCCTTATCCACTGAGTGGTCCATCTGTCAAATCCATGTCTCTCCAATGTAGAGACAAGGATGTCATGCGGGAGAGTGTCAAATGCTTTGCACAAGTCCAGGTAGATGATGTCCGTTGCTTTTCCCTTATCCACCAAGGCTGTAACCCCATTGTAGAAGGCCACCAGATTTGTCAGGCACGATTTGCCCCTAGTGAAGCCATGTTGGCTGTCACCAATCACCTCCTTATTTTCCGTGTGCCTTAGCATAGTTTCCAGGAGGACCTTGATCTTGCCAAACACAGAGGTGAGACTGACTGGCCTGTAGATTCCTGGGTCTTCCTTTTATCCCTTTAGAAAAATGGGTGTTACGTTTCCCCTTTTCCAGCCAGTGGGAACTTCCCCAGACTGCCAGGACTTCTCAAATATGATGGATAGTGGCTCAGCCACTTCATCTGCCAGTTCCCTCAGGACCCGCGGATGCATCTTGTCAGGTCCCATGGACTTGTGCACCTTCAGGTTCCTTAGATGGCCTCGAACCTGATGTTCTCCTACAGTGGGCGGTTCTTCATTCTCCCAGTCCCTGCCTTTGCCTTCTGTGACTCAGGCGGTGTGGCTGAAGCACTCTCCGGTGAAGACCGAGGCAAAAAAGTCATTGAGTACCTCAGCCTTCTCCATATCTCGGGTACCTAGGTCTCCTGTTTCCTTCTGGAGAGGGCCTACATTTTCCCTAGTTTTCCTTTTATCATCAGCGTACCTATAGAAGCTTTTCTTATTGCCCTTGATGTCCCTGGCCAGATTTAATTCTATAGCTTTCATAACCTGATCCCAGGTTAAGATTAAAAAGCTCATGGGTTGAGGTAAGGACAGGGAGATCACTCACCACTTACCATTATGGGCAAAACAGACTCCACTTGGGGAAGATTAATTTAATTTATTGCGAATTGGTAACAGAGTAGGGCAGTGAAAAAACAGAGGCAAAACTAAAACCACGTTCCCCTCCAAGCCCTTTCTTCTTCCCAGGCTCAAATAGACTCCTGATTCTTCTACCTCCCCCCACCCTTTGCTGCACCCCAAGTGGTGGGGGGCGAGTGGGGAATAGGGGTTGCAGTCAGTCCGTAACAGTTCCTCTCTGCTGCTCCTTCTTCCTCACGCTGTTCCCCTGCTCCTGCTGGGGTCCTTCCCACAGGGTATGGTCCTTCAGGAACAGACTGCTCCAGCCTGGGTCCCCCATGGGCTGCAGTTCCTGCCCAAAAACCTGCTCCTGAGTGGGCTCCCCTCCATGGGCTGCAGTGGGACAACCTGCTTCACCATGGTCTTCCCCATGGGCTGCAGGAGAATCTCTGCCCCGGTGCCTGGAGCACCTCCTCCCCCTCCTTCACTGACCTTGGTGTCTCAGGGCTGTTTTGCTCACGTTTTTCTCACTCCTCACTCGCAGCTGCTATGCTGCATTTTTTATCGTTTCTTAAATGTGTTACCACCGAGGTGCCACCAGCATCATTGATGAGTTCAGCTTTGGGCTGCAGCGAGTCCCTTCTGGAGCTGGCTGGAACTGGCTCTGTCTGACACCAGGGGCAGCTCCTGGTGTCTTCTCACAGAAGCCATCCCTGCAGCTCCCCCTGCTACCAAAACCTTGCCACATAAACCCAACACAGGAGGTAATGCTTTAGTAGTTGCCTTTGGGGAGGTGGGAAGTGATTCAAATCCTAATTAAGCGTGTGGCAGATAGATGGATAATTCTTCCTCCAGACTTGTTTGTGGTTTTTTTTGTGTGGCATGTACAGATATTTTCTCCTTGAAGGCAAATACATACATGGATACAACCTCAGTTTTGCTAACTTTTGATGCTCACTGAGAGAAAAGCGCAAGGGCTTCCTGTGACTTGCCTTGTGTATACGTTTCATATACAGAAGCATTGTTAAAATGGACTCTGATATGAAATTCAGTGCTGCTATCTGTGCTGTTCTGATGGCAACTGAAATTCACTTAGAGGCACTACTGATCCTGCTGTAATCTGACCTGAGCATATTTTCATGGTCTTGGTCTCTAACTCATCCAAGAATCTGGTTTAGATGAGAAAACACAAGAATGGGCATCATCATCGTAGGCTTGGTTGTTCTTGAGTTGCAGCAGAGCATTTAAGGACTATCAAAGAGTAGCCATAAGTGAAAACCTTTGCATAGGCTTGAAACATGCTGTTCTGAAAATAACCAGGTGTAGTGCTGTCTTGCATCTATTTGTAAGTATGGACAATGTTAGCTTAGTCCAGATGCTGTCAGATAGGTACCATGTTGCTTTCCACACTCCAAGGACTCTATTTACTACATAAACTTTGGACAAGGTAGGTGAGAGTTGTTTGCTTCATTCTTGTGCTTTCTGTAAAAGTGCAAACAGTTGCATTCTTACGAGATCGCTATTTGTAGTCTCGAAACTCATACAGACTTTGAAGTACGAAATAGCATGGTTAATTGGCTGCAGCCTCTGCCAGAAGAGAGGTGTTCCTCTTGCATATCACTGGTGTAACGTTGCCTTTGCTTCTATGTCGTCCTGGTCAGTTATTCTAAGCAGAAGGAAATGCTGAGAGCAGTTGGAAGTAGAAAACACACTGGATCTTGCTGAAGAATGACATTTGGGGGGGAAAGAGGTAGAATGAATAATTGTGGAGTTTGCTTTTAAATCTGATCCTGTGATCTCTTAGTCATGTGAATAGGTGCTTGTTGACTTGCTCCCTAGACAGACATTTGAGGTTTGAGTTTTTTGTTCAGTATCGAAAGGAAGACTCTTATTAAAGAATGTCCCTATCTGGTTTTGATGCTCTGGCTGGCCATTTTCTCCTAATTTGTTTTAAGGGGTGTTTGATAGAAGAGAGCTGCCTGGCAGTTCTCCGATCTTAATAGCTTCTGAGAAAATGCATTGATTGGCCCTTTTGTTTTCAAAAGATTGCTTTAATTTTCAGTCATTATCTATAAGGAAATCGACGTAATTTATTAAACCAGCATCATGGATTAAGAATTAAAGATGTGATTCTTCATCACTTAAACTGGTGTTACGTTGATGTTACCCAGGAGGAACTTTAGTAAGACAAAGAGCAAGTGGAAGAAGTTCCTATGAACTCTTAAAAAGCAAGCTTCTAGACCTCTTTCATAAGCTCAGAATTGATTCCTGAAAATAAATTTCTACTTTTTTGTTGCTTGTACCAAGAATAAACTGCACTTCTGGGGTTTGGGTAATGAAAACAGTCCAGAAAGTATCATATTAAAAAAGTCTTCTAAGAATGAGCTTATGCCTGAGAAACAGAACGGTTAGTTAGCACTCTGTGTACAATGTTTAGGTTGCAAATATTGTAGGTAAAACAGCTTGAATTTAACCAGAAGAGAAAATTAATCTCTGTAGTCTTCCTGCTTTTCAGAAAAGCAAAATTTAAGCAGTGGCTCTAATTTCTTCTTCCTTTTACAAGCAAGTTAGATTAGATGCATTTCAGTGGTACTGCTTAAGTAGATGCAGTTTGCCTTTAAAACATGTCTTAGAAGCTTTACAGACTTGAAATTTGATGACTGAGGTATGAAAGCAAGGAATAAATTACTTTCAAACGTTCCATTGTGCCTTCATATAATTGTAAGACAGTAATTATGTTTTATCAGGGTCATCTCATCTTTGTTTATTTTAATTCTGTGAAGATTGGTTTTAAAGACCCAGTATGAAGTAAATGATTCGCATAAACATAACATTTTAACGCAATTTGACTATTATTACAATGAAAAAAACCCGAATTGGTGGACTAATGTTTTGGTGAATTCTTCCGTGTCACAAAGTCTGTCGATCAGCTGCTTACTACAGTAGATTTCTGTTCATTATATCAAATAGTGAATTTTCAGGTCTCCACTGTAAGAAGACAGTGCTCTAATCTTATTTTATATATGGATTTTTTTTTTTGATCCAGTCCCTTATTGATCTCTAAGAATTACATTAGATTAGAGTGATTCTGTGGGATGGAATTAAACAGGCCAGCTAGCACAAAAAACTTTTGATCGGTTTTAGCCAAGGACAGTAGGATAAACCCAGTCATCAGGGTTTCGGACACTGCACAGTCTTTTAAACCATCCACTTGTAAGTAACTGGTTGCTTCCATTCTGGCTGTTTTAAAGAAGTGATCTAATCCTGCTACTTGGTGAAGTACAGTAGTCTGAATTAGGGAAGTGAAGTCTTGTCTCTTTCACTGCAGACTTATTGAAAACTTGGGTTTGCTTTTTTTTTTTTTTAAAGTGTTGGGCTCTATCTTCAGAGCATGGGCTGGAGGGGCTGGGGCATGAACCATTGCACTGGCTCCTACTAGACAACGTTTCTCATTCTACTTAGCCTTCAACAAAAACAAAGTCTTTGGTCAAAGCCCATGCTAATAAATTGTCTGCCACCCTCAGAAACGTACCTTTAATAGTATGGTTGGTTAAAGCTGGAAAAGCTTTTTGCAAGTATTGTGGCAGTAGTTACTACAATGAACAGAGGCCTGTTCTGCCATTCTGAGCTACAGATGGTGTCTGCTTTGGTACTGAATAGTACAGCAAGATAAAGGGAACAAAGTCTGTCATACACAAAGGGCACATTTTGTCTGCTAATAATAGGCTTGGGACTGCCATAAATTCTTTATATAAATCATACAATACAGGTTCTTAAATTTTTCTTCATCTTCCTTGCGGTTGAAAACCTGGCTAGATAACTTCCTATTGCTTTGCAGTGATTCTTGTGTGTGCTCTTTGCTGTGGTAAGCATAGTCAGCAAGGGCAGTAAAACAAATGTTTCGGGACACTGATCTAGACTCAGTGCCTCACATAATGGGGTCTCATATAAACTAAAAGGATAGGCATAGAGATTTTTTTCATCAGTTAATTCCCTGGGATGCTGACAGCTGCTGTTTTGTTATTGCCTGTGACTGGCACATTCAGAAATACTGTCTCAGGGCTTCCTCCCTGGGCAAACTCGAAGGGAGAAACGGTGTAGGAATGGAACAGGATGGCAGCTCCTCCTGCTTAACTGTATTCGAAATACTGGGGTGTTTACTGAGGGATTATGTCTTCATGTTTCTTCTCCTAACAAATGACACTAGCGTTGGCGGTAGTGATGGTGGGGGGAGGTCAGTATGGTATCTGGTAGGCCAGAATACTTGGCAGAGACACTTCCTCTGAATGCTCAGCTGCTAAGGTTGGACTGGTCCTTTCCAAATTTATACAAACGTTTGTGAAGTAACCTAAGAGTTGATTTTTTCTGGAAACACTGCTGGGTCATGGGTTAGTACTGTTATTGATGTTTCCTTTCTGGGCTTATGGAGTATAACTGACAGAATTACAGTGTCAAGGAATAATTGAACAAATTGTGTGTATTGTGCATAGCCAAGCTTTTATTCTCTTGCCAAAATCAACTGATATCTGAATGTGACAAGGGAACAAGCCAATAAAGCTAGAATTAAGGCGCTGCTGCTACCTGTTGGTTGGGGAGCATGGCTGGCATAGAGGACTAAAAAAAACTCTAAAGCTTGT
This sequence comes from Sagittarius serpentarius, assembly GCA_034782735.1. Classification (NCBI taxonomy): domain Eukaryota; kingdom Metazoa; phylum Chordata; class Aves; order Accipitriformes; family Sagittariidae; genus Sagittarius; species Sagittarius serpentarius. The sequence goes on along the minus strand of JAVKLA010000081.1, from coordinate 36,282,764 downwards.
GTTTACTTCGGACCTGCTCTTGAAGCTAGCAGAGGCCACAGTGTATGTCTTATGAAATACAGACAATTCAAATCAAAAAGAAGTGCATTATTTTGCTCATATTTTGTCAATAAAGACCTGATAGAGGAGTATTGGAGTCCCTGGAATGGAGTCATATGCTCATGGGTATTGCAGAATTAGGACTGAAATGTGAAAATTTGTTTCCAAAGCTAAATGTAAATTGATTCAGAAATATGGTATTCTCTTTCCATCCTTACTTTTGCAGATGTTGTCATCAGGCCTTTTCCTACAATAGAATCAACTTTTATTTTAGTGTATTGAACTTTAAAACATGAAGTCTGTATTAGCTGTTTATAGAAATAAATGCACTCTGTAACCACTGGTACTGTTTGGTTTTGCAGGTTGTCTTCTGAATTTGGGGTCTGAAGGTACCCTTTTGCTTTCTCAGCAAATCATGGACATCGTTGGCTTTCTGAAGTCTCAATTCATTTGCCACCTTCTGATCTGCTACATATTTATAGTGTCAGGACTGATCATTAACTTCATTCAACTCCTTACGCTTATACTTTGGCCAATCAACAAGCAACTGTTCAGGAGGATCAACTGCAGGCTGGCTTACTGCATTTCAAGCCGTAAGTTTTCATTTTGGTTTTTAAAGTATTTTTGTATTTTGTCTTGAGGGAATTGGTAGAAAAGTTCTGAAACAGATTTCAAAGTAACCTATATAAAGGTCATTATAGCTTCCTAGTGCATTTGTGTGAAGAGGTGTGTGCTTTGTTGAAATCTCCTGTTCTGCTGAAATGTTTTGCTCTTTTATATTGGGATACTTGCTTGACTCAGGATGTTGAAGAAAGAATGCCTCTCATTGGGCTATCTTATCATGTTCCATTAAGCCAAATGAGAAATATTGACCAAATAATAGCTGAACTTGCTGAGATGTGTTATCTGTAGGCTTGCAGTGTTAACAAGTCATTTCCAAGAATGCTTTCAATCTTTTTAGCATGCATGATTTTGTTTATGATCTTGGTTGAAGTGTTTCATGTGTGAATACTGTTCAGGACTGGGAAATAACGGTAAAAAAAGGAAAAATCCTTTGATTCCATGTGCTTCTTTCTTAAGCCAGCTGTAAAGTGTTGTTTCTTCGAACAGGCATTTCAGACTTAAGCTGTGTCTGTAGGTTTTCAGTATATGCATATAGTTACAGTGTAGAATACAGCAGGTAGCCTGTAAGCATTGAAAGAAGCGTGTTTGCAATTACTTTTTTTTTCTGGGGGAGATGGGAGCATAAGCTCAGGATATTACTTGTACGAAAGACCACACCTTTGTAACTGCTGGGAGATGTGATGATTCACTGACACTTGACTAGACAGGTAATTGCCGTGGAATGAATGAGACCTGTATCCGTTAATTTCTTCTTTGTTAGTAGGAGGTTGGTAGAATCTTCACCCATCAACAGTGGATTACCAGAGCATATGTAGTTTTCTTGATATTATCAGTCTGCTTATATATTTGTTTTTAAAGAGCTGTGACTGCAGTTTCAGCACTGATTTACTGCAGTGCAGCTTCTGACTTCCACATAATTGCTTTCAACTTACAGCAGAGAGGATTCTCCACAGAAACTGTTAAAAAATACGGTAATGTGCCTGTGTTCAGTAGCTGGGAGTGTGCTGTTAAATGTGTCCGCCTTCCAAAGAGATTTCCCTGGACCTTTCTGAAACTCAAAAGTACTTTCTAAAAATGAAACTGTTGCAAAGTGCATGCATTTTGAGGCTCCCTAAAGATTATTCAAGTGTGATGTCACTGTCAATGCTGAGTGAGCTATGGATGGTCTCATACCGGGGAAAACAGCCCTCCAACATGGTGTTTAAGAATTCTTTTGCAGAAAGGCAGCAAAATGGTTTCCTTCAGGTCACCTGTTCTGCTACTAGGAACCTGAAAAGGGAAAGCATTGTTAGTATTCATAATGAATAACTTGAAGGAGAAATGTGCCACATGCATCACATTGGAGGCCACAAGGGATTATTCGTCTCTCATCAGTGACTCTGCTGTGCAGCTATTCAAAGATTTTTTTTAAAACATACTTTGGACTTAAATTTCAAAGCCACATCAGCATGTATAGGCCCAAATAAATTGGGGGTGCTGTTTTATTATTTCTGTAATGAAGAGAGGATGTTCCTGCTGAAAAAATTCATTTTTGCTGACTGTGTGTATGTCCCTGAAGAACTGAGTTTGCAAGCAATATTCATTTGTATGTATGAACAGTGGCATGAATAGGGCCAGTTTTTTACCTTTTTCCTGGTAGCATGGTGTATGTTTGAAGGTGTATGGAATGTAGAAGATACTGTACAGCTGTATACAGGTGTGTATATAGGTATATTACTATTATTTTTCATGCAATGCCTTCTGCCCTGTTCTTCCTTTTGGCTACTTAGTCCAGAGACATCAGTTACTCTGGAGTCTCCAGACTGAATCCTTTAGCTGCCCTCAATCTAGTCCTATCTATAGTGGGGGCTGGTCACTGTGTGAGAGCGAGTAATACTGCGTGCTTGTCCTTGGTTGGGCAGATGGCTTTGTACTTAGGGGTGCTGATCTCGTCTCCAGCGCTGACGCTGCTGGAAAAGGTTGTGTTGTGAGAATTTTGCCCAATCATGCTCAGAACAAACTATCTCTAGGTTAAAGACAGTTATTTTAGCTTTTCAACAGAGCAAGCTAGCATTTGATATGAGTCACCCTTACCTGAGTGATATTTGAAAAGGGGAAAATTATAGTTAATTAAAAAAAGTATTTGGAAGAACTGAAGAATGCAGTAGACCAATTAATCAAAACAAAAGTGGTTTTGTAGTAATATATAAGATAATGCCTTTTGGGGGCCATTGGTGTTCTGACTAATAAATAACTTAAGTTGGGTCTGTATGGGTCTGATGAAAGTCATGGAAACAGCCTACAGTTTGAGACAATGAAGCTTAACCTTGGAGAATGTAAGGAGGCGTGTACTTTGCAATGGTGACAAGCATATGTTGCTTTGAGTGGCTCGTACAGCCTCAGTCACCAAGTCAACCAAAGAGTGAAATAGTGGGCATGGTTTAACTTAAGAATGGAATAAAAGCAGCAGCTGCCTTTAGATCTTTTAAGTGCAGTCAGTTTCCATTTGATGTCACAGGTAGACATAAATGATTCCATAAAATTAGGGGGGAGCATTTCATCTTTGACACTATGCTCTCTGGGAAAGTTGGTTTTTGTATTTCAAGAAGTGGTGGAGTTTTCTTCTACCCCTTTTCTTCCTATCTCCTTTCTAATATAAGAACGTAATATTCTCATTTCTCCACGAGCAATGTCTGCTGTCATACTGCATATGGGAAGCTAAACTGCTATTGTGATTAATGACTTGTCCTCACTTCAGTGGTCCAGCTTGAGTTGGCGTTGCTTATCTGTTCACATGATTCAAGCCAGATTAGCTCAAGTAAAAGTATTCATAGACTCATAGAATCATTTAGGTTGGAAAAGACCCCTACAATCATCGAGTCCAACCATAAATCTAACACTGCCAAGTCCACCACTAAACCATGTCCCTAAGCACCACATCTACATGTCTTTTAAATACCTGCAGGGATGGTGACTTAACCACTTCCCTGGGTAGCCTGTTCCAGTGCTTGATAGCCCTTCCGGTGAAGAAATTCTTCCTAATATCCAACCCAAACCTCCCCGGTGTAACCTGAGGCCATTTCCTCTCGTCCTATTGCTTGTTACTTGGGAAAAGAGACTGCCCCCCACCTTGCTACAACCTCCTTTCAGGTAGCTGTAGAGAGCAATAAGGTCTCCCCTCGTCCTCCTTTTCTCCAGGCTAAACAGCCCCAGTTTCCTCAGCTGCTCCGTGTAAGACTTGTGCTCTAGACCCTTCACCAGCTTCATACCATAAAATGGCTGTATGGAGTAACTGTAGTTTGGTATTTGGGGACATGTAGCTGTGTGAGCTGCTACTTCTGTGCTATGAGTATGGCAACAGCACTACAGCTTCTCACCGTAGCTGCTGACAACCCAGTGGGCTAAAGCCATAGACTTCAAACTTCTCTTCAACAATGCAAGTTTGAGAAGAGGTAGTAAACCTCATTTCTATTTTGAATTTATACTGGAAAGGATTAACTAGAGCAACAACTTGCTTTTAATGGAACAGAGCAGGTGTAACGGCACACACCAAGTTACCTGCAATAATGTAATGTGTTGAGAAGTTGTTGTCTTTCTTCAAACCAATTGTGAGTCTGGGTTTGTCAGATAGGGTTAGTTTAGCTTCTCTGCTGACCTGCTTCATTATGTATTAGCACTGGGAAGCACTTTTTAATGACAGTGTTGCAAATGAAAATGTATTGGTTCTGATAAACTGCCAATTTTTCTGCCATGGCTTTTTATGAAATTTGAATTGGGTATATGTTCTTTAATTGCAGATTGCAAGCCCTGTTCAGCTCGAGTCTGCTGCTCCCCACAGGGTGTTTAGCAGTTTGGGTTGCTTTTCTATCTCCAAGATACTTTTAATGTTTTACTATGAATAAACTCTGCCTGTTTGATCCCATTATCCCATTTGGCAAGTAACTGCAAGGTAATGGTTAGTTGTAGTCCTCCTTCCTCTGTATGTCTCAGCCTTTACTGAAGAGTGTTAGTTGCGGAGAGCAGACATTCAGCTTTAAAAGAACAGACTTCTATCTGTGTTGGTCTTGTAATGAGCTAAAAGACTAGTAAGGGTTACACGCAGTCTGTTGTGTTTTAAATTTAAATAAACAAAACAAAACATAAAAAAAAAAAAACCAAACCAAAAAACCCCCACAAAGCCTTTGGGCTTCTAACTTTCAGAAAAGATTTTCTGGCTCCAAGTGTATATTCACTAACTGGTTCAACTGCCTGTTAATCCCCCTTTTGTAAAATAACAACCCTGATAAACTCTCCCTAATACTGAACTCCTCAGAATGCATCGCTAATAAGGAAATAGAACACTGCAAACCCCAACAAGGTGGTAACAATACAAATTTTAAAAATAAGTGTGCTTGGAAGATGGCATTAGAACAAAGGCTGGGCAAGCAATCAATCTTATTTTTTATTTTTAAATAATTTAGGGACATCTTGTCCTCAGTCTCTTTTTCCAAAGAACTGAGAGACGAGATGTATGCCAAGGAACGGAGCACTTAGGGTGGAATACATCACAGTTCTCATGGATGCTGTTTGTGCCTGAATTGGAAGAGGTGGGAATACAACTTCCTCTTCACCTTTACCCGAGGACAGCGAACCACCACAAAGGGTACGCACAGCTTTTTTGCACTGGCTTGTAAAGTCGGCCAAACACATACAGGGTGTCTTGGGTATTGGTGCCACGCGTGCAGATGGCTGCGTAGTTTGCTGGGGCAGTGGCAGAGTGGTTTGTAGTTCCCGAACCAGTCTGTGCTTGGTAGGCTGGTGCAGTGCTACCCCAGGGTGAGCAGAGCGTGCGGGGCGCCTGTGGGCTGTTTGGGACCTACCTCTGCCACGTGCCAATGCTATGAGAATGGGACATAACACATACAGGACAAATGGCTTCTTTAGTGGTGCTAGGTATATTTACTCAGGAAGGTATTTGCCTGTGAGTGGAGCGGTGGTTGATAACTTGTCCTTTTGCTGCCACTCTGTTGGGGGAAAATTAGCTTCTCCTTGTGCTGAGACCCACCTTGTGCTCCCAGGGTGACTGGCAAACTGGCCTCCCTCTGACTCTCTGCTCGAGGTGAACTTTGCATAAACAAAAGATCTGCCAACAATGGCAGAGTCGTGTGGACAGGTGCATAAGGGCTTTAAAAGCAATCGATTTAGCTTCTAATCTGCCTTCATAAATAAATTATAGTAGTACTAATACCTATTCTTGTGCTATGAAAGGGGTGTTATTACACCTCTGAGTAAAGTTACACTATGTAGGCTGCAGTTTGTAAATCCCTCTGAGGGGAAGGCCCTTCTTTGAATGGAAGGAGGCACCCTGATGTGCCTGCTCATTGACTGCAGCAAAAACAAGATGGAAACTGATTCTTCTTATAACTGAGCTTTCTAGAAACAAAACCAGAGGAAACTGAGAAGTGCTTCAAGTTCATCGTCTTGGATGGCTGTTACAAGACAGTAAAACTAATTCCTCCCACATACAACTATAGGCTTTGCAATGTAAGAACTGGGCATCCAAATAAGGCTCTGGGGTAGTATTGGGGCCATGTTAATCCTCAAGATTGTTTTGTTTCCTCGCATGTAACCCACTGCCCGCTTGGAGTTCAGAGGAGCCCTTGGCCATTTTGGTGGTTGTTCATACTAAGGTGGTGCTGGGGCGGAGAGGAAAATTCTCTCCTCTGCTGCAGTTGAGTAGATGGGAAGGGGTGGGAAGCAGGAGGTCCCTGGAGAGGCAGGGCTTTCTTCTTCCTCCACTCGCCTCCATTGCCATCTCACACTGCACAGGAAGCAGTCTGCTGTTGTTCAAAGCATGGCACAGTGTCCTTAATATAATCCTGTAGTGTTTTATTTATAAAGCAAACTCGTCAACGTAGATGTAGCAAAGAGCTTTCATAGGGTACGTAGGACTGCTTTCTTAGCCTGTTTGCAGCATTGTTTTATGTGTGCAAAATGACTCTTTCTCAAGTGCCGCTTGTCCATATAAGCCTTTGTTATCTTGGTTCCACACAGCACATTCACACGAAGCCACTGGTTGAAGACTGTGAAAAGTTTACAACAAATACTGAGGGAAAATTGGAGGCCAGGTTTGATAGTCATGCAAAGAGAAAATGTTAATTTGAACCTTCGGAGAGCTAGACCATCACCTTAGCCTTCTTGTTTTCCCTCAAGCCATGCCATATGGATGACTGTAGAAATAGAGTGTACTAAGGAAATGCCCATGTTAGTTTTAGTCTAGATGAACTCTGTTACTGAGGGCAGGATAGTTATGGTAGCGTGGAGATCTAAGTAGGCGGGTGGCCAAGTACCTCCCTGGGCAGTGAAGTGTTTGTTGCAGACTGCACTGAGCTCCATGCTGTTGTGGCAATTTTATTCTCAGCACTCGGGCCACCTTGGGTGTCTCTAGACAAACTATTGCCATACCTCTTTTCTGTAATGTAGTCTTAGGTTTCTCCCGACATTCGCTGCAAATCTGAAGGAGGGGTTTACACGTCAGACTAGGGAGATATCCTGCTTGTAAGTTCCAGTTGTCGGTGTTGGTCATTGAGCTGTGTACAATAAGGCTGATGATTAACTTTCTCTAAAATCTACTTTTGTTGAATTGATGAATATCATAGAATCTTTGGATTCTTTTGCTCTCAGAAACTAAATTCATAGGGGTATATTGTGTGTGATGGATTTTGTTAAATATAAAATACGGTTGGAGAAGAGTGTATATATATGTCATTCTATGGTAATGTAATTTTCGAACTTGCTTTGTCTTCCCTTCCATGTAAGTAATGCAGTAACATACTTAGCACTGCATCATAAAAGAGATCTAGTGAAAAATGAGCGAAGTAACAGGAGTGATCTCACCTCTTGTTGCTAGCAAGGACAGTAGGATGTGAGAAAGTAGTATCTGATTTACTGAAGCCATCAAAGGAGCAGCAGCAGGAGGTATTCCTCTGAATTAAAAATAATATATGACAAGTTATAAACACTGTAGCAGTATATTGTTAGCTTCTATAGCTAGATTGCCTTTCAGTGTTTAAAAAAAACCCAATTCCATTAATGTGGGGCAAAATTATGCTCCAATTTTAAACAGTCTGTGTATCTAAATTTTATGACTTTAAGGTTTTGGTTTTGTTTGCCCAAAACATACTCGTAGTCAGCAGTTTTGCAAAGAACTCTCTAGATTGTACCTGTCCTGAAAACATGTCTGTTGGTAAACAAACTGTATCAGTATTTGTTCACAAAACAACGCTGAGAGATCCATAGATTAAATGTTTCAAGCTATGAAGTACACTGCAGCCTGCATTGGTGTGATTTCCAGCTCTTGCTTGCTTCATTCTGGGGTCTGAGTCTTCTTCTAGGGGCAGGGGGCCGGAAAGTAGACTTAGGGATGTATGCCACAATACTGAAACACGAACCTCTTGACTCTTCAAGTGATAGGCTGTGTAATGCCATTCATAAAATCAATTGGGATTCATTTTAGGGGTAGCAGGGAGTTCACACCATTTTTGTTTGTGCATGTGATTTTGAAATGTTTTCTTTCTGTTGCTGAGGATTCTCTTGTCATATGATGGCATGTGCCTCAGTATCCTACTGTTGAGTTGTCTGAATTACTGTCCCGCAAGCTTGTGTGTGCATGACCACGTGTGAGCATACACAGTTTCCTTCTGGTAGATCATATTTGCTCTTATGGTTGGTTTCCCTTTTGAAGCCTTCCAGAGGGTCCAGGTGACCTCTGTCACCCTGAAATGAATTTTGCACTCAAAAACTATTGGTTTCCTTTGCTTTGACAATGCAGATGTTTTGTTAGAGTAGAAATCATGTGTTCTAATTTGTTAATACCTTCCTGTAGCCTGCTTCCTAATACCCTTTTATACCTGTTATGTACTTGTGGCAGTGCTGCTGGTTATCTGTACCATTCCCCACTGAGACCAAACCTTGAACTTCTCTATTTTAATTTGGAAAGACTGAAGAAGCCAATCACTGCAGCAGGTTCTCCATTATTTTGCTGGTAGAGTGAGATAATGTGTTTGTTCTCTGCATCCATCACAGCTTGAACTCCCTTTTTTCCAGATTGTGTTAGCAGAATTATATTCATCACTATAAATAAGTCCTCCGCAGTGCCTAGCAAATGCCTCCATGTTTTCCTGACTTGCTGTATCAACTAATAACATTTCAGTCCCTCTCATTTTACGCCACTTGCAAGCATTGTTAACCAGTTTTCATGGTGGTTCAGGTATTCACAGTGAGCTTTAGTGGATCAGCCAAGACATATGCTGATTGCAGGCATGCTGTGTGAGCACAGTGCTGTTCTGTTCATGAAGGTGTGTTTGAGTGACATCTGTGCATGACCTTTAGCAGAGTTCCTAATTCAACCTAAAATGGATATGGTCTGTTATGACCAGCTCTTAGTTTAGGAGAAAGGGACTGCTTTTTGGAAAAGTGGATACGAAAAAACCTCTTGATACTGATGCTTTCTGTCCAAGACTGGTGAAGAGCTAGAGAGGCACTTAGTCTGGTCTTTAATGAAAAGAGCATCTTCACTCTCACTGATATTATTTTGCTGTTGCTGGAGCCTTTGTAGAGGTTGCTTGTCTTCATTTTCCTTTTCTTTTTTTGCCTCAGATTCCTGATCTGAAGAAGGGTGATGGTGATAGCCTGCAGACTGGAGAGAGGGATGGCAGGGAAGCAATAGAAGGTGAACCACATTCTGTTTGGTGTCTGGCATCCCACATCACAAAGTTTCTAGCACCTCTTGTTAAGCATTAGATCTGGCCAGCAAGCTTCCTAGATCCCTCAACTGGGGTAAATCTGGAGTATTTGTATGAAAGTACTTCCATCTGACATGACATAACTCAGGAACGTAATATCTAATGATCCAAGTCATAGCACAGAATATGAAGGCATTAATGTTTGTACGAGTTTGGTGCTACAGTTGTGTATTCATTAAGGGTGAATATCACAATCAGAGGATCAAATTCTTCTTAAGAGACATTGAGTATTTGTAGAAACCCCATTTTAGCTATAGGGCTGATTTTAATTGCTAAAATGGTACTAAATCTGAACGATAACCTCTTGATCCTCTGTAACCTTCCTGCAAAGATACAGAGAGTAGCTCATTGATCACCATCACCAATTACAAGCAGATACAAACTAGCAATAATCCAACCTGTCTGGGGAAGAACACTGCCTCCATAGGCAGAACTGCTGCGGGAACTTTGAATTTTCCTGTGTTGGGTCAGAGAATTGATCTGATGGTGTAACGTCCAAGTGAGGTGCAGTGTGTCTTGTCTCATTTGCTATTGGTTGGCTACATCTTCTACCTCCCTGCTCCCTTTTGAGCAATGTGCACCACTGAAAGTGTATACCGATGTGATTCTCCCTCTCCCAAAAGCATGAAAGTCACATAGCAGCAAGTTGTTGTGGAGTAGGTTTTTGGGCTCACCCTGCAGCGAGGATTTCAGCAGCTGGTCCAATGAAAGTATCTGGTCTCTGACTAACTTTTTGCAGGAGGATTTCCAAACTGATAGGAAGCAATATTTCCTTTCAGCAGGTACTTGAGGTTTTTCAGTGTGACAATTGAGATGAAAGAGTCTCTGAGTGTACACACTTGGTACTCCTCTATGGCTAGGAGGTTATTTCCTGTGACTTGTTTGCAGCCTTCAGGTTAAGGCTGCTTGCTTGCAGATTATGTTGTTTTCTCACTTTGGAGACTGTTGCAAGGTAGCAGGGTCTTGTTGGGCAATGTAAATGCATGTTGCTGAATTTCCTTTACATCCATCTTGGCATAGCCTATGCTTAACCATGTTTCTCCCAACACCATATTCAGAAATAGGAACCCTTTAACTCTGGATAAGAAACCAAATGGAAATGTGTGCAAAACAATTCTTTCATCTGCTTGGTTTTGGAGAGGCAATTACCCTTTTGCCAGACTAATTTTGGTCCTTGCCAAAATAATGTTGGAAACAACGTAAGGAACCACAAAGAGATTACTGTGCAGTTGTTTGTGGGTAGATTGTTTTGCTCTTCTGTTAGCCCACTTTTATTAGTATTTTACATCTGTGTGCTTTTTCGGTACTCAAGTGAATGGCGTTGGAGTGTCAATAACTAACATTTCCTTTCTCTCACGGCGTTAAGGAAGCAGGAAGTACACTTCAGTCTGATTATTCTTCAGTTCACTTAGCTGTGTTTCTAAATTGAATCTCTAGTATACTGCATCTCTGAGTGTGAGGTTTTCTTTGAAAGTTAAAAAACAAGCGAGCTTCCTAATACAGGAGGGGTTTTCCATTGTACATAAATTTCTTACTGTTCATTGGTACTTAGGTGTCTCTGTTAAAACAAAATCCAGGAATCAATATGTACTGCTAATAAAAGATTTTGATGAATGAATGTATCTGCTGCCTGTGTTAGATAAGGGAATATAGAGAGTGACTGTTTGGACTTAATTTCTCACTGTCACTTCTAAAGAAGCTTGCCTTTGTTTTTTGGGAAAACGTGGGAGTTCTGCAGCTGTGAGGCTTTTGACAGGGGCTCTCATCAGTATAGCTTTGCTGCTGTGAAGGAGCTCCTTTCCCGTACCACCCTTGAATGCTGTGGAGAGTCTTTTATTGGATTTTTAAATTTTTTTCTTGAAACAAACAAACTCAAACTATTTTCTGACATTTTCCAGGCTTTTCCCCTGGCTCATATGGTGCCTCATCTAGAGATGTGCAGTGTGCTAATACTCTGCAGTTTGCTGAGGACTCTATATTGGCAAGCTAGCTATAGAGAACTAAAGAATCTGTTACTTTCTTCAAACTCAAACCGTTTATATGTAGGGCCTATGTGATAGACTTTTGTAATGCTACTCTTTGTACAAAGGCAAAAGATAGGGAGGGGGATGTTAACCTTGCAGTATTCAGAAAAGTGCTTTCATTGGCTGGATTGGGTTATATTTTCAGAAATTGAATGCAAACTGATCTCAGCTGAATTTTTATCAGAGTTGTCCTACCCACCGAAATATATCAAGTAAAGTTTTATTATTTGAACATATATTGCCTTTTGTGCTCATAAAGAAGGAGGAAGGTACACATGCAAAATGCTGACATACCTCTTTGGTTTCCAAATGTTCTTAGTCTACCTAGAGTTTAAAATTGAGACCACAGTACATTTTCCTTTTAGTATAACACTGTATTTTCAGTATTTTTTTAAATGCTAAGAGTTCAGAAAATTTCTGGTTGGATTGAAGCTTACCATGGACTTTGCCTTCTTTGTGTCTTCATAGGCTCTGACTCAGTGCTAGAAATCTGCATTAATTCATGCCTAAAATTCAAGGTTTCCTGAAAGGTGATTTAAATTTCCTTAGTAGTATGGCAATAGCTTGTAGCTTACTGTAGGTGCATGCAGTCCTCTGGTGAGAATTAAAGAGGCTGGAATGGCAGATCCATAAGTCCTTGAGATACGGACTTTATTCTGATAAGAAGTGATAAGTTCTTCATGTGGAAAGCAAATGATGGTTGATAAATAGACCAATGTGCAAGTGGAGGTGAGCAGAAGGGCAAACAATGTCCCAGGAGCATCCCAAGCTGTGTGGGTTACGCTATTGGACTTAGTGACTTAATGGGAAAGACAGGACTTGATAGGTTCTTCCTGTGTTATGTGGAATATTGTAGTGCCATAGTAATCTTCAGGACTGTTTTTCAAAGGTGTTCCTGTGAACAATATGAGAAGGTTGAAACTACTGTTGAGTGCTTTGTCCCAAATGGGGTGGGAATCATAATGCTGTGTCTGACCTTCATACAAAGAGTAAGAGTCAGGATGCTGGAGTCTCTCCTGTATTTCCAGCTTGTGTCATTGATTTGTTGCTGTAGAAAAGTCCTGTAATGATGATCACATTTTTAAACAGGGAAGACCAAAAAAGGGATAGGAAGGTTGTCTGCTCTCATATACGAGCAGTGCCTGTTGCAAGGTGGGTACTTTTGTAGGATGTCTTTCTTGAGGTATGAAAAATAAAAGTAGAAGAAACCTGTGGGACCAACTTGTCTGTCTGGAAGGGCACTTGTACTGAATTCTGGTATTACAATTAGAAGGTCATTCCTGCTGCTCCCTTCGGTGCCTCATTAGGTCTTCAGCAAGGAGTCGTGTGCTGGCCGTTGGGGGCAGTCCTGGTGGACAGAGGAGCTGGAGGAAATGCCACCTCGATTGTTATCTGCACTGGCTGGTCCTGGTTGCCACGAGGAATGGCTGGTTTGTTGAAATGTAGGAGCATTGCTGAATTCCTTGGGGAAGAAGGATAAGAGGAGCCTTCAAATATGAGACAAATATCTCTGACACATGGCTGTTAAATAATTAATTTCCCCAAAGAGTTTGAAAAGAGCATTTCAAAACACTGCCTGCTGCAGATCTGTATGTGTGTTAAACCCGTTGTACTTGCGAGGCTGGCTTTGTTCCACAGGCTGTGTAACTTGGAGAGAAGCAGCTGTTTTGTACGCAGATTGTGTAGGGATAAAAGACAGAAAAAAGCTGTGAAATGAAATGTTTGAAGTGTGCAGCTGTTTTTTCTGAAGGGAGGGTTGCTTTTAACTTTCAGCGTGGAGATGGTTTAAAAGCAACAGTGGCTAAAGCAATGAACAGAACTTGTTTCCGTATTCCTCCACGCCTCTAGCTCAGGACTGCACTAGAGAAGGCAGCATCAATTGAAACCTCTTGTTTCAAGAATATATATGCTGACTTACAATTCCTTTTTCACCTGAAGAAAAATTGTGGTTTACTTTTTGTGGGCATTATGTTAGAAGGAGAGAATCTATTTGATCAAACTTGAATGGGAATGGGAGCTGGGGGGAAGCTGGGAATTGAGGTGATATGCCCAGTACACATGCAGTAACTGGAAGGGTCCTGTGCAAGGCTTGTGCCCAGATCGGAGCTGCTCGCTCAAATATTAGAAGCAAGGCTTAATGTACAGGTTTTAACCACAAGTTCTCAGTTCCTATCATAGCCCCTAGGAGGATCTGAAATACTCTAACTTTCAGGATACATTGAAGGCTTGTGCATCTAAGATCTTGCATTAAATCTGATTCTGATCTTGGTTCCCAAAGCAATTATAGCTTGGCTGTGTTACAGGAACACAAGCTTGGCCGTATTAAACTGTCTGTAGTTTATCTCGTTTGGTGTGTTTCATCTGAGGAAACATTGATGACACTCCATCAAAAAGGGTGAAACACTTTTTATCAATAAGGTGTTTGTTGTCTTCATTCTGTAAGAAAATGAAATGGATCGTGTTCATGGAGCTGAGGCACAGCAGGCACCAGAACTATTGTAGCGTAATGTCAGCCTTCAAAATTACAGCCATAATGTTTCAGTAAAGCAACATATTTTTCACTTATTACACTAGCCAATTCATGCATGTGTGCATGCAGGTTTTAATTCTACGACTAAGCAAGCATTGAGGTTCAATTGCCAAGAAGATCAAACCACAGATAAAGTGTTAGCTTTGTAATGGGTGTGACGAGTCTAATCCTTATTTTGTGTAACTCAGCATGGTGTAACAGTGACTACACTGGAGATGAGGATTATTTTCATGCCAGTTGAGAATCTGGCCAACTTAAATGTCAGTGTATATTTTGGGGGGGGGAGAAAGCTGGCGAAAAAAATCTGTGTACCTTCAGTCTTCAGGAACTATTGTTTATTTATGACTAATGCAAAAATCACATTTCAGCTTAAAGATGCATTTGATTCTTATCGTTTACAGAACCAGCTGGGAGGGTAGGATGGGCTTTTTTTGTTTGGTTGGTTTGGTTTTTAACTACATAATATATCATCCTCTCTCCTAATCAGTGATTTTTATCTCCAAGTTATGTTGACAAATTACTGTTGGGAGGAGGAGGCTGTTAATTACTTTAAACTGGTAGCTTTGTTTGTACTTTAATATTCCAAATGACACACTTAAGACGTGTTCCTTTTAGCATATTATTCTTTGCCAGTCATAGGCTACCTCTGCATAGAGCGTGCCTTTGAGCAATTATCAGTAAGCTCTGCTTTCAGCAACCTTTGTGTGCCCTGTGCTCTATAAAAGAACGCCGCCTTGCATGCTTGCCTGGGGACTGTTTCTGTACGCTGCATGCCCTGCCTTTCTCTCTACATCTAAAAGGTGAGCAATGGCAGTGGGCTGTGTGGCCAGCCTAGGGTTCCATCTGTGCCCCCCACCTAGGGATCTTAGATGAAACCCTGCTTCTTGTCCACATTCCCTGTTGAGTTGTGTGGGCTTTTTTTTCATAAATGGCCAGCTCTGGTTTGAAAATCAAAGCGTATCTTAAAACAGAGTTTGGAATCTTGTTTTAGATTTATTTTTCCTTTGCTGTTCAGCTATTTTTTTCTTAGCTGAGAGCAGAGAGAGACTTCCTCTTCAGGTTTGGGGCTGCCCGCTTGATTTGGGCCCTCTGTAGAAGTAGCTCTAGTCCCTCCTGTGCATCTTTCTCTGCGAGAGAATGTACCTCTTGCACAAAGTTCATAAATCAAAGTCTTCCTTGCTCCACTTCAGGATCTGCTTGCTTGGCCCAGCGCTGTACTGTCTCAAGGAGTGGTCTGATGTGCTGCAACATCTGGATTTGGAGGACTCCGGGTTGAGTTTTGCCTTGTGGCAGCCTCCATGCAAGCTTCATCCCACAGAGCCAGGCTGTTGGAGGAGGCTTTGCCTGCCATCTGGCTGGAGCGTTGTCCTCTGCTGCTGTGCAGTTTTTTCGCAAGCTTCTCAGTCACACCCTTGGCAGTCAGAAAAAAAATTGGAGGGAATGGTGCTCACAGCAACCTAGGTCATGAGTGATTTCTGTCCTTCAGCTGAACTTGCTGATGTGGCTTTTTCCACTGCTATCAGGCTACGTGGCAATTCCAGTTGGAGAAAGATCTGAACTGGTAAAAATTACACAGTTTTCAAATAATAGCCCCATAATGAGAAAGGACTGGAGTACCTCTGGGCTTTTCCTGTCCCTTCTCCTTTGTTCTGTTGTGGTGCAAGCTGTTGCAAAGACATTGAAGCAGCAGTGTTGACAACACAAGAGGTTATTGTCTAAGCCTTCAAATAAAGTTGGTAAATTCAAATGGTAAATAGTGTTTGTTTGCACTGGCTTTCTGCTTTCCAGCTTTTTAGGCAAGGCTTGTAGAGAAGATCCAAATGGCCTGCACAGAACCTCAAAAGACCTCAGGCACAGTGCCAGCTGGCAACCTAACAACTCTGCAGTCTGCCCTTGATGGGTCTAATATAGCAGCCAGAACTGGTGCTATTACTGCGCTTCTCTTAATTTCAAGTGGCTGAAGTCCTGTGAGAAGTCCAGATGACCATCAAGAAGGATTGATCTTAAAAAGCTGTAAGTCTTCCTAATACAAAGAGGAAATGTCAGCTCGCATGAGTTAAAGCAGAGTATTTCAATCAGTTGTAAATCAGTACTGTGTACAGCCTAGAGGACGGGAATAGGATAACTGTCTTCATCACCTTACAAGCTGATAAACACAGCATCCAAGTCAGTGAGTCACGTGGGTCCTGTGTATCTTTAATTTTGAGAAAATTGGGGCAACAAAGGTGGTAAAGGTAATTCAGAAAGGAATTCTCTAGCTAAGTTCAAGGAAATCACTGACTCCTGCAATAGGCTGCTGCCTTAGTTCTGGGATTTCTCTACAGTTTTGATTAGTTTGTCATGGGAGAAAATTCTGATACCTGTACACTTTGTGTGATATTGTATCCTCTGCTTAAGTCTTGAAGATCTTCCTGATTTTTCTGTGATTCTGTAGTAGTAGAAATACTTGTGATAAAGTTGAAAGAAATATCAGTAGTGCGTATATGCATCTGATCTTTTGATACGTCTCTACTCCTGACACACGCACACCTTGTTTGCCTGAGGGGTCTTTATTTTGCCACTGCTGTGACAAGTCAGATCGTGCTTTTTAAAAGAAGCAATAGCTGTTCCTCCTGTGCCTACTTGAATTGGTATGCCTGGCTGCTACTCTTTATAATTTGCAAAGCAATGAATAGGAAAACATCTTGGGTTACCAGAGAAGCACGGCCTGCCATTTGTAACTGGCAGAGGCTGTCTTTTTGGAAACTGAATAGAAGAGCGTAAACTCAGAGCCTGTTGATTATGTGCAGGAGTGAAATAACAGACTCAATGACAAACCAATACGATTATAGTTGAAGCCGTTTACTTCAGTTTACTGCAGGCTTATATACAGTTGCCATGTCTGTTCACGCATTATACCTTAATTCTATTGGTTACATCTTTAGTTCACGCGCTGTGCATGCGCCGCTATACAGCCATTGACTGGTTAAAAGCATATATGCACTAAGTCACGTATTTGGAGTCATCGATGTTCGTGCAGTTATCAGTTCTTAACTTTGTTTCTGCTTTTCACGCTTGTGACGCTGCTTAGCTTCCTTCTTTTGTATCTTTTAAAAATGTCAAGGTCCGCATGTTCTTGATTCAGCTCAATTTCTCTAGGTCTTTACTTCATTTCGATATAATCACGTCCTTTGTCTTCTAAAAACGTTCCCACAATTATGCAAGGTTGCCATGTACCACGTAAGCTAAACCTGTGTTTCCTAGGAAAATAACACAAATAATTCTAAGAGTACAACCCTGTTGCAGCAGACATGCAAAAGTAAGAAGCTAGTTACCTCAGTGCACAGTGTTTCTACAGTGTTATATTGAGCCACTGGGACTACAGATCAGGAAGCCAGTAATGTTGGTTTTTTTTTTTTTTTGTGGGCATCTTTTTAGTTTGGGCAGTGAGAGGTTAGGCAAGTTAGTGGTGTCTTCGCATCCTTGTCCGCCGGAGCACACGAGCTGCAGGCTGTCTGAGCAGGTCACGGTGTTCTGCCTGTGGATTGGTTTTCTAACTTTCTTGCTGCACTTCAGTTTTGAGGAGATATTAACGCAAGCACAGTCAAACTAAATGTGATTTGAGAGGCACTGGTGTCCTTACCTGTGGTGTGATATTGTTGTGTACGTTGGGTGTATGTCTTTCTTAACAGAATGTATTATTTCTGATGTGCATTATATTCTTTGGTAAGAAAAAGTGGGTATTTTTTTATATTTCTATATTTGGATAAATTCAGCTTGAGGGGTTACACACTACACGCGTTACAAAAATCTCAGCTTTATGTGTACTTGATAGGTATATTTGACCTGTAGTACTTTACTTTTAATTCGTGAAAGCCATTTGTTTGATTTGTAGTTTCTGACCTTATTGTCCCTTTAAAGAACACTTTGTGAAAGTCACTGTCAGGGATTAAGAAGCTAAAATAAGCACTGGGACATAGTTCTTGTCTCTCAAGACCTCACATGATGAGATGCTGTAAGATTACAGGCAGAGACAGGGAATTCATAGAATGCAAGTGAAAAATGAGTAATTGTTTTGTTCTGAACAGTGTTCTCAAAGTGATAGAAGTTCTGTGGCTATTCGCCATTAATGCTGATGATATAACACAGGTACTCAGTCAGCTTTTTGTTTCCAGTCCTGAAATTCAGATAGAATATGTTGTGCGTAAGAAGACTAAGTGAAAGTTATCTGCCTTAAGTCTAAAAATAAATTGTTTGTAGCATATTATTTCTGGTCATGTGTGGGTATTTCTTATGAGTGTGCTAGGTATCTGAAATCAAAAGCCAAATGCAAATATTATTGGCAAGTACAGAAAACTTAGATGCCATTACCCCTAGTTTTCTTGTTCTGCTGTTCTGCAGAGACAGTAATTCCTTCTTTTTATGTGTTTGCCTCTCTATGAAATGTAACCCTTAGTAACTAGAGGCTTTATTTGAAAGCACAGCAGATTTTCTGAGGATTTAAATTACCTTTTGCTCAGTTTCCTAATCAAATTCACTTTTCTTTCCATTTGTGCTAGAGATTGCTTTCATTGGCAACTGGTAGTCTCTTTTATCGTCGGCCATTTTTATGTGAGATAAATTCACATACTTTCTTGTCGCTAACTGAAAATACAGGTTAAACACGTTGAAGGCATGGATTCGGAGCAACAAAAATAATGGGACTTTCTCTCTTGATGAGCCATTTTGTTCTGAAATGCTTTCTTGCCGAAGTCCACATTTTTGTTTGATTTGAAACTAAAGAGGATAAACTTGCTATACGTAGAAATTAAGACTATTGTAAGAATACGTGCTAGAAGGAGAGAAATTATGTGAAAACAGGTTTCCTTCCTAAATATGTGGATTAAACGTGAAAGATTCACTTAAGAGCCAAATAACTTTCCTAATCTTTAGGTGATCTAATTAGTACATATAAGCAATGCATACGGCAAAAAACCCAGTCACGTGAGTATGTGGGCTTGTGTTCTAAGTGGAAGTATGAGTCCTAAGTATGGACAATGTTGATCGCCCTGTAATTAAGGAAATGCTGATGATTCATTATGTCAAAGAAGTCAGTCGCGATTGAATAATAAATACAAGTTTAGACTATGATATCTATTAACTTGGTTCACGTTTGCTTTTGTGCATGCTTGGATTTTCAGATCCTGGTCCCCTGGAAGGTGATTTTCAGCTGAGAACTCCTTTGGGAAAGGTTTCTGGCTGGTGCCACTCTGCTTAAACACAAGGCTTTGCATATTGCTGCAAGATACTGGCTTCCTCCTTGTCCAGTGAATGCTCGTTGCAGCCTGCGGTGGCATAGCTCTGCAGCGTGTTTCTCAAGCAGTGATGGAAAAGAGGAGTCATTTGTCTACAAGACTGTTTGGAAAATCTCGCTTTTTTTCCTAATGACAGGAAACAGGACTAGAAAAGAGTTCCCGTATCACTGCAATAAATTCATACTGTTTCTAGCAGCAGTATAATGTACTCTTTTTAAGATGAATCTTGTTCAATTTATAAAGCTGTTAGGTATTTTTAATCTGTCAAAGCGATTAGAAGAAGCTTCAGAATATTGGAAACCTGTATTTTTAGTCACTTTAGACACAGTTGTTCTTGTGCTAGTGGTATTTAGCTTAAATTGTTCTTTTTCTGCACTGTTAACCTCCTGCATCCTTAAGCCATGTTTGTGGGGAGCAACCCAATCCTCTTGCAGCATTCGTTTGATAGCTTGAGTGAGCCAAGCTTTCCTGTTTTCCAGTCGTCCTGATAGCCCTGGTCTGCGTCTGCTTTGTTTCAGCTTTTCCCTCCTGAGTGTGGATGTCTGGTACTGATGTGCTGGCCCAGAGATAATCTCAGTAGTGCAATGCGCTATTCCCTTGCTCTCCAGGAACAAACATCCTGATGCCATCTTTTTCCTTCTTAGAGCTGCGTAATACAAACGGAGCAGAAAATTTCAGTGGCAAGTTAATGTTCCCAGATATCTCTCTCCTCTGTCATTTCCAAATTATGAGGCTCTATTTTATTAGTTCTGCAAGGCATCACGCAGTGATCTGTCCAATCAAAATTAATTCCATTTCTGTTACCTTACTTCTCAAGGTCATCTGATTCTTAAAGTGTGTTCTGACTTTGTATCATCCACAAAATTTATTCGTTTGCATTGAATGTTTCAGTCCTTAGAAACACTTCCAAGGAGATCCTTCTTTATCCAGACTGACCAAAAGACAACAAAACCAGATAGTTGCACTTTTTAGTTTAGTTCTCCTTTACAGCTTCTCTTTGGTTTAATAGCAATTTCTTTTATTGTACCATATGAATGGCTTAGTATAGCCTGAGTGCATTAGATTTGAGGTCTCTCTTTTGTCTAGAAAATCGGGAGTTATCAGATAATGGCATATAGACCTGCCTCTGAAAAATTATAGAGGGTTTGTTTTCCTAAATTCCAACTCTTGCAGACCTCTCTTCTGAATAATTCTTTTTTGTTGTTGTTTTTGTTTTGTTTACATTCCCATGTAGTGCTGAGGCCTGATTACTGTGTCTGTAGTTACCCTGATCATTTATCTGCTCACCAGTCTAAGTATTAGTAGTATGTTTCTACTTTTCTTTATTTTTAAAAACATGGTGCCATGCTCAATCTGAAACTATGTTTTTGATGAGACTTCCTTTTTCACCTCTGATTCAGTATTCTGGGAGGTCATCTGGGTCTCCCCGAGTTAAAATTCATTAGATTATGAGTTTTGCATTACCTTTCTTTTCATACTGCTTCCTTGTCAACAGTCTTCCTTGTTGCTTTCTCATAGCTGATACTAGGGCAAAAGTGTTTATTTTGTTGTTGGGATACTTGCTTATCTAAAGAAATTTCTCTCATCCTGGTTAGGAAAATGACTCAATGACTGTCTTAGTCATTAGCTGTAGTCATTAGTTTGCTCACCATTCAAAGACAGAATTTAATCACAAAGAGTGAATTCTTTATAGTTGTACTGGGTCTAGCAGGTACGGATTTTTTTTTTTTCTTCTTAATAGCCTGTATGGTGCTGTGTTTTGGATTTGTAACTAAAACAGTGTTGATAACACAGCAGGTTTTGGCTATTGCTGAACAGTGCTTGCATGGCATCAAGGCTTTTTCTTTTTCCCTCTCTGTCTGCCCCCCCAGAAAGAAGGTTGGGAGTGTGCAAGAAGTTGGGAGGGGGTGCAACCCGGACAGCTGACTCGAACTGACCAAGGGCATATTCCGTGACATATAACGTTATGCTCAGCAATAAAAACTGAGGGAAGGGCTGTTTTTTGGAAGGCAGCCTTTCCTTCGAGACAGGCTGGGCATCGGTCTGCTTATGGGAGGTGATTGTTTTTGTGTCATTTGTTTGGTGTCGTGTCCTGCCTGCCACCCCCCCCACCCCCCCCCCCCTTTCTATCAGCCCATGAGTTTTCTTCTTCTGCTCTTCATATTCTCTCCCCGGTCCTACTGGGGATGGGGTGAATGAGCGGTGGCTGTGTGGCACTTAGCTGCTGATCGGGGTTAAGCCACAACAGTCCTTTGTCACACCCAGTTTGGGGCAACACAGCTGAGGAAGTGTTTGAGAAAGGGAAGAGAATAATCCAAATTTTTCCAAAAGCTGATTTTGCCATAAAACAAAGCAGGATCAAAGGACCTTCATGAGAGATCCAGTTTTAGGGAATAATACATCAAGATGGGCATCATAACTTCCCAGTCCTCTGGGGCTATAGAGGATCTGAGGCTTGCAGCACGCCGAATGAAAAAGATACGAGCAATGTACGATGGGGGTTGAGCTGCTTCAGAAATACTTGGTACAGAAGCACAGCTCCTCCTAGCTCCTTGGCTTAGCTTCTGACTGAGGTTAACCCATAAAATGTTTTTCTCAAATAATATGAAAAAAAAATCCCTTCCATAATCCAACAAAGTATGGGGTTCATCAGCAGACTTCTGGTCTATCCTAGTGGAATGGATTAGCCATCCATTCCCTTCCTTTCCTATTCACTTAAATCTGCATCGATCTGACTTACTCATACTGTCTTTTCACAAAAAGGAATACCATGGCCTTGGTTATTGAGGAACAAGAAGCAAAAATCTACTTTGTTTTAAACCTAGGTTGAAATCCTGGCTTGCACTTCTACTCTCTCTTTCCTAGCCTTTTCTGTACTAGCAGGTAGGTTCTTTTTTGGCCTGTACCATGCAAAAGGTTACAAATCCATCAGGTGTTTCTTTCTGATCTCTGAAATCCTGGTCAAAACTGGTAAAATTCTTTAACTGACTGTGCCCATCTAGAGACTCCTGTGTTTAACATAATTTGTAATTTTTTCTTCTTGTTACCTAGCGAGTTTTTTACTTGTGTTTGCATCTTCCAATTATTTGCATTTCTTTCCTCTGTTTGTACATGCTGTAAGTCCTGTAAATAGCTCGTGTTTCTTCTGGAAGTTTGTTAAGTGATGCCAGATTCTCAACTTTTATTCAGAGCAAGTTGCTCCTAGCCCTTTTGGTATCAGGAAAGAGCTTGAAAAGAAACTGTAGAGATTCAAATACCTGGTGGCAAGTACTTGTGCATGCATTTGGTGTTTTATAAAAGTTTGGGACTGGATTTGTAACCTCTGCAGAATTATTGGATTTGATTTTTTTGAGTCTATCAATCAAAGATGGCACTTGCTTATGCTTAATATAGGTCACCCTGCTCTCATTTAAGATTCTGTTTGGCGATTTAGACAGTAATATGCTACCATAACCATCAAAATGAGAACTGAAGTAACCTCATATGCTATGCTGACCTCAGTCATTTGTGGCAAAAGCAGCACATTGTCTTTGTTGGAATATTAAGATTGGTGAAGTACATTAAAAGAATTTCCTGTGAGCAAGTGCTGAAATAAATGGGTCTTAGAGCCTGAATATATGAAAGGGCTGGGCTGTATTTCTCTTTTCCCTTGCAAGTGCATCCAGTAACTTATTGTGATGGGTGGGGAATTAAGAGTCATCGTTCCTGCTTTCCTCTCTGTTAGTGATTTTCTGTCCCTAAAAGCACAGCCGTGTAATTCATTGAAGTGTTACTCAAGGGAGTTGCTTACAGGATCTCCTGTGGGGACTGGGACAAAAATCTCCAAAAGCAGACCTGCAGCCAGTAGAGAAAGGTTTTGTTTGGTTGGTTTTGTTTTTAAATTTGTATGCATGATTTTCCTTCCCCCCCATCAGCCTCCCACCTTTTGCTGCAAAACAGCTTTAAAGGAGGGGAAAACAAGTCCAAAGGTAACCATGATTGTATCACCAGCTAGGGTAAATGGTGGTGGGGGGTTAGGTAATGGGTGGTGTCGCTGAGGCAGGAGGGGTTGGATTTTGGTTTTCTCTTCTGTTTAAAGTGGTCAACTTACACATTTTGCTACAGGTTGAAGACCAGGACCTCTGTCTTGGAGTGGACCACATTACTCCGTTACACCTCATTGGTGCTCACGTGCACACCTGCATGTGCTGCTTGTGCAGAGTAAAGAATGGGAGGGAATCTGCTTGAACCTGGAGAGCTGATGCCTTGTCTGGCTGGGCTCCATGAATGAGCTCCCCCTCGTCTTGGGGAAAGGGGGAAGGCATTGCTTGACTTTCGAACTGCATTTTTTTTTCCCCAGGAACTAGCTTTTTGTTCCCCTCACAGGAAATACGTATATGCTTTTTTCTAATAATAAATTATTTTTAAAAATTTTCTTGTAGATGTGTAATAATGTTCCAGCTCTGAGCTCCAATTGTTTCATGTACCTAATCAGCGCAAGCTTACAGCAGAACTGCCTTCAAGTTTTCCTCATCATTACTTGTAGCTCCTGCAGAGAAGAAAGGAGTAGAGACCAGAAATAAATGACTGGTCAGGTTAGATGGCATAGTGAAGCCCTAGAATAGCCTGTGTAAGGAGGCTGTGGAGTCATCAGTACTTGGAATTGTTTTGAAAACCTCCTAGGCAGCTTTGCAGTTAATATAGTAGATGTCATTCAGGGGTTTAACCCTGTCTGTGCTACAAAGAGGGCTTTTGAGTAGTCCAGAGAAGATAATAGACTTGCTTTTCTTAGTTACCTGTAGGCTTAATTCATTCTATGGAAAATGTTTAGGAGGTGCACCTAGTAGATACAGTCTGAAAATCTGGAAAGGTAGTAAATTATTGTAAGTCATTCTTCCACAGACAGGCATGGACTGGACTATGCTATCTGTCAGTCTGTCTTTAGCTGTATTTTTACATTATTTTTTTTTAATGCTTTCCCCAGTCTTCTGTGCAATGCACTTATTCATCACGCAGCCATTCACCCTGTCTGGTCTTTGAAATGGTGGTCACAGCTTGCCCACTTGTCTTGCTTTTTATTTGTATTGGAGAGTTTACTATGCTTTTACTGTATATTCCCATAGAATTTTCTAAGTTCTCTTTCTTGGTGCTGCCTTGATACATAGGTAAAAGAAAAAGAAGAATGTCATAGAGGAAAACAGTTCTGTTGCTCTTTAAAACAGGTTACGTACTTACGATCTTCAAATCATTGTACTTACTGAGTCAATACATAACTATGCTTTTAGTTGCATTTTAAAATAGGCATTTTATGGTTGATCTTGTAAGCAAATGTTTCTATGGCTTATCAAGAATAGTCAGCTAAAGGAATTACTAACAGCTTTTCCAGAAGAACAGTCTTAACTGTTTTAATGACTCATTCTTGCAAAACTTTGAGGTGCAAAATAACAAGTCTCAGTAAACTCTGTGTTTCCCTTCTGCCCTTAAATGTTTTTCATATAGCTAGTTATAGTTCAGGTCACCCTTGGAGGTGTTTTATTTTTAGTTATTTGTTCTATAAGTGCAGGCATTGAGGGTTCAGATATGTACAATGAAGGGCTAGGAAGCAGTCTGCTCTCGCACGAGGTAGGTGCTGTTCTGTGTAGCTGGATGAGTTGTTTTTGTTTTTTTTTTTCATTCCAGAAAGGTAGAAAACCTCAAAATTCTAAGCAGACAGAGTATCCATACTAGGCATTTGAAGGCATGTTTTCTCCCTGCCATCAGTCTCTCCTGAAGCTAGTTATAACATACTGCAAGGACTCTGCCATCAAAGCAGGGTTGAGAGATTTCAAGTTCTTTCGGTTTTTCCCCTTCCTTTGTGTTAATTGTGTGGAAGTGTCGCTGGAGGAGTTGCTTTGCAAGGTAGGAACCCCATGACGTGGGTGAATGTGAATTTACCAGCTCAGTTGTGATGTTCAAACTCCAAAACCTCATAAAAAAGGGTGGGGAGAAGCCTTAGAAATCTTGGACCAGCCCTGGCTGGGACCAAGATAATCCTTTTTGCCCCTATATAAATTGATTCTTAGTTATACAGTCTGACCGGTGTACAAAGAGAAGGAAACTTGCACTGATCGTCTGCACTGTGAAGGAGGGAGGGAGAGTGTGTATGAGTGACCTTGTGCTGCTGAGCCACCATGGCAAGTTTCTGGGTAATAAATTTCTGTGACAGGCTGTGGAATCAATGTGGGGACATGATGCAAGAGTAACGCAAACTGACACTGCTAATCATTGCTTGAGAACCACAAAGAGAAAGGAGGCTGGGAAGAAGGGGAAAGAAAGAGGGAAGATGAGGGGAAGAAACAAGAACTTAAAGACTGGCAGATGGTATTTATTGTATTTAATACAGAGGCGTTCAGTGCCTGCTTTGTGTTTCTGCAACAACTGCTTGAGCACATCACTGACAAATGGGCATGCGATGAGAAACAGGGACTTATTTCTGCAGTATTTATTCAAACAAAAATCCTGCTTACATGAAGCCTGAAGAATCAAACCACATATAGAAATATTTTTATCTATGCTTTTTTGGAAGGTATTTGAGACTGAAAATATGCAAGTGAAGAGCTCTGTGCATGTGACACAGATGTATAGTGAGATTCATGATGTATTATTAGCTTTGTTTAAATTCCTTAGGAAAAGAAAAAATCAAAAAAACACATGAAGTGGGTTGGCTTTGAAGTTTTCTCTCAGGTAAAGTTGGCTTTTTCTTCAAGAGGGCTTCACAGTTATCATCTCTACTTCTTTGTTTTGAGCAATAGGTTTAATGGCAGTAGAGGTTAAAAAAGAGAAAATCCCATCTGGCAGTCCAGTTGGGTTCCTAGTAAAGCAAAAGACAAACTAATCCTGTCACTAACTTTCTTTCTTTTCTGTGATTGTGTTCTGCCCCGGGACGTGACTAGATTCTGTAAAGGTTTGCAAATTACAGTGTGAGGGTTTTTTCCCCAATTAGTCAATTTTGCTGTGTTTTGGGGAGTGGAGGGCTTTTATTTGCAATACAAACCTAACAGAACGCTACACCCTTGGAAAGATGTGAAATTGTGAATGTGTGTCACAAGGCAGCTCTTAGCAGGGGAAGTCGGGAGGCGCAGCCATGCGTACGCTTCTGTGTCTCCACCGCGCTCTCGCTGAGATGTGAACATCTTTGGCGTTCGCTGGGAAATCAGTTTCCAACGAGTGAAATCATTGTTCGGTAAACATATGGCAGTTTAGGTCTCCCTCTGCATCTCTGGCTGTTGTTTTGATGAATAATAGCATGCATTGAGTAATATGTACTCCTGCCACGGTAGTAGTAACCTGCCCTGATTAGAAATAAGCAGGGGGACTGACAAGTGAGTCATTTATCTGTACCATAGACGTGGTTTTATCATATTAAGGTAACGTTATTTGAACAGAGATTGTCTGTTAGCTTGGCTGTAACACTGTTAGATAAAATGAATTCATGTCACTAGTGCCTTTTCTCCAGTGTACAGCACAGTGTGATCCAAAAGCTTCAGGCAATTAATTTCACTAACGATGACTGAAAATGTAGATGACTTGTTCCTAGCTTTTTTCTGGTTTTGGTCACTAGTTGAGGCCAGTAGGGGACCTAAATGGAAAAGATTTCAGAAGTGTTTCAACGACTGGTCTGGTTTTGATCTTCCCTGAGCTGAATGAGGATTTGTGGTGCTCCTGGGCTTTCCTGGAGCCAGGAGAGGATCTCAGATGTCTCATCCTTCCGGCAGAGACATTCATGCGGCACAGATACGCTCTAAGAAGGAGATAGGTTTCACTTAGCAAAGAATAACCCCTCACTTTAGACCTTTGCTTTGGTGCAGGAGTTTTGTGATAGCTTTGACAGGAAGCAAACATGTCCCTTAACTCCTCTTCTTTTCCATCTTGACAGACAGCTCTCATTTAGTACCATGGTCCCCCCCAGCTCAGGACATGGGTTGCTTGAGGAGAGCCGCTGCTTTTAGATTTTCTTTTTTCATCTCCATGGAGAGAGAGCTCTCCAAGCTTGTTGGCTTTACTGACTCACCTCAACTTCCCATGCCCCAGACCAGAGGGATTTTGAGGTATTTAACAGTTTCCTGTTTCCCTACCCCACCCCTCCTCCACTCCCCATTTGCTTCATCACTTCGTCAACTAAAGGTTGTGCAGATAGTTATACTATTAATAACTATTCTTGGCTCTGCACGCGTTGCCAGCCACCCACCTTGTCTTTGGTCTGGGGACGGATGTTCTTCATCCAGTTTGAGCTATTGGCTTTGCTCTGGATGATTGATACACTCCTGTCCAATGTAGAATGCATCAGTTGTAGCAGGGCATATGACTGTTACTTCTGACAAGTTAACAGAACGACACGTAAGGTATACACGTAACAGACCTGGTTCCAGGTGTCTTGTCCAAGCTGCTTTCTGGTCTATAATTGTACAGTTTTTAGAGGAGCATGAGGACCTGTAAGTGGCAAGAACAGGGATGTTTGTTTTGCCTGCAAGCTTGTTCTGTTCTTCATGTAATTTTCTTGTACTGTTGTAAACCATAAATGCTAATTTTGCATGTATTTTGATAAAGTAATTTGAAGCTTTGAATTTGTAGTTTTCACATAAATGAAACTCCTTTTTCTTAATATCACTGTGGAAAATTTCTGCTCCGTCCTTCCATGCAGTCTCCTTATTTCCCTTCTCTCCTCTGTCCCCCCTGCCTTGCTGTACGAAGATGTGTGACTGTGTGGTTTATGTTCAGCATTTCAGCTTTATTACAGCCCCTTTCTTTGCCATGCGCTGTTGAGATGACTGATGCTTTTCAACATGTTACTAATTTGTGGCTTTGCATATGCTATGTACATTCATATATTTCTTATTCTTCATTCCAGAGATGGTGATGTTGCTGGAATGGTGGTCAGGCACCGATTGTACCCTCTACACTGACCCAGAGAGTTACCACAAGTATGGGAAGGAGAATGCCATCGTAATCCTTAATCACAACTTTGAAATCGACTTTCTCTGTGGTTGGAATTTCTGTGAAAGATTTGGGGTCTTGGGGGTGAGTTTTGTTTAGCATTTAAAATAAACTTCCTCTTCTTGGATGCGGAAAAAAAACCAAAACAAATTCTTTGTGTTTTTGAAAGTTGACAGATCTGTGCTCAAATTTCACTCAACCACTGTCCAGAATTAAAGAGGTGAACCTAAAGCAATGCAGTGCAAGTATGTGGAATACTGAGACAGGATTGCTTGGACATTCACAGGAATTTTAAAAACATTGCAGTTAAAGCTGATGAAGGAGGTATTTTTTCAACCTTTGGAGGTCATTACAGTTGTTTCTCTTCTGTGTGCTTGCTAGGTAACTATTATGATTCATTGTGCTGCAGAAAGACAAGCTGTTCTGTGATTCTTTCCCAGTAAATTGTAGAATTTATTTGCTTTCTCCAGTGTAGGCTTACAAATCCACAGCTAGAGTTTGAATGATGTAGTCTCTGTCTCTCAGAAGGAAACGGCTGCCATCTCAAGTGAAAGCAGTAACCAGGTTATAGCTAGTAAGAGATGGGGGAGGAATGAGTTATCCGTAGTTGAATACACTATTGTGTTAGGCTAGAAGTACATGTGCGTTTGTTTTCAGGGTTGTTTTTTTGTTTCCTCTGTCAGCTCGTGGGGATGATTCAAGCCCCGCTCCTAAGCCAGCTTGACTTAATTCTGTGGTGGTGATGACATTCTCTGCCTACAAGGGATTTAGAGAAGGGTTCCTCCCTCCTAAGAAAGCAGACTAATGTACCTCATTTTGGTGATCTTCTGCAGCATCCTCTTCTAACTTTGCTACTGGCCACTGTCAGAAGTCCTGACCTTGGGCTGTGTGAACCTATGACTTTTTGTGGCCTTTCCTTTGGACTCTTTGCATTTTCTGGACATTTAGGCGCCTCTGCAGTCACTTTCAAATTATAATGACAGCCTGCTTAAAAAAATAAAAAGGGGCCTTAAAACTGGAGGAAAATGAACCTAAGCATTACAGGCCCTGCATAGTACCAAAATGGCTGTTACTGAGGAGCAGTTCTACCGTCATGTCTAGGACTTGAGCACAGAGCTGGAGGATAGCATGAGCCAGAAGGAGATGTAGGGAAACCTGTTCCTGGCAGGCAGATGTACATGCCAAAAACATTCTCCCTTCTATGTGCTGCTTATACAGTGGTGCTTTAGTAGAGTCTATCTAATTTTGTAAGCCTAATGGCTACAGTTCTCTAAATAAAGCTGTGTTTGAGGGTCAGGTGCTTCTTCAGAAAGCACCATTGTAGAAAATTAAAGGATTATTTCTGTACAAACTAATAGGGGCCTACGAGGTCAAAAATCTCTTGTTTTTACATTGGTGCTGTGTGGTTGGATTGAATCTCATTAGCCTTAATCATATTTTTTTTATAGTTTCCCAAGGTAATCAGGATTATGTTTTAATTTTTTTATATTGTTCCCTGTGCATAAGAAAACCAGTATGTAGAGGCATAACTATTGAACGGTTACTGTGCTGTACTAACTGAAAATAATTTTTACTTTTTTTAGATGCTTACAGTTACTACGCAGTTTGTATTTTTGCTAATTGTAAGATTCTTTTAGAAACTGATATATGCATCTTTTTTTTTTTTAAACTATTTCAGTCTTGAGTAAGGTATTGTGGTTTTACTTCCCAGAAACTGTTGCAAGAAGAAATAGTTCCCATGTGCTCTCATTTGGAGAGATGTCTTTACACAGCAAACCAATGCATTTCCCTGTTGGGGCAACCAGTTGAGCTTCGTCTTAAGCCAGGTTAAAAAAAAAAAAAAAAGGAAGAAAATGACATGCAGTTAGTTTCCTGATTAGATTGTTTTGGCGTACTGGTACTTCGCTTGGGGCAGCATGGGAGTGGATGAATGTGTAGGGCTGGGGGGTGTAGCTTGGTTCGACTTTGTGCTGCCTCACACGAGTTTGCAGTGTGCGAAGCTTCACGGTTTGGTATGGCAGCACAATTAGGAATGTAAGGACCGTTATGCTGAGGGCTGTTTGAGAAAAGGAGTTACAAGAAAAAGGCAAGTGTCCAGAGAGATTTCTAAGTGGTGTCCCAGCCTCCAGCATTTTGTGGCTCAGGGACTTTGTGAGCCAGTGGGGTTTTATATTTAATGCTGTTTAATTTTATACTCCATGAAGTTTCTATGCAAAGTTTAGGTATCTGCCAACATTTTACTAAGCTGATCTCATGTCCACTGCTGCTGAAAAGGCAATCTTGCACATGCCATCCTGTCTCCTGCATCTGCTCTGGTGCTTGTCTGCCCTCTTTCGGCATGTTTCAAACACCCCTTGTCTCTCTCTTGCCTTAACTAATCCAGTGAAGAAAGGAGAGATGACTGGGGAGGGGGAAGAGGGAGAAGGTGAAGACAACTTAGGGCCAAAGGAGTTGGGAGTGATTGTGTTTGGCTGCAGCAGGCAGACAGAATGGCTTTGTGTTGTGACATCCAGCTGTACCCTGCAGCCCTGGAAGACAACAGCCATGCTCTTAACAGTGTCACAAGCATGTGTCCAAACTCTCAGTATTTTACAGCTTGAACTTTTATTACATGAAGTCATTCAGTGCTGTAATTTTTTGCTTGGTTTTGCTCATTTAAAAACAAAATTAAACCTCCTTAAACCTGTCTTACCACTTCTGGCCCCAAAAGAAAAAAGTATTTCCCTTTTCCTCTTTTGTTTTAATCATGATATGAAGACTGCCCCTCCTGGTCTTAGTTGCAACATTCAATTTGTGCATTGTTCTGCTCCTTCTTTTGTCTCTCTTCTCCTGTACTGGCTTTCTCCTTTCTCCTTATAGCCAAATTGCCATAGTCCTAACAGGTTTATAGTGCTGTATCAATGTGGTTTTGTTTTTATCAATGTGGTTTTAGGTTTTTTGCTGTTTGCGGAGCGTGGAATGGGAGTGGCATAGTCTCTTTCATCTTGTTGTTAGGTTTGTGAACCTGAGTCCTCTTCTAATGATTCAGTTCTTGTACTTGGATGGCATGAGATTCTCTGCTTTCGTGGAGGTTTTTAAATGGCTGTGGAAGAAAATCTAGCAAAAAGAACCAAAGAAGGTGCTGAGAATTTAAAGTGCATATGTGCAGAGGAGGGGCAAAAAAACCCCACCAACCAACAATTCAAACATTTATTTTACTTTTTAATTTTTTTCTTCAATATAATACTTCAGGAGGACTCATTGAAAATGCTAGGAGGCACTGGGTTGCAGTGCTGAGTGAGAGCCAGAGATCTATTTGTTTACAGTGGAGAAAGAGAAAACCACATGAAGAAGCAATTCTGTGCTCACTTTTCCTGTTGCAAGTTATTGTAGCCACTGAGATTGTCTTCCTAGCTGCAGTTGGACTCTATGCAGCTGAAGTTACTGATGTGTAATTGTTTGCCGCACCAAACCGTAGAAGATTTTTTGGTTGTTGTTGGAAGTTAGAAGAAGGAAGCAAACTTCACAAAAACTAGAAGTTGACAGGGGTTTCAGGCAAACCTATGTTCAGCCCAAACTGTTAATCACTTACATCTGTATTCCCCTTCTGTTTTTTCTGTGACGGCATCTTCCTGTTTTGTTTTCAATCCTTGACACCTGTCAGTCAAATGTACCCACCTCCCTTGTGCTGCCAGACCTCAGTGATGTGTGCAGGAGGGAGGGAATATAGGGGTGCTTGATGCCAAGTCAGCATCATGCTGCTGTGGGCAGCATGGACGTCCACAGGGACGGCTGAGTCCTGACTCCTTGTGACCCAGGTGGCTGCGAGGGAAGGTGGAGCTGCGCTGCCAGCTTGGCTTTCTGTAGAGCTGGAAACAGCATAGCCCCAACAGGACGGAGCTTTGTCTGCACCAGTGTTTCCTAATAAAAGGCAGGGGCTGTCATTATGAGCCGGGGTGAGGGTGACGGTTGTGTTGTGGATGCTCTGCTCTTCCACCCCACGCTGGCGCTGGGGTGGGTGCTGACTCCCGTGTCTGCGTGATGCCCTGTTGTGTAGAGACGTGGTCTTGGTGACAGGTCCCTGCACTCTGCTGTGCCCTTCCCTTTTCCTGCCTCTGACATTCCAGTCCTAGGACTTACCTCCTTCTTAGTGGTAGACAGCCTAGCTACTGTATCAGCATTTAAACACATTAGGAGCATTTAGTGGCTTCAAGATGTGTGCTAAGGATCCCTTTGAGAACAGACCCACTGGACACCAGGACCTGAAATAAGGATGTAGGCATGTTCTGAGGAGGGAGGTGTTATTCAGGACTTGCACCAAAAGCACATTAATACACTCCCTGCCAGGATTCACTGTACCCTTCTGCTTTGTTGCTTGGTCTGACCAAGCAGTGATAAAATACTTTTCTTAGTAATTTTAGTAACCCCTTTTCTGAGATGATGACATTTATATATTAGCAAAAATTGCCTGTGCTTTAAAGCTGAACATGCTGGTTTATGTGTTCATCTTCTGGTGTCTTGAGTTTCAAGTTATTAATGCTGGTGGTCTTTCTACCTTGGTAAAACACAAACATTATTCTGAATGGCTCATTATATTGGCATCAAAATATGTGCATTTCTAAAAGAGGTCATAGTTGTTTATTCCTTGGCAGGGTAGAGAAGGCAGAAAACCATTACAAAAAAACTAGTTGTTAACTATCTTTCTCATAAGAAATTGCTGCGCACACATAATAATTTTTAACCCTAACTATCTGTTCCATATGCCAGGAAACCCAAATTTTACTTAAAAGTTGTTTGTGCTGAAGCTTGCTGTTGGAAGAACTGGGCATGGCCTCAAATATGGGTGTGAGAAGAGGCTTTTGGAGGTTATTGTATGGGACTGATAGGTGTTTGAACACAGTAGTTCGTTAGTACAGGCAGATGAAATATTCTATAAGCAGCTGGGAGAAGTCTCACGATCACTAGCCCTTGTTCTCGTGGGGAACTTCAACTTAGCAGATGTCCCCTGGAGATACAGAACAGTCTAGGAGGTTCCTGGAGTGTGTGGAAGAGAACTTCCTGACACAGCTGGTGAGTGAGCCGACTAGCGAAGGCGCCCCCGCTGGACCTGTTGTTTGTGAACTGAGAAGGACTTGTGGGTGATGTGATGGTTGGAGGCTGTCTTGGGCATAACGATCGTGAAATGATAGTGGTTTTGATTCTCAGAGAAGTAAGGAGTGGAGGTTAGCAGAACTGCCACCTTGGACTTCTGGAGGGCAGACTTTGGCCTGTTTAGGAGCCTGCTTGACAGAGTCCCTTGGGAGGCAGGCCTGAAGGGCAAAGGGGTCCAGGAAGGCTGGACATACTTCAAGAAGGAAATCCTAAAGGTGTAGGAGTGTAGGAGCAGGCTGTCCCTGTGTGCCAAAAGACGAGATGGCAGGGAAGACGACCAGCCTGGCTGAACAGAGAGCTTTGGCTGAAGCTTGGGGAAAAAAAAGAGAGTTTATGACCTTTGGAGGAAGGGACAGGCAACTCAGGAGGACTACAAGGATGTTGTGAGGTTATGCGGGGACAAAATTAGAAGGGCCAAAGCCCAGCTAGAACTTAATCTGGCTACTGCTGAAGAAGACAACAAAAAATGTTTCTATAAATACATCAGCAACAAAAGGAGGGCTAAGGAGAATCTCCATCTTATATCGGATGCAGGGGGAAACATAGCAACAAAGGATGAGGAAAAAGGCTGAGGTACTTAATGCCTTCTTTGTCTCAGTCTTTGATAGTAAAACCAGTTGTTCTCGGGGTACCCAGCCCCCCTGAGCTGGAAAACAGGGATGGGGAGCAGAATGAAACCCTCATAATCCAAGGGGAAATAGCGACCTGCTACACCACTTAGACACACACAAGTCCATGGGGCTGGATGGGATCCACCCAAGGGTGCTGAGGGAGCTGGCGGAAGTGCTCACCAAGCCACTTTCCATCATTTATCAGCAGTCCTGGCTAACCGGGGAGGTCCCAGTTGGCTGGAGGTTAGCAAATGTGACACCCATCTACAAGAAGGGCCAGAAAGAGGATCTGGGGAACTACAGGCCTGACAGTCTGACCTCAGTGCTGGGGAAGGTTATGGAGCAGCAAATCATCTTAAGTGCCATCACATGGCATGTACAGGACAACCAGGTGATCAGGCCCAGTCAGCATGGATTTATGAAAGGCAGCTCCTGCTTGACTAACCTGATCTCCTTCTATGACAAGGTGACCTGCTTAGTGGAAGAGGGGAAAGGCTGTGGATGTTGTTTAGTAAAGCCTTTGACACCGTTTCCCACAGCATGCTCTTAGAGAAACTGGCTGCTCACGGCTTGGACGGGCGTATTCTTTGTTGGGTTAAAAACTGACCGGGTGGCTGGGCCCGGAGAGTGGTGGTGAATGGAGTTAAATGCAGTTGGCGGCCGGTCACAAGTGGTGTTCCCCAGGGCTTAGTACTGGGGCCAGTTCTGTTCAGTATCTTTATTGGTGATCTGGACGAGGGGATCGAGTGCACCCTCAGTGAGTTTGCAGAGGACACCAAGTTGGGCGGGAGTGTTGATCGGCTTGAGGGTAGGAAGGCTCTACAGAGGGATTTGGTCAGGCTGGATCGATGGGCCGAGGCCAATTGTGTGAGATTTAATAAGGTTCAGTGCCAGGTCCTGCACTTGGGTCGCAACAACCCCATGCAATGCTACAGGCTTGGGGAAGGGTGGCCGGAAAGCTGCCCGGCGGAAAAGGACCTGGGGGTGCTGGTTGACAGCCGGCTGAATGTGAGCCAGCAGTGTGCCCTGGTGGCCAAGGTGGCCACCAGCATTCTGGCTTGTATCAGAAACAGTGTGGCCAGCAGGAGTAGAGACACCTGAAATACTGTGTTCAGTTTTGGGGCCCTCGCTACAAGAAAGGCATTGAGGTGCTGGAGCGTGTCCGAAGAAGAGCAACAAAGCTGGTGAAGGGTCTAGAGCACAAGTGTTACAAGGAGCGGCTGGGCCAACTGGGGTTGTTTAACCTGGAGAAAAGGAGGCTGAGGGGAGACCTTATCGCTCTCTACAGCTACCTGAAAGGAGGTTGTAGAGAGGTGGGGG
>JAVKLA010000081.1:36150721-36238894 GCA_034782735.1 Sagittarius serpentarius | reverse complement strand
ACCTAAAGGGGGCCTGTAAGAAAGATGGGGAAAAGCTTTTTAGCAAGGCCTGTAGCGATAGGACTAGGGGAAATGGCTTTAAACTAAACGAGGGCAGATTTAGATTAGATATAAGGAAAAAATTTTTTACAATGAGGATAGTGAGACATTGGCACGGGTTGCCCAGAGAGATGGTAGAAGCCTCATCCCTGGGAACATTCAAGGCCTGGCTGGACGGGGCTCTGAGCAACCTGATCTAGTTGATGGTGTCCCTGCTCACTGCAGGGGGGTTGGACTAGATGGCCTTTGATGGTCCCTTCCAGCCCAAGCCGTTCTACGATTCTATGATACATGTGAAGAGCATCTGAAAGGCCTTTGTAAACACTATCTTATTTTTAGAGCTCCTTGTAACGTTAATATGTACAGGTAACAAGGAAATCCATAAATGTTTTTTGAATAGAGAACGTGATGGCAGTCTGGTTTTGACAGTCCATAATCTAGAAATGTAAGTTCTATCTAGAAATTATTCCTTTCTTGCATGAATACTGATAGGATTTGACGACTTATCTCTGTTAACCTGGACTGACGTTTGGTACCCACATTATAAGCAGTAGCGTGTTATTGTAGGTGTCAATATATGCAGAGGCTGTATGCTCTAGTAATTTGGCTGTTTTTTTTCTTTTGAATATTTGCACTGGTAAATAGTACTATTTGACTTGTTCACTGTAAATCAGGGCCCTGAGTCTCATTGTTATGCTCTGCCTTATAACGTGGCCCAGCAAGTGACTGTATCCCTCTATTACAGCCTCAAATTACTTCTTTGAAACAGCATCAGTGTGACTGCTGAATTGCTGCTCTGTCTGCAGAAGAAGCAATGGCAACATGCAGATATTCATGCCTTCAGTTCAGTGACATCTCTAATGATCTACAAGAATGACTCTTGCAGCCTGACCTGTCTCTCTTGCAGTACGATTCACATCCATTTCAGCGGCCAAGCCTGCAGCGGGGTATCCCTGCTCGTCTCTGAAAGTGAGAGACTGGTGCTGAGCTGCCTGAGCCCATTTTGGGACCTGCCACTTAGGCTCATGCACTTTCTGTTCTTCTGCAAGGGGCGGTGGGCCTGGCTGGAGCACCTTGCCAAGGGAGATAGCTGCGGCATGACATAGCAGTGAAGGCAAGCCAAACGTCTGGAACCAGTTCCAGGCTGGGTGTGACAGAGGTCAGCATTTCTTTTCCTCTAATCTTTGCTCCTTCTTTCGGACAAGGGTGTGATGCAACCCGTCTGAGGCTGTAGTACTATGGGGTGGATGGCTGGCTGGTTTCTGTGGCTGTAGAGGTAATTCACCCACAATAGCAGTCATCACACCTTGGTGCTTTTCAAAACTTTGTACCAACTCTTAATGCTACCTGGTGCAGTAGTTCTGTGTCTATTGGTAACAGGCATTGGGGACATCAGTCTGGCGAGTCCATCTGTCTTGAAAAACTTCGCTTCAGAAGGAGTTTATTTAATGTGCTTACATGGGAAACTGCCTCCATACCAGTGGTGCCATATCTGTCAGCATAAGCAGTTATATTTGGAGAAAAATACCTTTCCCACAAAATAACAAGTAAAGAACCTTCCCTCCCAACTCATTTCTTTCATAGATAATGGAATTTTTTCTTCAGAGACTTACTTTCACAAATTCAGATCTCTGCACACAGTCTGATTCTTAAAGGAGTGCTTTTAATATGTTTTGAACTTGTTTTGATATTTTTATCAGTGGCCATCTCTACCGGTTTGGTAGTACAGATGCAGTCCCCAGGAGCTTCAGTTCTAGAAGCTGTTTGCTGTCTGTCCTGGTTTCGGCTGGGATAGAGTTAATTGTCTTCCCGGTAGCTGGTACAGCACTGTGTTTTGGGTTAGTATGAGAAGAATGTTGATAACACCCTGATGGTTTCGGTTGTTGTTGCTAAGTCGTGTTTAGACTAAGTCAAGGACTTTGCAGCTTCTCAGGCCCAGCCAGCAAGAAGGCTGGAGGGGCACAGGAAAGCTGGGAGGGGAGACAGCCGGGACAGCTGACCCAAAGTGCATGGGACGTCATGCCCAGTATATAAACTGGGGGAGCTGGCCGGGGGAGGAGCGCTGCTCGGGCATCGGCGAGTTGTGAGCAATTGCATTGTGCATCACCTGTTTTGTGTATTCCAATCCTTTTGTCATTATTGTCACTTTCTTGTTGTTACTAGTGTCATTGCTAGTTTCTTCCTTTCTGTCCTATTAAACTGTTCTTGTCTCAACCCACGAGCTTTACTTTATTTTCCGATTCTCTCCCCCACCCCACTGGGTAGCGGGGGAAGTGAGTGAGCGGCTGCGTGGGGCTTAGTTGCTGGCTGGGGTTAAACCATGACACTGTCTTAATAAACAGCTGTTAGGTTGTAGAGTTTGCTACCTATACTGTTCATGGAAGCAAATGAAAATACAGCTCCATTTCTAAAACACTCATCCATTACTTACAGTAAAAATAAATGTCATAAGTATTACAAAAGATATATTTAACTGTTACTTTTATTGCCTGGCTGTATATCAGACAGTTCCTTTCAGCCGTTTTTATTTAGTTAAGACTTGTATTTAAAAATGTGCCTCATGATGGATCGTAGATAACTCCAAGTCGTCAACATTCTCCTCTAATTGTGCATGCTGAGAACTACTGTCGTAGAGGGAACGCATGAGAATAAATTTGAGGGTGATGTTCTGATAGGGTTCAATATGACAGTGTTTGGGGGTTTTGCAATGACTTTTTTTCCCATAAGCTGCTCTTTAGTCCTGGATTTTTTTCAATGTTTAGTGAGGCTCCTGGTCATCCTCCTGAGCGAGCTTCCAAGTTTGAGAGGATGGGTGATTTTTGACCAAGATGACCAGAGCGATGGAATGTTAAATCAAAGGACTGTGTCGAGGTGGCTGTCATACCAGCAGTACAGCGAATTCCACAGTCTTTTCCCCCCCTTTCCCAGCCTTCACTTCAGATCATTATGTGCTAGTGTGAAGATGTATGTAGGCATACTCATTGCCTGTAGGTTGATTTGTCAGACGATCATTCTGGCATAATCCACGATGACCACAAATTAATGCATTAAATTCAAGAGGAGAGTTTAAGTGAGAAAAATCCTCTCTAGATAGTTATCCGGAGATTTCTTAGGTCCAATTAAGAAATTAAATCTTAAATTCTTAAGTATGTAGCACGCTCTGTCAGAATGCTGTGCAAGGAACCAAAAGTTAAAGATATGAAAAAAGGCTTGGAAGAGATTAGAAAACAAAGCAAAAAACTAGCCTTTTTTGTCAGAAAATAACAATTCAGCTGGAAAATTATTTTTTTTAGTTATGATCTGTTCTGAGCCTTTGAAAAGGCTTCCAAATATTGAATCGTGTTTGGTTTTTGAGTGAAGATGTTTTAAGGTAACTTCTTTGAGAAAATATTTTATTTCACAATTGAAGCGAGACTTCTCAAATGCTGCCTAAATTAGTCTGAGAGTGAGACAGTTGCAATGTTTTCAAGATACTGTGGAGTTATTTTTTTACTTGGTTTAGCATGTGAAATTTCTGGACTCTTCAGCTTTTGGATGAGAAAGTCATGAGATGTCCAGTTCTAATTAGGTAATTACAAAATACACATTTAATGAAAAACAATTCCAGTGTGTCACGCAGCATGCTAGTGCTGCTTTGGCTATGGAAGCTTTCTGGCAAATTTTAATTCTGTGCAGTCTTTTTCTTTGACAATTCTACTGTTGTTCTTTTCCTGCACTTTCACAACGGAAAGCTTAAGTCTTCGGTTATTTTATATCTGGATATAACAGAGGTCTATTTACTCCTGCATACGCTGTCATTGTCTTGGATTTGGCACTGCTTTGCACCAGAAGATTTCAGTGTGATACTAAAAAGGACTGGACTGAATATCAAACTATGGACAGATACAAACTGGAATGGGATACTTTTTCCCTGGAGTGAAGGAAAACGGTGTATGGCCATCAGTACATAAAGATATTCTTGACCATCTCTGTGGAGGTTTTTTCAGAACAGGAGAAGTATATTCCGATGTGTCTGAAGAAACACCCAGTTCATATCAAAACTTAAATGTAGGCGTCTTCTAGAAGACAAAAGAGCAAGTGCAGTGTACATCATACTTTCCTTTGTTGTGTCCCTATTGTCGTTAATCTCAGGCTATTAAAGAATAAACTAAGAAGCTTACCCTATATAAACCAAATTGGGCTCTTGTCTTCCTTCAATTACATTGGATTAGTAAATTAGAGTAGATTAGTAAAATCCTTTTATGCTAAGAAGCTTAAAAATGGAGGTAGATAATTTATTCAAAAAAAGTAATTTCCTACTTACATTGTACAGGGAGAGTAGCGTGCTTGAAGCAGATTTTGGCTTATGTGTTGTAGTTCTGAGTTTGGGCTAAAAACCCAGCAGTAGTAGGAAGAGCACGGAGTTGTTAACGAGGGATACACTTGGTACGCAGCGACAGGGGTTTGGCCTCTGTTTTCAGGATTTCCTTGCAGCGCTGAACCCAGGCTGTTCTACGCTGTGAATTCTGTTTTGCGGTAACAAACGTTGTGGTGTGTTCCTGGGGGCTGAATGTTGTGACCAAGCCATATTTAACTCTCGTAGCTAGAGAGGCTTCAAAACCAAAAGCAAATCTGTTCTGTGTAATAAAAGGCTTTCTTAGGTGGGTCAAGAGCTCTCACAGTAAAGGTTCATCACAGTGTTCATTATTGCAAAACTCTAGAGCAGAAAACCTAAAATACAGCAAGCTACACGTGAAGAGTATGTTAGTCACTTTTGTGACCAAAAAAAAAAAAAAAAAAGGCTTGTTGCTGGCATTGATCTTAATTTGTACCACAATGCACAATTGGTTTCAGTGTCAGGAAAATTAATTGCTCGCTGGTAATTTTGTGACATCAGGAAAATAGCGTCTCTGAGGATGTGTTCAAATAAACTTTTTTGAAACACTTTACGTAGTTTAAAACAGTGAACATTTTTCTGTAGAAACTGCTTGTTAATGCTGTCTTAGTTTAACTACAGATGACCTTTGCAAATACTTTCACTGCTACCGCGCAGTCCTGAACTGCAGAAGCAGTGTTTTCTCGAGGCTGAAAGTTTGGCTGCAGTTTTGTTCTGTGGAACTTGGATGTTGTATTCCTCACAGCTGCATGTCTTCATAGCAGCAGCCCAGCTCACGCAGGATATCGTCTGTTATTCTGTCTCCACGTTTGCCCTGTAGCAAGTGCCTTAGTTATCAAATAATGGACAGGAAGGGGAGGTTGGTTTTAGCCCCAGCAATTCATAGTTGCATTAAGCCTTCTTGCTGTAGGATGCCACACACACACTTTACCCATTCTTCGTCAAACTGTATATATTGCTTATTGTTTATAAAGTGTGTATCTGCCTGGTTATTTACCCAGATTTGGGGGGTGGGTGGGTATCATTTGTATTATTCACAGTGAATCGAGAAAGCCAGAAAAATAGTTTTTCAACAGTTTGACTCCTAGGATGTCTTAAGTATGTTAACTGTCAGAAACTGTAACTGTGTTCCCGATGCCGAACATTCTGCACCTGATGGGGAAGGAGACAAGGGCGGAGGGCAAACCTTTGGGTTCTACTGGTGCAGTTCCTGAAAGCGTCACTGGTTATTTGGCTTCTTACAATGTGCATGTTGAATATCCCAGTGTCATCTTTACCTTGGTGACAGCTCAAACTATGGTGCTATTGCTGATGACTTCGTATTTAAATATGCTCCTTGTCTGAGAGAGAATGACTTATTTCCATTCTGTTACTACAGTAATCACATAACCTGTTTCTCTTCTTATAGTTTCTGCAGTCTATGACTCTACCCTCAATTTTAGAAATAATGAGAATCCAACGTTGCTGGGAGTTCTAAATGGAAAGAAGTATCATGCAGACTTATATGTAAGGCAAGTAATCCATATTTTAATTCCTTTTTGGCATACAGGAGTGTGTGCTTGCAATCACAATTGCACAGATAAGGAAATATTTTCAAGTAGGTAGCGGACAGCAAATCTCTGCCAGCCTGGCTTCACAGAACTGCAGATAAAAACTCATATGGGATGGGAAGACTTTCTTGTAAAGTTCTGTGACTATAAATATGTGGGGACCCTATAAAGGTCTACAGGACTTTTTGCTTGTTATTTTTTATTCATTTGTGTGTCTATTAGTCAGCTCAGCAGCAACAGTGGGACCTCTTTTCAGTCACTTGGCCAGAATACCAAACATCTACTGTTTGGATGGAGTGGGTTTACAGCTGTCTCTGGCACAATAGTTTCCACTCTAGTGGAGGCCAGGCTCGGGACCATTCCCATCTCCGTGTGGTGTAGTTGTTGATATGTTTGACTGCCACTCCCCCTCCCTTACCAAGACGGAGGTTGTTTACTGAAAAAAAACCAGTTACCTGGATTCTGTGTCATTAATGTTTCTCTAAGTGATGAATACCCCAATGGCTTCCCATAATTTTAACAGGAATGGGCCAATTCTAAGGCCCTTATTCCCAGGCCAGGCTCTACCAGCAGCACCCATGCTGCAGGCACTCAGGGTATGTGCTGGTTTAGGGTTGGAGCGTAGGAGCCTAGGAGTGATCCCATGAGTGATCAGTTGATCATAACCCCTTTATAGCTATAACTGGCTAGTCCAATTGGTGTATCTTGGGTACCGACATGAAGTGGAGTAGGGTGACCTTTTCTTCTTACCTCCCCTTTTCTGCCTGTTTGAAAAAGTAGTTTCTTAAGAACTGTTTTTGCCCAAGGGTAAAAAGAAACTTTCTCTTGATTCCTCCTGGATGCAACCTTTGTTTTCATTCCTACTTGGCTCTCATGGGTAGCTCAGCCTAGTGGCCTCGCGTTTGGTGTACGTGGCCTGGCTGGCTAGTGTTTACCGAGGAGCGGCTGGCCCTACCTGTGTGGGCCATTCCTCCAACAGCGTAGACGTGTGCATCTTGCTGTGTCTCCCTTTACGCCCTCCAAGCCTGCTTGCCAGTTAATCTAGCAGAGCATGGAAATTGCTTTTCACGACTCAGGCTAGCTATTTGCTCTTCTGTCCTATTGAGCTTCCTGAAAAGCTATTGCAGGCAGGGTAAACCTCGTGGCAAAATTTGTTTTGGCAATTAATTGGGAACCATCGCAGATGTTCTTCAAAATCCTCTGTATTTGCTTATTGAAGTGCTGCAGTATATGTTGCACTCAGTAGAAGTTTGTAAAATTTGGATGGCCTTGTTTGTCTTGGCTTAAACTGTGTTGACTTCTAATGTTTGTCATCTTACGACTTTCTTAAATAAAGGCACAAAACAGTAGTGTTGCACCTCTTAATTTATTAAGTGCAAACAAAAGCGTCCTGCCTATGGAAAGTGCTCTCTCCTGTGCTGAAGGATGGTAATTTGATGGTGCTCTTAATGGAAATTAATTAAAGTATATGCTATATTGAAAAATTTAACATTATTAAATTTTGGTATTAGCATGCCTAAATGAGGATGACAAGGTGATATTTTTCTATCACAGGATTATTGACCAAAATTCACGTAATGCTATGAAAACTATGTTTTGTCAAGACAGGATGTTCCAGTGATAGGAGCCAATTTGCTGGAAATAATCCAACCAAGCTGCATGTAGCAAAAATTACAGGAATTGGAAATGTTACCTGAGAAATACTAGAGTGCTTTACCTTAGGTATAAGGAGAATAGTTTGTTTTTTCTCTCTGCTGCCTCGCTGATTACATACAGCCTTGAACTCCATAGGGTGGGGTAAGAAATTAATTCATTCAAAACCTTTGTTTGGAAACAGAAAATTGCAAACCTTTATCTAGGAAGTGACTCTTGTGAGTTCAAACACAGTGCGTTACCATTTCAGA
This sequence comes from Sagittarius serpentarius, assembly GCA_034782735.1. Taxonomy (NCBI): domain Eukaryota; kingdom Metazoa; phylum Chordata; class Aves; order Accipitriformes; family Sagittariidae; genus Sagittarius; species Sagittarius serpentarius. The sequence goes on along the minus strand of JAVKLA010000081.1, from coordinate 36,231,026 downwards.
AATCTAAATTTCAGATACATCTAAAAACTGAAGGTGGCTCTAGAAGCAAGCTATGCTTTGCTGGTCTCGGAGCTGTTACCACAAATTAAAAAAAGGTGGAAAATGTCGTGAGTCTCAAGTCAGATAATCTGTCTGTATAATGTAAGTGCTGTTCATGGGAGCCGAAGTATTTAATATTCTTCAATTTCTCTTTGCCATTGGCAGGCGGATTCCGCTAGAGGAAGTCCCAGAAGATGAGCAGGAATGTTCTAACTGGCTCCACAAACTTTATCAAGAAAAGGTTGGTTTTTCTTGTCTAGACGGCACTTGCGAGTGCTTAGTTATTTATACTGCTAGTAGACCTCTACGGTGCGTATACGTAGCGGTCCTGCTTTGGGGGCTTGGAGTCGGTCGGTCGGTTTGTAAGCACTCTGTTTCTCCAGACACAAACTGGTCTTGTGCTGTCAGTCATGATTGCCTTTATTTTGCACTTAGAGCAACAGGAAGAAAACTTGAGCAAGCCTCCGTAGGGTAGTTTTAGAACTCTTCTTTAGAAACTTGCATAAGGATACAAAACCACAACTACCTCCTGGTTGGTAGAAGGACTTCTTACCCTTAAAGGCACCTCCTAAATCAAGAAGTAATTCGTGGGCTAAATGAAGTGTATTTTGCTTTAGTGTATTAGAATTTTTGTCCCTTGTTTTACCCCGTCTTTTTTACCAAGGCAAAGATCCAACATTAATAGGACAGGCTGATAAATTGCTTTCACATTGTGTGCATAGAGGGCGTGCATTTACGATTCCTAATTACATAGGATGGGGGCAGAATAATGATGACTGCGTGTTTGTAGATGTCCACTGATTTTTTTTTTTTTTTTTTTCCCTCGAAATACTTTCATATGCATCTTCAGACTTTCAGAATGTTTTGCGTGGGTTTTGTTTTTAGGAACATAGGAGATAATGCCTGGGGGGACGGGCTCTTTGATTACAGGCAGCACTCCCATTTCAATCAATGGGAGTCACAGGTACGCAAGGCATGAGGGCCTGGCAGCTCAGTTTGCTTCAATAAATTGATCTAAGTTGTGTATTCAGACTGGAATACAGCAGTGCTTCGGATTTAGAAGTGATAGAATATAGCTAAGTTCTGTTTCCCTCTCACTGGGGCAGCAAAATTCTGCTGTCCAATTTGTTGTACTCTACCCAGAACACCATGTTAGCATTTCGGTCTTGGCTGTGTTCTAGTCTTTCTGGGCTTCAAACCGTGACTGTTCTGGTTTAATTCATAGCCCGTCTAAGCAGCTTGCTTACAGGAATGTGGAAAGTAAATGTGCGTTGAGACCTCAGCTGTAGATGTACTAGCTTTGCCGCTGATCTCCCTTCTTGTAACCTGTGCCGCTAAGACCTCATTCAGACGCGACCCCTGACACCTTTCTGCAGAAAGGCATGATGTTACCCACGGGCCTGTGCTCTCTCTGCAGGTATATAAATGCAAATGGTCCTTTTGCTCAACATTGCAAAAGTCCACTTTCTGCTACTATGACTTTATCTGTAACCCTGTTTCACGTTGCTAAGAACTGTTTAGATATTTGCAAGACAAGAACATAAATCAAATGAGAATGTGGTCATTGTTTTCCTGAATCCCTTATTACATAGTTTGCAGTAATTCATTTCAAGTTTTTTTCTGTTATTCTCTCTTTGGCGAACACTCAGTTGTTTCTAGTGCAAACAGAGCATACGTTTATCCTGCTTTCTTCGTAACGGCTTAATTTGCTAGTTGGGTAAATCCATAGTTTCCTGTTTAAGTATAGGAGGAAGGAATGTGTGTTCAGTTTTTGCTTCCATTAAAACCTTTTTGGTTGTGTGGCATTTTTTTGGCTGGGTTTTTGTTTTGTTTTATTTGGTGGTAGTTTTAGTTTTTTTCTGAAGGTGGAATGTTCCTTTTTCTTCAGCTGTTTTACATTAGTGAAACTTATTTCCATTGCAGTCATTCCTGGTTTATATAAGCCTGTGTCTCTGTAAAATCAGACTGGGAGAATATAGAGCAGGGACAGCTTCTTGAAAAGTTCTGAGATGGTGAAAGCCAACCTGCAGGTTAAAAATGCATTAAATTCTGTTTCACCTTTCTGCCCTGCATCTTTAAAAAGATAATTGGCTCTTAGGTTGGATAACAAGCAGCATTGCCACCTAGGTGTTGTTTCCAAAAATGAGTTCTGTTCCGGATTAATGTCTTCAGAGTCAGTAAATATTTATGATGCAATGTAAAAAAACTGTATTCAAAGGGCAGTAGTTCATTGCAAGGTACGCACTTATCCCCTGCCTTGTCTGTGTTGGTTGTAGCACTCCGCTTTCTGTTTCCAAGTAAGACAAGGTATGCACGCTGCTGAAAAAGAGAGCCCCTATTTTATCATGCGTTATGGTTGCATGGGCCGTTGCTTAGTCTCAGTGATTTTCGTAATTTTGCAGTACCTTCTCAAGACTTACGTACCGTGCACTGAATTATGCTCTAGTAGCGTGATTTCGTAGGTGGGGCGTGCCACAGGTGCTGAGGTCAAGGCTGGAGTGCTGTGCTGTGCACTCCTGACGATCAGGGCCACAAAGCTCTTTGAATGAGTAATGAGATTGGCAGTTAGTGGACATGAAGGGACATGCCTTTTTTTTTTTTTTTTTTTAAATTGTCATTATAAAGGGATGAGAGTCTTTGAGTAAAGCTTGTTCTGTTGATTTTACCTCATTGCCTGATCTCAGTTACATGTACCTCAATGTGAGACACTGCTCTCTGGGAATCCGGTGTCTTTATGTTCTTGCTACTTACCACTTCATTTTCTGGTTGAGCCACTGCTGCAAATGCAATGAACAGGGCCTTGCCAGATAAACAGTGGCACTGTGCTGTTCTAAACCAGTGTTCTTCTTCCTTTTCCAGTCTTACAGTAAGTACCATGCCCACATGCTTCTTCCTCACCTGGGGTGAATTTTGTCCTTCCACGGAGGGCCAGCACTGTATCAGTTAATGCCAAATTCTGGTGCAGTCTGGGTTGCACATTGCTTTTCTCTTTTTTCTCCTTCTCTCCTCCCCTCCCCTTTTCTGCCATTGCTGGGAAGACTCCCTTTGACTCTAAGGAGGACCAGGTTGAGCACCTTAGTGCCTGGTCTGAAGAGGTACTGTGTAATAGTCACAACTCTGCTAGCCCTTGCATGTTTGTTTTCTTTTTTCACGTCCTTACAGCCTCAGCGCCTGAAATAGAAGTTCTGCTTGAGAATCTTAATTTCCATGAAAAAGAAAGCGAGCTTCTAACTCTTCTCACTTGTAAGAGAAGCATGGAAAACAGGGCATGAAAATATATGCCGAAATGCCCCAGGGAATTAGCAGAGCATAACTGAAGAGGAGAAGTGTACAGAACTCCAGTGTTTGGAAACAAAGGATATATTTTTGGATACTCATTCTTTGTGGGTTTCCTCATGGAAGGCAGTGGCATACCTCTGCAGTCAGACCTCCCTGGTGGGAGCAGAGGGGGAAGAATCCAGTTAGCCTCTCAGAAGATGACAGATGTTCCCTGATTTCCCCACCACTGCATTACCCTCCCCACTGTCTGAAGTAACTCAGATTTGGTGGGAGAATTAGAGGGAGCATGTTTCTATGTCTGAATATGATACTTGGGTGGGTGGGATTTATTACAAACTGAAAACAGGCTCTCTATGTGGGGGAATGAAAGGAACTTAAAGTGGGCGAGGTGATTGAGGGAAATTTTTGAGGTACATCATGGGTTTAAATGCTGACTTGAGCTGTTGATGGGTACCATAGGGCACCCTTGCAAAAGCTTAGGAGACAGATCAACCCACAGATCTCTCTCCTGCAAGGAATGTGGATGTTTTTAATGGTAAGGAATTGCAACTGTATTGAAGAGCTGTTCCCCACAACGGTGTAAAACGCGTAGAGGAGGTGATGGCACTAACATTGTTTTGACCGTTGTATATTCCTTCCATCTGTCTTAGACCTCTTGGTGAGATGTGGTGAACGGTTTTGCTGCCCCTAATGCTGTGCAGAGCCAACAAAGAGAAAGCTTCTGCACTTGGTTTAAGTGAGTCTGTCTTGCTCTCTGTAGTAATAGGCCCCCTGATGGCGATACCAATAATAGTCAGAAATTCTTAACTTTTCTGGGTAGTACCTGTATTTAGAAACCTAATTGTATATAGTAGAATTCAATTTACTGATGATTAGTAGCTCTGTGTTAAACCAGTCATAAACAAAAATCCTCAAGGCACTGTAAAGAAAACTTCATACACTGTGTAATTTGTTGAAGATGGCTAATTAATTGGCCATAGTGATCCCAGTACAATCTAGCTCGCACGTGCAAAACAGTCGTAATTTTTCTAACCTCAATAAAGAGACTGCAATGCTTTAATTACTGTGTAATCTCTTAAAAGCTGCATGTTCCCTTTGAAATAGATAAAATGGTAGCAGCCTCTAATTGCTCAAGCTGCCATTAAATAAGTAAAGAATTGTCTGCGTCAACTGGAGTGTAAGTAAATGTAAAATCATAGCATAGTGGAAATAATTTTCTTTTGGTTGATTAGGCCAGAATTTTTGGAAAAGGTCATGAAGTATTCCTCTTTTTGAAGAAATTTAGTACTTCATTCTGACTAAATTGAGGTTCCTTTTTATGTCAGTCTAACGCTGACTTCATTAATTAACCAGTTTTATGTGATAACAAAGATTAATAATCTTTACTTTTGAAGGTTCCCCCCCCCCCCCCTCGGTGTCTTGGGTTGACCACATCGCAAAGGCAGTACTGTTTACCCATATGGGTTCTAGAGGAAGGTACTGAATTCTAAGTCTTCTGTGCTTTAAAAAACACACACCACAAAACAAAAAAAACCAAACCCCACCCCACTGTCTTCCTTATATTATACTAAAATGGAGAGTCCTTTGGTCAAAACCAGTGAGAGATCCTAAACTTGCGTACTGTCTGTAGAGAGGTTCAGCACCCAAACTTCCTCCCGTAAGCTTCATGGGAACAAGATGAACAAGACTGCATTTATGGGACAAAGCAGACAGGAAGGGGTGGTGTTCTTTGGAGTATGGGACAAGATGGTGGCTGGTCACCTTTTCTGACAGGGCTGTGGATGCTGTTTTAGAGCAGCGGTTGGAGAAAACATCAGGGACCAGAGGATCTGCTGCTGAACATGTAGCCCAAACGCTTCTGTGGCTTACCAGCAGTATTTGGCCAGTGGCTGCGGCTCTTGCAGGAGGTTCAACAGTGATATCTGCACTGCTGCAGGAGTGTACATCCCCCTCACCCTTCATGTTTTACCAGGCTTGTTATACTCTCCAGGCAAGCCATTTTTCAGGCTTTTAAGTGTAGGAGAAAGAAAGGATGCAGACATCTGTGTAAGCTCTTTTATTTTGGACGGGATGTTCATTGACTTCAAAGTACAGGCTTTCCAGCCATGACTTGGCCTTTGATCTTCCCCCGTGGTTGCAAGCCCTGCAGAAGGAGGAACATCAAAGTCAGGAATGGCTAGTTTTGTTGGCAGATGGGGATTTAATTGTTGCCCTCCTCTGTTCTACTAGGATGCGTTCCAGGAAGAATACTACCGAACAGGAACCTACCCAGCGGTCCCTGTAGTACCACCCCGACGACCATGGACGCTTTTGAACTGGCTTTTCTGGGCCTTATTGCTGCTATATCCTTTATTCAAGCTGCTCATCAATATGATCAACAGCGGATCGTCACTGACACTGGCTAGTTTTGCATTTGTCATTGTAATGGGTAAGTTGTCCGAAACAGGAAGATTACTTACAGGGTAGCTGTCAGATATGATTTATTGAAGTTTACTAAATATAAACATGACTTGTGAATTCAATAGACCATCTGATACTATATCCACTTTAGCCTGGAATAGGTTAAAAAGATTCTTTTTTTTGTTGTTGTTTATTTTTGTACAGTTGTATTATTTTTTTGTAAGAGCTGCATACAAAATTTTCTGTTTCTGCAGAAATCAGAGCAGTAACTTTCCAGTGGGTTGCCTAGAAAAGGCTTTCTTTTCTTGTGTAGTGTGTTACTGGGTTGCATGTTGAACGCCTAGAAAAGGTGCTCAAGGGTAATTTATTCTGTTGAGAATTCTTTCACCTAATCATAGTCTGATATGTCATCCACTGGAAATCCATGAACTTGTGATTTAAGGACAGCCTATTGTGGCCATCTACTCTGACTTACGTAGCACGGGGCATAGACTATCACAGGTGATTCCTACAGTTGTGACAGTGGTAGTTCTGAACTGCCTTGGTTTGTGTTTAAACTGGTATGTTATTTAAGAGGAGGAAGGAAAACAAAACAAGGAGCTGGCCCACAGAAAGGGAAGGAGATCTCATTTGGTGTCCTTCAAGGAAGCAGGAACCAGGTCAGTTTGGCACATTACATCCTGTCTGGATGTCTGTGCTTTTTGGCATATTGGGTGCCTGTTTGAAAAATAAGTTCCCTTCCAGAATAAGCCATACATTTATAAAGCAAATATTTTCAATGGCTGCACTGACCATCACGTGTATTTATGGCTTCAGCACCTTAACGTCTGTGTATATTACAGACACCCTTTGAAAAAGAAACAGAACTTCACAGTCCTTCTGGATCTGAATGAACTTGGGTGCAGAGATTAATTAGAGTTAGCCTAAAAAGCCATGTCCAAAATAGCAACAGAGGAAACAGGAAAACAGGGAGCATCTTCTTGTCTCAGAAGTGCATCTAGAAGTGCATCTTTGCTCTCTACCTAGGAAGTTGTTCCTAGCACATAATATTTCTTTGCATTGTCAGAAGTCTGACTCTTGAGCAGGTCCCATGCTAGTCTGATCAGGATGGTTTAACTAATGTCCTTTTGCCCATCTGTGAAGAGCTTGATATGGTAGGCGCACAATATTCTTTTTCAGAAAGTGCCCGCCAAATCAAACTCGGCGTAAGCTCTGTGGAAGCTTCTTAAAAAGATAATTGGAGAAGGAAGAATGTGTGTGTGTGTGCATGTGCATGTGCATGCACGCAGGGAATTTGCTTCGTGGTGCTTTGGGCTAAAGGAAGGAAAGCAAGAGCAAGGATAAGGGCCATCATAATAGTTGGTACGTTCATGTGAGCAAGGCAGAGGGAAAAGGAGGGGAATCCTGTGTTCTTGTCCTCACCTGGAGAAATTGTCGGTACTTTTTACCCTGGGAGTGTTTTACGTAAAATGTGTAAGAATTTCTTGGAGCGGTGACTACAACTTAGAAGCACCTTTTTTCACCCACCTTACCTGTTGGAAGGCACAAGCAGTGCCTCCCCCAACACACACACCTCCTCGGATGGCTGAATAGGATGGGAGTGAAGAGTGAGTACCATGGTTGGGGTGCGCTCCCCAGGAGCGGGAGGTGTTCAGTTCAAATCCCCCTCAGTTGCAGAGAAAGGTCTATTGGTCTCCCCTGTGCTCTAGTTCAAAATACAACAATGGGCGGGATGAGGTATTGACACCACTGCAAACGCTACGTCCCTGGCGATAGCACTCAAGAGGGCATTTATTCTGCCTTTGGAAGAAATGCTGCCATAGTTTATGTTACTGGGCTGTGAAACGATGGCCTAATGGGGCACTGAAGCTTAGCCGTTGCAAGGTGTTTTCATTTCTCATCTTTCCTTCAGCATTTTCCTCTTAATTCAGTCTCTCCAATCAGTGGGCTGGTTGTCCGGGTGCCATTCCAGAGTGCCTCATTCCTTGTGTACCCTCTGCAGGGAGCCTCGCTGCGTAATTCAGGGTTTCTGGATTTTAACCTCGGGGCTGGATGCTTTAATGCTTAGCATTGTGGCATCTGTGATGTTTCTGGATTTAGCCCTTATTCATTTAGTTGAGTGACATCTCACCCCCCACCCCAAGTTCAATACCATCTTGCCATTAGTGGCCTTTACAGCTAGGTCATGTCTTCTATCAGGGAGTGGGGGAAAGAACCTGTAAAGAAAAAAAGCTGTGCTGCTCTAAGAGTGGACAGCAAAAGAGCCCCCCCTCCCCCCCCTTTTTTTTTCCTTGCTGTCTTACTCCCCACTTAGCTTTCTTTTGCTTCTAGCCACAAGGAAAGATTAACAAGCAGGGTGCTGCGAGTCCTCTTTTGAATGCAGTGATGATAGTCCAAAGGACTTGTTCTCAGGTTATTTGTAACACTGGAGCTAACAGAAAACTACAGCAGCAGCCTGCTGCCGGAATGAACGCGTGAGCTCCCAGGCTGCAAAAGCACAACGGAGGAACGCATTAAGAATGGTGAGATTTATGAGATTAATTGCTGCCCCACACATACCCACCCCATGTGTGGGATGGTAGAGGTTGCAGTCCTCTGCAACCTGCGAAAGACCCCTGTGCTTAGCAAGAGCTCCGTTCTCTCTGAATAACTGATGTGAGCAAACCCAAAGTGCTTGTAGTTGGCCAGGTTTTGCGTCGCAGCAGAAGAGGCTGCACTGCCTGTACTAGAGGTGGGGCCCGATTAGACTCAGCCGAGGAGCAGGCAAAAAGAAAGATGATGTTGTTACTTCTTAGCAGACGGCAGCCACCGTGAAGCTGTGGAGGGAAGAGAATCTGTGGAAGTGGAAGGAAGCTCAGCCTTCACTAAAAAAAAAAAAAAACCAAAAAGCAGAGCTGGTTTATCCTGGTCACTTAAAAGTGGATGTGTCATTACTCGCCAAAAGAGTAACGGTTCCCTTAGCGTGTTACAGTCCGTATCTGTTTTACTATATCCCTTTAAAAGCAATGTTACTGCTAGTTGGGAATCATTGGCCTCATTCTGTGGAAGCGTCTCAACTTCAGCTGAAGCTGTCACGTTGACTTCTGTAGCCAATGGCTGAGTTTCTGTAGCAGGGCTGTTCTCCCAAAACTGTGCTTTTTATTCTGAGGGCTGTCTCTGTTATGAATGTCCTGGGAGTGATGCAGCCAGCTTCTGACAGAGGAACAAGCAGTATTTTATTTTGCAAGTTCTGCCTCCGGCTGTAAGCAAGGTCTCAGAAGTGACTTTGGCAATGGCTGGGAGGCAGCAGTAGATGAACAGAAATGTACCTTGGAGGTCGTGACTCCTGTTGCCAGCTGGAACTGTCTGCTTGGCAGATCCAGTTTGTAGTGAAGCCGGGAGGACTGGATTTCCCGTCTTCCAGTGTGAGCGGTCATTGGTACCTGGTGGCTTAACAATGTAAAAGGAAGCATTTTCTGTAAATCAGAGGAGTTTATTTACCATTGTAATCAGGTAGTAAAACTGCCTTTTCACATTGCCCCTAGTAGACTTTTTCCCTCTGTTTGTTAACTGAAGCAGCACAGCTAGCATTTGGGACAATATTTTTTTTTTTTTTTGTATGGCAATTTGACAGCTCACCTGATACTCCAGAATGGGGAAGCTTATTGCAGTCCCTAAGAGCTCATTATAAGTCGACTGCTGTTTCGAAGGGCAGATTTCAGCACCTGGTAACGTTACCTTTATTAGCAGAGGTGCAGATAGCACAAGATGTGCATAAACCTTCTGTGACAGAAAAGAGCGGAGGAACGAGGAGGTCCTTTTAGCTGGTACCCTCTGCTTTGTTTCCAGAGTGTCATTTGTCTTTTGGACAGTCTCTGCTATAGTTGTGCTCTCCAGTAAAACACGGGCTTGCAAGTAACTGGGTGTTCAGGTGGAAAGAGCGTAAGAGAAATACCCCATGGTGGTCAAGCTGGAGTGAAAGCACTGCAATACCTCAGACCCTAACTCTCAGATCCAAGGAATGAATAACCAGTGTGTATATAGCTCTGCTGGTTCAGCTCAAACACTTCAGCCCTAAATAAACGATGTCTCCTCTGTATACTGAGAATGCTGAGCCATCCCCTCTTGCTTTGCTGTGCAGCAGTTTGGCTGTTTATGCTCGTAATAATCATCGCGTTGTGCTAATATCTAACTACTGGTCTGGGACCAGGAGTCCTTTGTGCCACTACTTGAACCAACGCAAGGCAGTCCCTGCTCCAGAGGATAAATGCTGAAGCGGTTTGAGGGACAAAAACCTGTTTTGAAAACTGGCTTTAGTTTCACAGGACACATGGCAAGAGATTTATGTACTTAGCTCACAGCTGCTATTTAAAACTTGGGGCTGATATTTTGGTCTTAAAGCAGTGAGCGAGTCTGTCAAATGTCAGTATTTGTATTTGGCAGTAGCTTCTTTTTTTGCCTCCCCCTGCTTCCCCAATCGCATTGGACTCCAAAGAACCCAGCGTTAGGTTCCCTTTCACGTTTTGGTAATTTGTGTTGAAGAGGACAACCTTCGTGCTCTAGAAGTATTTTATTATAGAGCTGCCAACAGCAGTTAAAAGGAGATTGTTGGTTCTGTATGCAAAAGACTAGAGGGCTTCTCTTGGCTTTTAAATGAAGAAGTAGCTCTTACATGTCTAATGCACGCGGCCAGCAGTTAAGTTATCAGTTACAGGCGAGAGAAGTATTTCATTTGAACCAAGCCTAAGTAGTAATGAGCCAGCTTTGATTCTTCAGGAGCTGTCGCATGTCTGCTATACGGTATGTGCCCACTGCTGTTAGAAAACCTGTTTCCATGGATCACAGTACAAACTGCGAGTCACTCCTTGGTGACTCGACAGCGTCCGAGCGCAGAAGGGGGAGCGAAGGGTCGGAGCACGGTGTGATCTGGGCAGCAGGGCTGTTGATGCCCGTAGGTCCGAGGTGAGTGGAAGGTGAGGAGACCACAAACCAGCAGTGTTACAGTAAGTTTTACAACAGCAGGAGGACACAAACGGTGTGTAGGAGTCTGCCTGTGTGGGTTCTGCCTGTTGGTGGAGTTGCCAGACAATCTGGCCTTTCAGCCTGGTGCCTAAAACTGGTATTTTTGTTAGTTGCTTGTTCCCTCTCCTTAATAGTATGTAAGATAGGCCCTCAATGGCAATTTCTACAATTCATATCAGTTTTAATTGCACAAATCTTTGTTTCAATGTATACCCTATAAAATTCAGGTGTACGGGAGACTGTACATTGGAAATTTTTATACCCCTACCTGCTGTGCTGCTTATTGCACTTGCTGTGTGGTACAAACCCCAGGTAACAGATGGGGAGGAATCCGGAGGTGTGAGAGAGAGGGTGGAAGTCCTCTGCTGAGCTAAGGTTTTTGCTGAGGGAAGTGGTACTATGTGTGGGGGTGGTGGCTTTCTTGGAGCTTAAAAAATGTTCCAAGGAAGAGATTCCATTATTGGCTCTGTCGATTCATGTTAGCTCAGCCCTCCCTCAGCCCCCACCTCTCTGGCAGGCAGGGCAGGTCCTTCGCCACCTCCTGCAACTTTTGGCTGGTGGGTAAAGATGGGCAGAAAGATGGCGGGAGCTCAGTTGCCTTCCGTAGCTTGTTGAGGAGCAGTGCAGGGATGCCTCCGGGCTGATAGCTTCACTCTCCCCCTCTTCTCATAGCAGGCTTAAACTCTCACAGCTGACTAAGGCACAATTCCTGCTTATCTCCCTTTGTCCCCTTCCTTCTAGTAAAAAACCCCAAGTTCCCCTTAGCGTTGCTGTATTTAAAACAGCAGTGGAATAAATCCTTAAACACGATGGTATGCCTAGGGTATGCGCTAAGGCTCCAGGGGAGTTGCGGAGGGGAGGCAGGCAGTGCAGGGAGAAACCACTGAGCCACCCCGGCGCTTACCCCGCTTTGCTTCCCCAGGCTTGGCAAACACGGGCAGTCCCTTCTCCGTGCAGCCCGCCTTCCCCAGGGTGCTGAGGGCTGCAGGGTGAAACGAGGACAGAAAGGCAGTGGCAGCTTCTGCCAGGGAGCAAAGGAGAAGGGGAGAAAAAAAACAACCCGACAAACCCCGAACTGCTGTGCTAGGTGCTTTTTGGTGTCCAGGCAGTGGCATTCCTCAAACCGGATGAAATCCCCAACGTGCTGTGTGGTTGCTGTGACACCTGCTCTTACTTATGCCCTGCGTCCATCTCCAGGCGCTGTTTCTATCCCTTCTGGTTCAAGTTTTAATGATTTCATGCTTACTGTTACGTTATGATCCCAGACTGAAGGCTACATGTTGGATCTTTCCCTCGTCTGCCCTAGCTCGTGGCCGTTTATATGTCAGAGTCGCTTTTTTCTTTTCTGTTTGCGGGAGTGAAAGCCTTCACTTGTCCTGGTTGCGTGCGTTTCCATTCACGGACTGAGAGCGGAGTGTAAGTGACAACGGGCTCCCTAGGAGCCATCTCCCTTTCTGGGCTGTTCACTGCACAGCTGTCTGCCGGTGAGAGGGCCCTGCTCTCCTCGGGTCTCGGCAGCCAGGAGACCCGAGGGCAGCCCCACCGGCAGCCCAGCTTCCCCGCTGCACCGCTGTCTGTTCCGCCGTCGCTGTGTCACGTCACGTGCGGCTCACCTCTGGTACCCAGTTACCACTCGCACTTCTAAAAACGGTCAGTTTACTGTCATACCACAAAACACGAGTCTGTAGTTGATTGATCGGTTTGTTTTCTAGTGCTGGTATTTTGTAAGAACAACATGTCCTTTGTCTGTCTTGTACTGGGGAGCCCAAACTGGACCCAGCACTCCAGGTGTGCCTCACCAGTGCTGAGCAGGGTGGGAAGGATCGTCATCTCCCTCGACCTGCTGGAAACGCTCTTCCTAATGCAGCCCCGGGCAGCTTCATCCTCCTTTCCCACAAGGGCACGCTGCTAGCATCTACCAGGAAGCCCAGGTCCTTCCCTGCAGAGCTGCTTCCTAGCCTATCGTACTTAAACAATACACATTCGGCTTTTCCAGGTTGCCTTACTTACTTACTTACAAAATTTGTTCAGTAGCCTGTGCTGCACTTGAAAACAAGTTGCTTGAAGCATGAGAGAAGTAGCTATTTTAAAATAAGTGATGGTTTTGCATGGTTGATGTGGTAGTGCCAAGTTACAGCTGGACAAACAAGCAACTGGTAAAGCACAGGGGCAGCACCAGTTACTGGCCAACAGCCCTTGCCCCGGTCCGGTGCTAAAAAGCAGCAAATGCCAGGACACAGGGTGTTGTCAGCACCGCTGTAGGTGCCCGGTGGTGGTGCAAAGCTGACGGCTTCTGTTGGTGATCTCGGGCTCTGCCTTGACCATAAAGAGTCCTTTGGCTGGAAAGGAATTGTCCTGGGTCATCTTAAAGATGGATGGGAACGAGACATTTTGAGCACCTCACAGGGCCAGGCCTTTTGACCATCAGTCAGCAAGAAACTGGGAGTTGGTGGCTTAGGGGAGGTTCGTGGGTTTTTTGGAAAAAGCGTTCAGAGCACAGGGAGGGTGTGTGTTTGTGACTCCCGGGTAGGTTTAAGCCTGAAAGAAATGTGGCAGTTCCTGGATATGCAGAGTAGCTGAGCAGAAGTTTGGGCAACAATAGATTTTGGGCAGTTGACCCCTTTTACCACTACACAAAAAAAAACCAAACCCAAGCTGTGTGGGGAGGGGGAGGCCTTAGGCTAACTTGTCTTTAACTTAAAACAGTTGCTTCAGGAACTACAACTAAATGATATAAAAACCCCCATAAATCCCTGTGCATGGTGAGTTATTACCACTAAGTCAACTATAAAAGGCTTTTAAATTAACCTGGCCTCTTGTAATGGACTGTTTCATGAGCAGTAGTTAAAAAATGCCACTTTTTTTTGTCGTTGTTTACAAAGCACTGAAGGGCCTTTGCACTTGCTCGTGCTCTTCCAGGCGTGGGGCTGTAGAAAGGAGGCAGAATTCCCGTCCCCTGCCACACCTCGCGGGCGGTTGCGTTAGTACAGCTTGTCACTCGGCTCCTGGGAACCAGGTAACACCAGTGGCCCTAAAGCAAAGCACCCGCCGTTTCCCAGCCAGCCTTGCCGAAGGTTTAACGGGGCTGAACACATCAGGCCTGTGCCTCTCACCCCCATGTTGGTTCAGGCAGCCGCTTCTCTTCCCCGCGGGTGGGAGAGGAGGAGTCTGGCCTGGGTCATTCCTTCACAAAACGCCGCGGCGGGGGAACTTGCGTGATGACCCTTTGCCTCAAAGGTCAGTTACGGTTGAGGCTGCGCTGCTGTAAGGCTGAGAAGGCTGTTAAGTCAAGTCTCTCTCTTTCAGCAATGCTGCACCTGTACAGACCTTCCGTTTCTGTCTGCAAACTGCCTTTGGTTTTTATTTCTGTTGCAGCTTCTGTGGGTGTCAGATGGATGATAGGCGTGACAGAAATTAATAAGGGCTCCGCCTACGGCAACAATGACAACAAGCAGAAGCAAAAGTAGTATCTTCAGAGACTGCTTCAATCCAAAGGGAACAAATGCAACTTCTGAAAACTCAAGTGCGTATCATAGTCCTTCAAGTGAGATCGGAGGAAGCGTAGGATGAGCAATTGCCATGCGTTATCTGAATTTGTGCGCCTGTTACTTTTCTCTGGGGGTTTGGGCTGGATGACACGCTTGAAAGATGCACTCCTTCGTATACTCTCCACAACAGGTTTGCATTTGTTCGGTTGGTTTGTTTTCCTACAAAGTGTCTTAAGTTTTGATGAAAAAAAAAAAAAAAGAATAAATTCCAGTATGCTTGTATGGTGAGACTCTAGCTGGAAACTAACTGGAAGTGCAGCCTTTATCTTTCTTAACTTGTTCTAAGGAACGGATTAATGTCAGAAGATTGTTATAAGATGATTAAAATTGATAGTTGTGTAGATCACATGTTAACAGTTTAACAACCATAATCTGTCAATGTTTAAATACTGTAAGATGCTCTGCTTGGTTATACCAGTATTGGACTGAAGCAGCTCCACTGAACTGGCAGAATTGTAGTAGAGTTTTTCTACATCTAGAACTTACTCCCACAGCGTGTGCCACACAGGCCCTTTAAAACAAGGGCCAACTTTGTTAGATCTGAGCCTTGCAGTGGCATAACCCAGGGCAGAATTTGGCCTAGTGGCCTGAACAGAGCTATGTTACCCACTGCCACATCTTTCCCCAGGCAATACATTGGAGGGATTAGCCAAAACCTGTAATTCTTCTGAGAGAAAATGCCATTTATAGGCTGGAAAAACCGAGGTGATCAAGTTCCTTTCAGCTTTAAATACTGATTAAAATTCTAGGCCTTCCTAACAGTGGTGGAAATGGAACAACTGGGTATGCTGTAACGAAGTAATGCAAAGCCTGCATTAAAAGTTATGCCCCGCACCCATAGTGTTGTGATCCCAATTAATCTGCTTGTCTGTCTTTTCTGATAAATTAGTTTCCCTGGTGCCTCGTAAGAGTCAGCCTGAGGTAATAAGGTAACTTATCTTTTGCTTTTCTTTGGGGGAGAAGAGGGGAAGTAGGACGGAGACTGAGGACAGTGGTATGGCTTAGAGTTGTTTTTATGGCTGTCTGGACTTGTTTTGACACCCCTCTGAATTAAACAAAACTAGAATCAAGCTCCTTGGGAAAACAGGGTTGCTCAGGCAGCCTCCTCTTGTTCTTAAGCTTCAAGGGTTAAGGATATGCAAGTTAACTAAAAAGAGCTTGTTTAAAAAAAAAAAAAAAAGGGAAACAGAAAAGAGGGGACTTCCAACTACCAGCAATTATGACTGAAAAACCCCCCATCTGTTAAAATCTAAAGATACTGATGCTGAGCAGTGGGGCTGATGATTGGCACTTTCAATGACAGTACCTTTTCACTGCACAGAGGGGACTATAAACTGTGGCAGTCTGGGGTCAAAGACCCCCTCTAGAGAAGAAAGTGAGCAGTCTTAGTTCTTAGCAGCTGGAATAAAAAACATTTCTCTCTTCCTGTAACAAAACTGAGGCCAGAAGAAACAGGGGCTTAATGCAAGATGGTATGAATCATGCCATGAAATGGGCATTTGCTGTTCAGTACCTCAGACCATCTAGAAACCAGTCTTTTTAATATGCAGCCCCAAGAGTGCAGGTGGAGTAGTGCTTTTTTAGCATGGGGCAGTAAGTGAAGTTTTTTTGGAGAGTGGAGGCAGTGAAACACCCTGGGAAGGAAGGAATAGGCCTTGGGAAGTGGGAGGGACTAGTTTTGGGGACTTTTTCTCCCCTTCCCCCTGCCCTGCCCATCCCTATGCTCTGAAGGCTTCTGGAATAGGGTGGATGATGTCATGAACATAACCATGGGCTTGAGTGTTGTTTTTCCAACACACGAAATCGACCCTGAGGTCAGAAACTTACTACTGCCAAGCTTACAAAGCTATTCTTTTAATGAAGCACAGGCCCTGCACTGTCTGCTAAAACAATCTTAACAGTGGAAAACTGACTATTAGAACCTGTAGCAGGGTTCTGGTTACGGCGTCAGGCATGGTAATGAGCCAGACCTGAAGACGCGTGACACAAGCCCAACTCTCTCCAAGCTGGCTCGGTACTGTAAACCTGACCCAGCAGGTACAGGGCTCTTCGGGGTGGCAGAACAACCCCTGGCTGCAGGTGTCAGTAGTTCTGAGCAGCAAATACATACTCATGTAGTGACAAGAGACTAGCTCTTTTGGCTTTTTAAAGAGCCACTGCTGGAACATGCTGGTAGGGAGACACTTAGTTACCATTCCTTAGGAACCTCGGTCTTTCCCCTCCGACTGCATGCCATGCCACTTCTCATACCCAGTTCCCTGGGACCAACCCTTAGAACAGGCTGAGGGCCACACACCCCACTCCTGGATCCGTCCACCTAAGCACTTCTAGATGTCCTGGTGCACAAGGACTGCACCACTGGGCCCTTCCAGCGTTCACTGGCAAACAGAGAAAGCTTAATGGTACTTGCCAAAGTTAAACTCGTCCTGTTCACTGTATTAAAAGAATGACGTATGTCATTAGGAAGCAGTGTTTGCCCCTCATCCCCACAAGCAACTTGTATGTTCTACAACTGCCTTAACAAAAGTAGTCTTAACGTTTGTTTATACAAAAATAAAAGTATAAAAAGCTGATGTGCTTTGTGATTGACTTTTCTTGCGCTCAGCAACAACCAACGAGTAGCAGTTTACTTCTTGTCACCTTTACCCTGACTCCTAAAAGCTGTCTGCAGTTCCTGTCTGCGTACAAGGGCACCTGAAACAAGGCAAAGGAGGACACAAACCCCTCGGCGACTTCTGGTATACCACAAAGTGAAGCTCACAGCAGGCCAGGGCAGGGATTCCACCTCAGGTACTTTCATAGTCCACGACACCATCCTTCCTCTCCTACCATAACTGAAAAAAAATAAAGAACCGAAGAGAACGAAAAGTCTTTGTTTAAATTCAGCATTGTATTTTTGAGAGCCTAGATACACTGCATGGGTGACCAGCACAGCCAGGCCCATGCTTTTCTAGATTTAAATGTCAGATTTCATGACCCCTTCTCAACAGCTCACCCAGCTGCTGAAAGCTACTCTGCACCCGTAACGAACCAAGGATGTGTGGAGTAAGAGGCAAGACAGGACTTTAGAATAAAGCCAAATATTAAAAGCAAGTTCTCTATAAGAAGTAGGTTAGTTACCCATTTTAAGGTCTAAAGCCATAACAGGAATATGTAAACTTGCACTCATGCTTACAAGTCAAAGTTTTAAGTAGTTGTCTGGTTGTAATAGCAGAAGTCAAACAAAATACTCTAACTAACTAGATCAACTAGGGTTGCAGAGTGCTTCCTCTAATGGCCCTTCTAACCTCACTCCATTTTCTGAAACTGATGACAGGGCGGGGGGGGGGTATGTCAGTGAGGAAATCAAAGTCCAGGATCCAAAAATCAGTTTTAAAAAGCTTAACAGTAAGTAAGTTCTTGGTTTTGCCAAGCGGAACACAAGAACAATCTTAACCGAGTCTCCTCTCGGCCACAGAAATGCCATGCAGCCCACTCCCTGGGTGCAGTACTTGCATTCAAGAAGAAAGTTATTTCAGCCCACGACGCTCATTATCCCACATATAACGGGTAGCATGCGGAATTGCACATATCACCTTTTTCCCCTCAGGAGAGGATGAAGGGGGTGACCTTAATTCTATTATCACTTGTGGAAGAAGCACCTTATGCTGCCCATCTTGAACTTGACAAAACATTGACTATTGCAATAAGAGACGCTTATTCCAGTTAGTTAGGTTAGCTTAGCAGTCTTAAACAAGCCTTGCAAAAAAAGGTTAAAATGTGACATGAGCCCACCTGTTTCTTTTCCAAGCAAAAACGCTTCACCAACAACTCCTAAAATAAACCATTTATTGAGAAAAAACTTTTTTCAAAATTTCATTAATCAATCAGCCTTGTGCATAACAAATCTGAAGCGCGCCAAAAACAAATAAACAAAAAAACCCCAGTAAAAGTTCACAGTCAGTGCACTCAACAAACGGATTAAAAAACAAGGTCCATAACGCCCGATAACACTACAGCATTTTTCTGAACCTAAGGAGTTCAAAAATACTACATATTAACATTACAGTTCTCAATCAAATGAGAAACAGAAAGAACAAAAAAAAAGGTATGGTCCATATACAGTAGTAATGGCACTTTCACTGAAACATGCAGCTTCTTCCAACTTGCGGACACTGTCACGTGAGCAACATGTGCCAAGTAAAACATATACAGGAGCAGCAGAGAAAGTGACGCTCGTCACTTGTGCAGTCTTCATAAGTTCAACTTTTATACTGTTTCTCAGCACAGTCTTTATGTAAATATTACATACAGTAGTGATTAAAAGGTATCTTGCCAGAATAAAAAAAGGCCAGAGATTGAGTAACTTCATTCTTCATCTGTGCAAACCTGTGAAGGGGACAAAAGGCAATTAAATCAATTGTCTCCCTACTGCAGCACGAACGTGACAAGTTTCTTCAGCACCTTCACTGAACATCTTTGAAGCGTTCTTCTTTCTCCCTTGTTACGCAGATAATGAATTACAAGTGTTTGTCTGCGAATGCATGGTGACAGTGGAAACACCAGTAACTCTCGCGTGCCTAAAGAAGCGTTCGGCCTCTGTGATGGACGGGATCTGGCTACCGTGGCACTGATGAGAGGGACGGGTATGATGATCCCAAACAACTTTATGCTGGGAAAATGGGACAGAATTTGAGAACCTCCTCTTCTCCTACTTCTTCAAAAAAGAAGTTAGTTACTAATACACCTAAATTTGTAGCTGTGAATATTTGCCTATTCTTAAGCAAAGAATCAAACCATAGTTCACGCAAGAACTGCAGACTGTTACGCCAGTTGCCAGATAAACGTTCAATATGAACTTAACGTTAAGCACGGACTTAAAGGCAGACCCTTGCACTGAAGGCCGGTAGAGTTCTCAAGCATGCGCTTGTTTCACTTTTATACGGAGGGACCCGTATCTCTACACTATAGAAGCCTGTGCATATGTACTCGCCGAAGTTTTTGGCACAGGGCCCTCCAGATCCAATTAACTACCAGCGAGTTGAAGCTTGACAAGTCTTTTTAACATAAAGATAACGCACCTCAGAACAGCAGTGAAAGTTCATTGCATGGCACACACCAGGTTCTTTTAGTCAAATGTGTTGCTAGCGACATCACGCGTGCTTCTGAAAAGTTGCCAAACCTCGTTTTTCTGGACAGCATCAACTTGATACCAGCCTCCCACCGTGATACAAAGCCCTGCGGCATAGCTGCAAACGATGAAGCCAACTAAAAGCCATTTCCAATTCCCACCTACAGTCTTTGTAGCCAAAGCCGTGAGACAAACCTTGACAAAAGGATGATCGAGGAGCTGGCTGGCCGTCCACCTCATCTTTGGGTCACTTTCCAGGCAGTGGCAAAGGAAGTCTTTCCCTTCTGGGCTCACTTTGTCAGGAATAGGAGGTTTATGACCCATCCCCACTTTATACATGATCTGGAAGTTGTGCTCATATTCGTGCCAAGGCCTCTGCAACAGGTAACAGCATTGCGAAGCGCAAGGTTTAGCGAGAAACTTGCTATCCCACAGCGCATGTTTCTGTACCCCAGGAAATTAAAAACCACCCCAGTACTCACAGACTTCGGTGTGACAAATTGCTGGGAGCGGGACCAGAATTTGCCGCGAAACTGCCAAGAACAGTTTGCACTCATTCAGTACGTGAAACATCCCTACCTTGCCGGTGACCATCTCTATAACAACACAGCCCAGGCTCCAGATGTCTGCTGCACGTCCGTGCCCTTCTCCTTTAGCTCTAGTAATTACTTCTGGAGCCATGTATGCTTTGAAACAACACAGATGATGTCATCAGTTCATACAGCAGAAGGAACAGTAAGTGATTAACTGGGCAAACCAAATGCTTTTTAATACATCTGTAATCAATTACTACTCAGCTTCTCTTGCTAAGTTTTAGTCATTTGCTGGCTTCTTGTTCTTTGACATATTTGCAGCATAACTGTCTTTCAGATTGAAAAGGGATAGTGAAAATGCTGGTACAGTATATGCTTTCGGGGTTTTTTTAAATAGAATAAGCAGCTGTTCAGCAAGAACAGCACTGTTTCAGTCAGGCTGCAGAGAAAGATACAACCCCAGAAAACACAAGCTCCAGCATCTTTATAGTTACCAGACAAATACAATTTTACCTCTCCAGTTACATCATTCACCAACTGTTCGGCTTCTGGATGTAAAGTACGTCAAACTAGCTAAGGTAAAATCAGGTTTCCCTGAAACACATCCTTTTACTCCAGCCCAGACTCTGGCAGAGGTATCTTCTTTTACGGTAACTAAGACAAGTATCTGCCCAGCACAGGCTTCCTTACCTGCAGTCCCCAAAGTACTGTTCACTTCTCCAGGCATTGTCTGGGTGTTGTTCTTCAGTTTCACTGAGCAGCCAAAGTCTCCTAATTTAATCAGTCCAGATGAAGTAAGAAAGATGTTCGCCCCTAGGAAACATAAGGAAAAACAGTAACACTTGTTAAACTACAGCTGAATTAAGGAATGAGGGCTTCTCGATATACTCTCGGAAGTTACGCAGTCAGTAATAGCCGAATTTGCGCTTAGATCTTTACCTGTGGATTAAGCGCAGAATATGACAGCATTAGAGATGCTCCCCAAAGGGAGCGTTACCATCAGCCAATGGGATTTTTGGTGGGTTCGTGTTAACACTAAGTGTACTGGAAGTTGACAACAAGAAGTGTTCAAAACACAAAGCAGTACGGCAGGCAAACTCATCAGCTTTCCATACATGCTCGTTATGAGAAATGACTCTCCAGGAATTTATGAATTCCAGTGCTTATCCTTGCGAGTGTCGCACTGCAAAAAAACCCCACCCGTCCTTTAGGAGCTTCCAGGCAGAGGCCATTGCTGCGTACCTCCCAGCAGCCATCTCTTCAGTTCTGCTGAGTCAAGGCAGATGATCTCGTCGTACAGCTGTGTCGTCACGGCCAACCTTCAAAATGGAGCTTATAGCATTTTCTTACATGTACGACCAAACGCCCACTGCTATTGTGCTCTACTTCCAAAAGAATTTCTGGAGGAGGGCTACTGTTACAGTAGCTGGCTACACTGCCAGCCTACACTAGAAAAAAAATCCCCCCTAGAGTAGTTGAACATCTCCATGGGGAATCTGCAGTTGGCTTCAAGTCACTTGCTCTCCAACAACACTGCAAAATAAGCCAAGTGGTTTTGATAACCAGCGGTTTCCTTTCATTCAACATCCTGCCAAAACACGTGTTGAGAGCCAACAGAAAACAGGTAGAGCAGAAGGATCTCACTATACATGTCAGTCCGAATCCCGGATTCAGCAAGTACCACAATGAAACCACAAGCGGGTTGCAAGAGTCACCTGGCAGAAACACAGCTTCAGCTGTGCTCTCTCTTGAGGAAAGAAGAATGGTTTGCACAGAACAAAAGTGCCTGCCTACTCCAGGAGTAGGCAAATGCTGGGGACTCAGTTACACATAGCCTTTTCCCATGTCACACAGAAGATTCCTTCAAAAATGGCTCATCTGAAGACAACCTTCAAAAGTTTCTCACTTCTGTTCCACCTTGAACACAGGTCAGTGCAGGAATTCTTGGCTGCTCCTCCTTTGTGTTATGTTCTCTTAGTTAATGACTTTTTCCAGTTAGCTTGGGCATCCCCAAGGTATTAATGGAAAATAAAAAGAATCATCAAAAAGCTCAAGTCAAAAAAAGGCAGTGCAGATCAATGATGCCAAAACCCTGCCCGTTTCTCAAAGGGCTTCTCTAACTGCTATGAGACTGCTCGATAACTAAAGCAAGATTTATTTAGTCCGAGAGGTGTCGCACAGAACTGCACTAGGAAAGTGGGAGAGAAATCATTAACAGAAATAAATTCCAACCTTTAATTACTGTAAACCTTTTACAAGTTCTGAAAGAAGAATTGCCTTTCAGTGAATGCAACTCTTTGGCACATTGTGTCCGTGAGTTTTCCACTCCTGGCATTCAGGTGCCTGCACATACTCAGGATCAGAACTCTTTGACTGGATTCTGCAGTTTGCCATCAGAGGGACATACGCGTCCAGAGTCGCCCTGCAATCACGGGCACCTGTAACAGGGCTGGGTAGACCATCCCTCAGCTCCCCGAATGAAAGAGGATCCAGAAACACACCAAAGCAGTACAAGAAGGCAGCTCGATGGAACGCTAAATAAGGGCAGTGCATTAGAAGAGCGACAGTTATTCTATCAGCGACTTTTTCCTTTGACCTACTGCCCACAGCTTTTCTTTTTCTAATGATTTTCAAGCATTATCTGTCATATTGAAAGTAGGTGCACTTAGCAGAGCACACAAAGAGCTTAGGAAAAACCGCGATCAGTAGCAAACACTTCTACAAGGATGTTTTGGAAACTTACGTTCCAGTTTCTCAAGAAAGCGACATGCAAATTTCATGGAAGGCTACAAAGTGGTTTCTGGCTGCTGCAGTGGGTGGAAACTGCAGAGCTGAAGTGCAGCCATCTCTCTTCTGACTGAATCTAAAGCTATTGTGATAGTTCGGTTTCATACAGCTCAGAACCTACTTACAAGGCCTTTCAACCTAAAGTTTGTCCCTTTAAAAACAAAAGTGATGACAATTTAGCATAAACGTTACTGTGAAAGCTACTGTGAGCCCCTGTCCTCAAAGCACCTGGAACTGTCAAACAGAACAAAGCAATGAACCAAAGTCTCACCACGAAGAAAAAGA
This sequence comes from Sagittarius serpentarius, assembly GCA_034782735.1. Classification (NCBI taxonomy): domain Eukaryota; kingdom Metazoa; phylum Chordata; class Aves; order Accipitriformes; family Sagittariidae; genus Sagittarius; species Sagittarius serpentarius. The sequence continues at coordinate 36,208,044 of JAVKLA010000081.1, read as the reverse complement.
CAGCACTTGAAGGCTCGTGTTGCTGACATTTTCTGTCAGCTGAATCAGGCTTCCGCTGATGCGTTGTCTGCTGGAGCCTCTGTTTTGCAAGACGCTTGGTTTCTGCTTCAGAGACCAAGACCAAACTCTAGAAGGAGTCTTTAAAAAGGGTCTCCTTGTTAAGACGAAATCTGCACAGAATCCAGCAGGACCTGGGCAAGGGAACAGGAGACGCAAGGGCAGTACTTTGAGGGTGCTAGATGCTTTTTACCTTTGACAGTTAATGTCACTGGGAACGTAACAAAATTCCTACCATATCTGCATGGTTAATAAGCAAAATAAAACCAGAGACCATGGCTAAAACAGCAAAAAGGCACAACACACCCATCTGTTCCTTCTCTTCTCCTACACATAACGCTATCAAAAGCATCTTCATTGGATGCACTTGGCAGAGGCAACAGGTAGCCCAGTTCTGCACAGCCCTACTGCCATTTGTACCCCGAGACCTTCTGGGCAGACTGCAAACAAAGAGCAAATGTCAAAACCCGCTAGAGAAAACAACAGCTATGGTCCAAAGCATTTAAACTGAAGTTTCACGCCCTGTAACTCTGTGCCAAGTCAGCCCTGTATTAAGTGCAGTAAAAACCGCACTACTGTGACATTCCAAAGGTGCTGCTGTAAATACTGCGAGTCCGAGGAGCAGTACCGAAAGCCCCGCTAAAGACTGTGGCATAATTCCACCAAGAGGGGCAGCTCATAGACATTCCTCAGCCAGTACTTAAGCAGTGCAGCAGCCAAATTCATTCAAGAAACAAGCAGCCCAAACGCTACCCTTTGATGAGAAAAATCAGCTTTAGCATCCTCTTTCACTTTAGAAAGCATGACACATGCCCGTAGTCTCCTGTTGAACAGCCTTCTGTCTCCCCATGAATGGCCTTCCTTCCCCTGTGCTCATCATGAAGACGTGGAGGCAGGAATAGCAGAAATTTTGAGAGCTATAAACAAAGTTAACAACCGTTAACACTTTAATGAAGACTTCCTGGCCTTGAGCATCTCATTCACAGGTTTCTGATTTACTGAAGCTTCACATACAATCCCTTCCTTTTCTGTATTCATTCTGAAAACACGCGCAGTCCGAGTACTCTTCAGGAATATGCCCTTCCCTCCCAGAGAGAAAGCAGCAAGCATGCCATCAGCGATTAATTCTTGTCAATTCAGCACTTGCGAGACCACACTTGAAATGCTGTGTCTTGTTTTTGGGCTCCCCAGTACAAGACAGACACTGATATACTGGCAGAAACCCAGCAGAAGGGCATCAAGATGGTCAGAGACCTGGTGCACACAGCGTACACGGAGAGGCTGACAGATGTGTTTGTTTGGCTTGAAGAAGGGAAGACTGGAGGAGTATGTGTGTGGTGGGGGGAATTTATTGCTGGTTTCGGCTGTGTAATGGGAGGATATCAGGAAGATGGAAACAGACCTTTTCCTCAAAGGCACACTGTGAAAGGATATGGAACAACGGACACAAACAGCAACTTCTGCAAATTCCAGGGAGGAATCAGGAAAAAGTTTTTCACAATGGGGATAGGTCAGTCATCGGGATGGGAGCCCAGAGAAAAGGGAATCTCCATCCCTGGAGATACTCACAACTCAACAGAATAAGGTCCTCAGCAGTCTGATCTAATTTGACATTCGATCTGATACTGAGGTTGGCCCTGTTTTGAACAGAAGGCTCAGCCAGAGATGTCCAGAGACTCCCTTCACCATTAAATATTCTATCATTCTCGATCACCGAGCAGAACAGCTTCCTTGCAAAAAGCGAAGTAATTGTAACTGAGGAATCTGGGCTTAGCCACAGGGGTTAAAATCCAATACCCAGGACAGAGATAAAAAACAAAATAAAAACCACCAAACTACCCCAGAAGACTTAATCACCTGCTACACACTAGACCAACTACTTTACACATTGATGCAGACTAATCAAAACCAGTGCAGCCAAGTGTAACAACCAGCCAACACCACCCTCAGTTTGCTCTCACAGTCATGGGTTGAAAAAGGATTCACGGCAGCTGTGTCTGGCTTTGTCTTTTACACTCATAGAACCAGGTGCCGTAACAGCATCTGAAGGACAATGGTGACACTAGTGCACACTGCTAACCAAAAGACTCAATTTTTGAGCACAAGGTACTTGCAGACACCAACTGCACGACACGCATAAACAGTTACTCTAAGAATTGGTTATCTGCTGCTGAAAGAACCAGATCCACAGCGATGTTGAGCAAACTGGCCACGAGAGTGTGATCTGACAGTGAGAGTTCCATAGGAAAGCAGTTTTACCAGTCCGAATGACGGATTATCGTTCTTCCCTATCAGAAAAGCAAGAGTACCTGAGTACATAAGAGCTAGAAGTAAAACCAGAGTTTTCTTTACTGCTGTTAGCCTGAAAACTTGGGGATGCAATGTTAGCATAAAAGGAGACAGACAGCAAGAGCCTTCCAATGTAACAACAGGCACCCTTTATAAAAATACTCTCTGTGGTCTGTCTTTGTATTCTGTCATTAAGTTTCAGGAAGGTCTATACATAGATATGTCTACAGTGATCCTCTGCTTATAGCTGCTGTTGTTCTCAAGGAACAGCCCAATATTTGCTACAAGGAACCTGTTGCAACAGCAATGACCTCAGATAACATAGCAGTACAGTTCTGTTACACAGCTCTTCTCACTTCACTGCATTTCCCTGATGAGAGGAAGACCTATTTGGAAACATATCCAGAAATCAGCCATGACATACAGCAGCACAAAAGAAATCCCTGTCAGCCAGCCTTGGATTTTGATCACAAGCAGCTTCCAGGAGAGCGTAATCCAGCTAAGCAGAACCTGGATATGGAACGATCAAGTAAAGGGCAAGGTGGGCACTGTGAAAAGCACGGAGGGAAATCCACAACTGGAGAGAAACCTTTGGTCAGGAAGGAGAACCAGAAAAGGCAAGATTGCTGGGGAATGGGAGTGAGGGAAAGTGTTTTCTAGGAAAAAAAGCCAAAACTGACTCAAGAGTGGCCTACCTGGGTGGGAGGCCTCTGGATCGTAGATAGTTCTTTTCCCAAATGAGAAGCACGAGGCCAAAGGACCAAGAGCAACTGGGAACCTCCTACACTGCTGCGGTGATTCAAAACCCTGTGAGCAAGAGGGACATAGAAACCCAGCATCGTTGGGTTGCACTGCCTTGTCATAAAATGAGCATTTGCAGGGCATATTGTGTGCATTGTTTCCCCTACCTTCTGTTAAGTCGCTGCCATAGGTGAGCAAAATATGCCAGACTAACAAAAAACAAGATAACTAGACATGGAGGATGTTCTTGGAAGGCGCAGGAAAAGAAAAATGAATGTGAAATGCGGACTGACACTGGGTGCCTTAAGCAAATGCCAAAACCAACCCCCCCCTTCAGTTACTGTAGTTCCAGTCTGCTCATTTCGTAAGCAAAAGCTGAGAACCAGGCATGAGTAGATAAATGTATGGCAAAACCCCCCACTAGATAAGTAATTTTACCATATCCCTTTAACTTCTTTTAACAAGGCTTTTATTACTATGTTTAATCAACCATTCGTCTGAAATCCTAACACTCTTCTGGAAAAGGGGAATCACAAGGAAAAGTTCTGATGAACAACTCTAGCACTGTTCACTGCTTGTCAGCTCCCAGAAAAGACCACTGTTTCTTGCATAGATGAGAAGAACACGAGCATTACATAACTCAGTATATTAGTACTAGAAATAAAAGGACCAAAATTTGAGTTTGGATGAATGCCCAACAATCTTAACCTCTACAGAAAGTATATAAATCACGGGCAGAATTTAGGAGTTTGCAATGCCAACTGTGAACATTTTGTATGTTCTGCACTTAAAAAGGAGCATGTAACTAGCCAACAAGTTGTAAATTGAAAAATGAGTGGCTTTGTACACTTAATAGCTGTAGAGATAACGTGCGCTAAATCTGCAGATATGTCCCCCATCAGTCCCCCCCACCCCACCCCCACCCCCATCTACAACACCGAAACCACATTACCTTTTATGGTTAACATTACCTTTAATGTCTCGATGAACAATACCATGTTCGTGTAGTACATTGATAGCAATCGTGATTTGCTTTGAGTAGAGCCTAATGACATGCTCCTGAAGGCCCAGTTTTGATACCTCCTCCAGAGTGCCCTCATCGCAGTACTCCATGAAGATGTACATTTCTTCCTGTCGTGGGAACCAAACCAGATTTCATTGGTTTCATTTTTTTAAATTATTTTATTTTTTTAAACACTCAATTAGGATCAAGTTTTCCTTCCATCCTTCATTGTTTGTGAAAAGAGAAATGGAAGTACCATGTAATGTTCAAATGGAAGTACCTCTTACCATGGAATATCTAATAAATCATCTCTTCAGAACTCTGTTCTCTCGGGTATGCTTCAACCTAATATATTCTATTGCACAGCTATGGAAAATCCCTGCCATGTGTCTATCTGCGTCATTTGTAGGTAACTGATACTATTTGGTATAAAATACATTACTTTGGCATCAGCCAAAAAGCACTTTGGAAATCTTGTAGGTATATAATGCAGAAATACAAAAAGATCCTTTGCATATTTAGAAAAAAGGTAAAATGTTTTGGGCTTGTGGTTGTTGGGTTTTTTTTTTCCTCTCTCCTAGTTCCTGCAATATCATGTGTTGATTTCTTGGCGAGGGCAAGTTTTTTGTTCTTGTCTGTGGCTTGAACAAGCATGCCAACTCTTAACTCACTTTAAGGAAAAGTTAGGTTCTTGTTCCCTTTCTCTGTCTCCAAGCCCAGCCAATTTCAGCCACACTTAATTAATACAAAAAGACAGCAAAGACACTAAGCTCTTCAAACTAGCTGAGAAACGAAAGACACAGTGGCACAGACACCCAAAGCTGTGTCCCCGAGTAAATAAATGCAGGCAGAAAGCAGCCTCTGTCCCCTTCTAAACCAGCAATGGGTCAGCAAATCAACCCATTCCTAACAAGCAAATCAGTCAAAACCACACACCGCTTTCCAGCCAGATGCCAGGCGTCCTGTTCCCTGCCCACCTCACTGGGTAGAGATACAGGAAGGACCCGAGACTCACAGGGGGAGGTGGGAAGGGCACGTGGGAAGCAGAGAGTAATAAAAAGTAAGGTATCTCGGCACGCAATGCCAGAATCGACTCCGTAAGAAAACCAGGCTTCATCAGTTCTGCTGCTCAAGCAAGAAAACTCCTTTTTCCTTCTGAAGAGATGCTAGCTGAATTCCAACAGATCTGCTTCCTTAAGATACTTGTCTGGCATCAAGATTTGAATGCCAGCACAAATTTTTTCCAGGAATCAACAAGATACTGGTACCACCTTTGCTGCTACCAGTGAAGGGTTCTAGGCTCTCTAGTCTTTATCTACACACAAAAGTTACCATACCACGTATGGCACAGCTTGCTTTTAGAGCAGTTAGAAAGAGTAGCAGCATACAATAGCTCCAGCATTACTCACTCTGTTCACTTATTGCGAACCTTCTCTGTTTATGTACCAGTTCCAAAAAAATTTCTCCAAACTACATTTCAGAGACCTCAGCAATCAGAGTGAAAAAGACACACTGCAATTCACAGCGATATCCAGACAATTAAGCTAAACTAGAATGTTCTCAAGTAAAACCTCCATGATCCAAAGCTTCTTAAAATTTTCTCTCTGCCCTACAAAAAAGCCCCAATAATTTATGTTTTCTTACCCTATGGAGCTCCACACCAAAATAACGAACAAGATTAGGGTGTTTGATGCCTTCAAAAATCTTCAGTTCATCTGCTGTTTCTTTGATGGTTTTGTGATCATTAGGTTGAAATCTTATCTGCAAGAAAGATTCTTCATTATTTTGCCACTATTTCAAATTACTAAGAAACAAAAAACAACAAAAAAAACCCAACCCCACCCAAAAAGGAATAAACCCCAAAAACCAAACAGCCCATCCTAAACCCAAACACAAATCAAGAAAACAGCTGAACTGCTTTTTTTTTTTTCTTCTTTTTTTAAAAACAGCATCATCACACAAAAAACCACAGGACACCATCCCCTCCATCCCCAAACTTAAAAAAAAAAGAACATCAAACTACTTTTGGAAAATTACATACAAATATGATGATTTATAAACTTTAAAAGAGCAAAATGCTATTAGTTAAATGTATAAATACACACATGTGTGCACATATATATCTCTTCCGAGCTTGCCTTCTAGCTTAAACGTGGTAGATAGACACAGTACAAGAGAATCTGAAAGTAACATCAGTGAGAGCTATCATTCAAGAAAGACTAGTTGCCAGGTACTTCATCAACGGAGATTCTAAGGGATTTCTTTGAGGGGTTTCTTCATTGAGAATAAGGCAGCTGCAAGGAAAAGGTGTGGCATGGAACAAATATAATCGCAAAGGTTTTGATGAAAGAAACAGGTTTTCATTAGTTCTCCTACAATATGCCGTGATGGATTTTTCATGGAGGAAAAAAATATCAAGTCTTCCGACAAATGGATTTAAAGCTTCTGTTCACTCAAAGATAAGCAAAATGCACAGCAAGTTATGGAAGATGCTACTTTTACCATACCGGTAGAAAGCAGAAACTTTATTAATTGAGTAAGGGCAACTGCTAGAGAAATAAATGCACATATTTTACCTTTGGTTGCTAGGATGTTGTGATTGTTTTGTTCTGTATAACAATTCCAGGACACAGTTTGTACTCAAACAGTGGTAAAATTAAATACATGGAGATTACAAAAAGGTGCCAAATGACGTTCAAGCGTTTTTATGTATTTCCTAACACTTCAAAGTTGCAATACCATGTATCTGTAGTAAAGCTTGTCCACTGTAATTTGCAGAGATTTTAACGACACTGTAGTTAAGACAGTAAAGTCTGAAGAAGTCTCAGGGGCATGGGCAATACAATGTTTTTAACCAGTTTAAAAATAAGTCTTCTCCCAAGGTACTCTTAAGGTAATCCAGAAAAGCCTTTTATTTGGAAGATGCAAACAGTTTGCATTTAAGCCCACAGTGGGGAGGCGGGGGATGTTTCCTGGTGAAATAATTCCGAAAGTTAAAAATACTACAGGAAAAGGCAGCATACTGTGTATTTACCCTACCGGTGAAGTGCCTGTCAAACAAGGTCCATTTCACTTATCTGGACTTCTGCTAAAGAGCGCACACTTGCTAATCTGTAAAAAGGACCTGCGTCCAGAAAGCAACTTGAATTCCAAAACCAGAGCGTGCTACCGATGGGGGGGGGGCGGGGGAAATGTTGTTTCATCGGGAGGTGAAAAAAACCCAAAGAACACCACCACAAAACCAACAACAACAAAATTTCAAGTGCTGGTATTAGTCAGTGAATGTCTATGGTACAGGAAGTTAAGCACAAGCCCAGTCTTGCTTTCCCACACCTTTGAGATCACATACGTATTGTGCGTGTGGAAGAACTGGCTCATAAAGTGTAACTGCTCCAGCGTCAAATGGCTACTGGCATGGTAACTGTTGTGAACAGTTGATGCTCGCAGTTGTCTGAAGACTTAGAAATGCAATAAAACTAAACAATACAACTATTTTAAAAAACAAGGTGCTGTAGGGAAAACGGATCTCTACACCTACACAGCTTTACTTACTTCTATCCTGAAAATCAAATTTTCTGTACCCGCCAGGTTAGTCAACAGTTTTGTGACTCAGCCTAGCTCACTTAAACTACAGGAGAAGCTGAAAAACGTCTATGTGACACTTCCTATCTTTTTCTCTAAGAAATGAAGAAAAAAGGAATAAAATGTGAGATGAAATACTGCAAAGTAAGTTTGTGTACAGTCTTCACTAATCAGAAAACTCCTTCCAAAATAATTTAAGATCTCTTAATGGATCTCACACATATTAAGCAAGGATTCATTAACTTCACAACATCCCTACGAGGTTAGCAAAAAAACATTATCCATTTTACATACATTTAAACTGAAAGTTGTAAACTGAAAGGAAAAAGCTTAAGCAACTTAAGGAGGAACAAGTGATAACAGCACATGTGGCTACGTGAAGAAACAATTTGTCTTCCCATCCTTTCCCAGTTGGCTAACAAGAGTGTCCAGAAATCCTTAATGCCTGCCAAGTCCTGCACATTTGGTTTGGAAAAAAAACCCAAGGGCAGCAGTGATTCTTGTATACAGAGTACTCACTTCCTTCATAGCCATCAGCTCTCCAGTGTCAACACTGATACAGGTATAGACCTTCCCATACTGGCCTTCACCTGCGGAATTAAAATAAAGTAAGAAAAATTAGTTACACTATATTCAATAAGCAACATGGACATCAAATGCAGTAAGAAAACATCACTGAAAACTGAGCTTGCCAAGGTTAATTACCTTTATTTTCATTTAAAATTACAGGTAGCTTTTAACCTCTAACACCTAATACTACATTCATAGTCCTGAATTCATGCTGATTAAAAAGTAGAAACATTACATTAACAGGCTGACCTGAAAGAAAACTTCTCATGAATATGAGGATTTTCCCCACAAATCCCAAGGCAGAGGAGAAACAATGATCATATGGGGGAAACAACAACAATATTGGTGAATCAAACAAATCCTAAAGTTTGTGCTCATTTCCATTCATATTTCTGGTTCTTCCAAAAGCAGAACTCAAACATTTTTTAGGGTTAAACACATGCAGGAATCGCAGGATCATGCCTAAGTAACTGTCCTAACCAAACCCTTCTCCTTTGTTTCTTGTTATTTATTTGACCAGTGAAAACTTCACTGAAGTTCTACATAAAGGAAATTCTAGCTGCAACAGCATTTTAACATTCTGATTTCGGTAAAGCTGATACTACCTATGGAGAGACCCAAGATTTCAAAAGATAGTCTTAGATTTCCTTCAAAAATACTAAGCTTGGTATTTTAGCCTGATAAATGAAGGTATAATGAACGTACCAATTTTGTTTCCCCTCTGCCACTTGAAAGTCACTTTTCTCAAACCTACATGCATGACATTATCGTAAGATTTCGGTGTGTCACAAACTTGGCCAATGATGTTCTTCCTCCTCATCTCTCTGTATCTCCTTTCTTCAAACAACTGAACAGACTTTTGAACAGCTTCAATCGGTGCTTGCTTGGAAGCAGTGTCTAAAAAGAGCGATGAACAATTTCCTTGATTGAGAAATATTTGCTGTGTTTATATTTCGTTACCTTTTGATATCACGTAAAGTGACCTGAGTTAGAAGACAACTATTTTCTGAATCTAATTTAAGGTGTAGGAAAAGAATAAAACATTTTAGCAATCACATATGAAACTATCACTTATGAATCACATATGAAACTAAAGTAAAACGAGAATACTAGTACTTTTCTCATCATCTCTTACTTGATTCAAGGAAATTAAATGTATGAAATGCAACGCACTTGTCTGCATTTCGCCTGTAACTAACCACGGATACTGGAAATACGTTATGGTCATTAAGAGCACGAAGGAAAGGAAGACAGGTAAAGTTTTGCTCTACAGAGATATGACAGGTTTCATGGAAAACTCATAGCATCTGTTATTTCAAAGATTTAGAGGTATTAGATTACTCCAGCTTTCCAGTCTTATCAGGAAACAGAATGCTAGTGAGGCCGGAAGAAATCTCAGGGTGGCATTAATTTCTCCCCTCCTTGTAAAGCGCAAAAATTACACATCTGTCACTGCTGACAGACAGTAGTCTAACCTGTTTCTAACAGCCTCCAAAAGCTAGAGATACCCTTACTCCCAAATGATACCGTCTACTGCCCACCTATAATTAATACTACTTCATCTTCACTAAATCTGCCTCGCTGTAGTTTTAAAACCAAAATCTTTGTCTTATTCACAGCGGGCAGTAAAACCAGCTCCCACTGCAGTAGTCTTCTACAAATTTTCAAGTTTTCCCTCATTCTTCTTTTGTAGTTTAAACAAACTCAATTCCTTCAGTGTTTATGTTCCAAACAGAAAATAAGCCTTCTAGATTTCAAAAGAAAATTTTGCTGTTCTCCCTGTATTCTGAGCCACATAATGAGAGACCAGTTTTTATGTGACAGAAAACTTTCCTCTAATGTTTCAGGAGGTTCCACCCTGCCAGAATATATGCAAGCAAGCTACATGTATATATATATCTGTACAGTACAGGAGTCTCAGAAGTAATCAAGTTACTGTAAGCTTCATGAAAATAAGCAGCAGGACAGAGAGGAAAGGGCCCCATAATAGCCTTGAATTTGGGAAACAGTGTAGGATGACATGCTGTTAGACACCCAAAATAAGGAAATCTGACACTTGGGAAGTGAGGAAGTGCTTCCTACTGTCATGCAATTCATAACTGGGCACTGAATAGGGACAGCAAACTTCCCCAATTCCTACAGTAATAAATGTACTGATTTTGTAGAACACTGCTTGTATCTTTCAGAAACCGAAAAGATGTAACTTTTATGAAGTTTAATTACTCCTACCCCAGAGAGTACACCTTGTGATTTTGTTAGCAGTATCTTCTATCTGCAATCAGGATTTTATTTTTTTCATAGAATCATAGAATGGCTTGGGCTGGAAGGGACCCTCAAAGGTCATCAAGTCCCCTTCCTGTGTACAAAGCTGTGAAAACCTCTTCACAATCAGCATTATTACAGCACTAGTTTAATAGACAGTACATTACCATGACTCCTAAACACCTACCTTTGGTCTGGTTGATTAAAGTTCTGAGCTCCCAACTCCGCCGGGATGAGCCACTTGAATCTCCTTTTGGGTACGATGGTTCTGGAGAAATAATACTGTGAGCACAAAAGTGGCTTTATCTCATATTAAGGATTATGCCACTATATTCAGCAGAAACTGAGATCTTACATATCAGGACTAATACAACCTAGAAGTGTATGAGGCAACCATATAGCAACGTATGCTCTTGAATTCAAAAATGACTTGTCTTTAGAAAATAAATTATGAAAGCTATTCTGAAATAGGATTTAATTTATACAGGAACAGAGAACTCCTTCCACAATTGAGGGAAGCACTTCAAATCAGGGCACTCAGAATCAAATATGTAAGAAATCTGCAGGAAAACACTCTTCTAAGGTTCCTTAGAAAAAGACCTATATTCATTCCAACCTAAGCCAGTTCCCCATTCCTACAGATACATAAAAAAGGGAATAAGCATGAGAGAGACAGTATTTGCAACACCTGCTTAAAAAAACAAACCAAAAGAATCCCCCACACCTCTTAGTATAAATTTTTAAGCCATTTCTTTCTTCGAAATGCACCTCATTTTGCAGGATGACCACAATATCAATTCTACTTCACCTGGGATTTTGTACCTCATTTTAATTTGCACAGACCACACTACCTTAGCAATCAATGTTTCAAGGTAGTTGTTGTAATAAATACCATATACAGGGGCTGGGGAAACCTGAAGGAGGAGCCCTGACCGGGACATCAAGTCACACACCCTGTCCCTTCTTCCAGGATTCAAATAACAGCAAGTATCTGTAAGATGAATACTTGCAGTGGTAGTTAAAAAACAGGACAGAAAACTCCTCACTGTCCTGATGGGTCCAGTTCATACCTCATTAACAGCATTTAGAAATTTACTATCGAACAGGGTATATAATTCAGTGATCACGTCACTCGTTTCATTTTGAACACTAACTTAGTAAGACAGCAGGAAATTCCTTCAGGTACAATTCGGAAACAATATGAAAGGCAAGAGAATTAGTGGGTATGTCTGAAAACAGAAGAACTTACTCTGACAATATAAGCCTAAAAGTTAAAAATCTAAGATTTTTTAATGGGAAAAGGTGAAAAAAAATTTTGGAAAGGGTAAGAACTGGGAACAGAGAGAAATGCGTTAATGACATAAATCATCTGCACATCCAGGTCACAATCTGTTACTGTGGCAATCACCTTCTCGCTCTTCAGTGGGACTGGAGTGCCGACTAAGGGATCTGAACTGCAACTCTGCTGCTATTGAAGCCAGTCGATCATTTTCAGGGACACTGGAACCCCTGTTAAAAAGAGCCATTGTACTAATTAACTTAGCATTGCACTAAATAACTGCTAGTGACACTTTAACTGGAGTTTTAAAGAGAAAGAACCTCTGAAGCCTAGGACATGAACCATGAAAGTAACATGAAAGAAAAACTGATGCCGAGAGGGAAACTGAAAACCCTTTCTATGCTCGTTTCCCCCAAATGAAGACTCTTTACATAATTTTAGTTATGCCAGTCTATGAAAAAACCCTACGCTTCAAAAGCATAAAGTACTCAAAACTGTTACTTGCCCATAACAGAATCCATTTTAATGACTTGTTACATACTACTAAGACAGCTGCTGCTGCAGGATGCAGCTGGTGCCAGGTTTGATATACCATCAGCAGTGATTTAGCTGGGTGATAACGTGAGCCACGTTATGAGATGAAGGGTGGTAACTGAATTCATATGCTCCTAGCACGCTGCAAATACAGTCACAGTCCATAGTCATTAAGTCAAAACTAGTGGGAAGAGCCAGAAGCTGGCTGACAGGAAGGACAGCGTTAAATGACAGCAGCTTGACCGCTTGGAGGCCCTCTTCCAGACAGCACAGAGTAGAATTAGACACCTCAGAATGAGACCTAGATGAATACGCATGCTGAGAGAAATGAGTCTTAGATCCTTAAGGCTTCACACACCTTTCCCCAGCCCAAGACACTGATCAATCCACCCATGGTTTAGAGCCATAAATACTTCATGACAGTCTTTCCACAATAACTCCCTTTTGGACAAGGCTGCCTTTCAATTTTTAAAGCATGATGGGGAAGAGCTGCAACCGATGCCTCCTTTGACATAATGCTTTAGGGGTACGAGCTAAAAACTAGTGGAAAGCGAGGAACATTGTTAAATCCTTCAATGAAAGCTAACAACCACAAAAATATGAAAGATACACAAAGACACAATCTTCACAATCTTGAGAACAGAAGCCAAAAGCCAAAGACACCCTATTCCCACGCACGTGTTCTCAATACAATCTTCGATTTGCACTCTCTACTACTGCCAACTAGAATGTTTAAGTTTGAGAAGGAACTGAAACTGAGCAAGTGAAAACCCTCCTCAGTAGAAATCTTCAGGAAGCTGAGGTTTTAATCAGCAAGAAGGCTGAGGTTTTTCTCAGCACATACAGAGCAACAATTCTAGATGCACAAAGAGCTTAAAACCAAGCAAAGCTAAACCACCTCTAAAACGAGGCAGCAGCTGGACAGAGGACCTTAAGTACCACAGCTTTGAATGCAAGTGTCTAAAATCCATTTCGGGCCCATCTTAGCCACCCAGATCTTTTACTGTACGCACTCTTTCTGGATGCAAACATGTTATTAGGCAAAGAAAAAAAAGCAAAAGAGAGATGACTTGCTAAACTTCTGCTCCAGTCCTGCATAAATATAAAATGATGAGTAATTCCAGCTAGCTCAGAAATTAAACATTTATAAAGGTCATTAGTATGAACACAGTGTAAATGTATAACCATCAGAAAGCTCAATGTAAACAACCAGATATTGCTGCTTTGGATTTTACTTTCTAGTTATATTAAACTAATTTATTTTTTTTTTTAAAGAAAAACTTCAACAGAACTATGGTGGCATTTGTGCACTACGCACTGCCTAATACAGCTGATTTATCAAGTTCCTACATTCAATTTTTTATAGATATTTAATGCCTACAATCATGTCATAAATCTCTAAAGACTTTCTGGAAAGTGTACAAAGTTCCTGTGCTATTCCAGCAGCTAGACCTCACACTTCTTGCATACAAAACCACAAAACACCTTCTTGATCCAATAGATTCCAGTTCTGGATTGGAGCACAAATAAATTAACTCCATAATTAAAGACTGCAATATATTAAAGTTTGCAAGTTTCTTTTAACTATCTTAAAAACAGAAATTTGATATAAATATATTACATGGTAATATTTTGCCTTCCTCAATAAACAAAACCCCTCAAAAACCCCAAGAGCCTCCAAAACTCTCTCTCTGCTCCAATGTTTTTCTTCAGATTCTTCCTAGGTAATACAGGGGGTTAAACAATGCTACTTAAACAATGCTACTTAAACAATGCTACTTAAAAATCCAGGCAGTGCCTAAAAAAAATCATGGGATATTTTACTAACAACCATCAGAAAAGTAAAAACTGAGAGCTCTAAGAAAAATATGAGCCTTTGAAAAACAGGCCTAGGCAATTCGACTAAAATGCTGCATTCACATCAACTTCTATGTTACAACCCACGAAAGTATTATGCATTTGATTGCAACTAAGAAGTAGAATTCTCATTTCTTGTCTTCCTAATGACTATCTTCTTGAACTAGAAGAAACTGTCAAAATGCCAACCTTCACACTTTTACCAATATTTGTGTAGGACATACATGCAGAAAACGTTAAAAGAATATACCACTGTATTCAAGTCTGTCAAATTATAAACCTGACAGTTGCATTGAGTGGTGGTATAAATCACAACAAAGCCTACAGGTATTAAAAACTAGCCTCCTATCTCCCTCTTGAAAAAATTAAATAACTTCAAAGATACGCCTTGGCTCAAAGTGCTGTACATGTTCTAGAAAAAAATCCCCTTCGCACATTTGTGTAAAGACTAATTATCAAATAAACAAGTTCTGCATTTTCAAAATCATAATTACTAATTAACCATCACCCTGTCAGCTTATAAAGCTGCCAGAACCTCTTAGTGAAAATTTTCTAGAACGTTACTTACTTGAAAAGGCCTTTTCAAGCACACAGTGCTGCAGGCTACTGCCTACTCTGTCTTTTCAACAAGGGGGTTAAAACAGAAGCATGAAGGATATACAATAAACATATGTAGTTTGAATGACAAAAATTCAGCATGTAGTTTCAACCAAAAAAAGAGCCCAGGCTCACAAGCTGTACATCTAGAGGCTACTGTAGGTGCGAGTCACATCTTATCATTAAAATAAACTGAAAAGACTTGCCGGAAAGATTTTACATGAAAAGTGGCAACTGAATTCCCTCTTAACACCTTAACGCATGCTTCTGCTGCGCATCTGGTAACAAATCTACAAACCATGATGGTTTGCTGGCTAACAACTGAAAATTATTTATTAAAAAAAAAAAATCAGTAATTCGTAATCAAGTCACATCTAAATTCACTTTGGTCACCATCTATCTGTTGTTCCTTCACTACCTGTTCTTTCTTTTCTCTACAGCTGTGTGATACAGTCAGATCATGTATCTCCATTCATACGCATCTCTTGTAGAAGAGAGCTTTTGGTACTCTGCAGTAGAAATGAGAATGCAGAAAGCTATTTATAAACCCTAAGATAATATCATGGTGTGAACAGCAGGATTTTCACAGTCAGGGGGGCGGCGGGGGGAAGAGTAAATTTAGAGAACCTGGGAGACATGTCAATGGTCTGACTGTGGTATGAGAAGAAGGAACACCAGCAGTCTGAAACGTAACAGCCAAATCAGAGGCCAAAAAGCAAGAAAGATACTAACACAGGTTTGCCAAAAAATTAACTCGTGACCTCTGCAAACAGATGATACAGGTACGGTTTCTGCTACATATCCTGATACAGGAACGGTTTCTTTCATATTGTTTATTCTGCACAACCCTAAGAAGACAAAGGTGTAGCAAGAAAAAAAAATCCCTCCTGAAATCTTATGTCTTTAATTCTGTTTGCCACTATATAGTATTTCAAAATATATATGGCAGACAATAACAATACCAAAACTGTTAGCTAACAAAACAAAACAAAAAAAAACCACAAAAAACCCCCTTTGGGCTTATTTGCACGTTACAGTCATCTTAGCACAAAGTGTTAGTTATCAATACTAATTATTTAGTAAAGTTATACCGATGAACTGACTGGCATATGTTAATTTCATGGACATTTTTACTGAGGAAATTTGTAATCTGTCTCAGAACCGCATGCTTTAACTACCATATCGTTCAAACATTTTAAATTTGAACGCGGTCTTATTATCTAAGACATAAGATTTTGCTCAAGTCAAACATGAATGACAGAGCCAGTGGAAGACACGATGGGACGGAAAAGCACGGTGCAAATGATCTACTAGGATGCAAGTACGCGGAAACAGTTATATGGGTGATGTAAGTAGAATGAGGCTGCTATGTCATGGAGCGGAGCTACCTGGTATCATTTGCACTGCTGACAGGTTTGGGTTGAGCTGAGTCGCTACCGACGGGAGCGGGGCGACTGACAGCAACGCTGCAATGGTTCCGTGCATCACAAGGGAGACTCCGCGTGCTGTGGCAAGAAGAAAAACTTAGGAAACAGTTTTAAAAAAAAAAAAAAAAAAAGTATGGATTTGAAAGTTTATTTTAAAAATAAAATTTTGAAGTGTGCATAACGAGGCCTGATTTTAAAAGTTTTTCAAGTACATAAAGACTTTTATGTGGAATAATTCTGGGTCTCAGAAGCTTCAGGGGCTGTCAATTTGTACAATAATAATCTTCAAAATAAAAATCTCCAAATCTTTAGAGTAGTACTAGATTCTGCCAACAGCTAAGCAACTTCCAAAAAAAAAAAATTAAAAAAAATCGAGTGTAAAGTTTGACAGTGTACTGATCTTCTTGAAAAATAAGGCCCTCTGTGTAAAATTATGTATGGTAAAGTTTATTTAGAAATTTTTAAAAACTACTTTTGCATTAATTCTCATGTCAACTCTTCCAAAGGGAAGCAAAACCATCCATTGTTTTAAGCTTCTTCACAGCAGGTTGGTAATGATGCAGAAATGCCACCATATTCCAGAATGCTAAATTTTTAATTCTTATCTATGCTAAACTACAGAAAGCACTGTCATGGGCATGTATGCAGACATTCAAAGTGGGGCTGGAGATAAACGTGTTGTTAATGAACAGTTTTCACTGAATTAAAGCTTGTTACAGTGAAACATAGTTTTCAGGAAAGACAAAGGGGATAAGAATGACTTCAAAGCAGAGAAAGCATGCACCAATAAAAACTGTAAAATAGGGGGGGAGGCAGGGAGGGCGAAAAAGAAACTATAGTCCTTAAAAGCACATCCATAAAATTCGGATCACTAACGTGCTAATTTTTTCTACCTGCTTCGCCCTCAACAGGAAAGCGAAGGTGTTCCAGTTACTGACAGTCGGCACAGCCAAGAGAGGATAAACCACTTTAGAACTCTGTACTAATGCTAAATACCTGAAGCCTTCAGGTGTGGGGATGATGAGATGAGGATTTGGTGGATCACTATGGCACCGAGGTACTTTTACAGGACGGGGACTGTTTCGATGAATAGCTGCAAACAGAAAAGGTAGCACATTTACTCACACGTCAGAAAAACTCCGTTGGGGCCATTTCAAGACACAAAATTACAACAAATTCCTATTTTACAGTGTTAAGTGTGAACTGGCACATATTTTCTTATCCTTTAAGAAAAATCCAAATTATTCCAATTTTAAATACATCAGTTGTATGTAATAATATTATTCATATTATTGTATCATAGAACTCATCTGTAAAATAATGAAAACTCAGAGAATTAAAAACTAGCAATTAGAAGATGTGTACTTACTTCACTAAAACTACATCTTCATTATTTCAACTTCACAGATTAAAGATGATTTGTTATCTTATTGCAAAATAAATATTAACAAATCAAATAATAATTAAAAAAGCAAACAGCATTATCTTGTTCCTTTTGCATCAGATTTAGTTTTCTCAGACAATAACAGAAAGCAGAAGGAGCTGGGGAAAGAACCCACATACGACAGTTTTACCCATACTAATGCCCCCCCGTGACAGTCTGCCCCAAGGAAGTGGTAGAAAAGGGACAGGGTCAAACCTAAATGAGCCATCACTGTCCTCATGCCTAGCTTGTTCAGTGCCCTTAAGAGAAGTCTGAAGCGTCTTCCTGTGCCCTCAGCCCCTCCTTAATTAGCCAGAAAAACGTCACATCGCAAGACAGCGAAACAGGAGTCGGTGCTTTCTGCCAGGCCTTATTTGCGCTACCAGGGCAACTAAAAGATGCCAGGGCCCGGTGTTAATTGTCCTGTTGTTAATTCGCAAGGACACAAGCAGAAGACCCAGAAGGCAGAACCGAACCCACTTGGGTAGACGCAGGCTGTTTCACAAAGCAAAAAGACAGGATAAAACGCCAGGAGAAGTCCCCAGCTACCTGCCTACAGGCAGCAGCGTGAACACAACTGGGTCCTCAGCTTTGGGAAAACGGGTAAAGATCACAGTGGGTTTAAGTCCTTCAACATGCAGATAGAACTAGGAATTCTTATTTTTCTCCTAACAAGGAGAGAGAAAGGGCTATCTGCAATACCTGCAGCCAGGATACAGTTTATGTTTAGTGATGGTTATTTCACACCTACTAAAGTTTCAGCCTGCTGTTCCAGTCTGCACCACGCATCTGTGTCATCCCCTCCCCATGCCTCACAGCCAAAAACTGTCAAGCAATTTAGTCTGATCTGCTGTGTCTGCAATAGCATTTATAAGAGTTTCAGTACTTTGGGATCATCATGCTACTGACTTACCTAAAATGGGCCCGCCTCTGAACAACAGTACCAAAAGTGAATGTACAGGTTTTACATCACAGTACAGAATTTGGCTAAAATTCATTTTAGACTATGCTTCTTTCCAAAGGATTGGACTGACTTTCATTGTGAAAGGTTTCTCAGCTATAAGAGTTTCTCATCAAAATTACATCAAAACTCAAACTTCCCTGAAATACTGAAAAACCTCCTCTTGCCTGAGTCAAATTACCCTCCCTTCATGTCTTCTGCCATCAACCCTGTCCAGGAAGCGGACTTCAGGAGAAAGAAAAGACGACGACGTGCTATTTTGAAAGTTAAACCAGTCAATGGACTTGGGAGGAAGAAGAGAGAAACAGTGCTGAGAAAGAGATACGTAAAAGGGAAACACAGCTGAGGAAACATCCTTTTCTCAAGATAAACAATGAAATATGGTGATTTCACTCTAAGGCCAAAGCTATTTTTTACACTATGACAAATTTTGTGATACTGGAGAACTATTTCCCACCGCTCTACAATCAAGCCGCCAGGTACAACTTCTCTGTACGTCAATAATATAAAGTCCGTCAGAAGTGTAAATATCTGCAGTGCCACAATGAAATTTTGGGAGAGGAAGCTCTAACTGCCTCCTTAAAGTTATAATCACTTCTTTACCCAACCTTTAAAAATCACAATCCTTTTCCAGAAGATCTGCAAGACCTCACCAGAATTCAAGGACAAAATCAGCATAAAGCATCCGTAAAGCTTTTAAATTTCTCGAGTAAAACCACCATGTATTTACACTTTGTCAGGCAATAATGGTTCACATCAACAATCACAAAAAGCTTCAAAATACTTTTATTGGCATTTTTAGCATTTTAAAATTACTTTACAATCAAAATTCTGTAAGAAGAGCAGCAAAGCCCCAGAACAAATGCCAGTAACTTCTGCCTTACCAAGGTACAAACCTGTAACAGGACTGTGAGGTTTTCCAATAACATGGCCAATGCACTCATTCATCAGTGCTTGTAAACTCTAGAAAAGACAAACAGAAAAAGCTGTGATGTTTTATGTTAAAAGAGAGTTGATAGTCATATGGTAAAGCTCACAGTAATAAAATGACACTAGTTAAATATGTAATCTGTCAAGTAAGCACCTCTACATTCTATCAATTATATTCAACTTTTGGATCCACACTAGGGTTTTGACTTCATTGATTATTTTTTTTTAAAGTGAGGAAGTCTTAGTCTTGTCTTGCCTTTTGACCTTGTCAAAATTAGGTAACTATACGAACTCAACAATGGTATATCATAAAGAACATTTCATAATATAAAGCTAGTGAAACTTAAAAATATCTATTGTTAATGAAATTAAAAATCAAAATTGCTGGAAAACACTACAACCACCTCCTCTACCCTCCCCCTCCCCACCCCAAGGAGAAACACCCCAAAAAATTGGGTGAGAGTATGATGGCCTGAACCACAAATCAAAAGTCTGTAAAACAACAAATATGAAGCACTGCATATTAAAAGAAATTCGCTTTCATATCCACCCTTGAAGTCAGCAAAACTTTCGTGAAAGGGTGTTTAATAGTTAAACCACTGAACTGGGGCTCAGGCAATCTGAGCTTAACTACTAGGTGTACTATTCACTGTGTATGTAAACCTTGGAGAAGTTATTAAATCTTCCTCTGGTTCAATTTACTTGTCAGAACACCAGGTATAAAGCATGTCTTCACAACAAAGAATTAAAATTAAGTTCTTTGGTATAGCTGCTATGAAGGCCGCTTCTATATACCAGTCATTCAGACTAGTCAAAATCTCTTCCAGAAATTAAAAAACTTAGTGAAGACCAGGAACTTGAAGCTAGACTAACAAAAAAAGAATTATTAAATTCAAGGGGTGGAGGGTAGGGGTGATGGGGGAGTGTTTAGCCTGGGATTGGCATATTTTACCAACCCAGTCTGAGCTAGAACCTCAGATTCCAATCTAGAGCTTTAAATCTAGACCGTCATTCTTCTGTGACATCAGGAATTACCTAAATAAGAGATGAGGATTGACACAGGCATTTCTAGGCAAAATGCTGTCACCTGGTGACCTGTGTTATATAGGAGTCAGACTAATCAAAGTGACTGCAAGTGATGCTCTCCAAAACTGAAATCCAGTTTAAGCAAGCAGAAGTTCAGAAATGCAGTTAAGGTTTTGGGTTCCACTTGTTCAAAGTCTATTTTACAAACTGTGTTAAAGTGAAAAAATAAAGTTGAGGGGCTACTTCCTAAAGCTAAAGTATCAGCGTATTTCAAATACAAGCTTAACTCTGTCATTTAGGCAGACAACCCTTTCCCAGCAACACACATGTGGTATGGGACTAAGACATAACTTACTTGAGAGCTCTTGATAAAAATATATCTGAAAAAAGACTGAAGTGTATCGTTTCTGTATTACAAAAGATTAATGTGGTTGGCATTTCATAACACATCTTGAAATTAATAAAAATCAGAGATGCTGACACTCACATTCTGCTATTTTGTGGCAACTGTGCTTTCACTTCTCTGTAGTACTGTACCAAGATCAGAGAAATAAATTCTCAGAATTTTATTTCCACAGGAAAAAGAGGAAGGCAGAGCACACAAAAAAGCCAGTTTTAGTCTACTATTTTTGTCACAGTAAAAACACAAGAAAGATACTTTACAGTCTGTTTCATGTTGGCACAATTTGAAGAAATACCTTTAAACGATTGTGATTTTGCATTCATACCCATAAATGAACTCTAGGTGCTAACTAAGCCTCAGAAGCTTATATTCAGAAATTTATTATGACAACTATAAATTGTAACTCTGCAGAAAAGCTGCCATCAACTTTCCCAAGAGACAAAGGGAGACAGCCTCCCAAGACAGTACCAGCAACTTGTCAGCAGTTTGCAAACATTAATGCCAATGGTCACAAACACACTCTGTTCAGAATCTTACAAACTGCAGAGATTATCAACATCAACAGTTCTATACAACAGCAACTGTTTCAGAACAGCATCTGTATTCAGATATCGTTTTATAAAAAACATCCCTGAAAACATATATTGATAGCTTCACACGCATTTAGAAATAAACAGCAAGCAGAATAACTTATTCCATACCAAGAAGTCATCTTCTGGGAGAGCTGAAATAAATGCTGGCTCAATGGCTTGAAGAAAATCAAAACCTTGAGTTGCCCACCTATCTCAAAGAAAAAGAAAAGACAGAAAATGAATGGCTCTTCAGCTAAAGCCATCATAAGAGCTTCAACAACATCCAAGAACAGTAAATGGCAGTTAATTATTTTTCCTCTGGAAAATATGGTAAAATCTTTGTAAGACAACGGATTAATATACAAGAGGTAAAATATTTAACTTGTACTAATATTTGCCCACTTACATTCAGATAAAGTCTGATTATAGCAAGGACACTGCCAAATAAAGTGAGCAGGCCATGCTATATATCTCAACCCATACATGCGCTATCTTCAGCAACAGTATCATCAATTCACTCATAAGACATTTCAGAGCAACAAGCCAAACCACTATGTTTCCTGCCTAAATTCTCCTTTCTGAAACGAGATCAAAAGAGTACAAATGATTTCATGACTATCTGATCAGCAGTAACCAGGCATCAGTGGTTTCAGGGCCTAGACTGGTAAAGTAAAACAAATAAAGTAACTTGTCTAAAGTGTGTTGTGTCTTCAGCCACCTGCTCTCCCTCCACTGCCTCCTCTTAGGTCTACTAGAATTAGCAGCTGCAACCTACAAAATATAAGTAGAATCACAGGATATCCTGACTTGGAAGAGCCCCACGAGGATCACAGGAGTCCAACTCCTGACTCCACACAGGGCAACCTAAAAGTTAAACCGTATATTTAAGAGCATTGTCCAAATGCCTCTTGAACACCGACAGGCCTGGGGCCATGACCACTCTCCTGGGGATCTTGTTCCAGCGCTTGACCACGCTCTCAGTGAAGAACTTTTTCCTAATATCCAACCTGAACTTCCCCTAACACAGCTTTAAGCCATTCCCTCCCAACAGAAGGAAGAGATCAGCACCTCCCTCTCCACTTCCCCTCGTGACTAAGTTGTAGATAGCAATGAGGTCACCCCTCAGTCTCTTCTTCTCTAAGCTGAGCAAACCTAGTATCCTCAACGACTCCTCATTAAGTCTTGCCCGCTAGTCCTTTCACCATCTTCGTTGCCCTTCTTTAGGCACACTTTAATATTTTTACATCCTTCTTACATTGTGGAGCCCAAAAGGGCAAAAAGTACTCACGGGGAGGCTGCGCCAATGCTAAGTACGGTGGGACAATCACTTCTTTCAACCGCTTAGCTATACTGTGCCTAATGCACCCCAGGATACGGTTGGCCCTTTTTGCCATCAGGGCACATTGTCAACTCACACAGAGCTTACCATCAACCAGAATCCCGAGATCCCTTTCTGCAGGGCTGCACTCCAACCTCTTGGCCCCTGATCTATACGTATATCCAGGATTACACCATCCCAGGTACAAAATCTGGCATTTGTCCTTGTTAAATTTTATAGAGTTGGTGATTGCCCAGCACTCATAATCTATCAAGTTCACTCTAAGGCCTCTGTACCCTCAAGGGAGTCAACAGCTCCTCCTCATTTAGTATCACTGGCAAACTTACTTAGTATGTACTCAACTCCTGTGTCCAGATCATCAATAAAAACTGGCCCTAAAATTGAGCCCCAGTGACTGGCTGCCAGCCAGATGTTACCCCACTTACCCTAACTTTTTGAGTCTAACCCTTCAGCCAATTGTTCACCCATCATATTGCGCACGTGTCTAGCTGTATGCTGGACATTTTGTCCAGAAGGATATTGTGAGAAACAGTATCAAAAGCTTTGTTAAAATATTAAAAAAAAAAAAAACAAAACCAACCACATCCACTGCCTTCTCTTTGTTCACTAGGTGGGTAACCTTGTCATAAAAGGATATTTAGTAAGGCACGGCTTGCCCTCCATGAACCCATGTTGACTTTGATTGATGACTACACTGTCTCTGAAATGTTTTTCAATAAATCCCAGAATAATCTTCTCCATAATTTTACCAGGACCTGAAGTGAGACTGACAGGCCTATAATTACCAGGGTCTCCCTTCTTGCCCTTCTTGAAACTGGAGTAACATTTGTTAGCTTCCAGTCAAGAGGGACCTCTCCAGATTCCCAAGACCGCTGATAAGTAACTGAGAGAGGTCTCACAATAACATCGGCCAACTTCTTCAGTACCTTAGAAGGAATTCCATCAGGCCCCATAGACTTGTGTGCATTCCATTGCAGCAGCAAATCAGCACAAGTTGAAAGTCAACTGGGAGCTAATCATTCCCCCAGTTGTAGTCCTCCAGCCCAGAGCTCCAGGGGTCCCAGGGCCCATCCTTTGTGTTAAAGACAGAGGCAAAGGTAGCATTAAATGTCTCTGCTTTATCTTTGTCCCTATTTGTGAGGTGACCAATTTCATCAAGTAATGGACCAATGTTGTCTTAAGTCCTCCTTTTGCTGTTAACACACTTAAAAAAGCCTTTTAAGATGTTTTGGTGTTTGGTTTGGGTTTTGGCGGTGGGGGGGTGTTTCCTTTTGTTTTTTTAAGATTAGCACAGCAAGCTAACTAGCCTATCCACACATGGTTCAGTCTACCCACTCTTTCCTCCTCTCCTTCCAGCAATCAGAAGAAACCACTTCCAGGACACAGGGATCAGCCCTGTACTTTAAGGAAACAAAGGAAACAAAAGTGTCACTGATGTGTAATCTGCTAGCACAGATCAATATAAGGCAGATATTTTAATGCAAAAGAATTCTATTAAATTTCTTGTATGCCAGCTGCAAAAAGATGCAAAACCACCTAAATAAAGCAAGTAACGGTATCATTCTGCTTGAGCCAGTTTCTCAGTTCCTGTTTACACCCTCAAAGTGATGTAACTTAATTTTTTCATTAGTGCCCAGCAGCAGAGTTTCATAGCACCAACTGTAAGCACAATTTGAGACCGCTGTGCACAACACTACCGTCAACAAAGTACTTAGGACTACAACAGAAAACATCCACAAATGCATCCATTACTGCAATCATAAAACTGAAGTTTTCAGCAGAGTCAAAACACTTCTTCCTCGGCTGTGGGCCATACTTTAGATGCTTTCAGAAAGGACTAACAGAAGGAATTCTATAGGAGGCTAAAGCTTCCATACATACATCGTTTCCACAACTGGCACAAAACAATACTGCTTTCTCTGTAGAATACCCAAAGAATGACTGTTGCATATTCTGCAATCTTTACTGACTCCTGATCACATAGCACTTTTGTCCCAACCTAATGACCCTTATCTGAAGTCTTTTAATCATCTGGGACCAACAACCTCCACTTTTTCTTCCCATTTTCTGTCAGCTAACATGAGGCAAAATGTTCCACAAAATCTTCTGCTAAGCAGCTGGAGTGTTCATTTGGCTTCATGCATTCACTATGCAAATTACTTTGAAAATTTAAGAGCCAGAAGCATCAATAGTTCAGAGAAACTACTTCTAAACAACAAAGCATTATTCACAGTGTGAAAAGTCCTGCATGGTACTTAAACACAAACTACTATGGCACTAACAAGTTGGCTGTTACCTGGGTCGAGTGCCTCGGCCACTCTCACATTTTGTTAGCACATAATTCATCCATTTTCTGGCAAAGCTGATATATTTGTCTCCAATTTTCTGCCTGAATTCTCCAGACATCAGACGAACAACTTCTTTATGGTACTGCAAGAAACTAAAGATTACTTTCCACGTACTAATAAAAAGAACAGAAATACCATTTGCAATATCCACTGGAGTATTTGCAGGCTAACAAATCTTTACAGTATGGTAACAGTCACACCCTGTTCTTAGACAAAGTGATTTTATGCAAGCAGTTGCATATTTACAGAAAAAAAACACATGAAAAAGTATATGATACAAAATGTGTGGTAGTGAGAGGCAGCACTTGAGCCCTATTGCATTCCTGTGTGTACAGCAGCATGTACTAATGTTTAACAGTGTACACATCATTTCAGAAACATCCTGCACAAATGCTCAGTTCTGTAATCAGAGATTGAACCGCAAAGCAGTGTTTATTTTTAGTTATATTGCAGGTAACATTAGGGGATAAAGGAGTTCATATATGTACATTTAAAAAAATTAAACAAATACCAGCTGGTTTTTAGAAGATTATCTTCAGAAGCATGTTAGGGTATGATACAATCTTAAAAAAATTTTACAAAGTTCACAGGAATCAAATACGGAAACAGTATACTAAAAGCATCTGAACATGACATTTCCTCATCAGCGCTCTAAGGAAGGCACTCAAAAGCTAATGCACTGCATCAAAGAACCACCAAACTTTGAAAGAATGGCTCATATTACAGTATTACACTATTCTAGGCTGAAAAACTGTAAGAAGCCAAGTTTCACAGTGATATTCAGTATCAAAGGATATTTCTGATTTCATCTAAAATGCTGCCAAGTAGCACAGCCTACAAGGCTACACCTGAAATCATCAAGTTCTTAAAGCTTTTTAGAGCCCCAGACATTGCTAATTGGAGTCTGAATTTAACAGATCTATCTGTTCTTTTTCAATCATTTTCACATAACATTTCTGCAGCAACACATTCTTACAATGTTCTGCTAGAATTCTTCATATTTTCATGGAGTTATAGTTACTTTATTTGCACCAGTGCAAAACCAGAAATTTCAATTGGTTCTTACCAAAACTACGAGACAAATGTGTCACTAAGTTTTTGTCTCCTTACCTCAAACCCAAAATTATAGCCCTGAATCATGGCTTCCCGGTAGTATTGCTGCAAAGTGGCAGATTCAGATTCATCAACTTCAGCATCAAACTCAGATGTGAACATGTGATCAACTCTATCAATGGCACTGCTTATCTTATTGCATAGCTGTAATGCATCACTCTGAGTAACAACAACAAAAAGGGATGGAGTGGCATCAAATTATTATTTATATTCTACAGTTGATAAGACTAAGGCAAACATTAATCTAACATTTACTTTATTTTCAGTGGCTCTGTAGTTTAATGCCATCACAAAACAAACACTTTCCAGCAGTTGAACTAATCAAGTCTTACAATTAACTGAAGTACTGTAATTAATTTTCTTTGCTTGAGTGAGATTAACTTTAAAAACCAAAGGGGGGGGGGGGACGGACACCAACCAACCAACCAAAACCACTCAACCAAAAAGAGAAAATGAGTTTTCCTATCTAAAATGCAACCAAGCTTTTGGTTGTATTTCCACCGTGGTATCTGGACACAGTTTCTATTGAACTCAGGGGGAAATGTAGAGATCTGATATTGCAACTTCAGCCTAAGAAATCTTCGCTTTTCTGGGTCTTCCGAAAAACCAACCAAACAATAACCACCAAAGAAAACCCTCATCCAACAAAACCACCACCACAAAAAGAAAAACCACACCAAAAACAAGCACAAAAAAACCCAGAGAGAGACCTGTCCACTTTTACATCACAAAGCATCCATCTTCTCCAAATACGGGGGGGGGGGGGAAGTTGTTTCTTGCACATCATGGATTTTGATAGAATTTATTTTTATGAAATCGAACAATTTCTTTCAATTCAATAGTGCTCTCGTACAAAGATGTATTTATTCTGCTGCTATTAATATTTCTATTGCATTACGGACTTGTTTCCCACTTACCCAGTGCAAAAATGATTACACCTCAAACAGTGCTCAAAAATAACGCTCACAAATCCTTTGCAAAAACAGAATTAAAATTGTACTGAAAGTAAAGTCCGCAGCGGTTGCATAAGCTACAGTTGGAGAATATGTCATTAGCATTGCAATCAAGTCTCCTTACACGTTTTTACTTATCAGTGAGCAAAGCACCATCAACTTTGACTGAGAGAATCCCGAAAACTGCTTACCTTGAGCTGTTGTAGAGCTTTGGCAATGACTGGTTGGCTGGATGTCTGCTCCTGATACAGAGATATGAGCCCTTCAATAGACTGCTGGAAAGCTTTTCTCTGACTCACAAGGTGGGCAGATTGAATGACTACAAGGAGGAGGTTATCAACCTAGGAAACCAAGGTACCACTAGTTCTTATAAACAAAATCCTCTCTATAAAAACACGTCCCATTCCAGCAAATTCCAACCAGTTATTTTTTTAATTATAAATTATGAAGGACCTTCTCTTGTCGCTATTCATGAAAATCTGTAATTCACACAGAAAAGCTCGATGCTGGCAACTGAACTTGATAAAACTCTTATCTTATGAGCAAAGCTCTATTAGAGCAAATGCCACAGAAAGTTTTCAAGGGGAATATAGTTCTTCTCACTTCTGGAAAGGTTTGGGAAACACTGTGCTAAAATTATCTTCAGAGTAGTTACACACAGAAAGGCAGCATCTAAGCAAAATAATTACACTTTCTCAAAGCAGATGGGGGTAACAACCATCACATAAATAAGCAGGTTTTATCCAAGTAATGTAATACACTTCAGGACAAAAACCTACTACTGAACAGGTAAGACCATAGATTTACCACACAGTATTTGCTCTAATTCTGAAAATTATTAAAATGTAAGAATATGTTTTGGAAACCAGAGCTCTGATATTGCAGAAGTCTATAAAAGTACACAGTCACAGATGGTGTTGCCTTTGCTGCAGCACTATGAGTCACATACTAAAGATCTGTTGATTTCAAACTACAGACAATGCATCTGCAACAAGTTACTCACTAAACAAGACCTACTTCATCCCAATTTTCAATACCTCATCCCCAAACAATATTTTCATGCTCAAAATTCTTTAAATGTTGATGGGATTATTCTATTTTATGAGCATTTTTTAAATAACACCTTACATTTTCTCTAGTTTGCAATCAAAACACGTTTTCTTAAAAACACAGTGCTCAATCTTTCTGAAGAATTTTTACTTCCTAACCTTTCAATATTGGATTTTAAAAAATTAATAAACAGGGTTATACACATATAAACACATACACAAACACAGTGTTTTGCGTGCACTGAGATATGTCAGACAGAATACCATCTGCAAACCAAATTCCATCTTTTGCCATTTTCATTTTCCGAATGAAATGCTAACTTCGACAGAAGTCCAATGAAATCCTAAGCACTTAATCAAAGGCTGGGTTTTTTTTATTGTTCACTCTGGACAACAGACAAACAAGAAGTAACACGCTTGCATGTTAAGAACAGCAGTATGTACAGGAGTGACTTTTTCAACTGCCTGTGAATGTTAGAGGCCAGGCAGAGTGACATGGAAAGTCACTCTGTTTGTGGAGAGTAGAGCCCATTTATGGTAGGGATCCAAGTAATTGCATGACATACCAAGAGGAAAATTCACTTAGCTTAATGTAAGGATATGAGAACAGGAGGGGCAGGGAGCTGCAGCTGGCTCAGTTGCTAAGAGTGCAGCAGAACTGCTGGCAGGGAACCCCCTCTTGGCTTGGGATGAAGGAAAGTATGACTGGAAGGATTTCTTCCTGCAGAACTGCTGAACATCCAGTAGCTTCCACAGAAATTTAACTTTAAATGTCACAATTCATCCAAGATCGAAAGTATCTGGTTTCATGCCTCAGCATGTGGAAAGCACACAACTGCCACACATTCTTGGGGACTGGTGACTTCTTAATAAAATGTACAGCTTTCAAGTCCTATCCACACATCTAATACTGAACACCCAACTAGATATTGAAAGTATCTCTTTATTATAAAAAGTCCAACCCTGAAAAATGCACATTGTAGAGATTAATCCTTCTACGAAATACTAAAATCCATTTAATTTAATACTTGTACTAACATAACTAAGAAACAATCCTATCCTTGAATTTAACTTTTTATTACATATAAAAAGGACACATGCCTCACTTAAAAGTACTGTGGTTAATCCGAAAGAATAAGCATTCATGGAAGTGTGGAGATCACATAAACAGCGAGAAAAACAACAAACCCAAAATCCAAACAACCCACCTGCATGGTGCGCAGTGTATCGACAGTTTCTACTTGTGGCACTACTTTGACTGGCTGACCCTCCCATGCACTCCAGCTGTCATCTAATTCATGGTCTTTATCACTGCGTTTGGTCATTAGTAAATAGGCCTCATATGCAACTTCATCTGAATCCTTGGAGCAATCCTTTCCAGCAGCTGCATTGAGGAGCTGCAAAATCACAGATTTTTCCCCTGCAATACTATTTGGTACAAATACTTGTAAACTCTCGAGTCCAGGGATTTGTACCTGTAGAAAAAAATAAAAATATACTGAATGAGTGAATCTCACCGTCTTCTATGATACACAGAATAGATAAAATAGAAATATGTAATCTTGTTTAAGCATCAGGGAGAGTTTCCATCTTAAACAGCTGTACAATACAAATACTAAAACAATGCATTCAGCCATTTTTGCACTAAAACTCAAAACGCATTATAACAAATTATTTGCCTTGAAATCCGCTACATCACCAGCTTTCAGTGACATCCTTCCTTGCACCTTCAATTGATCCTTCTACATATTCTTCTAAAGGAATCTTGTTACAAAAAAGTCTGATTTCACATATATAAAGTATGAAATATATACACACACATTTTAAAAAGTAAATTAGTCAACACTAGTTTAAGACTTATGAAGCACACATTTTTAAGACTGGAATATCAGAAGAAAAAAAGATTCCTTCAAGATCTCTAAGAATCCACATATCTCTTGTAGCCATTGAGAAAGGTTAAGAGTAAGCAAAAATATGGCTACAAAAGTATCAGTTATTCCTTTACTATTCATGAAAGGAAGATTAATTAAGTCCAATAAGAGTGTTCTCTTTTAATAAAATATTACTTATACTACTTAAAAACTACTTCTGCATTATATCTGTCACATTGGTAACAATACTTTAACTAAGTCAGGCATCAGAATCAGACTGTGAAAGTAAAATAGTTGATACCTGTGATTTGACATGAGGTAACTGACTTACAGTGAAGTTTTAATTCTCTTTTTCAGAGTTTGATGTCATCAAGCTAAGACAAAACACTGGGCTCAACATTCTTACCATTAGGCAGCCATATTTTATAATTAAAACTACTATGATCTATAGGTCTATGTAAAAACTAGATGGTTGTTACTGAAAGCTAAAGCAGTTCCCCAAAACTAATGAGCATCTGACTGAAAAAGGCATTAAAAATTTAAACTCCCTACATGATGTTGGAGGGCCAATATATGAAGTGTTAATCACCAAAATGCGGGTCATTTTGAGTGGTGAAAAAAGGGGAGAGGTAGTAGACAAAGAGGGATAATCTTGAGATCCAAATAATCTATCTAGATTATTTAACCCATGTGCTTACACAGAAATTTTCAAACTCGAGATTCAATCTTTTCTTCAAAACATGTGCATAAGAACAATGATACTATCTTTACGTAAGAGTTCTACCCAATTTAATACTGTGTCTTAAAGCAGCCAAGTATGGATACTTAGGAAAAAATATTTTTAAGAAGTAAACATCTACTGAATTCCCTGACTATTCTCCCACCGGGGTCCTGCTAAGCCAGATGTTTCATCCATGTATTTAACAACCCTTTATAATTTCTCTCCTATGAACTTGTCAGTCTCCCCTTGAACCAGTTTCTACTTTTAGCAATCATTTATATAAATCCAACAAGAATTTTTTCATGCAAAAGTTAGCAGATTATTTCCCAGCTGGGAATTATATATATATTAAATATATGCAAGGACAAAAAAGAACAGCAGATCCAAATAAATTTAATCTGTTGAAGCAATTGATTTACTTAAATTCAAACTACAATAAAGACTTGTTGACCTACAAATTTTTAAGGAATAAAGTGCAAAACCATAAATGTGGGAATTTATAGCACAGTAAATACCAGGCACTGAGAGTTTAACCTACTTTTGCTTTCTAGCAACCATTATTCTGGAACAGAACACAGTTCTGGGATTTCTCACATCCTCAGTACTCTCAAGGAAGCTCACTAGAGCAGACCTCCACTACAATATTGTTGCTTTATAACAGCACACAAAACAGAGGTCCATAGTCTGAGATTATCTACTTAAACATGTCCATTTACTGATATATCTGTTTACCTCAAACTTCAAAGCATTTATTTTTCATAACACTCGCTATTAAGTGTTATTACTCCACTCCCACAAATGAGGAAGTACTATTGAAGCAAAAAGGCTTTTCCTAAGTCACAAAGAGAATCTTTGGGAAGACAAGGAATTAGACGCTGATTTCCCAAAACAGAGACTAGCATTCTCACTCACACAAACACAGGTACAGAAAACAATCTGACTTCCACAATTCAATACTAAACACGTGACATTTTAGATGTTGAGATATAGATGCCACATCAAAAACCTGAAAGCATGCCAACAAATATCCTTTGGCATTTTGTTTAGCATCCCCACTCTACTTTCATGCATCTAAACTGAATTTACCTTCACATACTCTTTTGTTTTCAGAGCGTTCAGAAGATCTTGCACAGGGGCTGACAATGCAAATTCTGCTGCTATTTCAAGGTCCTACAAGTAATGACAAAACAAAAGAATATGCTTTCAGACTAAACTTCTTTAAAGCATATAAATAAGATGAGACTCTGCTGTTAACTTACTTTCCTCAGCATTTTAGCAAAACCAAGAGCTTTGGAGGCCCTTTCTCTAGCTTCATGAAACAGCTCTTTGAGTGCTCGGCTGGTCTCTATAACAGACCTCCTGAAACATTGGTAAGAATGAAGCGACAATGATTTAATAAATCATATTGCATTTATATAGCTATTACAACATAAGAATTATTTACATATATGTCAATAGAAAGAACATAGAAAAGCTAAATATTTACAAGCAGCTGACTGAAATAAATTGAACTTGCGCAGGCACATTTTTGATAAAGATACAAAACCTGAATTTAAAGAACGTTACATAAACAATCTCTCGTACCCTAAACTAAAAAGAAGGTTACTAGGCTTCAAATGAACAAAATGCTGGTTCATTACTACTGCATAGAGAAATATTAGCAATGAAGTCTATGTAATCTTGCATTTATTTACGAAGTTTTCATTCTAAGAAATAAAGTGCGGTATGTACCTGCCAGGGGTATAGAAACATGAGTAAGTGTGTTTGTTATTATTAAGCCGAAGGGCTTAATACCTGATTTCATCTGATGCAGTACTGTCATCGGCACTGGCCCAAAATTCATCACAACTGTCTTGTAGTCCAGAATCTAAAAATATTCCTGTAGATTTCAGCAGCATTCCTGCAATATCACTGTAGCAACAGAAATGGTGGAACTTCAGAGTCTTATTCAGGTAGCATGGCACCTTAAACTTCTTCCTACTCTGTCCAACGCAAGAGAGCCGTGTTGCCAAGTCCGCCTGCAGAAACAAGCAGCATCTTGGGGGCCCTCAGTTACTCTACGTGCACAGGGCTAGCAGGAACGGGGACTTTCCACAGAAGCAGTCATTCCTGTTACAGCTAGAGTAAGACCAATCTGCACTCACTGCATCCTGTAGCTACAGTCATTGTAATAATCCATAAATTCACAAAGACTATCAGCTGCTTACTGAGGCCTCAAGAAGCCCAATCTGGGAACCCTGAACAAGTACCGACTTGAATATATATCTGGTACAAATCCACACCATAAGCAGAGTAATTAAATAAAACCTACCAGAATAATTTCCCAGCTTGAGCTTCACCTCCTCTTATATAAGGAGTTATTTCTTTGGTGAAATTCCATTCTTCCTCCAACAGATTTTTTAAACTATGAGACGCCTGAGGTAACTGCTGTAGCATTTGGATCCAGCTTCGCATATAATCAAAGTAAACCTGTACATGGAAAGAGATAATTTAAACGGAAATTGTTACACGACATGTAACTGAGGATTATAACTTCTCAAACCAACAAACTCAGTATTAAACAATTTGTAGAAAATATTTCTACATTTTTCATTTGCTAGGACTGAAAATGAGCTATGTGTTTCCAAACAAAAGGTGCAATTTACAGCTCTGGAAGTAGAAAGTACTACTGAAACATTAAATACTATGTCTCCATGATACTTTTCTGAAAATACTGACAGTATCACCACCTTGCTTGCTGTGCTGCTATTCACCATTGTATCAGTGAATACCCTCAGTGGCCAGAGTTTTTAAAGCTGAACAACAGAAAAACAGTCTCTAAATCTTTTATTAACTGGATTACTCCAAAAGCTTTTATCCGAGCAAATCCTCCTGGATATGGGTAACTGCAGTGAAGAGGCTTCTCAGATTCTGCATTATAACTTTTGTTCCTTTATATCCAAGTCTTCTCTCTCACCTTTAATTATTATCGTTTTAAACCAACATAAAAATCCAGGTAACTACAACTCTTCTTCAAACATCTGCCCTTTAGGATCATAGTGAATGCAAAAAACATGGCTGCAATTTGTTTTAGTTCAATAATCTGTAACATCAAGCAATGTCCCTCCTTAGAAATGGTTAAGACACTTCCCCTTAGTCCCAGGTATTTTCAGACCAAGGACATCGAATCACAGAATAGTTTGGGTTGGAAGGGACCTTAAAGATCATCTAGTTCCAACCCCCCTGCCGTGGGCAGGGACACCTCCCACTAGACCAGGTTGCTCAAAGTCTCATCCAACCTGGCCTTGAACACCTCCAGGGATGGGGCATCCACAGCTGCTCTGGGCAACCTGTGCCAGTGCCTCACCGCCCTCGCAGTAAAGAACGTCTTCCTTACATCCAATCTAAACCTACCTTCTTTCCATTTAAAGCCATTACCCCTTGTCCTGATGTCCTGGTTTTGGCTGGGATAGAGTTAACTGTCTTCCTAGTAGCTGGTACAGCGCTGTGTTTTGGGTTTAGTAGAAGAATGTTGATAACACCCTGATGGTTTCGGTTGTTGCTAAGTCGTGTTTAGATTAAGTCAAGGGTTTTTCAGCTTCTCGTGCCCAGCCAGCAAGAAGGCTGGAGGGGCACAGGCAAGTTGGGAGGGGACACAGCCAGGACAGCTGACCCAAACTGGCCAAAGGGGGATTCCATACCATGGGATGTCATGCCCAGTATATAAACTGGGGGGAGTTGACTGGAGGAGGCGCGCTGCTTGGGCATCAGTCGGCGAGTGGTGAGCAATTGCAGTGTGCATCACTTGTCTTGTGTATTCCGATTCTTTTATTATTATTGTCACTTTATTTCTGTTATTAGTGTTATTGTTAGTTTCTTCCTTTCTGTTCTATTAAACTGTTCTTATCTCAACCCACGAGCTTTACAGTATTTTCCAATTCTCTCCCCCACCCCACTGGGTAGGGGGGGAAGTGAGCGAGCAGCTGCGTGGTGCTGAGTTGATGGCTGGGGTTAAACCACGACACCTATCACTACATGCCCTTGTACAAAGTCCCTCCCCGTCTTCCCTGCAGGTGCCCTTTAAGTACTGGAAGGCTGCCATAAGGTCTCCCCAGAGCCTTCCCTTCTCCAGGCTGAACAACCCCAGCTCTCCCAGCCTGTCTTCATAGGAGAGGTTTTCCAGCCCCCTGGTAATCTTCGTGTCCCTCCTCCAGACCTGCTCGAGCAGGTCCATGACTTTCTTATGTTGGGGGCCACAGAGCTGGACGCAGTGCTCTGGGCGGGGTCTCACCAGGGAGGAATAGATACGGAAAAACCTTAAAACTCTACTTTGGGTTAGGTAGGTACTATGCCTTGATAGTCTCAGGCTGTCGCACCATTCCTGACTTTATTTAATTCGCCTTTCACTCTCAGCCTAATTCCTCTTCCAGTACTCTTCTTAGCTACCTCGCCTGCCTACACAAGGAGGCCACAGGAAAAGAAAGTTGTACCTCTCACTCCTCATTAATCCTGTCTTAACCTTCTGATTTTGTACAAGTTTTCCCTATCCCTGTTTTAGTCCAGATCACCTGAACAGCTCTCTTTGCCCAGCCCTCCCTATCTTCTGACAATCTTGACCATTCATCCAATCTTTCTCCCCTGTTCCTGGTGCTACAGTAACCTGCAGCCTGAATAGGCACAAACTGTGATTCTTTGAAGTTGATATATTTATTCCTATTTACACAGTCTTGCTACCACCCCTTTCAAGACTTATAAAAAGCAAAATCCTTATACAATTGAAACTGCTGCCAAAGTTCAAGCTCTTGCCTCAAAGCACAAAAACATTACAGCTACCTAAAAAGACATGTAAGGAATTTCAAAATGGACAAGATGAACCATTATCTTTCCACCTAGCCAGGTCATTTCTGCCGGAAGTTTCTAGAAATTTCAGATGGAGATGAAGACAGGCACGTAGCATAAGAACCTTTAGGTAAAACAGTATAGTTTCACCACTGTATGCAATGAAAAGCACGTAATAGGAAAACCCACATGTACTCAACAATAGTTGAGTACCAACAGTTCTGCTGACAAAACACTAGTGATGAGGTACTGAGGTGTATCTTGGGGGTTTCTTTCCACAGAATAGGGAGGACAAAGCTCAAACAACTCACAAAAGAATAAAAACCAGTCACATCCAAGGGAAAAGTAATTTAAACTAAATTTACTTAATATTTCATTTAATATCTTTCAGAGGCCAAGTGCTTGTCTTGAAAATACTTCTTTGTGTTTAATGTATTGCAGTAATGAACACATTAAAACTAAGGTATCATTAATGGATGAATGCAATACCAGGATATTAAGACATGATGTTAGTCAAACAACTGTATTTTTTTATTCAATACTAAAAGGTTATTAAAAATTTAGTTCAAATGTACGGAATTTACAGTTCTTCTATGTATAAACCATTTTGTTGTAAAGACAGGCAATTTACAAGTATACTGTACCACAGTCCAGTAAACAAAAATCAGTATTGCTAAATGCTAATAGCTACTGTGTTACCTCTAAAAGTCCATTAAAACAATAAAATTACATTAAAGTAGCACCGAAGAAAAAATAGCAAGACCTATACCCAATAGGGACAATAGATTTCTATTGGCAGTATTCAGATTAATACACTTACTAGAACTCCAAGTATTTTCTCCTTTTTGAAGCTTACCATTAACATTTTATGAAGGTCCTCTTCAAAAGAATCAATGTTGCAATCAATCTTTTGTAAGTCATCTAACACCTCCCGTAACATAAACTGGTAATATTGCTTCATTAACAGGCCACCCTTCAGAACCTCTTTACACTCTCTCGCTAGCTGCAAGAAAAAAAAAAAAATGAAAACTGCCATCAGTCAAGACATTACTCTTAAATTCTCCCTGGGAAGCAAAAGCTTAATTTGTCAGTCCAGTTTGTCTAAATGTGTTAGTTTATCACTAGATAATTTCTACAGTTTTTAGAAACGAATACAGTCGCTCTACATGTCTGCAGGAAAGACGTGACTAGTTTTCCAGGATTATTTAATTGCCATCATGCCATTTGCCACATAACTGCAAATGGAGATGGAGGCAGATGTTTCAGACTTCATTACCTGCACAGAGCCACAGCAAACAACTTACTGGCTAGTTAAAAAGTTTAGAAGTGGGCAAGAGGGCTCACAATCATCAAATCACAAGTTTAAATGGAAGCAAGT
The DNA here is from genome assembly GCA_034782735.1 of Sagittarius serpentarius. NCBI lineage: Eukaryota > Metazoa > Chordata > Aves > Accipitriformes > Sagittariidae > Sagittarius > Sagittarius serpentarius. The sequence continues at coordinate 36,170,941 of JAVKLA010000081.1, read as the reverse complement.
CCGGAACAATATGCAATGTGTCCGACAGATGCTTAGAGACCTGTGAGAAAAGTTTTACTACAGGAAATTCATTGTCAACCTACTGAGCAGATGTCCACAACTCTAAAACCCATACCAGACCTGAAAACAGTTCGTGTTTCTTTTGTTGCTTCCCTGGGCAAGGCTAACATGAGGGAAGTTCTCTCGTCAACCACAGAAGTGGTGACTTTTGGCCAAACAGCTGTCACTCCTCCCTGAAAGCTTACAGCTTTTATTTATTTGAAGAAACATGCACAACCACAGACATGGAAGTACACAACAGCAAGGATGGTTTCAAACCTACACTAACAAACACCTTTCTTTCAGAATTCCTTCTAGTGCTAAGTGTGTATTCTTCTGAAATCATTAGCAGTCTCCAAAGTCTGACAACCCCTGACCTTTTCTGAGGAATAACTTCATTAAATTGAGAGTCTGTGGGGAAAGGGGGGGGGGTCATTTGGAGGGCCAGAGGGAATGCAATTGTTGGTTGGTTAATCTGCTTTTTAAATCTTCTATAATGGCTATCCCGGCAAAATAATATATCAATATAGTGGACTCAATGAATGAGAAATTATAATGGCATGAAAGCAAAAAACATACAATAGTGTTATTAGTATGACAAGAGTCTTTGGAATCTTTTACAAGCCAGAACACGTTATGCTGTGCTCCCCCGCACGCAGGGAAAACAAGGGTAATATTCTGAACTCTGTAGTTTAAAACTTACCAATAGTTAGGTGAAAAAGGGGAAAAAAAAATTTTTTTATAAGGTGGAAATCCAATAATTACACATTTATATCCCTAATATGTCACATATTTAAAAAATGTGCTTTCTTCACTCTCCACTCACTCAATCACATTCAGTATACTCCATGTTAACCTATTGGAGTTGTTCTCCCTTGGATCCACAAAGAAAAACATAACTTGTGCAAAGAACTTAGAATTGGTATTTAACTACCCATCACAGAGACAGATGGGACTTGGCAGTATCACTTATCCATACTACTTTACTATATAGTATGGCATATCTTACAGATACATGGCATATGTTACAGTTACAAGCAAAGTTCACTTCTCAAACTTAACAAAGAGTAACATTTGTCTATTCCAAAATAAAATGCTCTCAAGACTTCATTAAATATAAAGATTTTTTTGTTTAAATAATACTGCTATACAGTGATGTGTAGTGCTACTGAATAACAGAATACAGGATTTAAAATTAGCACTACAGGGTTTTTTTGTAAGTGTCAAGTTTTGGAACTGAAACTCACAAGGCAACAGGCAAACAAAAATATGGTCCATAATGAGCACACTAAAGAACGTGCAGCTTAAACTGAAAATATTATCCCTATTATTGGTTCGTTTGATAGGTTGCTTTTTGTTTAGGGAGTTTGTACAAGCAATTCTTTTCTGCAAAGCAGGTGTGGCGGGTCACACAGCCTCCAGGGTACTGCAGTTTAAAGCAAGAAACTTTATATTAAGTTTTCTGGGTTTTGGTGGTTTGTTTTTTGTTTCCCCCTATCCTTAGTATTTACTTGACCTATAACATAACAATCTGTCACCAAACATTCAAATTTTTCTGTTCCAGTAATGTCCAAAATTTACATCACACATACTCTAAGTGACCTATAACCATACCCGATACATAAAACCTGATTAAGCAGAACACAGTTAACTAGTCAGTACCTTCTGGCCCTGCTCTAAGTGGTGTCAGTTACTTATCAGAAGCCACGTAGGTGGGACTTTTCACTTTTCAACTAAGTCAGACCACCTCTGTTAATGCATGTCCTGTGATTACAACAGGCCATAAGCAGTCTGCACAAAATGTTGACGGCTGACATAAGGACTGTTGACCCAAAAATTTCAGGAGGTACAACATGCTGTTAAGATCATCTAGACAGAGTGCTGACGATCAGATACAGTTTTCCCCATCCAAACACACATCGTTTAGCTGGCTGCTTCTTTAATCATTAAAACGTGTTCAAATGCTACCTGGTTAACAGGGGTGTGCATAACAGGAACAGTAATTAAGAAATCAGCACCTGCTTCAATATGCTACTGTGCTTCTAGCTATAGATCTAAATGGGTGTTGATGAAGAAGAAATGACTTATTTGTAAACTGTGTTTCTCTACTACAGTAGCCTATAATCTGGAACTAAAAACCTTCTAGCAGTATTGACCTAATTTCTCCAGTGATTTTTGGAAGGAAGAAGCTGTTATGAAATGACAGTATAATCTACTACCTTTCTGAAGATACAAATTGGTATGAAAGATGCAGAGAGATCTGATATTTTGCAGAAGATCATAGCACTGTAAGACACTCAACACAGGTTGTAACAAACAGTGTCCAATTTAACCACGTAACAGAAATAACCCATGTGCACATGCACACACCCCCCCTCCACTTTTCAGCACAAATGCAGAACTGGAGAACCATCTCAAACTGTTCGTGAACTACACTGCCACCACGTAACGGCAAATTGCCATTAAAAGAGAACAGCGCTCTCCGATAACAGGCTCCGCAGGATCACAAAAGCTACTGCTAAAAGTGAAACGTGGACGAGATGGCTCAAAAAGGGAAAGCTAGTGAGAAAGGATGGGAGAAAAAGTATGCTGTAGGAAGCATGTACCTGTGCTGGTTTTCTTTTTGTGTGCATACTACTACTTCTTTTTGTGTGTGTACTTTTTCTTGCAAACCAGATTTTTTCTAAAAAATAGAATTGACTTAATAGTAATCCAAAAATTAAACCTAACCTTGGAAAAGCTGAGTATCAGGACTAGCATGCCTGATACACTCAAACAGTACTGCTACACATTTCAAATGGTACCAAAAAGTAGGAGACACTTAAAGGTCTCAGTGCCTCAAATGACACCCACTAGGTCAATCACTGTAGAAACCAAATTGCGCTGTGCTACATGCATATGACGAACAAGTCAAGGGATAGGGTTTGTTCAACCTACAGAAGAGAAGAGAATATGCATGGGGAACCTAACCAGTTTTCCAATGCCTAGCAAGTAGTTACAGAGAAAACAGGAGCACTCCTTTCACAAGGATGCACAGCAACCCAACAAGAGGCAACAGGCACAAGTTGCTTCAGGGAAATTCTGTCTGAGTACAAGAAAAAAAAATGCTATACTGGGAGAAAAAAAATAAACGCTGGAACAGATTGGCTGGAGAAGCAGTGGAATCTCTCTCTCACTAAAAGTATTCATGATCTGGCCTAACAAGGCCCTGGATAACCCAATACAGGGCCCAGCTTCTACCACAGAATGTTGGACCGGAGTATTTTCAGCCCAGACTTCTCTGTAATTCTGTAATATTCTGTCAACTTGCAGAACAAAACAGACCCCTAGCCTGTTTTGAGCCTGCCCAAGATTTCAGGAATTATAATTCTTCAGGAAACAAATAGATCTATTTATGAAACATTCTCCACAGCTCCTTTGCATGTTTCAGAAATATTGCGTGGGACAGCAAGCATTTGCTGAGTTGAATTAATTTTTTCAATGTAATTAGCAAGACAGTATACACCATCAAAACAGTCTGCAACAAACACATTGTTTTCCACAAAAAAGTGTCATTTTTACTTAACTCTAAGTCCACAAGGAAAATACAAAATGTAAGGGCAAGAAAATAGCCCCAGTCTCTGTGAAAAAAGGATATAATGTGCTTTACAACACAGTACGCTATACTGTGTTTTAATGTAACTATGACTTTTAAATTGTAGGTACTATGCTTTTGGATACAAGGGCATCCAAAATCCTAGTATGCCAAGGAAAGGAAAAGGTGGGGAGTCAGGCGGGGGTGAGGGGGGAAGAGAGGACTGAAGTTTATTTGGGACCGTAAAGTAACTCAGCAGTTGATTTTGGAGCAGCAGATAACTGGAATAGGAAATCATAATGAGCCCAAGAGCTTATTTAACTCTTTATGCTTAAAGACCACCTGATAAAACCCTGATCTGGTTATGCTTGCCAGGGAGCAGGGAGACGACTTCAGACAATTTAGCATGTCCTGGACTAGGCTTTGAAAAATGGCATTGATATAAACAGCCTTCATTGTATCAGATAACCATCAGAAAAATAAATCCTCATACAGCATTCTCAACCAGTGACAGGACTGACAATCTTGGGTCACACTACCCACAGAAAATATCAGATACTTATATAAAACAATATGCTGGGAAAGAAGATTTTTTTTAATTTTGTTTTTCTTCTTAATCATTTCTACTATGTGTCCACCACATGTTGGCAGAGGTCTTACATTTGCAAACAAGAAAGGATCAAATCAAAGAAAAAAGAAATATACAGACCCTGAAAACTGGCTACGCTGCCTAAGAAACCCAAATGGAGGAAGATGTGCTCGACAAGGTTATATAGCTTATAATGCAAATGGAACAAATACTGTTTACCTTCACTGGCTGATAATTCTTTCAGCACCAGTTTTGATTCCTGGAAGTCTGAATCAGAGAGGTATATATGACCAGTTGTTTACTATGCAAAAACCAGATCTCCATATGAAATACAAGACTATTTATAAAAAGTTATTACATAATTATACATTGCCATTTCTTAAACTAATCCTCTTTAAACCGACAACCTTACCATAATGAAATGACAAAGTAATTTCAAATAGGAAATATTAAAAAAAAAAACCACAAAAAACAACAAACCCAACAGTTGAAGCAAACCTGTTTAATACTCAAAAGAGATGGTTCCCCAGCAGGTCTTTGTTCCAACCTTAGCTTGAGACACTCATGGATAACATTGAGCAGGACTCGGCAGAGGACCAAGAATGCAGGTTCAAAAGATGGCAAATCCATGGATTTCAGCTCCTCCCATGATACAGTGCTGCATTTTTGCTCACAACAAGGTGGGGAATTTAATAACTGCACATAATCTGAACACAACATGGGATCTGGAAATTCTGAAAACTGTAACAAGAAATAGGTATCATGAAAAGGATCCTTAAATTCTTTAGGATTTAGCATTTGTTTAAAGTAGCATGCACAAAAGTCTATTTTTAAAAAGTAAGATTCTATTAAGCAGCAAATCTACCACAGAAGTTTCAATTTCTCCCCTTTTTTTTTTTCTTTTTTAAAGCTAACTTTTTAATTTTTTTTTCTTTATTTGAGGATCACCAGGCTGAGGAAAACAATTATGGACCCTTGGGATTGAACAAAACAATCTCTTACTTTATGTTTCCATTTTAAAATGATTAAAGCATCCATTAAAGCTGGAGATCACTACACAGGAAAAAACTGTTGTTTGAGGTTATGATGAACATAAGATAGATCAAGCTCATTTTTTCATTTAATAAACTTATTTTTCATTTAAATGAAAATTAAATTCAGAGAATTTAATTAGAGAAAATAATTGAAACTATCGAAATATACATCTTAGATATCTAAATTATATACCTTGTGGTAACATTCTAAGCAAAGCTGTACTTGGAGGCACTCTGGGCTTTAATTTAGGAAGAAAATTTGGACTGCAATGTGTGTGCAGCTCTTAAAGATAACAACACATTGTACCTCATCTAAGGCTAAGATTTGTTTCAGATGAAGTTTGTTTTATTCTAATTCTCATTTCACAGCTGCTAACTATAACACCTGAATATCCTTCATTCATATATTAGACATAACTAGCATTTTTCAGGTTTTTCTTCAGTGCCAAATTTAAATAACTTCACTTCAAATGAGGGGAAAACATTACCAGATATTAGATCAAATGATAAAGTGCTGCCTAGAAAGTTAAAAAAAACGAAGCCATTTTTAAGCTTATTATCTGGCAGAAAATTAAAAAAAAAAAAAAAAAAAAGGAAAAAAAGAAATTGTTTATTCCTTTACACCTACACACACATTTTTGACATTTGTGCCTACAGTGTTGTACAAGCTCTGCTTTCTCAGAAGAGCCACACGGAATTACAGCTACTGACAAAGTCAGTTTTCTTAGCATTTTTATTTTTTAATATTGCGATGTTTCTCAACTGTCATGGGGGATGGAATAGCATATTCATTACTGTCTAATGTCAGCACAAAACATATTATGCATTACAGATTAAGTGGTTTATAGAACCACTAGCTCATTACGCAGAGATAGTAAACATGCATGAGTGAGAATTTCCTTTATACCTAGTTTAGTTGAAGTTTAATCACGAGTTGATCTACAGTATAAGAACTTATCTTCTTAGATGTTGTATTAATATCCCTTTACTAACTCTCTTTTAAAGAAACATATAGCACCAGGATAGCACCAGAGCTAGAGGCTTGTATACAAGAAGTTTTCATCAATAACACATGACGAAAATACTGTACTTCTGTAGTACAACAAAATGTTTAAGAAATACAATCCTCATTGTGATGCAAGTATACTGTGGGAAAATTTACTTCTTATAAAAATATTAAAGAACTAGTCTATGATATGATAAATAACACAACGAAATTGAATAAATGTGGTTTTCTTTTTCTAACATTAAGGATAACATCACATGACATTAGGGCTTAGTATTAGACACCTGAACTTCTATTGACTCATCTTAATCTTCAGTGGGCCCAATCTGGAACGTTTCGAGCAACTATCAAATATTTTTTAAAAAAACCCCAAGAAAACAAAGTCCAAGCCATTTATTGAGATCATACATAAAAGCCATCTTCAAAAGTGCAGCCAGCTGAATAAACAACAAGCAGGGTACATGAACTTAAACACTATTCTACTAAAATAACATCTCTGATTTTGTAAACTAAAATAAGAAATATAAGCCATTTTCTTTAAGAATCAAATCATACCACTTCTACACAAACAGACTCTGTAGTGCCTAGAGCCTTGCTAAAGTATCAGAGCCTTTGACGAATGAAACTTGCACTTTAAAAAACACTAAAACCAGCTATCTGTATAAATATTTACATATATTTAAGATGAAATGAGTATTAAAATGGATACAGTGGAAGAATCCAGAAGCACGTTTTAGATGAAAGATAAGTGTTTGAGTAACAATAGAAATTAAAGTATGTCTGGAGATTTTAAAGGGTACACACATGAACACAGAGTCAAGATACAAAAATAACAGAAGTATCAAAGATTAACAAAACACTGACAGCTCTGGCTGCATACAGATATCAAACTGAATTGCACTAAAAAAACCCAAGACACTACATTCAAATGCTGTCAGATGCAAAGGCCAAACAATTCTAAATCATCTCTTCTACTTTAGTCTGATGTCATCTTTTGCTGCAGTAGGTACCAAACTTCTGACAAACAGTGGGGTTTTCTTGTTGGTTTTTTTGTTTGTTTGTTTGTTTTGTTTTTTGGTTTTTTTGTTTTGTTTTGTTTTGTTTTGACAGCATTCTTTTAATTTGGGGACAGGAAAGAAGTTTACAATTTTGTAACATTCACTTTCAGTCATGAAATCATTTCTTAAGAGAGGACAATATTCCAAAGAAAACATAATCATTACTGAAAATGACTTCAAAGAAGTCGCAAGGGTAGAGAAGGAGGAAGAAACGATTAACCTTACATCTCACACAAGTCATCCAATGCTAAATTACCAAAAAGTTTAACTCTGAAGCTGCAGCAAGGACTCTAGCTACTAATGTTTCATTAACTTGTTTTAAGAACCCTTATGAAGTCAAAACATTTAAAGCGTTTAGCAATTACAAAAATACATTCAGAGTAGTCTTCAATATCCCCAAATTATGTTTTATTTCCTTTGGTTTTTTAAAGGTATTTCTACCTATATATTAAGCTGAACTTTCTATCCAAGTATATATGTTTTGGGGGTATTTTTGGTTACTGTAACAGATACCTGCAAGTTTTGCTTAGGCACGTGACTCTTTAGAAATACACAACAATTTTCTTAATGCAAAACTTCCTAGAACATAATTCGAAACCAATTAGAGAATAAATAGAAATTCAACTAATTACTTCATTCTTTACAGTAATATCTACTTTATCAACAGTACAAATAGAAACTTTTTCAGAATCAAATAACTTTATAAATATAAATGTATTCAACCTAAAATTTAACCTCCAAGGGAGATAAACAATTCACGTTCCTTTTGCAAACGTGAAGGTCAACACGAAGAGCATCGTGTCAAAGACCACATGCAGTACCCATATTAGAACGGGTATGTTGGTTAAGAAATTCCTTCGTCCAGAATCCATGGTTAGGCCCCCCTGCACAGTGCCATTTTATTAAGGAGGGCAAGTAATCCTTACTACTAGTTTTTCCTAATATAAAAATGCCTAAAAGTTAGGTAACAGTTTGTATTAAGAAACAATATTCTGCCTTGAAAGAATCAGTGACCACAACTTACCATATTAAACTTCAGCTACTGTCCTTCGTTTACTGCTTATTTAATAATTTTGTTTTTATTAACTCATTCTTAATTAAGAATATAAAATGACCCAAAGTAAACAAAAAAATTAAACTAAGAGCCAGCTGAAGAATGCAACATGCTAACATGACTCGCTCTCATAGATTTCAAGGTTAAGAAAGTCCCTTCATTTATCCGATCTGGCCTCAAGCATAACATGCCACCTCAGTACTTCATTCATTTAGATGAGGAAAAACCCAAAACAATAGTGACGCTTTCATAAAGGATGTCTTGTAGAGAGATATCCAGTCTTGAAGACAAGAGAAGGAAAATGGCCAGTTCCATCTCTTAATTTTTCTCATGATTCAACTTTTGTGCCTAATTTTCCATTGTAATTTTTCTGACCTACAGCTTTAGACATTAGAAAATGTAATGAGCACAGATGTTACCATTAAAATGTCATTTCAGTTACAAACAAGAACAGAGAACTAGCTTGTGCTTCACACAAATTCTAATTCAGGTCAAATGACAGATTCACTTCAGCAGAAACAGAACTGGGCTCTTAATCATAACATACACTATCTTTCAAAAACCAACACAGCAACCAAAACTTCCCTAGGATCCCAATTCCTCCAGTTCCAGTTAGAAACAATACAGTAGGGGAGCACTCCTAGTTATCCATTTACACTAGCAGCAACCTACCTCCAGCTGGTGATCACTCCTTACCAACGCCATACGGGCCCTTTGCAATGAACCATGCATTAGCTTGTGCAGTCTTAAAATTAGCTTCCTCAACCCCATTTGCTTCAGTGCTTTATCTACAAATGGCCTGTAAATAGAGGTCAAACAGTGTTGGCTGCAGCTTGCCTCAGCACTGCACTCTGGAATAACCCAAGAGGCGGAGTCATCCTCAGATTCAAGCCTATCAAGCCTCCTTGAAAAATGGTCCTGAAAGTCAAAATTTGGCTTATTAGTAAAACTGTTCTTGATGGCTTGTCTAAGTTCCTCAACATTCTCCTCAGATATTTGTTCTTCACCATCGCTCTCCTCTGTGCATGTTCCTGAGGATTCCTTTACTTCTGTTTCCCTATCAACTTCTTCATCCTCTGGATCATTGTCCTTACATGGTCGAGGAGAAGGAATTTCAAACACTGGCCAGCCAATGTCAGAAAGATTTTTGATGCCCAATACAGTTCCCATAATCCTTAGTTTTTGATTTAAGTCTTTTGTAATATTCAACCATAGACAGAGTGCCTGCACTCTGTCTTGGAAGTCCTTTGCAGCATACTTTTCATAGTCCTTTTGAAGAGCCTGCAGAGATGGATAAAGTGCTTCTATGTACTCGAGCAGCTCCATTATCCGCTTTACTTGCTCAAATGAGACCCGCTGGCGATGGAGGTGTTCATGGTAACTTGAGTAAGCCACAGCACTAGTTCCACGTGTTGCTTTGCAAACTCCTTCTCCTGAAGTACCATTGAGACTGGCTCCATTTTTTACACAGGAGAAGCTTCCATAGTTCACTTTGAAGGTGAGGATTTCATTGATGATATCAGGGATAGCTTGACGGGCTGCATAGAGATAGAGGTCTTGGTCATTAATGCTCCGGCCAGCGTGCCAAGCTTGCAGCTCCAGCCAGATCAGTTCATTGGATCGATTCAGCCAGACAGAAGAGGTGTTCTCCTGTCCTCTTTGCTCCCTGTCCTTTTTCTTTGAGACTGAGGTAAGTTTTAACAAAAGCCGCAGGGTTTCAAAGAATTTTAAGCGGTCTGCCGGGCAATCAGTCCTAGAAGTCTGGCGTGCAGTTCTGGGTATTGGCATGGGCACAGAGACCGGAAGCTTAGCATTGCTACAGCCAAGGCTGAGGTAAGGCTTATTGAGATCAACATCTGGAATTGTTTTTTTTGGCAGAGACCCACCCACTGAGTCCAACATAAATGAGCACTGCACATTTTTCTTGTGATCTCGTTCTGTTGTCCTTAGGGTGTCTCGGATCTTTTTTCCTTGCTTATAGCTGTGTTCCTCCACATTCTCAACGGTTTTCCCATTGTCTTTATGCACAGACTGAGTTGGCACACTCATTTTTTCTGTAAGAAAAGAAAAAAAAGAATGTGGCTGCAGCAACGAGAAAAAACACCATTCAATCCAACTCCTGATCACATTTCTTAGGTTGAGCACAGAACATTGTTTAATACCAATAAAACAAAATAGTCATGGGTAGAAGTAAAACGTAGTCTTCAATATTACTGTTAGGACAGCTAAATCAACAGCAGCACCAAAGGGAATTTTTTTTCTTCTCTTGCTTTACCTCTTTTGTAGAAAGGACCTCAGAGAATTCTCATTTTCCTGAGTATGCCATCTACTGAGAACTGAGTATAATCAAAAGGAAAAGAATAGTTTGTAAATTCATTTGCCATACATTTGTCACACAACCTCCCAAACAAAAACTCAAAATGCAACAGAGCATTATTAAGGTTTCGAAGTCAAACAGAATTAGACTCCATTGCACGTGCAATTTCATAAAAAACGGAGCCTGCAGAGATTCCAAAATTTAGCTTGAATGATCCGATCCTGGCTCTTGAGAGGCTTGATCTTAGTTCTGGGAATCACTCTGTAGTCTTAATACACTGCCTTAACACCAGGAGCCTACTTCCCCAGTCTCCCAGCACACAAACACTTGCCTTCTCCCCGACCAAATAACAGCAGCCCTTCCTGCTTAATTGTGCAATCTCCTCTTCTCTTCCTGCTCTTTCCTCAGAAGCAGCAGGCCTTATCACTCTTCTGCAGCACTAACAAAAGTGCTTCAACCTAGGCTTTGCAGATCAGGACAGGAGGAACTACTTGGTATCGAAACAGTGGTTCCCCCCTCTCTTAAGGAACTGGTGGCAGGCTGGAGAGAAGCACCTGTACGCAGACTAGCTGCAGTCCAGGCATCAGCAGTTGGAACACAACAAGCTACTCGTTCCCAGGGCCCCTGCTTATTCAGGAACAGAGAGGACTTTCAGAGCGACGGCTGAATACTGTCTTCTTTTCACTGTTCACTGTGACTCTAAGGATTATCTGCTGCACACAGCTCATTCCCCACTCTAGAAGTAGTAATTTCTTTAGAGTCTTTGCTACTGTGCTCCTATCACATCCATTAATATCAGAAATACTAACAAGCTTATTTGCAAAACAAGCCTGTTCAGTGGAAGAGTAATATTATTGCCTTTCTATATATGGAAAATCGTGGTAGAGAAAGACCCTTCAAGCCAGCATACTTTTGGGTGCCAAAAATGGGAAGAGCTATTGCTCAACATGTCAGAACATTGAGCACTTCACGTTCAATGCTCCCTGACTTCATCTGCACCTTGAATTCTCAACATTTTGCAAACCACATCCCAAAATCTCATTTGCTTCTAGAAAAACAAGAAACAGACAGAAGATTTTAATTTGTGCTATTTGCCTCACACCGCACACGCTTTCGTGACAGAATGCTGCTATCATATGATGCACTTCACTGACTTAATTATCAGATGGCCCTTCATGCTTGTTTCATTCACTACATATCTTCCAGCATCTGCGACAAAAGAAGGTACAGTCATACAGAAATCTGTTTCCTTCATCACAAAATTCCAAACTATCTCTACTCATGTAAGACAGCAGTTCTCGGGAAGAGAAATGGTGTGGTAACATAGCTCAAAGACTATCAAATGTATGCACACAAAGGCATTGTATTAAGGTTGCAGAGACATCTGAAACTAAAGTGGAGAGGTAGGAAGTCAGAGCACCTTCCTTCACTTGTTTCCATTACGCACCCTGTTTTCAGCTGTTAATGAGCTAAGCAAGTTAATAAGGGTGTGACCTGCCACACTGGCTCCTTTCAATCCCCATATCTAAAAAAATATAATTTAACCCTCATCATAGTTGTGTAGGATCAGGGCAGGTCACAATGTGTACGGTGGCACTTAACTCTGGGAAAAAAAAGAAATTATATTCTGAAGGATATGAGGAAGAAAGAAGAATCACAAAGTCATCACAGAAACTTTCTTGCAAATATGGACCTTATTAATGCCTCTTGTAACTCCTGTTATTTCAGGTATTCATACATCTTTCTCTGAATAGCTACCAAGTACGACAGCAGATGACATGAAAACCTAACTCAAACACAGTTTTCCTCCTGGAAATGGAAACCTATCAGTGATTCTAAGGAACCTGCTATGGAATTCACTATCCTTGATTTTTCATTTATCTACTCAAACACTACCATCAGACAGCGGTACCTTACCCTCACTGGTTACTAATTTGTGAGGTTAACCAGCACCAGACAGAACACGAGACTAAAAGTTCTGCTGAGCATATCAGCTTGAACTCCACACCACAGTTGGTAATGCTGCGAGGAGGCAACAGCCCAAAAAGCTAGGACAGGCAAACAGCGGCAAGATGCGTTCTGCATTGGTAGGAAAGACGAAGCAAGATGAAGGAGGCTGGCAGAGATGAAACACACACACACATAGACATCCCCTCCAGACTCTGAGGTAGTTTAGCAACAGATCGACTTTTAACAGCACTTTGATGTTAAAGATTTTGGTGACCTTGCAAAATAAATGAAAATCCCAGCACATTTAAAGATCACTTTCTGAACTTACACTCCAGCTACTAGGAGGCCCTCTAAACCCCGTCCATTTCTATTTTTAACATGTATTCTCCTTCAATATTAATCTTCAGATTCCCCACCCCACCAAAACACACTGAAAGAAAGGAAAGTTAAAAATATTATTCATTATTAGACATCCAAAATGTCCTAATACTTGAATATTCATAATTCTTAACAAAGCCCAGGCACAATAATCTACACAGTTTCAAAATCCTCTCATTTTATCAAACAGGTGCTAATGATTCAAATATACCCGACAATTCTGTAATAAATGAGTATCAGTGTTTTAACTGTATGAGTTCCTACTAGTAATTCTGTTGCAGTTTTGTAATATAGGCTTAAGTTAGTTTGTAAAACAAGTTCAGCTGTACTAACAAATTTTGAGTTACAATTACCTTTAGGGCTACGTGGGGCAGGAAGGTTGCACGACTAAGCAACAATCGGTTGGTGAGAGGGGGAAACATAGACGGTAAGAGTCTGAGATCTTAAACAGCTCATTAAAAAAAATGACAAAATGAACTTGAGGAACTTGTTGGGCGTAACAAAGTGGGGTGGACAGAGGTTTTCCCTTCAAGTATGAAGTTGCAGAAATTTCATACTAAAAAGCAGACAGAAGCACTGGTTTTTTTTACGTAGTTCAAGAAGCTAACACTTCAATAAGTAAGCAAGCACCGCTGGACTGGCATTCCATACCCTCTGAGTCAGCAAAAACAGGCAGGAGACACATGCATGTCTTAGAAGCAACTCTGAAATGCAGTTAGTTTAGAAAACATGAATCCTACGGGTACTGGGCTACAGGAGAAACGATTCAGAAACAAGTTTAAACAGATTATTGTGTCAGTTTATTTTTTGATACTAAATGCAAGTTGTAAGAAACTTGATGTAACAGAAATTAAACAAACATTGGAGATGCAAGTAAGCAAGCCCCTAGTGCCAAAAATTCTTTCAGTTGTCTAAATAAAGATGCATTAAATCTGCGTTATATGTAAACATCTGAGAATTTTTTTCAAATTTACTTTTTAAACTAATTAGTTACATCGAACTAACTCCTGAATGAATTCTCTTACTGAAGTAAAACCAATTCAATCTCAGTAACAGCATATGCATACACATTGAAGGTCAATCAACTAGTCCACCTTGAAGTTGTTGGTTTTGGGATGTGTTTCTCTCCCCCCACACACACAGAATAAATTTTCTGAGATTATACGTATAGGCAAAGGTAAACAAAATGAACTATGAACTTTCCAGAAAAGACATTTTACACAATATAACACTTTCATTAAAAAAAAAAGCAACCCCAAAACATAAAAATACACTCACAGCAACCAAGAACAGGATATTATTATTCCAGAAGCAAGAACCATTCCCGTCACAAGAAGTAAAACAGAGACCTAAATAAGGTTAATGTTGCATTAAAAGAGTTTAACTTAGCCAAAAGGCACAACTAAAAGCCAGTAAAAGTAGCTTAATAATTTCAATGCCTACACTGGCCAGCTAACTGGCAAGTATAATGAGATTTCTCTTCAATTTAGTTTAAGGAAGAGGTCTTTTGCTGAATGCTTTCTTCACAGTGACATTATTCAGAGGCTGCATGAAATGGAATGGAACCAAAAGCTTTGGAAGACATTTGTGTGGGCCCTGCTTTTATTATGAATTTTTACTCCACAACTCTATGCAACTGAAGAATAGACTGTATTCCCTTATTCATGCTAAACCATTTACCACCTTCTCCCCTACACTTTACCTTGAAAATGTAATCCTTGCAAGTAAATGCACTCTGTGATAACATTTCCTGTTTCCTGTGAAGCAATTTTAAAAATTGCTTCCAAAATATTAACTGGCAATAGTCAAGCTGCCCTAACAACTGTGGCAAATAACATTGCCGGACACAGGTTTTCTCAAAAAAAAAAAAAAAAAAAAAACACAAACAAAAAACCCAACCAAACAAACAAAAAAACCCAAACAAACCCACACCAACACACCCAAAACCAACTTCCCCCCCCCCCCCCCCAACCCCCAAACAAATAAAACCCCAACGGAACCTGGGTATATTGTCTATGAAAATACTGAACATACAATCTTAAAAAATGGCTTTTTTTTGCACCTATCACAAGCTGAGCAAAACAATTAAAATTGCACATTTTTTTTTTTCTTGGAAGGGCAGCTTCAAAATATGTAGGTACTGCATGTTTTTTAGAATTATCTTTTCAACAAGCAATTACCATATTTTGTATCTGCTTAAAATTAAAGAAAGAAAAGCTTAAAATTGATACTTTAACCTAAAAATGTTTTATTTAGTATTAGATATGGTTACTTAATAACATTAGGAAAAAACATATAGCAAGTATGTTTTGTTTTTTCCCAGTTATGACTTTATGACTAAAACATCAACAGAAGTAAATGGTGGTAACTACAATTGAATTGCTTCAGTGACACTAAAGAGTAAAGACTAATCACTGAAAATTCTATTTTTCTATAAAACAGACCATGAAGTGCTTCAGAACATGAAACTGGGGCAGAGAGGCAACTACACCATTACTACAGACCACAGAATCACAGAAAAAAATTGACTGGAAAATACCTCTGAAGGTCATTTTTTCCAACCTTCTGCTCAAAGCAGGGTTTATTTCAAAACTAGTTTAGCCTCTCATGATCTTATCCAGTTGTGTTTTGGAAATCTCCAAAGATGGAGATTCAACAACCCAACAACTTCTCTGGCAAACTGTTCACTGTTTGACCACTCTCATGGTAAAATTTTTCTTCTAATACCCAAAAGAGTTCTCCCTTGTTGTAACTTATGACAGCTACCTCCTGTGCTTTCACTGCACCTCATTATCTGGCTCCATCTTCTGTGTATCTCCTCTGTCAAGCAATGAAGGGCTACTACTATGACTTATGGTCATTTTCGGAAAAAAAACAAAACACCACACCTACCTTTCAAAGTGGAGCGGCTAGTAGGTCTCCCAACGCTATTCTTCTGATGCTTTGTTGACATACGCTTCATCTGGCGGGGTGTACTAGGAGGAGAAGTTCCATAGAAGGTGTCAGCACTTGTTTCATCTGATAATTCCTCAGGGTCAGATTCAGAGATCTTGCAAGTAGCATCTTCTGATTTGCACTCTTTCCTGTAGAAAGCAAGTTAAACCACGACGTTAAAGAATTTTTACTTGCAGTATCTGTTTAGAAAGCTAATCCATCAATAAACCCCAACCACAGTCAACCCTCCTATATTTTCCTGCTGCAGCCATGTCTATTTATCCCAAGTTTTTTCACACCCGTAAGGGCAACTTTCCAATCAAGCAAAAGTATAAGCAACATACAACAAAGAGGATGTATAGCCAGAGCATCACTAGGAGAACAGTGTAAACATATACATGTATATGCAATATATTTGTTTCTGAGAAAACTTGCAGCAAGCCTAAACTAAGAGGTACGTGAAACAAACAAAGGTTCAAAAATACTAACATAATGCAAGACAGTCAATCCCACTGGCAGCAGAGACCAGCAGAGGTCTTCCCTTCCATCCTCCACCCCCTAACTTGTGCACACCATGAAAGCAACTTCTAAGTTCACTGAAAAGGCTCTCCACCCTTCACAAAACTTTTATCTAGCATAGGAGACCTGAATGTATGTTATGTACTTTCCACTGGTTTTAATATTAAGTAGGTTTACCCTCAGAACTTTTTTTTGGTAGCAAAAATATAACAGGGTCTCCATAGTAACTTTTTAATTAGTTTCGATTACTTTGGCACTTCGGAAAAAATACTGGTAATACTTAAAAAGAACTCGGAGCTCATGCAAACACAAAATTAAGATATGTTCTTCAAAACCCAAATCCAGATGGCCAGCTTAACCACTGGTTGCTGAATTCAGTGATACAACAGACATCACGTACCTTTGCAGGATTAGTACCTATATCACTACAGCATCCAGCACAACAGCTTTCCAGCCCCAGTTAGGACCTTTCCTTGCTATTATGTCTAGCAGCATCAGCAAACATTGTAGAGTAACATTCCACAAACATTTCATTATTTAAAAAATGCTGACTTGTCTTTGTAATTTTCCAAAAGTAAATTATTTTGATTTAAATTGTTCAAAGATAAAACTACAGAGTAACTTTTTTTTCCTTCAGTAAGGTACAGGCCTTAAAAAAAACCCAACCCAAACCAACCAACCAACCAAACAAAAAACACCCAGAACAACAAAACGACTGCATGGTATCACACAGTTAACCCTAGCAATAACACAATTCCATTACAGAACAAGACAATCAAAGTCCAGACTGCTATGATTTCAGTCTCCTCTTCTCCCCAGCCAAAAACTCCTGTAGCCTTTCCTTTGAGTGGATTCTGGCACTCATACAATTGCCCAGTAAGCCAACACCAGGAGCTGACCTATTTGTAAACTCACATGGAAAAAAAAAAAAAAAAAAAAAAAAGAAAAGCCATCGGTTTTCGTGTGTAAAATCTGGGCAAGCTCAAAGACAACTTCCAGTGCCAGCTTCCTCTCATAAGAAGAGGTCAGATGTAAACCAACCACAATAGGGGGCATTGCACGCACTCATATTAGGACTTGCTTTAAAAATAAAATATGACAAATACAATAAATGACTAATCATGTCAGATACCCCTTCTTTCCTCATGGACGCTTGCTCTGTCCCACCAAATAAGATTACTTTGGTAGAGCAGCAGTTGGGCACAATACCACTAACAGCTGGACCTCCTCCGCGTGATCAAGTGACACACAGCAACAAAATTACTCAGGCTGCGAACAACCAAACTTCAGTACATTTTATGCTGCTCACTGACATATTAGGAAATTTCAAATTCATACATGGAAAGAAACTATTTTAAGACAATTGCCCCACCAATAATACATCATTTGAATTCTTCACAACGTTAAAAAAGTCCCACAAAATAATGAAATCCTCTGGTCAATTCAGGCTTCGGGGAAAAGTTGATGGCAGCAGGACAGGGCTTTAATTTCTCTCACTATCCCTTTATACCCATCTGACCCTTATCTACCCAGAATAAATATAGAGAAGGAAGAAAAAGAGAAGGAGGAAGAGAGGACTCCAAGGCCAAAACAAGCCCCTAACTGATTGAATCCCATGCATAGGCTGAAGCTCAAAGTGACACCAAGACCTCTGCCTTCTCCCAGAATATGCGACCCACTAAGCACCCCAGCACAGTCCTCTCAGACCCACCGCTCCCCACTGGTGCCATACACACAACTCTTGCTTTCACATACATCTGTGAGAAGAACATGCACGACTACCTTGGAGGAGATAAAATACGCAGTTTGCCTCCATCTCCTCACATATTTTATTCTTGAAGCAGGAGTACAAATAACATCATCTTGATTCGGGTAAAAGACATGGAGGCAAAGAAACATTCAACCTAAATCAGACAGTGCAAGACTAGCATCAATACATGATAACTTCAATTTTAACTTCACTTGAATCACAAATGACATTTTACTTGCTATTTTTGAGGCAGACGAGGAATGTTACTTAATGTTCTGGTGGAATGAGTCTGAGTGTCTGCAGAAAGAAATATGCCAGGATATTGCCAGCCCGTAGACTAGCAAACAACAACAACAACAAAAAAAACAAAACCAAAATCCAAAACAAAACTAAAAAAAGATCAGATACTATACTTTTTCTTTGCCTTTTGCTATAAACAGAAATAAATACCTTAACATGCATAATAGTTATGTTCTCTGCAAAGCCACGGAAAATTTAGTGTGTGAAATTACTCTTCTCACATTACAGCTCTGAGAAGAAGGCCGGTGAGTTCATCAACTATTGTAAAGGACTCGGGCGGTACCGTAGCACCATCTGTAGTCTAAGGAGAGCCCTACAGTGAATTGGGCTATAATGACAACCACACAGAATCACCATACTTTCAGCTTCGTTTCCTTGCCTTGGGAAATTGTGTGTCTTCTAACAATCTGATCTACTTAACCACTGTTGGCCAAATAGAACAAAGAAGTCTTAATTTGTTCCTATAGATCTTGTGAAAACAGGTGGATAAATAACAGAAAAGGATCTTGTAAGTGCTGAACTGGGAAAGCAGAACCCAAGTTTACATCTTTTTGGACAACAGAAAAATTTTATTTCTGAGAACTCTTGCAAACAGCCCTCCTGCAGAAAAAAACTTCAAGCAGAGCACACCCTTCTGATTTTGCCAAAGACAAATCAACCACAAGAGACCAAACCACATGAAACAAGAAGTCATTAGTTCCAGTGCTTACAGAACTATTTATTTTTTCAGTGATCTCACTGGCCTGGCAAGGCACAGGGTGGGGTGCTGATGCTCTTGCGGGGCCTGGCAGAGCAGACCCTGCGGCACTCGCATTAGGTCTCAGTTCCAAGGCAGTTTTATAACGAGGTAACTTGGTCCTGGTTTAAAAGGCCAGTGAAAACACTGTTTTCCTTTTGTTTGTAAAGCAGTGTACGATCAAACCTCTTCACCAGGCTGACTGAACTGATCTTTAAAGACCATAAGCTGGTTCTTTCCTCAACAGTCAACTACCTTGTTTGTTTCTTGCTACCTCTGATCAGAGGGCATGAAGCCCAAAAGTATTCAAACACCCTACAACCTCACACTTGAATAACACACATACCTATACAGCAGCATCCTGTATGACTTACTCAACATTCAGATTTTTTTTTTTCCCCTGGGTAATTTAGTAAGCTATTCTTTAATTTGTTAAAAACCATAGCAGATTTATCACAAAACATGCAGCACTAGAAGTCATATCACAAAACAGCAATCATGCTCTACAGAACCACTCCTGTTAGCTGATGAGATGATCTAACTGGAGCTGGCTGCTCTGTTCAGAGGGCACAGGTGGCAACTCAAGTTTAAAAATTCAGCATGCTCAGTTTAGCGTTTGTGTGTTTCTCAAATCAATACCAGTGAATACAAGGACTCAGTTTCACCAGTGAAAGCCTTGTTGTACAGCAATGCACTAGACATGTAGGGTCTGAACTAAAGCCACTACATCAGCTTACTCATGCTGGTACCAATTTTTCTCATCCAGATGACACCAGACATATGGTGGACACCAGGTGTCCACCAAAGCTGCTCTATCACTCCCCCTCCTCAACTAGACAGGAGAGGGAGAATATAATGAAAGGCTTGTGGGTCGAGATAAAGACAGGGAGAGATCACTTAACCAGTTACCATCACAGGCAAAACAGACTCGATTTGGGGAAAATGAACTTAATTTATTGCCAATCAAACCAGAGTAGGGTAA
>JAVKLA010000081.1:36138626-36150621 GCA_034782735.1 Sagittarius serpentarius | reverse complement strand
GGGCTGCAGGGGCACAGCCTGCCTCACCGGGGTCTTCCCCAGGGGCTGCGGGGGAATCTCCGGCACCTGGAGCACCTCCTGCCCTCCCCTCCTGCTGCACTGACCTAACAGATTACTGACATGGCATTTGTAATGTTTGTGTGCTATTTACTTTAAAGAACAAACCAAAGACTAATTAAATCTGTAAGCCTATAAAATGCACTGCTGGCAAACCTAAATCAGATTATAGTACTGGTTATTACACAGAATTTTTGGTTCCTAAATACTGTTGCAACCAGAGTTGGGTAACATTAATCAAAACTGATTTCGTGTTTGCTACCAAGAACTGCAGGTTTTCTCCCCCACAGCCAGTGAAAACCATCCTTATCCTCATCAGGCATACACCTAGAAAGTGAAAGCTAGAAATGTGACAACTGAAGTTACTATTTGCCAAGGACAGTTCAAACCCAATGCTTACGAGGAAAACTGGAAGCACGTAGTTTTCACATCAGTCTATTTACAGGCTGGTCCCAGCCTCAATTTTAATGAGCAAAATGCTTCTCATCAATTTTACACTAGGAATATAGAAGAGACTATAGCCAGGATGCATAAATCAGCAATACTGGGAAAGTTGCAAGAGCACTACGTTAAAAAAACAAAAAAAAACCCAAACAACAAAAAGACAAAAAAAAATCCTGACAGCTCTGAAATGCAACAAAAAATAAATAACCACGAATGTTTCCAACAAGTAACTACTGTGTGTTACACCAGGGTGCACTTCAACCAGAACCTGAACAGACAGAATACAGAATTTCTTCAGTTTGCATACCTAGATGACAACAGGATTTTTTTTTATTTTTTTTTTAACTGAGTCAAAGTGTTGGCAATGTATCTACAATTCCAGCTTAGTCATGAAAACTGGGATACATCTTCTAGATCTTCAAAGGCCTGCAAACAAAAATAGGAGAGAGGGAAAACTGACGTTTGAAATTTGAAGCAGCAGGACAGGGAGCAAGAAGTCTGGTAACTGTTGCTGTTGATGAAGGCCATGAGCCTTTGGAAAAATACAGTCATTTATCATCAAAAATAAATGAACACATGCAAACACCACTGAAGATCACATGGGAACATGTTAAAATTAAGTAGGCTAAAGTCACACTGAAGAGTATGATTTTTAACCAGTATAAACTTTTCGCACTTTACTGAAGCATTACTCAAACTTTCAAAGTCTGTAACAACCAATAATCAGAGGTCACGCTAAAATCTGTGACAGCTATATGGGGGAAACATATTTTTAATCTTCCCTTTATAACAGCTACCTTTGACCCTCATAAGCAGGAGTTTGAATGTATTAGGCACTTACATAACTAACTCAGGTTCGGTCACTGCCTATCATCCCACGCACAGCTTAAAAACTTGCTGGGAATCAGAGCAACAGAGGTCGACTGATTGGACTGCAAGCACATCGCAATAAATCCGAGTTAGGCAATTACAACGCAGTCGCCAGGATAATCACCCACCGCTACAGTTACGAAGCTGCGCGCTCCACAGGCTGCTGCCATAAACAGCTTCCTGCAGTTTCATAGCCATTACACCATTCACACATCAGTAAGGCTTTCTCAACGCTTCCTATAGCACCCTGCCACTTCCACACAGAGAACTGCAAGATCTGCATGTACAAGGTCCACCACTGAATTACCAAGTACTTGGTTTTGCCTTTAAAACAACAGCACTGAGTGTCAAAGTGTCAGTTTTCCAAATACATGCTCCTTAACAGGGATTCAGCTTGATAATTAATGCAGGAAGACAAAGCTTCATTAGCCTGTTCTTATTTATTATCTAATTGTCAATTAGCTAAGGTAGCAGAAAACATACGCACTACACATTGCCAGTGAAATCTTTTTAAAGCTAGGGCAGCTCTCCCTAAATGTACTTGCAACCATTCTATTTCAAAGATAAACAATATTCTGACAAGAACATAATTGCAAATTGTCGTCATCCCAAAGCAGCTGGTAATGCAAAGAGCAAACAGGATTTTTAGGTAATCATCTCTGCATCTGTTAAAACTGAAAAACAAAACGGTATCCAGTTAGAGCTGCTAAACACCACACACAGCCCCAGAATCAGGAGCTCTAACTGCTGTGGAGCAGCACTGGGTTCTGTTTTATCTGCATAGCACCAGGGAACATCACAGTACTCCTGGACCAACAGCACAAGGAAGGAACTTCATGAATCAACCCGTAGCACTTTGGGAAACTAAGACTGAGGATTAGACAACCTAATCACAAAACAAGTTAAGATGACATGGAAGTTCTGCTAAAGTACAGGACTGCTATCTCATGTAAACTCCCAGTGTTACATTCCAACATTGTGAAAGCATCACGCACTCCTATTTTTTTAATCACCTTTAAAAAATTCCCTGTTCTGAGGGAAGCTATAAGCTTAAATTAATGGAGTTGGTTCTGAAAAGTTCCTGAACTGAAAGCAGAAAGGACTATAAATCCAACTTTGCATACAGTCTTCTCTTAAAGATCTACTACATTTACGAATACTAAAAGTGCAGGCTTGCAGCTATTGCATTTAAAGCAGTTACTACAAGCTGCTGTAAGGGCAGCAAAAGAAACAAAAACCCTTGAAGGAAGGACTGTAAGTGCAATTCTGAGGAAGGCTTCAGCAAAAAAGCAAGAAAAAAAATCTTGGGTTTTTTTTTATTATTTTATTTTTTATTACAGAGCAGCAGGAATTTGCTCACAGTTCGTACAAATAAAACTGTATTTTTTGCTAAATACATTCTGTGTAAATTGGGCACAGTGCTTCCTTGGGGGGAAAAAATAGTGTGGCTAGCAAGATACAAAAATTCTGTGACTAGCATGGACATTTAAGTGGTGTACATGTCAGGTATTCCTATTGTGACTATACCCCCAGAGACAGTAAAAAAAATTGTTCACATTAAAACCTAATACTGGCATACAGTAATGGAGATACTTGACCTTGTATTCACATTTGAATCTCACAGGCCTGAGCTCAGGATTTCCGAGCAGCCAGTGTTAACTCTTCGTCACCAGTAACTTCTGATTGCTGTCAACATATTAATAGGACTTAAGTGTTACAAACTTGGTAATACACTTGCTAAGATTTTTAACAGTATAATTAAATTCAACTTGAAACTTAAGGACATGTCTGGCTTTTAAATTTGTTATCCTTCAGATAATTTGGGTAAGCTCTAGGAAAGCACCAAGTTTGGGGTGGGGTTTTTTTTGAACAAGAATCACCACTGCAAAGATAAATTACAGATGCACTCCTCCTTAAAAGTTCTTCTAGTGTAAACATTTTGTAAGAACAGAAAAGTCTTCAAATTATGAAAGGCGAATGCAGTTAGACTTGTAAAAAGCACCACGTCTCTATTAAGGCCTGGATCAGCTTCCTCCTGAGGAAAAAAAAACCAACTTTATTACTTTTGGAAAATGTCACTGCTTGGCAAATGAATACCCATGGGTTTGGGTAAGGAACTGGAAGGAGTATCTGGTACCTGCCGCCTTCCCAAATTTTAGAGAGAACAAGAGCACACAGACCCATGCTACATCCCACCAGCATAACAAAAAGCACTTGGAGCTGGAGGGGAGAGTTGGAACAAAAGCTGTGGTGTTCCAAGTTTCCAGCTCACAAGGATCTTGTAGACATCACTTTAGAAAAGAGGCATCTGGATAACTTGACAATAAAGCCTGGCAGAAAAACACCTAACAGCAATCTCGTAGTGCAAAAGGGGAGCTTCAGAGTATCTTCTCTTCCAGCATGAAGGCTGTATGAAAAGAAAAAACACAGGGAGGAAGAACAAAATAAAAACATTGTTCTCTAAAGCACTTGTAACTCTTCCTTCAGTCGGTAAGTAAAAAGCAAGTTTGCCAGCTCCTTTCACTTCTCAGGACCTGTTTTTCAAGCACACTTTTCTAACTCGGTTTGTGTATCCCTATGATCACCCTTACATCTGCGCCATTCTTCCTTTCTACAGGAGGGGGCTAATCCTACCTAGTTCAATGCATCCATTTCCCATCTCTTCTGAAAACTAGTATTTGTGAGGATCACATTCAACCTTTCATCGATTTCTCTAACCATAAAAGCAAGTATTATGTAAGGCACACCAATGCCAAGGCCAAAATGAATGGGAGAAAACAAACTTGAAACTCATCTTAAAATTACAAGGAAGTTTGAAGGAGATGGAGATGCTAAAGATAACGCCTGGAAATAATCTGAGGAAACGAAAAAATATTTTGTCATGTTGTCATCTTAAAACAACATCCTAAGGCAGAAATCTAGGGCTTTTCTGTATTCACTAAGTATTTAAAAAATAACACTTTACCGAGAAAATAGTACCAGCATAACAATTTCAGTTTTAAGAAATATGCAAATGCAAATTCAGCTGTACATAGCTACATTGTTGCTCCCACAGGGATCAGGGGAAGGCAGGATATGTGATCAGTTGTCTCTGTAGTCCAAGAATGAACAACCAGCGTGCTGGGTAAAAAAAAAAAAAGGTGGACTTGGGCGGGGCATAGAATTTACTTAAAACAGAGATAGTAATTTTACTGTTTACTGCTACCGCTAACTGAAAAAAAGCGCTTGCATCTTTCAGCAAGTAAGTCTGCAGATGCAAATTTTACAGAATCTAAGTTTTAACGAGAACAGCTTACAGCAGAGAAGCTTGTAAGAACACAAAAACCATGACGTAATATTAAAAAAATTCTAAAATTAAGTATGAAATGTAATGAAGCTCATTCACACAATTTTCTACAGCGATGAAGTAAAGAGCCTCAGAAATTACCAAGACTATAGTCACAGTAAGCTGACACAGAAAGGGGAACTTGTTCCAGTGCACCTTTTGTCTCCCAGGTTGCACGTCCCTGCCCCCTCTGCAGAGAAGCCAACAATCATGTGAACTCAGTCACCAATGTGATGGGGGAAAAAAAAACACATTAATTTTTTGGTGCATCAGTTACCCATCAGATCAATAAGCTGAAGGGAAAACTCTACAGGCACATGACTACTAGATCCAGAAAGAATGCAGTGAAGGAGCTTGGCTTCCTCTTGGAGAGAGACTGGGGGAAGAAAGCAACCTGCTGTTCCAACACATGGAGTGTAATGTGGAATCGTGCCCTCAGCCACTCTCTTCTGGCTGCACCTGAAGCAATTTATAAGACGACTGTCCTTTCTGCCTTCCGCCAACACTTTGCCAGAAGTCACCAGCCCCCAAGATGCACAAGTGTAACTGAAAGTACCAACCCTGGTTCTTCACTGGTGCTGCCAAAACAATCCAGCTTAGCTGGAATGTCTTTGTTAGCAGCATTTTTCCAACTTCAACCACTTCAACTTTTGATTAGGCAACCAAACGTTCTCCATGTTATGCTAGCAAGTTTCACATGGCAGACATTCCTAGTTGAGGAGGGGAAGACAGGGATGATAGGAGATTAGAATAGTCATTTCTAGTCTATGTCAGCTGCAAAATTAATGCAATTTTTTACTTGCAGCAATGATAAAAGCAAAATACTTGGGCAGGAAGATGCTCAAGGTAATACCTGTATCACTACCAAGAACTGACTGAATCACGTAATTCCAGTAGCCTTTTTATAAATTAACCTTCGAACAACGGCTCGTCAACATAGAAATAATTACAGAAACGCTAAAACCTCATTAGTAGATAGCCAGAATATAGTAGTAGCCCTGTAATAGCCATGCTTTGCTCACTATTTACGCCTTGTTTATCTTTGAAGACTAACCTGTAGCATGGCCGCACAAATGCAAACACCCAGTGCTAATACGAAGCCCTGACATGCATCTTGCCACCTGCTTGCCAACTATGGGTTTACGCTACAACAGCCCGCTAACAGTTAAGCAGCAAGTACAATAAATCCCAAATAAGCTAAGGCCTGAGAGAAGTACAAAGCAAGTATTTCTGCTGCAAGATCAACGGTGGTTTGGAGCAAGACGTCACTGTGATAGAACAACTATTTCTGCGGAAATCTACAAGGAAAAGAAAGTCTTTATTGGGGAAAAGACTAATGTAAAGCTTAGAGCTAAACAGTTAACATTTAATTGATTCCCAGTGACATCTCTTCCCCCTTGGTAACGCTTAATGAAGCTGTCTAATTAGAATAGAAGGACCCAGCAAGCGTGAACACGCTTCATTTCTACAGCAGACTTCAAGCACATATCTGACTGTAGCCAGTTCCTCCCCATTACAAAGTTCCTTACGGCACTACTGTACTGACTAGCAATATTTATTTTAAGAGTGAAATTCTAACAAAATCTTCTGCTTTTCAAGATCTGGAAACTACCACAGTTAGTTTTGTAAATTACTAATACTTTGACACTTTTCCCAAAATTCTCCTATATTCTTAGGCAGAAGCTTCAAAGTGCTTGATTATTGTATTTAGGGCAGAAAGACAGAGTCACACAAAAATGTAACAAAGGCTGTTGAAACAGCAGAGAGCTGTTGAAGCACCTTTTGACTTACTATAAAAATATAGTAAACTTCAAAAAGCCAGAAACTGTCAAACAATGAGTTAAAAATTAATTAAGCAAAATGCAAATTAGTATTCATCGTATCTTTCTATTGCAAGCAGATATAAGAGTTATTGTGACTTATTTAAATGATCTAAGGAAGTAATTTTTCTTCTGCAAGTTACACCAACTAGAAATACGTATAAAAAAATAAATAAAATAGAGCTCTTATAACAGTTTTGGCAGTTCCTCATGTTCTCATCTCAGAAAAAATAATAATCAGAACTTCCTGTTCTTTTTTACTAGTAAATTTGGAAACAGAGAAAGGTTAACTAATTTTTCCATCTTGGATTATTGTAAGTTTTCATGCAAATTTGGATTATTACATAACAGCATTTACAGAATATGCATGTACATTCATCTCAGCTTTTTTTTCCCCTCATTCACAAACAGACTGATTAAAACTGTTATTTCAATAAGAAAGAACAACAGACCTATTTAATTCTGACATTGCTCTATAATGTGTAAAAAAGTTTGAAGAAACAGGAGCTAAGAGAGCTTCACCCAGCACTGCTAGAATCCAGCTCTCTTCTCTTCAATGCCTCAGAACAACTAACGTCAAAATACTAATTGGTTTCAGTCACCATCCTTCATCCTCAGTGCTACTTTTAGAACCTCAACTATATCCTAAGTCATCTTTGGAGAAAAAAAAAAATATTTTTTTAAACTGAAATTTCCAAGAACAGCACTTTATCTTTTTTTTTTTTTTTTAATGACAAGCTCTGAAATATGTTTTCATCACTAAGGTAAAGATGGTTGAGCATTACATAGTACAGTATAAATCCAACGGATAAGCGCTGCAGTTAAGTTCTTGGCACCTGCACCAATCAAATCCAAAGGTCTCAAGCTACTCAAGCTACACACCCAAAAAATGAAGTATATTTAATTAAGAACTACTTATGAAAAATCTATACTAACAAATCTGGATGTATTTTCAGGAAAATCTAAGCCACACTAGGAAAAGTTACATACTACCGGGAAAAGAGACACTATGACAGAAAGCATTATGCTGCTAAGCTCAACTATAAATATATCATATACAACAGTGATAAACTGGGAAAGACACAGACCTAGGATGAAAGATAACAAGATCTGTAACAGCCATTCTTCCCCACCTCTCCCATGCACAGCCTTTACTCTTCTGGCAGAAAGTTCCATTCCTAGATAAGAAAAAGCTACCAACTGGTTTTGATCCCAAAGTTTCAGTTCATCTTTTAGATGAAGTCAAAGCCTACAGGAATCCTGAAGGTGAAGCATTAAAAGTTAAATGTGTTTTTAGTGGAAGGTGGTGCCTAAGCACTGGATGCTGGACTACTAGTCTGTGACCTTTGGAAAACCCAGGCAATGCAATGGAGCTGCAGTACTCTGCACTATTTGGAGCATCCCAAATGCTCAATGGTCATGCCCACAGAGAGTTCCACAGGGCAACCAAGAAGTAACAGAGGCATACGTAACCGTGGCCTTGATAGCGCTTACTGGATGGATGCTTCATAGCTAAAATGGTAAAGACCTTTACAAATACTGCTCTCAGAGAAGCCATCGGCAAGTAAACCAGCAGCACCCATAAGCCAAGGTCAGACTAAATCATATATGTATACCACATTAGAAAGTAACACACGACAGTCAATAGCATTAAATATAAGCGAGACACAGAAGGCATAGAATTAATTTCCTCCTTCTACCTCTTGACAGCAGGAGACATTCATCAGGGCAATAAATTTATATCCCATCTTGTCCGGATCCAGAATAAACCTGATCAGGGTTCATGGCAAGCTGATGTGATTTTACATACAGGGTTCTTGGACTGGCCAAGAGCAAACACTTAAAAACTCAGTAATGCTCAGACTCAGGTGTTAAGAGCAAACATTCTCGTTTGGCTTTCTGTTTGCAGTTGGCCAAGGATGAGCATGGGACAATTATCAGCTCTTTAAATGAATAAGCTTCTAAGTTATTTTTAAATATTCAAAAATTATCTAGTTAATAGATTACAGGCTAAACATAGCATCAATGCAGTTAACACTTGGGACCAGAAGAAAACTTAAGGAAAGTAATAGCCCTGCCAACATAAATGGCATACATAACAGCAAATCCAACCACACAGCTGAAGAAATAAGAGCAGAGATATCTGTATCTTCCTGTGCTGAGAGGTCAACATACGACTTGACTAGCAGTGAGTAGTATAAAGAATTGTCTTCCAGATCTATTTTAGATGCAGTTTAAAAGAATGGTTTGTACATAATTTAAGATATGTGGTTGTCATGGAAGTCAAATCTCTACAAGCCTCTAAAAATCCCAATTCACTCCCTAAAATAAAAATTACTGCATATCCCTTATCCTTTCCTTTAAATTGTGTAGATCTGTTTTTCATCATGGCACGGTTTGCAATCCACAAGGGCCAATATCACTAGCTTACATAATAGTAAAACCAACCTTGACACAGACAGCACTAATTAACAGACATAAAACCAAGTCAAGCAGCCACACGATATCGACTAATCCTTGCTGCTACAAATGCCAAAGACATCTCAACTAGCGCTTCATGGGTGTTTGCGCGTAGGTGGAGCAATCAGTCATTCATCCCAGTCTTGCACATGTAAACAAGAAAATGCAATACATGAAGAATAAAGATCACCTCTTACCTCATTTAAATGAATGAAAAAAACACAACAAAAAAAAAAGGATGGTAAAACTCTATACACTTAAACCATTTTTCCCCACTGAAGCTATGATCCTAAGTTAATAAAATAATTTTAAACTCTTTCACTGCTGATACACTATCAGTCATACAGATAGTTTGGCAAACAGAGAAATAGGTTGAGCACAGTTCATGACATGACCTCAGGCTTCCCCCAAATAACAGATGCTGCAGACTGACAGCCCAATTCATTGTCATCACAGAGCAAACAAATCTGATAGACAGACCACTGAAAAATTCCCCAGCGCTGGGGAAGCCTCTACGTTATTCACAATTCTGTCCTGCTTTATTCACAGCCTTGCTCCTTCCTTCACCCCTCACACTGGATGCGTGCCAGGAGAAGAGAGGGCTACAAGCAATCAAGGCACAAGTTAGAGTAGCCCTACGGCTCTTCATGCCTTTGCAGTGCCACCAAAATTGGCATCCCAACAAAGGAAATGCTTAAGGCCTCATTTTTCTCTATTGTGGATTTTGTGCCAGAAAATACTTGGGAAAGCCTAAAATTGGGCTCAGAAAATTTAAAGCCTATAGGCCATAACCAAGAAGCACCCAACGTGTACCTGTTTTAATCAGAGTTCTAAATTATCTACGTGGAAACATCTTATCTTGAAAACTTTGTTTGCTTTGTTACAAGGATTGATACTTCAGTGTGAATTCCTCCCAAAAACCTTTTAATTTACCCACAACCACTGCAGGCTGTCCAATGTCCAAGTGCAATCCTATCTCACAATCAACATCTGCTCAGAGGTTCCCTGAGTATTTTTCAGCTTAGAGCTGCCTCCCCTCTCTCCCCACCCCAAAGTGTATGTTTCAAGAAAGAAAGGAAAACCTGGGAAAAACAGTTTGCTTTTGGAGATGGATTCTCAATCAAACACTTTGGACTAAAGACTGTATAATTCAAAAAAAGCCATGAATATACCATGTGCTTGCCTTAGATTTACAAAGTGTACTGTTGCATTTATATTCTTACAAGACACAGAATCCTTACACAAAGACAGTTTTCCAACATATAAGGCACTCTCACAATAATAAATCAATAAACTTTTTTAAACAAACGTAGATGTATTCCTAATAAGAATGACCGAGTACTTCTCCAACAGAATTAAATTTAACTTAAAAAGAACGCATTACACCAGTGCACTTCAGTGCCAGCCAGAATAAGTCTTTATCATAAGAACACATTCTTACTCTACAAACAGGATTAAAAGCTATCTGCCACCAAATGGACTTCAAGTTCCAAAGCCTGCACACAGGCCCACTGATTTCAACACGATTCTGACCTCACAACCACAAGACTGAACACCTAATAACACCAAGATTTAAATCAACTTTAATCATGTTGAAAAAGCTCATAACTTTTAAGAAAAAGCAAGTACTACATAAAGCCAGAGAAACAGTTCTGTTCTAAAGCAGACATGAAGTTGATACACCAAGTACAAACAGAAGTGAATCACAGTGGAGGACATGCATGACCCTACACGAATTAAGGCTACCTAATTGTTTTGAGACATCTCCTTCCCACCCACCAGCTCACTCTGAAATAACTAATTCAATTTTCATCTGCTGGGTAGAGTTGCCACCACACTATCCACACCCACATCCGACTCGTATAAACTGTCTTTTAATAAGCAGAATCCAGCAGAGGTCAGAAATGGCCCTAGACAGGAAATGCCTGGGTGTTTTCCATTCAGGCACTGCAGATTACTCTTCTACATGAAGACGGCCCAGGTCTAGGGTCATGCTGTTGTACAAACTTATTTTTAAATCACTTTCTGCTTAACACGGACTATTACTCTTTGAAGAAACTGTAAAAAGGGACTTGGAAGCTTATGAATTCAGTTGCCCTACTGGCATTTACATTTCATAATATTTCTGTTAAATCTAATTAACTGTTATATACCTTCTGGTTTTGACATTCTCATGATGTAAGAAAAACAAATCATTAAAATACATTAATGAAAACTCAAACCAGACATCGTTCAACCCCATAACCTCGATCCAAACTGGCGTGCATCACCACTTCCCTTTTATTACATCAGTACGAAACAGTAGCTCACAATATCCAAGAATGATCTCAGGAACGTGACAGCACGAAGCGTTTTTTGCACAGCACACCTGGAATACAACACGCCTGACTATTGCCTTACAGTACTAATTGATCACACAAGCATTTTAAAAAAAGTTTCCTGAATGCCTCCTAGTGAGAAGTGAAGTGCATCAACAGGATGTTATTTTAAAAGGAGAAATAATTGCCAAGGAATTAATAACTTGGACTTATGTAACACTTCTACAGCCAGCTGGAAACACTAGACCATGAAGCAATTTGCATCCCCATCTCTCAGCAGTGCACAGACGGGGACTTGCAAAAAACCAATCTGCAGGTCAGCACATTCAGGAGGTAACAGCAGTTGCAAATAGCTTGAGGCATCATAACGCTAGCCCTCTCTGGAAGATTTTTATTTTTTTTAAACCGCATCTTCTGACAAATACCGATTGCAACGTTGCCAGGGGCGATACTCCAAGACCCTGCTGTTCAGGGAGAACCTACCTACCTACCTGTCTTTAACCACGGCTGCTATAAAGACGAGACACCCTTCCAGAAGGGCGGTGTTTTTAGCACTGCAGTTCACAAGCCAACGAACACAGGTCCCACTCTGTCAGCCTCACGGCGCGGGGGGGGGGCTCCCACAGCTACTCCCCCTCCTCTGCACGCTTCTAACCCCCCGGCTCCGGCCCGAACTGCCGGTTCCAGTTTTCCCCGAGAGC
>JAVKLA010000081.1:36125000-36138399 GCA_034782735.1 Sagittarius serpentarius | reverse complement strand
AAAAACGCCCGCCCCCCCCCCCAGCCACCCAGCGCCCCTGAGGCCGTGCCCCCGCAGTACAGAGGGGGCGGCTGGCACTCACAACCCCGGACTCGCCCCCGGCCCCCTCACGCCACGATGTGGCAGCGGGCGGCCTGCGCCGCTCTCTGCATGCAGCTCCCTGCTTGGCAGCGCTGGGTACTGACCTCCCCGGCGGCGGCGGCTCCTCCATGGCGGCGGCGGCAGCAGCAGCAGAGACCAGCGCGGCGGCTTCTCTCATGCATGCACCGAGGCCGGCATGGCGGCGGATCGCGGTGCGCGGCCCGGCCTTGCCCGCTGCGGCGCCGGGGGTGCAGCGAGGAGGGGGGGAGGGGGGCTGCTGAGGCGAGGGGGAGGGGGTGTCTCTATCCAGCTGCAGGAACCCGACCGCGCAGAGCCGACCGCGCGGCCGCCATCTTGAAAACAGCCTCCGAGGGCAGAGAAGCCGGGAGCATCGCTACGGCGCGCGAGGAGGGACCGGCCGAGCCACAGGCGCTCGCTCCGCCGCGGGCGGGGAGCGGCTCGCAGGCGTGGGCTCCCCCCGCCCGCCGCTGCCCCCGCCGGGGGTGGGAGGGAAGGAGGAGGGGGGGGGCACCCGCCCCTCGCCCGGGCGGTGGGGATGGAGCACAGTGTGAAAGGGCGGCGTTTCCCTCTGGGGACGCGGGAGGGGTGGGAGGTGTTTCCCCGCCGCTCTCCGGGAGGGGCCGCGTTTATTCCGGCGCCAGGCGGTGAGGGAGGCGCGGCGGGAGCTGCCGCCCCGCCAGCTGGCGTCTGGCTCCCTCCCCAGCCCTGACTGAGCCGGTAGCCGTTACCGGCTGCCGTTCGCTACGGGTGCCGGGGGTCTGGGAAGCTGCAGGTTTCCACAACTTTCGCAGCCAGGCATAGACGAAAAATCTGCATTACCGAGAGGAAGATGGTTTGCCTCAGCAGGTACCAGCTCCCCGCAGCCTACTTGCATGATGGCCAAGGCGTGCTGCGGCTGGAGCCACCGCGGCCTTCTCCAAGGAGCTGGAAGGCAGCAAAAGGCCCTCGAGGTCCCCTTGAGGGGGGACATGGAAGAATGATCAGGGGTGCTCGTAGCTTTGCAGGAAAAAAAAAAATAATAAAGCAGGTGTCATTTATTCTGCTGCTTATGGAGTAACTTGTTTCATTTTACAAACCTGGTCTTTCTAAGGCCTCTGTCAGCACTGGTTATCGGCCTTGGAACAGAGAACTGGAGCCACATTATCTATTTGGAAATACAGGGAGGAAAAATGTAATTTCCTGAACTATAGCTTGGTTGGAATACCAACGTTAACGCCCTTCAAAGGCAGAAAAGTGCCATGAGTTATTTCATTGTTACCGTTGGTGAGAGAGCGCCTCATCTTTTGTTTGATAGGACTGGAAGCACAGCAGCAAACCCTGGTATCAGTAATGTGTATACAAACAGTGTATGTGAAATTCAAACTTGGACTGGAATCAACACTAGATTCTGCTTTATGCTCAGTTCCTTTGTTAAAATAACTGTACAAGAAATCTACACAGAGTTCTAGCCTAATACTAAAGTTCAGTTGTAAAGTCACTGTTCATGATACAAAGTTGTCCATGTATCTGTCCAAGTTTAAGAAGCAAAGTTCCTGCAGATTGATTTTAACAGGCCCTTTGAAATAAGAGATTTTTTTTAAAAAAAGCTGAAATGCAGATGATACTTCCACTATACATTTATCATCTTAAATACATGCATTAAAATGTGACACCAGATGAATAACATTATGCGGGAAGCCAGTTTTCTATAGGTCAAGAAAAATACCTGCATCATTATGACCCTGATGACATTTAACATCAAGACACTCAGCATTTATGTGCAGAATTATTACTTAAGATTACCTCATATAATGGAAAAAAGCAGTATTTAGCATGTTAATGATTTTTGATCAAATACTTGAGCCCAAAACAAAAAAGCAGTTCTAAAGGCAGATACACACATTACATTCCTACTAATCTGTCATGGTGAACAATACCTAGAAACTATAGACGAAGAAAGTCAACATTAGAAATTCTGAAGTGCTAACCTAGTAAATTACTTGTCATCTCCATAAAAACATAAATTCTCTAAATCTAAATCAAAGCTGCTTATTTCACAGTATGCACATTTTTAGTATGACTGCAAATAACAAAGGCTCAATGTCATTGATGAAATAATTGCATAGCGATGGCTTTTAGCGTTCTTTTCAGGTATGTTACGGATCATCGTCTGACACCACCTCTTCAGCTCTTTGCAGGGCAGAGAAGACTCTATGTTTAGCAATAACGGCAAAATTTTTCAGCTTCTTTGCTTCTTCAATCAAAACAATCAGCATAGCGATATGTTAGAAGCACAGGGTTTTCATTAACTAGGGGGAAAAAAAAAAGTGATACTGCCTCTTGCCAGAGATGTGATGGCACGGTGGTGTGGATGTGCAGACATCCCACGGGGCCCTTGGCAAAGGTGGAAGTGGGGACTGCTCCCAGCCACTACTTTCTGTAAATATTAAGATGATTTACTGAAGTAAATTGGGGTTCACTGCAGCCTCTGAAACAAGGAGGTCCAGAAAAAACTTCCCTGCTTGCCTCTTCCCCTTTCCCTTTAGGTCGACGCAGCGTATTGTGTTGCATCACATTCTTGTGGTATACCATAGAGAATATGCTAAAACTACAGACAACTGGCCAAGGAAAGCAAGGCTGTAAGTTTAATACAATGGCACTTCTTTGTCTGCAATAGGCCATAGCGAGCAACATAGCTCCTGGCGTCAAGGAGAAAATTCTGAGAGGAGAGGTTTATGAATGGCGTACACAGGACTTGGAAGGAAAGGAGAAGAGATGCAGGAATATATGGAGCTGATAGTACAGGAGAGAGCAGGTGAGATAAGACTGTCGGAGCCTCTGTGGAGATAATATTTAGCAAAGACAATTTAAAGGAGTTACAGAGGTCTTACAAAAATTGATACGCATGAAATTCTTTTAATTATTTTTGGCTTCTTTTAAGGAATGTGTTTTTATTTTGAAGACTACCTGGCTGCCGGTTTGTGAGTCTAAGCATATCAGCATTGCACAGGTGCATGAGAATGAATAAATGAAATTGTTGACTCTGGTTCCACTACTGGAACAGAAGAAGGCACAAAATTAAAACAGGTGTCACAATAAATGATGTCGTACTCTGTCAGAAAATTGGGTTAAAATATTAGTAATATTAGCAGATTTCATTGCCTGATGTGACAAAATTGTGACCCCAAAATTCTAGGTTTAAAAAAAACCAAACAGGCAACCGTCAAAGTGGACAAACTTATTTCTGTTTAACTTCTGTTTTCTGAAGTTTTAGGATGAATTGTCTTCTTTTTTTCAGCAACCGTGTGGGTTTCTATTTTAGCAGATACTGTGATTGCCTAGGAATTGCTTTTTATTCCAGCAGCATGCCTTTTATTGCACCAGCAGTCCTAGAACTTGCAATAAAAATTTAAGAAATGGCAATAGCATCCTAGTAACAAAAACAGGTCTTCCAAATAGCTTTTTTTAATTTCTACTGCAACTACCCTTTAAATTTCTGTCCATTCCTGGGGCGTAGATTCTGTTATTCCTTTCTCCTCATTTCATCACAGGTATCAGACAGGATTTTCCATGCAGCTGTGCTTTTGCCATTTGTGAGTTCTACAGCTCTTTTCTAAACACAAAAAAATTCTAATGAAGAAAAAGAAAGATTGGGTCCACGTAGGTAGTTAAATATAAGAATATCTTTCAAAATTTTTCTCCCAGTACCTGTCACAAGGCCAAACTTTTATTTCACCTTACAAATCTTATGCAGAATAGGGCACAACTTGTGCAACTACATGCAAAAATGAAATTCTTGACAAAAACAGCTTTGTAGGTTTAGTTTTTCCTTCCAATAAATTATTTATTTTAATTCCACTAAAAGCTGTTCAAAAGTAAAAGCAAAGTTAATTAGACATAGTCCCCCTTTCAGCAGTAGACACTGGAAAGCAGCCTGTTAGGTATAGTTAGTCTAGATCTAGTTAAATGTGCTGAAGGTAGAATTTTCATTTTTTCTTGGTCACAGATTAGAGATGCTTTTTTGCAATGTGATGGAGAGTAAAACAGGAACAATACCTGCATTTAACATCTAGAAGACAATCTGACACCATTTCTTTCTTATGTAGATACTGCAGCGAGCTACTCCAGAGTCGAAATAAAATACCAAGATGCATTTCTACCTGGAAATATGCAGATTCTTCCATCTACCGTTTCGTAGCTTTCACAGAAGAGCAGGTCGGGGGTTTTTTTTGAAAGAAACAAAACTCAGTTTTCGGTGTCGTATAATTTGAGCTTTACTGCAATTGATTTGAGGTGTGAAGCTCTGACAGAAATTAAGGAGTCACGCTGTATATACCCCTGTTTAATCACCCGTTACCACTATGATTCATTCACTTCAGAAGCTCGGATGATAGCTGCCAAAGCTTGTTCAGCAGCACAGTTTAACACCCATGCTATAATAGGAGCCAGCTACCTTGACGGAGGTAGAGTATTTCTGTCTGAACAGTCATCTCACATGCTGTATGTTAGATCACACAGGGCTTGATAGCATTAACTCATCGCTATTAAAGGAGTATTTGTTAGTAAGAGTAGCATGAGGTCAGAAACATTCCTGGGAACTATTATCTTATCACTTCAGCTGGGTCTTTTTTTTTTTGGTACTTCCTGTCCTAAAAAGCAACTGTAGGTAACACTGCCTCTGCCATTATTAAAATGGCATGACCCACATAAGAGAAGTGTAAACCTCAGTTCTGCTGAAAGCAGTATGCTTTTACTGCGTAAAGCTGGTCTTTGGGCTTAGTGTCTATAAAGCCAGGCATAGCTAAAACCGCTGCGTGGTATCCAAAGGTACCTAGACACTGGACATAGAAATGATCGTCCTTAGAGACTGAGAATGTTTCTGAGTCAACACATGTATTGTAACAGTCTGGCCATAGTAGCTTATGTCTTCCCAAGAACTGACTTTGGACCTGTGAAAATAAGCTGCACTGAATTTAGTCCTGCTTGAACTTGATTACCAACAGCAGAGTAAGCTTGCTTAAAGCTAGCTTGGCTCCTGCTAAATCCCACTACAATTCTTTCCCCGACTGTATAGTAGACCAGCCATACTCAGTGACCAGCCGTGGGACATTTATAAACAAGACCAAGATCATTGCAGTGCTTGTTTGCATTTGTGTTCAATATGGTAATTTCATGTTCAAGAATTGGGGCCCATCCTCTGAAACCATGTTTGTAGACCCGGAGCATATCCGTCTGTTTTCTGTGTGTGCCTGGCAGCGCAATTTAGTGCATCGTTGTGTGCAACTCTCCATGTTTTCAAGCATCTTGCAGGTTTGAACACTTGCTTACATTAAAAGTTTTACAGTGATGCTATTTATTTTCATCAGCCCAGAAAGCAAAAAAAGTTCCAGACTATGTCTTTTAAAATACCTGGTTGTGCATCTAAGATTCTTTCTATATCTGCCTTACACCAGCTGTGTTACCCCAGCAGAAAACAGCTGTGAGATCTGTATCAAACTCCCCTGCCTTCTACAGCTCCTGTCCATCTCTGCTCCTTCCAACAGTTCTTTCTATAAAGTGAGAGTAGTCACAGAAAAGCAGCATAGCTGGCATATTCCTTTACCCCAGCAGTTCCTGGCTGTTGCATCAGCTGTACGGAGTTATAACCAGCCATGAGAAATTTTTAATCTTCATTTAATGTTAATCCCTGCAAACATTTATATACACATCAGTTCACTTATATAATAGGCATGCTGAAATCAATGGGACAACCCTGGGACAACAGTTACTCATATATATAAATGTTTCTAGGATTCATTTCCTCCTTTTGCTCTGAATCATCTGGAATAATTTAGCAGCCACAACTTCACAAGGTGAGTTTCGTGGTGTAATCCTGTTGATGGCTCGGTTCTGGTGAACAGTAATAGCAACTAAGCTATTCTCCACTTTTCGCAATGCCCCCCTGATCAGAGGACAGCAGGATCGTAAGTCATTCTGCAACTGCCAGTTGTCTCCAGTTCTGCTGTGTTCCAGGTTTTATCTTACACCTTCATTTCTGTCCATTACTTAAAAAAAGCTGTTACCTCATTGTGAACATAACTATTTTCATCCTTCTAAATACTTACACAGTTCCTACAGTATAAAACACTCTAAAGAGAAAATCGCCTGCCGTTTGACATTATTTCAATTTATTGAGTTTTTTATTCTCATTTGACTCTGATTGGCCCCTATCATTATTTCTATAATTCTTTTGCATTTCCCCTTCTTCACGGGTACTGATGCTTATTTTAAGACACATCCATGCTAGGAAACCTAGCACGCAGCACTTGAAATAACTGTTGAACGATGTGAGCTGATCTGCTTTCCTGGCAGCAGCAATCTTTCCAGCTACAGCCCCCTGAGGAATCCAGTTTATGACCCTTGTGTTAGGGAGCTGAGATCCGTGTGACATTCCCTGCTGAGCAGCTACAGAAGACGTAGCCTTCATGCATTTAGCACCTCTATGAGGCAGTTCAGAAGGAGTCATGGGTGTTAGTTACGAATGTCACTACTTCTGAAACCTTCCTAGACAAAAATAATGGAGAACTGTAAAAGACGGTGCTGGAATCTCTGGAAGAGCTATGAAGTGCTGGACAGCAAACCTTAACAGCTCCGTCCCCATTTTTCCTTCTTTTCTCTTCCCTCCCCAGAGAACTTCAACCAAGAAAAACTTGTGTATTCTATAGGATTTTAAAGAGTCTTTTTTCCCCTGTCCATTTTATACGATGGAGTTCACACGTCCTTCTGCAAAGAATCAGAGCACCGCAGATCTGCAGGGACCACACAGCATTTGGCTGCCCTGCTTGGTGCCTTCTGCTGTGATAAGAGATCCCCAGGATCTCCAGGTGCATTGTAAATACCTACTGGCTGTTGCGCAGGTGATAAAGTGTAAGGCAATGTATTATCCCTGTTGGTTTTCTTGAGTGAGACAGGTTTCTGAGCCTTTTTCCTCAGACTTTTGCCAACTTAAGCAGCTCTCTCACCTCAGCAGCCAGGAGACTCTCTAAAGTTGTTTAGGGAGGCTTGTGTCTGTTTGGGACTGAGGAGACCTACTAGCAGGTAAAGTGGATGATCTGACCATTCCTATTATCCCAGAAGCGTAGGAGGGTGGATTAAGTAAAAGAAAATGAATAATCCCAGCAATCTCAACTGTGTTATTTCTAAGATCCATAACATACACAGGCTCTCTCTAAGAGTTTCAGAATTTATTCAGCATGGCCTTCATGCATTTGTGAGTAAAAACTGATGCTGTATCACACATATCTGTGCACATTGCCTTTCTGAAACCTGCTTTCAAGTACTTTACGTTTTGACCTCTCCTAAGGATATAAGTTCAAATAACATGGGTCAGAATCAAAAGCAACACCAAGCTGACTGTCAGAACCATGACCAAAGTTACAGAAGCATCGGGTGACTTCTGACTTCAGAATTCTCATATTTTCATCTTTAAATTTACAACTGTAATGTTTCAGTACTGGCATGTATGTGTTTCATCTTTTGAATTAGACTGCATATTAGCCAAAACAAAAAACTCATTTTATCAGGTGCTCTACGGACATGAAGTATTAACATTTACCATGGAATTCCAGGGATAAAATTATTCCAGAACAAGTGCTTTTGTTACAAAGACAGCAAATCAGATTGTCAGTTAATTTTTTTTTTTTCTGTGGCTGCAGAGTCTTCTGATGGAGCTCAACGAAGTTTATAGTTGCAAAGAGCGCAGATCTTACCCCCATTACACCTTTTTCTAATGTCCTCCTTCCTCTCCCTCATTCACCTGAATAACGCTACGTGCATCCATTGCAGCTGCAGAGGCTACACAGAACCGGCAGAACTACCTCGGTAGGTTACTTGAAAAAGTTTTGCCTTTGCCGTTGGATGCCCTGTGGAGTTTTGTATGTCCCTGGTAATCCTATTATCTCACACATGGCATAACAGTTCCTTCTTTTTTAGTTGTTGATGGGAAAATATGTTACAGATAAATAAAATATAATCTACTTTCACTATGTTGGCTAAAGTGATTTAGATTTACCGATGTAACCATAACCTTTTTGCAAAAGGAAAAGAAATTTCAGGAAAAATTAAAAAATATTGCTAGGTTTTATTTTACTGTAGTATTTTTTATTACCATAGCAACAGCCTTAGTGAGAGTGTGAGAGGATGCATCATTTTGCTTTTTTTCCTAGGCTCTTAATTTTCCAAAAAACTTCACAATGTACCAATACTTTCCAGATTCAGACTCCATCCAAGAAAGGGTTTTGTCAAAATTTGGACAAAACGCATTTAACAAATTGGAATCCCATTCATGTTCTTTCATTCCGAAGAAAAAAATTTTCCTACAAATCAAAATTTGAAAACCCCAGTGAAGTGGCATCGAAATAGTTCAGGTGAAGAGCATCTGAACAAAATTGTTTGCTAATATAACTGTGCATACGTAGGCAATCCATGTGAAAATTCATCTCAGTCTAAGGCCAGTGCAGTTAGCGCTTTGCAGTCGCTACCGTACTAATGCTCAGGGAAGAGCAGAATATCAGGGAAATAATTATTTCTAGTGCATCTGCCAAAGGAAAGTTCAGTAGCAGAATCCGAGACAGCAGTGTCTGTTAACAAGCATTTGATGTTTATATTGTTTTGGTTTAAAAGATGATGATAAAGTTCCTGTTATCTTTATGGGTATGCAGTTCGTCTCATCAATATATGACAATGGTATCACTGATACCATGACTGTGTTTTGCTTGAGATAAAAAACAAAGTGATGTCACTGATTTTTAACTAATTAAGCTGTTAAAACATTATGTAACCCAAACATAACTTGTAACTTTATTCTGTTTTTCTTAACACGGTGATTGCTTTTGAAAATACTTTTTTTTTTTTAAAAAGATGGTTGCTATCAGCATCTTTGGGTGGATTTCACTGTGACTGTGAGGATACAATGGGCTTTGTTCTTTAAGAGTAGCTATTTCAACTCTAAATTGCTCTCTGAAGCCTTTCAATTCCACAGCAGTTGCTCTCAGCTGTGGTGATAATCAGAAATACAAACAAAGGTGTCAAAATGTTGATAGTTCTTGTTTCTATCCAGGGAAAAGAGAATGCGCTAGTGTGTTGGTGGAGAACGGGATGACCTTGTTGAAGCTGAGGATCTGTCACTGCCCAGTTCCTCCTCTCTTACAGGCTGAATGCTACGGCATGCTTCAGCCCTCTTTCTGCTCTTTATCTATAGATAGTCTGAAGTCTGGGAAAGACAGTTTCTTCACCCTTAATCCCAGCAGAGACCAGTCAATTAGCTCTGCTACTTAGCCTAGACATTAAGGCACTAACATAAAATACACTGAACTCAGCTAAAAGACTCCAGCTTTCTAACAACGCATGGATGCTGCAGCATACAGAGCTAGGAAAAAAACGCTTGTCTGCAGATTCAGCACCCTATTCTCAACAGGGCGAGCACACGTGATTCTTTCAGTAGTACTGGAGAAGGACTGCTGACTAGAGCTTGCTTCTTCACCTGTCGGAAGCATTCAGTATGGGGCAGTTACAATGCTTTATGACGTGTTGTGTAACTATAAACTGCCTGAGATGACATCACAAAATCCTTTGTCTTCTGACTAACTCTTTAGATGGACATTTGAGCTATAGCCCATCTGTCTGAGGTGGTCTCTCCTGGTCTTCATTAGGCATAGATGACTACTCACAGAATGAGAAGATATGTATTCTATAAGCTATGGAAGATGACTCTAATACATACTATATTTCTAAAGGGACAGATAAGGTTAATATTAAAATAGGACAGCTCTTCTTAGCTGGATTTAAAATTTCAAGAATAACACTAGAGTTAAAATTTTTGCATTAAAATGTAGTATTTACACATTTATAAACCACTTCCAAATGACAGCTGAGTTCTGGGGTCCGCAGCACAAAAGGGAAGTGCACATGCTGGAGTGAGTCCAGCGAAAGACCACAAAGGTAATGAAGGGTGTAGGGCATCCCAGATCTGAGGAGAGGGTGAGGGAGCTGGGACTGTTCAGCTTGGAGAAGAGAAGGCTCAGGAAGGATCTTACCGATGTGTATAAATATTTGATGGGAGGGAGTAAAGAAGATGGAGCCAGGCTCTTCCAGTGATGTCCAGTGAAAGGACAAGAGGCAATGGGAACAAACTAAACCACAGGAAATTCTGTTTAAACATGAGAAAAACTTTCCTTACCATGAGGGTGGTCAAACAATGGCACAGGCTGCTCAGAGAAGTTGTGGAGTCTCCATCCTTGGAGACATTCCAAACCCAACTGGTGGTGGCCCTAAGCAACCTGCTCCCGCTTACCCTGCTTTAAGCAGAGGGTTGGGATGAGGTGATCTCCAGAGGAACCTTTCCACCTCAACCATTCTGTGACTGATCTCATAAATACTTTTGAATTACAAGCAATCTCTAATATAGAAAGTTCATTAGGAAATACAACTAGTAAAAAGCACACAGCACCACAAAACTTTTGGTATTATTTTTCATTTTGTCACAAATTGTGGGTTTTTTTAATTATGGATTTTGAATAAAGAGCAACTGAAGGTAAGAATTAAGTTATTCTAAAATACATCATTCACACTGCTGTTAAGTAGCCACTTCTGCATATTAAATTGCAACTTGCTGTCAGAAGAAGGTGCACAAATACTGCTTATATGGATATAATGACAGCTTTGTGAGCAAGTCCTTTTCCTTCTCCTTTCTAAAGTTGTGTCATTTCTTACTAATGAAGTTTTACAGCCAGGATGACCATACTGCCTTTTTATTTAATTATTATTTTATATTTGGACTGTAGGTTAATTTTTTTAAGAAACTTTTAAAGAACAATCAATGTTAATTGTTAATGTTAACAATGTCTTTTGCTTTTGTACTTCAGGTGATACAAAATCCTGATATTTGAACTGTACAAATTATAAACCATTGCATTTTACATGTCAAATAAACCAAGCCTGTCATTATTTGGATGTGGTCAGCTTTACTGCTCCACAAAAAGTGAATGTGACACCCTTATCACTTGTACAAAGTCAGGTTCTGAAAACCTTAGACTCCTCTGATTTCGGTAGTTGTTTTCACTGTGTGAGCTTTGCTCAACCAAGAGATGAATTGGCTCTGTGCTATTCCCCATTCATGGCACTGCACCTCAGCTGAGCCTTCTGAGATGTTTTAATTATCA
This sequence comes from Sagittarius serpentarius, assembly GCA_034782735.1. Taxonomy (NCBI): domain Eukaryota; kingdom Metazoa; phylum Chordata; class Aves; order Accipitriformes; family Sagittariidae; genus Sagittarius; species Sagittarius serpentarius. Next base: position 36,127,120 of record JAVKLA010000081.1, on the reverse strand, counting down.
CACTGCCCGTAGTTGAAAATAGCCTGTAAGCGTGTTTACTGCGGCAAGTACCTAAAGTCTATTTATATTACCAATATTTTTCAGAGTTACATTTCATGCTACATTTATTACAGCTATTCCAAATCTCCTTGTTGTATCCACAACAGCCTGCCAACCAGAGTGCTGAATAAGAGGATTTAACTGTGAATGGATCTCTCTCCCTGAAGTAACTAGCTCGCATAGACTTCAGAAAGGGATGTTTTGCCTGCCTCATCACTTGTCTAAAGAGGTAAGGGCAGAGCTCTCAAAATTACTCTCTGATGTAACGCAGTGAGTATGAGTCTCCTAGAAAGCTGCAAGTTGTAGGCGTCACAGTCACAGCTCGTAGGGTTACCATCACAGAGTCTTGTTTCCTGTGAACTGTAAGGTCAAATGATCCTTATTTGAAGATAAAAGATTTCTGCCTGAGAAAGCAGTAACAAGCAACCAGCCTTTTAAATATGCCATTGAATGTCTTTCCTATTTGATCATCAGCATTTTGGTCCACAGCTCAGTAAATGAAGTACACTGACAAGTTTTCTTCATATTATACTATTTGTTATTTTTAGTGCAAACCAGAAGTGAATCGAATTAGCAGCTTGACATTCACAGAGCCTTATATTCATGCATAAATATGAAGATTCAACGTAAAACAGTTGTGCTCATATTTGTCGTCCTAGAAGCTGATGATGAAAATGTGGCTATTTGCATATAAAAATAATCTGAAAGATACCATTTCAGTGTACGGTGTCTGTATTCAGAGCTACATAAAAAATCAGCCAGCTTACCTACATGATGTTACAAAGCAAGTCTGCTAGGTTTTCTAACTGCCTCTTTTTAACATACTTCATTCTTTGGTTTTTTTAATTTTAATTTAGAAATATAACATTACTGTTGTATGATGGGGGGGGCGGATTAAGAAATATCCTTCGATAAATACAATTATAGCCATGACAGGGCACATCCGGACGTGACGTTTAATGGTAGGTTCTGTTAGTAACTGTAGTTACATACAGCAGGTACAGAAAGGATGGAACAGCAGAAACAAGAGCATGTTGTAGGTACTGCCTTTCTAGGGTAACTAGAGCCTCATACTAACCTGGTTTAAGTATTCATTTAACAATGGTTGACCGCACTGAATTTAGCTGATTTTTTTTCAAAGTAAGAAGCCTGCCTTAAAAATAACTAACTGAGGTTTAATTTATGTCATTTATTATGATGTGTTTATGAACCATGCTTCTCACCTCTGTATGTTGCTTGATTTTTCTGCTTCCGTGTGCTTGGATTACATGGCGCTTTGTTCCAAGGCATTCTCACTCCGAGTCATCTTCATTTCTGTACCATCTGCCTAGCTGAAAAAGGTTTTTGTGGTGCATTTATATTGAGAAAAACTGGCAGAACTATAAATACAGCCCCAGCAGTGCTTATGAGCATTATTGAATCTCTTCCCATTGCAGCATAAAACTACAATAAAGTGTGCATTTTTTACCAGTGTAACTCAATCAATAACAGAGCTGCTACTGGCCTACGTCATGGACACCCCTCATTAGCTTACTTTGAAAGTCTCATTTATTATGCATACAAGTAGGAAAAAAGTTTTTTCTTATCAATAAAATAAGACCCAGTTTCAGTGCCAGAAGGATGCACTTTTTTTTCGCCAAGGGCAAGGAAGTCTCTAAGGAACAGGCTGCACAGTTCAGCTGTTGAATGCTCATCCAGCTGCGTGCTCCCCATCTGCCAAATATGTTATCAGAGCAGTACCCACATTCCTTGGCTATAAACAAAAGCCTGGATGTTCTTTTTGGTGCCACCAGCAACCCTTGATATTCACGGTTCATATTTCCTTGAAGTGCTAGATAAGGAAAGAACTTTTTCCAAACCCCTAGCCTCCATCCAACGTAAGATAATTAATATTCACATTTTCGGTCTAGTTCAAGGTCTTTAAACCAAGCCGGCCTGTTTTTGCATTTTCTGTGTAAAATGGAAAGGCACAGAGGGAATTGCAGTGTTTAGTACCTCTGAACACCTTTACAAGGCTACGTAGGTATGCATTTAATCTGCATTTGGTAGGGCAAAACCTTAAAGAAAACATGGGCAAAACC
>JAVKLA010000081.1:36084260-36124900 GCA_034782735.1 Sagittarius serpentarius | reverse complement strand
CCTTTACAAGGCTACGTAGGTATGCATTTAATCTGCATTTGGTAGGGCAAAACCTTAAAGAAAACATGGGCAAAACCTTAAAGAAAACATGGGCAAAACCGAAGGGCTGGATATTCAGCAGTGACCCGGTGAGAAATCCCTGTGGCTTTGCAGGCAGATGAGCTCACAGCAGAAGGCCAGACGTGTCCCAGGCCAGCTCACGCGTGCTGCGGGCCGCCTTGCTCCTGCTCTGCAGAGCGCTGACCTGCCACCAGCCTGGAGGGGAATCGCGCCGCAGAGCTTCTGCCTGTCTCTCCCTTGCCCGAGCGCTCCGTCCCCGCACCTCCATGGGTAGTGGCAGAGCGCGTGGCCCAGGCTGACTGGACTTTCAGGTTATTGTGGTGTGAGTCATAACCGTGCTACCTGCTGCCTGTTCTGCAAGGGTAGGGGTACAAACAACGTGAACGGGGAGGTGCTTTCCCTCTTGGTGGGATGTCAACAACACCCGTCCACAGGAAGAGAAAAAGCATAGAAATTGTCCAGGCAGTCCGGTTCTTTCCTCCCAGCTCTCTAGTACACTTGGAGGAGTATTCAAGTTACACCTGTTTAGGGAAGGTGTAACCTCTGAGTTGGGCTGCCTAGCTGGCTCAACAAGCAGGAACGGGTCAGGGTGATGCAAGCCCTGCCCATGCCCTTCCCTGCCAGACTATTTGTTCCCGCATAGGTATCAAGCAGACTCTGAAGCTTTTAAGCAGGGGGGAGGGTTAAAGAGACACACGACCATCTTTGAGAGATACAGAGAAAAATAACCTGGTATTGCTACAGTATTTTTACAGAAACGCATTTGGTTAATTTATTTCAGCAAAAGGATGCCCCTGTAAGGCAGAACACGCGAGTTCACAAGAGCAAGCAGGGGATAGAACAGATATTCGGTGAGTGGCTACTGAACCAGTTATCAGATATGATGGTGCTAGGACAAGTTTGTTAATTTTCAGCAAAGACCTGCTGAGAGTCTTGCAACAGAAAATGATGCTAAAAGTATTTCATAGAAGGGAAGCTTGCTAATCCGTGCTATTGAAAAGGCTGATATATTCCCTGTGTATCAGTTTGGTTTTGAGGTGTTTCCAGGAAAAATACAATAGTGAATAAAGGGTACTTCATTTACAAAAATATGTTTTCAAGTGCTCTTAGAAATGAAAGAGTCACCAGCTCTTATGACACTGGTTGCTTAAAAATGGATCCTTTCAAGGGAAGGAGGACAATAAACCATTCTTGCAGGAATTCTCAGTCGCTAGCAACATTGGCCAAGTTTAAAATTTGCTGGCGAGGAGGAGCTGAGGATCTACTAAATCATACTGGGCTTAAGGTTACAACTGGACAAACAGTATATTATTTTCATTTCGCTGGACAAAGTTAGACCCTTGTTCTGCTATGAGCTGCTTTTAAAATTGCAAAACGAGAAAACCCTCCCAAATGCGTCACAAATTGGAATTACTTGTACAAAACATTCACCAAACAAGTCTAAGCTAATGCCTGTTGCAAGTATTCCTTGGAGTATTTGACATTTGTGCCATGATATTTGTGTGCTGTGTGACATTCATGATGTATTTATGCTGCGTGAGCAAGTGCTTCACTCAGAAGGTTGCTGCTGTTCTGCTGCGGGCTGGCTAATGTCACCCCTGTACAGGGAGGCACTGTGCTCCCCTTGTATCAAAGCTCTGAAGACAAGAGAAGGTGGAAGATGAATGGTGCTTCTGTCCGGTGCTGGTCTTTCCGGTCACTGGTGACATTTCCATTTTTGATGAAAGATATTTCAGCTACCGGTACAACAGACACTTTGGCAGGTAAGCAAAGAAAGTCTCTTGCCTCGGAGCATTAGGAAGAATTCTTTGAGTCCCAGCACCAGGAACCATGTGCATTAGAGGCAAGTATAAACTCAGATTAAATTTCTATCTTCAATTTTGAAGCAAAGTGCTTGAAGACATGATCCAGAAATATTCTAAAGTTTCAGGAGGCAAAACAAACAGCAAATAAAAAAAGTACCTACATACTTAGGCCAGCCTTCTCATTCTGGGGACCTGAATCATGACTTCTGAATTCTTGGGTTAGCAATTCTGTATTTAGCAGTGACCAAAATGTCCAAAAATAGCTTCTCGCTATTTGTGCAGCTATATTTATGCTGGGTAAAAGCCATGCTAAGCTGCTAATAAAAGAAACCCAGACCTTGGCAGTTAACAGGGCATGTCCACAAAGATCAATATGCAACATTGCCTCTTGAATCTGAAGTTCTCTACTATTGCCTCTCCACGGTGACAGACTGACAGGAGCTGCTCTGAGGCACTCCTCCTCCTCCTCCTCCTCCTCCTCTTCTGTCACTCGTCCTTTAAGTGTGATGCATAAAGCAACAGTATTCAAATTGATTGAACTTCCAAAAGGGCAGGTTCACCAGCCAAAAATTTTACTTCCTTTTAAAGTGAAAAAACCCTATGATCTCATAAGCTACGTATTTGGAGAACTGTGGAAAGCGTTCCTGACTGAATGCAGGCAAGCCTTAACAAATTACCTGCATTTCCTGCTCTTCTCTGCCCCGGTCTGATTTATTTGTTGATCTTATCCGCTCACATATCTTATCTTTTAGACAGTTGGTTCTTTGGGACAGAAACCATCACTTTCCATTTTTTTTTAAGACAACAGTGGGTAATCTGGCTGGACTGTTTTCACTTGCTGTATTGTAAGTGTTAAATAAGTATCAGTTTTGGTCAATTCCTAGTCTCAGTGTTGTGTCCAAAGCTGTAACAGGAAGCAAATGAAGTACTGGAAATCAATTTGTTCGGGCCTCTATCTGGGAGACTTCCTCGTTCCAGAATAGAGGGTTTGAAAGCTGACATCTGGAGTGATATGGCCAAGTCTTCCGCTCTGTCGTATGTACCTTCCGGCATATATACGTACTTTAGAAGCAGATTAAGACTATTACATTAAAAATTTGTCCCTCCTCTTCTGTGCTGGCAGTCTCAACACTACAGAAACTCCTTAAAACTCCTCCAGCCCAAATCCCAAATATCGGTACTTTAATGTCCGGAATGAGAACCTGGCCAACCCTCACTCAGAGGAGCAACCAGCCTCTCTCACCCCGAGGCGGCCTGTGCAAGGGCCAGCGGCCCACGGCTGCACCTCCTCAGGGCACCAGCTGCTCCCTCTGCGCCAGCCCAGGAGAGCAGGTGGGCCACAGGTGGGTCTGTCATTGTATTGATCAGGACGAAAAAACTCCTCTAACCCCCGCCAAACAAAGAAAAGACTATAAAAAGAGAACGTGTACTGCTCTAATCAGAACAGGGAGCTCTGGTGGGAGTCTCTTTTTCTCTAAAATAAAACAGAGCGGTACTGCAATATGCTGGCCCGTATGCAAGCCTGTGCCCGCGCTATTGCCTTGAAGATACTATGATGGAAAGTTCTCTGTGTCTTATTTTGATTTTCAAGTGACTTATGCTGCCTAGAATTCCTGTATGTCCTTCCTTTCTAAAACTTGTATCATCCTGTCTCTGTGGTGCAAAATCATATGTCGTGTTATTTGAGCTATTCGTTGCTATCTGTACGTTTCTTATCTGGACATCCCTATCAAATATGTTACATATACTTTAATGGGACATGTTGGTAATGTATACTGGCATATATAACTCTGGTAATGAACCTAAAGATTAACAGGTTTAAAACTATGCCAAAGGTGTTTTGGATGACTGTATTTGCCGACTGTAGCACCTGCATGGCAGATTCGTGCACGTTATTCAATAGAGCTTAACTTAACTTTTCATTAAATGTGTACAAGAAGGACACGGAAGCATCTTTGATTTTTATCTGTCTAGTGTCCTTCAGGAATCTGCTGCCATTGTTCTGGATTATACGGGAGATATGATCTTAGAATTTACAGCATTAGTGTATCAGTGAGAGGTTAGGAGACACTGCCAAGTAATTTATCCAGTTAGTGTTAGAAATTACAATTATGTTAAGAAATTACAATTATGTGTAAGGTGAAAAAATACGCAGAGAGAAATATGCAAGTAACTGTGCAATGTGGCCTGCCGCAGCAGTCGTTCTGCATCAGTTCCTCCGAAGATCTTCTGTCACCTGAGAAGCTGCGCTTCTTGCCCACCTTCCACCTTCCCACAGGGGCAGCAAGCTGTCTCAGCAGCAAGGCACTGAAAAGCAAACAGGCCTGAGCCCCACAAGGAACAAAAGGGGTTTTCTGTCCTTCTACAGGTTCTAGCCCTGTAGAAGTGAAATCCTGCTCTTCAGTCAACATTCACACCAGCTACCTGGGGAACCACCCTTTCAAGACTACCTACAAAAATAATAGTACGAATTTTTTCAGTTGAATTCTTTCAGCCTGTTCCTGATACATATATATCTTTTTATATACATGAATATTGCAAAATACTTGGCTGTACTTTTTTGATATTTGCATATTCTGTAGCTCTGTCATTTTACAAAAAAAGACAAGAACATTTTATTGATGGTAACTGCTATTATGCTACTCAGTTGCCTAATGAAATGCTTTAGAGTGAAATGCAAAACCCACATGCCTTTCCAGAGGATTTAAAAAATGTGATTATAATAACACACAATCTATTTGTCAGTCCAACTTCCAACCCTGTACCCAGCAGGAAAAGTCACAGTGAACGTAAGCATGGAAAAAAATATGTAAAAGGTCCTCGCTAGTATTACATTTGTGCATCTGTAGGGACAAGGATGACAGTTCGCCAAGTGCCCTGAATACTCAGTTTTTCCTTTCAGAGAAATTGTGTTCAGTTTTTTCTCTACAAAGACGCCTCTGAGCTTGGATTCTTTCCTATGGTGCTGAATGCCAGCTTGTTCTGCAGAGAGAAGGAAGGGATTTAAAAGGACATGAAGCTAAAAGGACTTCTTCTGGATAGATGGGCAATTATAACAAAAGAAAGTTTGCATTATGTAGAGAGGCAGAACTTCTTACTTCATTGCAGTAGGCGCACAAGATCATTTTATTTCTGTTAAAAAAGTTTCCTTTGCTTGTAATGCCCTTCTTGTGTTGTGACTCCTCTACCTGTGAACGTAAATAGCTACTAGAATGGCAGGAGGAGGCCCTCCTAAAAATTGTATGACCCAGCCTGCACTAAGACCGTATGACCTGGAGGGACTGGCTGAAAGCGGAGAAGCCTTCTCTGCACTTCTTGATATTCGTGAACTGTTTGCAGTACTTACTTTTACTGTCTGTGGTAGACCTCTTGGTTCCCTGCCCCTTTGTTCTTCGCTGTTTAGCCCTGGGGAGGAAGGTCCCGAGGCAGAACCGGCACCAGCAGCACACGTGGAATGAAGGGCTTTTCTTGCTCGTGGGTGAAAGAGATGGGCTTACTGGTTCCGCTCATCCACCAAACTTCCCTTGCGCTGGCTGGTCAGAGCGGTCTGGCAGGCTCTGAGAGCTGCGGCTCCGCACTCAAGCCAAGAGAAGTCGCGCCTTTTTCCATTTCCAACTAAACGCATCGCATGAGAAGGCCAGGTCATTTTCCTCAGACCCTATCACAAGCCAAATAAAAGCCAGGCTTGCTGTATGTTTGCTTGTCACTCTCTGGGGAATGATTTACTGCCTGACTCGCTGGTGCCAGCAGCCCTCCTGGCTCTGGGTGGCCAGGCCTGGCGTTCACAAGACACACTGGGGCAGAAGCTGAGGGACCAGCGGCAGCAGGACAATGGAGTAAAGACGATTTGCAGAAAGGAGACTGCTCCTTCCCACGCTGGTCTGTAGCCAGGGGCTCCGTAGCCAGCGGCAAGGCCAGGCAGAGGTGACTGACTCACTGAGGTGACTCAGAGGTGACCTGTGACGGGGCTCGCCTCTGACAGCATCTGCTTTTCTGACCGGAGTTATTACAGATGACCAGCTGAGAAGAAGAGCCGCTGCGGGGCATTCCTCGGTACTGCTGGGAGCTGCGGGGTTCTCCTCGGGGTTGGGGAGATCTCACCTCCCTTGCCCTCTGGCACACACCACCCTGCTTTCTGCTGGAGAGCACCTCTGGCAGCAGGTCTCCCCAATTAAACCGTGCGTGTGGCCTGAGCCGAACCCTCAGGTTTTGCGCGTGCAGAGCACTCACAGATCGGCTGCTGGTATCCAGCAAGAGGCGTGGGAGCTCATGCCAGCTTGCGAGAGAAGGAGCGCTCGCAGCAGAGGTGTGGGAAGCAGTCACGCCTCTGGCCGTCGGAGGATGGCCTTAGCCCCGTCAGCCTGTTCGTCACACAGCCGGGTACCTGCTGCAGCTGCTGACTGCAGCTGTAGTCACGCCTGCTACCACCACAAGTCACACCGCTCCGTCTCTTCTAGTCATTTCAGCCTGCTTTGTAAAGGGAAGGCAGGTGAACGCTTATGATGAGCTGGATTAAAAGGTTATCATCCCAACTGTTTGCTTCTGCTTCATCGCTACAGCGCTTTTGCTGCGCAGCTTTTCTGTTCCGTGAAATTGTACGAACGAGAAAACAAACCAAACCGTCGACGGCGGAATATGGAGGGACGGCTTAATGGTGTGAATAGCCTGGGGGATAATCTGGTCTCAGAGACAGCTGCAACATTTTATCTGGCTGCCATCTAAGTCTGGTTTTATTTGGAAACAGCTGTAACAGCTTAAAACGGTACCGTTTCCTAGCTGTCCCCTGCAGTGCCGTGTTTTCCTGCAGGCGGCTGCTGCCCGTCTAACCGAGCTTCGCTCCCAGGTCGCTTGCCCGAGCGCAAGGCAGTCAGCTGAGACTGAGCCACAGCAGGTGGGGGCTTTTCATCCCAGCCAAGCAACTTTGCCCAGAGGCTGGCGTGTAGGGCTCAGGTGACATTCTCTTTAGGAGGGTGAGATCCCTCAGAGCAGACCGCTGGAAAGAAATGGTCAAATGGAGTCAACAGTATCTTAAAGCACCAAAGCTGGTTGTGTTGTGAAGGTTACGGCATCCTGTTTGGCACTTTAAATTCCAGATTATCTGAATTTTCTATGTACTTGTAAAAGGAATTTTTTGATAATTAATCAAAGCGGTTTTACAAAAGCAAAATATATTTTGAGTATTTTGTGGATATAGAATGATTTTTTATGTTTGTACTCATACATCTCTGTAAATTTCAAATTTGCCCGTACTGGATGTGTAACTCAGAAAAGCTGCAGCAGGCCATCGCATTGGATTTATTTGCCAGGAAAATCCTCTCAAAATACAAAAATTATTTAAGTTCTAACTGCCCTGAGATAAACTTGATGGTTCGCTAACTTTATGTAACTGTAGTATCGTACAGTAATAATACGTAGGCACTTCAGTCAATTTTTCTAGGATGTAGAGGGCACGCTGAAATTTTCAGATGGCCCAGTCTGATTGCTTGTTCTCATCTGTAGGATAACAAATACACATCCCAAACTCCGGGGAGAGAAAAAAACAGGAGAGAAACAAAACGATTGTCTGACTTCTCCTAAGAAACAGCCCCCAGGCTAGCCTAAAGCACCTCTGGAAATATTCCGCTCCATTGGGGCTTCACAGATTAGGAAAGCATGAAAAAGGACAAAATCATATTTCTTGACCAGAAAAGGAGAGCTCACTGTCTACTGAAAGTACAGAGGTCCTTTTATTTTTAAGTTAAACTCAGTCCTACAGTGACCTGGACAAAATCATAGAGGCTAGGTATTTAAAATGCCAGCTCCCCCGTATGTTCAGTAGGACCATGCCTTGAGGCTCACGGGTAACTCATGCAACCGTAACTCTGAGCAGACAGGCAATGCTTTTCATTTTTAAAGCTGTTAACAAGCACAAACTCACTACCCAGAAACCAGGGAAGGAGATAGGCACGTGTTGTCACCCTCCTTTTACTCACAGGGAGTGCAAGCACTGCTTTACCCATGGTGGGTCATCAGGTGCTGGGGTTAAGCGTGCAGGACTCGGGGTGCCACCCCCCGCCAGCGGTGGCCACCCCACAGGAGGTCCGGGCCAGGGGGGTGGCTGCAGAGGCTGGCAGCTCCCCTCCTCCTCCTCCTCGGCACTCTTCCACCGGAGGTGGAAAGGGAGGTGGTGTGGCGTTGGGAGAGATGTTACGTGAGAAAAATGGACAGAGCTCTGCAAGGAGCGTAAGTGACCGAGGGTTTTGGCCTTGCCACTCTCTTGTTCCCCAACCTTGGTCAACATTTTTTTTTATTCTTCACCACCTCCATTTCATCTCCAAGGCTCTTTCTCCTGGCCTGCTCGGCTGTATGGCCCCAAGCCCTGGGTCCCAACCTCTGCCAGGAGAGCTCATAGCAATACTAATCAGGATGATGGTCATCATTAACACGAAACAATTCTTTTAAGTTTGGCATCTTTTACAACAAAACAAAAAAAGAGCTACCAAAGCAATCGAAAAACCCAGGCAAGACTGGAACCCAAAGAAAGCAAAACACAGTAGTTTAAAGAAAGCTCCTCTACTTACTGCATATATAATGGCCTCTTCCAGAACTGTGCTATGCCGAACGTACACTGGGGTCCAGTGGCTTGGGTGAAGCGGCAGCGGGTAAGAAACAAACTGCAGAAGCAGCAGGAACAGATTGAAAGGTCACCAAGCTCACTCACTTTGGAAAATAAGCGAACACTACGATACTGTGAACAACACTGCCTACTGTCTATTACACCACTCCCTGTGACTGTTATCCTACTCCTTTTTCACTGTCATTACAATATATTTCTCAGTGGAGAACTGTGAAACATTAGATATCAGAGGAAAAAATGCCAAGTAGCAAAGGAAATCGCTTGCGTACAGTCCATGGTGGAAGGGTGATGTGCAGGTACTCACACTTCATGGAGACCATGACTTGCTGCTAGCTCCATAGAACAAGTCAGCCTGAGAATGTATGAAGAGTTGGGTATTGAAATGATTTTTCCTACCCTAATAAAATATATTTAAAATGGAAGCTGTGTGTCTAATTTTCCATTTACTTGTCTTAAAAATACCAGTTTCCTTTTAGGTTCCCTACACTTGTTTTCCTCCAAGGTCCTGTAACTCAGTTCTAAGGCATGCACGCCAGATAACAAAAGGCTTGACAGAAAGCGCATGGAGACTGTTGGAAGTGGTTCCTTGCCACTGCCTTCAGGTGTTTGGTCAAGAAACTCAGTGACAGAAGGCGTATACCTACCCCAGCTCGTCCCCGGGCTGTCACAGAGCAGCTACGGGCACCATGGGCCAGGTGGGAAACCCGCCAAGGTGAGCCAAGGGGTGGGGGACTCTCCCCAGAGCACTTTCAGATTGAGGAGGTGTGGGACTCACGATGGGACGCAGGGGAAGAACATCTGAGGATTGTACGTACTTACTTAGGGATGTTTAGGGAAGGAAGCAAAGGCAGGGGATGGGAGGTTTTAATGTCATTTGGGGAGGAACAAGTAGGGGGAAATAGAGGGAAAAGGGGATAAAAGAGCCTGATAGCGTGCAGCCGGGTGGGTGGTCAGCACACCTCTCTAGCCACGCTCTGCACCTGATCAGTGCTGCCTGTCCTGTCTTCCCATGAAACTCCATTTCTGTTTTTCCTGGCTGGGGGACTCTATTCTGTGCGCACATGTCTGGAGGTTTAAGTGCAGCAACTGGAGTCAGACCATGGGTCACAGAGGCAACTAGAGAGAGCTGTGTGCGTCTATTGTGTGCGAGTGCAGATGTCAGCGTGTGCTCACCGGCGAAAATCAAGCCTGACTAGCCAGTAAGCAGGGTAAAAGAGGCCTGGGAGCTAGTTATGAAAGCAGCTATAAACCTGGCCCAGTTACTGGAGAGATCAGAGACGCTGAGAGCTGGGTACCGGGAGGACAAGCAGGTCCCACGATCAGGTGGCTGGCTGTGTGTCTGTGTGTGAATGTGTACGTGGTTGTGTGTATGTTGGGAATATGTGCTCAGCCTCGCTACGGGCTGGACGTGCAGCAGCTCTGTCAGGCTAATGGATTTAGCAACCCCCAACAAAAAGTATACACACGTGTTCAATGTCAGTAAAACAAAGCTGAATAATATTTTCTATTGATATATTGTTCTGAATCTTCATCTTTCCATATTATATGCCTCATCATATGCTTCACATTTTGCATTTGCTGCAGTTATTGTGGTATTTGTAGAGTCAGATTTTTGCAAGCAAGTTTTAAGAATTCATAAAATCAGTCTGAGACCCTCAAATACATGCCCTTTCATTACCCCACTGTTCTTCTCCCTGAAATGTGCACATTAAATAAAATGTTAGTGCACCTTTTCTAATTCATGAGTACTGAGGTCTTCTAGTTCAAATTGGCTTGAAAGCTTGGTTTTTGGCCTGCTTTTTTCATGCATTTCATAGCAATTTCATAGCTTTGTCTCTTGTTGCCCTTTTGTTGCCAATGTCTGTATCATTGCTTTCCTTATTACTGAGTCTTCTTCCGCTTTTTATTTAACGTCTGCTCCTCTCTTCTCACTCGGGTTTAATGAAGCGGGGATCTAGCAGTACACTTACTAAGGTTAAACTTTTGCACCGTCAAGAGTAGGATGAATTCAAGGCAAAGCTATTCTGAGCATTTCTCATTTCAGTAATCAATTACTTTCCTAGGGAGAAAAAGAAAGTGCCAGTGATTTACTTAACTGGCTCCCAAGAGGCAAGATACGAGTAAGACCTTGAATTTTCTTCCCTTTACTCGGACCGTCCTTGTCATTGTTACTCGGTTTATTGTTGCAGGCTGGTTCAAATTAGCAAGACACCATTAGTGTTATGGGAGCAATCCAGCTCTGGAAATAACAGCTACAGTTCCGTGCAACGTTTCTGTGACTTTGCAGATGAAAACAGGTGAAAGTCTGTCTCCCGGTATCATGCTTAAATTCTCCATTGCACAGCTCTCCTCTCTTTCCATCAGCACTGACATTTCAATCTTGAATCACTTCTCCTTTTCCTTTCTGGTCTTTTTAATCATTTCAACAAGGGAGAAAGAAGCAGAGGGAAAAGGGAAGGGACGGGAATCAAGTTTCCATATAAATTTAGCTCAGTGGAATGGGTAAGGAAATAGCAAAGGAGTTGTGAATTAGCTCAGTAAATAACCAAGTACCTCCTGCCTGCGTTCAACAATGTGGTTACCAGGTTCTTTATCATTTTGGATCTTGTGCTGCTATACCTTTTTTCCAAATAAAATTGACAGAACAGCACTTTTTTAAAGAAAGCTTGTACAGGAATGTAGTAAGATTAAAGGATGGATTGGATCAGCAAAAACTCAGTTTCGATGCTTTTAAAAGCAAAGCCTACTTTAACTTGCATCCCTCTGGCTGGTCTGGAGACCAAGACAGATTCAGTGACAAAAAATGTTTCAGTGCTCTCTTCTGCCCAGACTGAACTGTGATTTCAGCTCACATGTCTATGCTTAACACTATATGACTTTTTGCTGCCTAAGGATAAAAAATTGCCTCCCACGTTTCTTATATAATACTCAGTTAATTGCAACCACAGTATAATATTTTGTACATTGGAAGCAGACCAATTAGACGGTACATGGAAGGTACATGCATTTTATTCCTATTTTTGCTTTTTCCCTCAGGAAGTGAAAACAATCTGTGGAGAGGGAAGAGATTTTTCATTGCTGATACACATTCCTGAGCTGTGATTTTTGGTCCTCACGGTCTTCAGCGATAAACAACAAATACAGTGAGCGTGACAAAGAAGTGATATAGGTAAAAAAAAAAGGAACAACTGTTGAAATGAAAGAGTATCAGTGGAAGTTAGCCATGTCTGTGTTAATGCCATACCTGTGCAGCCTTAACTGGAGAGATCTCCTCCTTCCTTGAAAGAAGAGGGTCTTCTTCCTTACAGACTTCACATGCTGCCTGCTACAGGAAAGACCTGAGCATGTGTGTGCTTCCAGTGGAAAAAAATGTACTTTGAGTTTTTTCTTTTTGTCCTCAGACATATTACTGGAAGAGATATTGAGAGGATTTCAGAAAGTTGTACATCATTTCTCAGTACAGTACCCTATACATGAAGAATAGATAAAAGGGGCAACAGAGATTTTTGTCTTATTTGTGAATTCTGACTCAAGACATCTTGAAACACAAATAAACTGAATTTGTCCGCAAAAAGGAACATTAATAATACACTAGCTGTTTTAATATCAGGATATATATTCTCAATAGCAGCCGTATACACTATTATTCTAAGGAAACAAATGATGGATGATAATGTCCAAGAGATCCTGGTGGACTAACTTGAGTTTTACAAGTGCGCATGAGTTTAGGCTTGGATGCCATGCCTTAAGTAGCAGATATTTTCTTGAGAAAATAAGAGTCTTTTTGTTAACAGACTCATAATAGTGCTTTAGTAAAAGTGTAAAAAAAGTTACATTACTATGAACTGAGAATATTGATATAGCAATGCAAATAGACCAGGTATCATTGAGTTTCTTTTCTTGACACGTGTACGTTTTAAAGTCTGCTCAGCTGTCTGTACCTTATCACTGAGGATGATATTTTTGACTCCATTGAAGTCTGTGACAACTCCCCTTGATTACAGCGGCACTTTGATGATTTCGTTTTCATGTACACTTTGAATGAAATATGGTAGTCCTTCATTTATTTGCCTGTTTAGCATTTTTATTTTGGTTTGTGCAGGGGAAAGAAATTCTTAACAGTTAATGATATGACAATAAAAACTGAGTAATAAATAAAGTGATGAGTGATAACGCATGGAAAGGTCAAAAAACCTGTTTTGATGGTATGAACATATCTGTAAGATGGAAAATGAGGAAACTTCGTCAAAGTGTGATGAGCGCCACTAGCATGGAAAATTGCATAAATGACTGCTATATGAATTGCACATCCTGACTAAAGAGTTCGAGTGGCAAAGCTCCTTTGATATCGCAGTCATCGTAAGTAATAGCCTGCACCACAATACCTCAAAGGTCATCACAAAAACCATCACAGGCATGCACTGTCCTGTTCAAGAAAATGTCACAACGCTGAAGCTGTAGCAGCTTCTGAGGCTCTTTAGAGCCAGCTGGGTGACTCCTGCCTGGAATGTAAAATCTCCCTACACTCCTGTAAAATTCTCTTCCCCAGGGTCTCCTCCTTTTCCAGGCAAGGGAAAGCACTTCACTTTTTTGTTCTCTCAGCTAAATTCTGCTGCCTAGTTGTCAGTATTTGTCCCCTTATAACTTAATGAAATGGCTGAAGCATTAGGCTACCTAGGTATGAGAAAGAAGAAAGATCAAGAAAAGTAGAAAGGTAGTGCACAGAAGAGTCTGTGGTCATACATAAAAGCTTGCGTTATGGCAGAAGAGACTGCTTGACTACCTTGTGCAAAGAAAGAATGTGTGGTCACGGCCCCCTGACCGCAAGGATCTCGATACAAATCAGTTATCCCTTGTAGTCGCTCAACAGCAAAAAAAGAATAAATAAAAAGGCCCAAAGGTTCTCTCTTTCTCCCATCCTATTAACGGTGAGCATGTTGAAGTGGGAGGAGAACTTGCTCAGCATATTCTTGAGAACAGATGGGAGTGAAGCAAGCTCTCTTTCGATGGTACTGTGTACACTGTAGGTGGATTTATCTGATCAAATGCAGAGATCTACAGTGTAGATGTCTCCTGCCAAGTTCATCACACTACATTTCTTTTGTAGTCAATGAGAGAAATGAGAACTTCCCAGGATGTGGCTCATCCCAAAGTAGACATATATGTTCCGTCAGACAAACTGTTTCCAAACACATATCCCTCAACTAATTGGAAAGGGAATCTGAAGGGTGACTAATCAGTCACAGCCTAGTCAGAAATCAGTATTTACCTGATATCGCTATTTGAACTTGGTGATTACAGTAAAAAAAAAAATCTCATTTTAGTTGTTCTTTCCAAAGCTCAAGCCCAGAGAGTGTACCTTATTTTTCTGCTAATTAAATTTGCCTGATGTCCAGTAACGCCATAAACACTTGACTGTCTAAAATACTTCAGAACATTTGGTATATTCTTAGGGCAGAAGAGGTAAAACATTAAAATGGCAAAATTAGTTTGCAGGATAAGCTATCTGCATTATCAGGCAGCTTGAAAACATAAAACTGGGCTTCTTGAAATCTGTTCAATAAGAGTCAAACCTTCTTCAAAGGTTCAAACTTTGAAGTTTGAACTTCAAACTGGAACAAGAAAATGAGATATGGAGAAGTGGCCCAAGACACAGTGACATCTATTTTAGAGCTTGTGGTCCCATCCTTGTTCCAGACGACACAACTTCCTCGACTGTTGGGATTACAAAGAGCTGAGGTCCAAGATACTATAAAGTTTCAGAGAAAAATAGCTTATCTGTTCTACCCCTCTGTCCTACAACAGTACAACTTTTTCTACATCAGTCCTATGAGAGGTTTATCTAACTTGTCTTTAAGACATCTTTTCAGATTATCTGTTCCATATAGATACATGCCATAGCAGGTTGTTCTTCATGTCTGTCCTGAGTCCTTCAAATTTAAGTTTAAGCTTATCCATCATGAGTACAGAGCCTCTTAAACACCTGGAGGTTTCTAATGTGTCTACCCACTGCCACAGAACTGCAAGTTTGCTCTTAATGATAAGAAAACTATGTCTTGCAGGCTTTCTTCACAGATAATATTTCAAGATAATTGACCATTCTTAGCGTCCTCCCTCAAACTGTCTTTGGAAATGCTGTGCCAAAACTGAACAATTTTGATACTAGGCCCTCTTCGGCTTGTGAACAACGGGAATGCTCAGTCTCTTTTTTTGCAGACTTGCTACACATCTAGCTATTTTCCACTCCATTTTACATAACTATTTTGCCTGGATAAAATTAAGGTCTTGCACTGCCCTTTTTTCTGACTGCTCCCCCAGTTTGTCAAGATAATGTGGAACGCCACTCTGGTGCTCGAGTGTACCTGAACACTGTCAAGCTTTGGGTCAATGTTAATTATTTGATCATACAGCTGAGCCATGGAGACTAAGTGCTAGAAGAGTCTGACTGGTAAAGAAATGTGAACTCTGAGGTCAAATGCCAGGACTGTTGTACATTGTGCGGTGTTTTCAGTCCTCTTTTCTTGCAAACTGCAGTTGCATAACAACTATACAGTGTCAAGCCAAAGGACAACGGAACGTTACGTACTGCTTTTTCTCCCCTTGGTCAGCTGTTTTTCCCCACCTGTGATGATTCTGGCTTTCAGGTGGCACCTACCTCCCTAGACTAAACCGTCCCTTTTCTGGCTGTGGAGCTAGGAACTTCCGTAAGTGAAAGTCAGTTTTAATAAGCCGCTGGGACTCCAGGCAGAGCCTGCCTCTAGGGATGCTGTGCACTTCTAGGCTTTGCCAGGTGCTTTCAAATAGTTTTCCATGCAAAGAAACTTCTGTTAGGAGATCCTATTAGAGAAATTTAACTTAGAGAGAATTCAGTGTAAGTTCTGTGAAATTTCACAGTCTTGTAAATGATGGCTTATCCAACTTCTTCCCAATTTACATCAGTCCTTGCTTTCATGTTTTTACCAGAGCTGTAAGAGTTAAGAACAGCCTTCCTGGTTGGAGTAGTATGTAAGAGATAAGCTTTCAACATACACAATTTTACAATGGACTTTGATAATATTTTATGTGTGACGGCATGGTACAACTCTCCAGTTGCAGGGAACTAGACTGAAGGTCCTTTTCAGTCCTGTATTCCTTATCTTGTAGGTAACCCTTTCGTAGCACAGACAGCTGGAGTTGAACATGCAGAGTCCAGGATTCTGCCCAGAGACATTGCCCATGATTTTCCGCAATATTATCTACAACTTGAGTTCAACAAAATGAGGCATAGCAATTTCAGAATAACAGCATGTCTAATGAGACGAGAGCGCCTTCACCTTTCCCAGCATCCAGTACAAGCACTTAAATATTCTTTCGTAACATCTTATATTCCAGGTCATGTTTCAAGATGAAAAAATGGAGATTGGAACTGAGGAAATGATTAACTTCATTTACCACGTTTGTTTGCTGATGCGTAACTCCAGTGGGAATCAATAAAACTTTATGCACTCACACACACAGCTTCCAGCCCCAGCCAGCTGGGCCAAAATGGGGATTAGCAAAGCCGCCTTTCTCTGGCACTTCTACGCTCTGGCAAGATTTCTTTGCCTTACATTTGAATTAGTAAAGTTAAACCCAAATAGTTTCAAGATCAAGTGTGTGAGGTCAGGTTGTGATTTTCAGGTTTGCTGACCAACTGCCACAGTCACTGCAAGAATGTCAGACCCATGGTAGCCGAGGACTGCAAAAAGTGAAGGACCTTTATTAAGGTGCCTGACTATCATCTGAAAATGGTGACGTGCACAAATGTTAGTAACTTTGTTCCACATCACAGACCTGTATCATATCAACAGAATCTGTAGCTCTCATCTTGACTTTGAGAAATATCTTTTGTAGGGGCCGGCACCGGCATGAAAATGGGTGCCATGCTCCAAAACAAGCTGCTGCAAGGTTCTGTATGATTTAAGGATGGGCTTCAGAAACAAAACTCAAGTACCACACAGTGTCAAGCTTGAGGAATTAAGCTGCAACCAAGCTGATGTGAAAATGACTGGCTGGGAGAGTGCTAGAGAAAGTGCTATGTTTGGATACCCTGTTATCCAGGGTCACTTCCCTGGTTATCCCTTTAGAGTTGCTTTTGGGGAAAGGATACAGTCTAGACAAGGATGCCTTTCAGATCTTCTTAGAATTAGGCTTTTAAAAGTCTACCAAAAAAGCCCTATTTTGTTTCAGCTAAAACATCTATTAAACTGCATTGAAATGTGGATCAGGTCCTGTACTGGCTTTATGCCTCTGTTCCTATGAAATATTTCACAATTTAGCAATTCTAATTTTAATCCTCCTTTTCTGAAATCCAAACTTTTAAAAAGCAGCGTGAGCAAAAGCACAGAACATTCACTTTTTTCTGTGACTGCACTTTCATGAGGCTTTCTTATGGCCTATAAAAATAGGAACAAAATAGGCTTTTAGCAGGTTAAAATAGAATTTTCAGTTGCCTAGATGTTACAGGATTTGCTGTTCAAGGAAATGTAAGTGGATTTAATGAAATGCTAAGCAAGGTGGTAAACTTTTTAAAAGATATACGTTGCTTTTTAGCTTATCTGTAAAAGCTTTGGGCATTTGGAGTAAACATTTCAGTAAACAGTACAATCAGCTTTCATGTAACATCAAAAAATGTTAGCATGTTTTCACTTAGGCAAGCCTATCTTACTGCTGTAGCTGCATTTTTAAGATACAGTAACAAGCATGTCAATACATTTTGTACTATTATGGGTAATTCAGAAATGCCATATTGTCCTAGTTTCAGCTGGAATAAAGTAAATTTTCTTCCTAGTAGCTGGTACAGCACTGTGTTTTGGGTTTAGGAGGAGAAGAATGTTGGTAACACCCTGATGTTTTTGGTTGTTGCTTAGTCGTGTTTAGATTAAGTCAAGGACTTTTCCGCTTTTCCTGCCCAGCCAGCAAGAAGGCTGGGGGGCACAGGAAAGTTGGGAGGGGACACAGCCGGGACAGCTGACCCAAACTGGCCAGAGGGAGATTCCATACCGTGGGACATCATGCCCAGTATATAAACTGCGGGAGCTGGCCGGGGGAGGAGCGCTGCTCGGGCATCGGTGGGTGAGTGGTGCCCAACTGCATTGTGCATCGCTTGTCTTGTGTATTCTATTATTATCATCATCATCATCATCATTATCATTATTATCGTTATTATTTATTTTTTCCCCTTCCTTTTCTGTCCTATTAAACTGTCTTTATCTCAACCCATGAGTTTTACAGTTTTTTTCCGATTCTTTCCCCTATCCCACTGGGTGAGGGCGTAGTAAGCAAGCAGCTGTGCGGTGCTTAGTTGCTGGCTGGAGTCAAACCATGACACATATGACATAAATATATAGAAAAATAATAAAATATAGTAGGAATGTGCTGTGTGTACATTGCGTTATTAAGAAAGAGTTATCTTACCTGATGGTCCCTATTACTTCCAGGTAATGTGGTATTGTGCCTAGGTCAAGCTGCCTTTAAATATTTCGGATTAATCCAAGTTCATTTCTAAGAGAAGTGTCTGTAAGGCAAATAGATCACTTTATTTTTGTGGTTGTCCTGATCAATTTTCCTGTGCTATTCCTGTGCTTCTAATAGAATGGGCTCCAAACCCTGATGATGCGTATTGCTTGTGTTTTGAAATCAGTTTGTATATTTTTATTTTGAAGTCCTTGTCAGACAGTTTAAGCCATATTTTCCTTGTCTTGCTGCTGCTTAGAGATTCATTTAAGTCTCACTCCTACTTGAGTATGCATCCCACCCAAATTCTCTTTTGTTCAGCTTGAACCAGCTAGAACGCACATCTCTTTATGAACAAAAATGACCAAGTAGCTGAAATGGAACCTTTCTGAAGAACACAAGGAATTTGAGATTAGAGATGGAGAGAGTCACAGTTGGCTTCGTAATTCTGTAAGGGGGTGGTATCTGTCTCGCTGTCTACGTACTTCCAAGGTCCTCCTCGCTATCACATTTGATTAATTCATAACTTTGCATATATTTATTCTCATGACTCCTCTGTAAGCAGGGCACTTAAAAGATAAGGAGCTAACACGCAAGGAAACTACGAGCGAGACCTACAATGGAACAGTGCCTACTCTCAGGCCATTGGGTGGGACACCCCCCCGCCATGCTCTAAGCTACTCTTTGCCTTCAGAAGCAACACTCTGTACTGCTGAAGGCTCGGCCTTTGCCCTGCCTTCTCCTGTGTTCCTCGCTACCTATTCCAGCAACGCTACCCTGTACCACTCGCAGGGGAATGAGCTTTATTCAGTTTGCCACCATTAATACAAATGAAAGAAATAACATTTTAGCGCAAACGTTCCGGGGGAAGCTGGAGATACCCGCTGTCAGAAACTGTAGCGGGAGAACAGCTTGAACAAAATGGCCTATTGCTCTTCATATACTGTCCCCTCTCAGTTTCAACAGGGCCTTCCTGTTGAAAACAGGACACCTTTAATGAGTTTCCTTGTATAAGTACTCTGTTAATATCTCTAATTTTCTTTTACTGATGGCAGTGGAGTAACATGCGCGTTTGTGTAGGACTGAGGTTTGAAATTTGCTAAATATTTTATAACAAGTGCAGAACGTCGGTTAGGTAAGACACATGTAAAGTGATACTGATTCATCGGCAGTGAATTTTGTTTCAGTTTATCTTCTAGAGTGCAGGACAAGAAAGGGGGAGGATTACAGAGGAGTAAAAGACAGAACTCAGAAGCGGGTGCAATACCGGAGGTGGGCAGGTAGCACACTCCACTCGCCAGTTTGGTCTTCTCATCTTTGTCTGAATATTGTGAACGATCCTTTCTGAACTATCCATTAATAGTGTGCTTTAAGCAATTCTATACCATAGATTATCAAAGACAGTTACTTATTGCCGAGGTTATTTTATAATGAATAGTTTCCTTCACATATCTCTCACTCTGTCTTTTATCTCTTACCACAAAAATAAGCAAGACAGATATGCTTTTAAGACAATGTGTAATTTGTCCCATTTTGATTTAAATGGTATCATATGCTTCCAGTTTTTGTGGTCCTTGTTCAAGCAAAACACTCACTTGGAAAAAATAACACTCACTTGAAAAAAAATAACACAATGAAAATTTCATCCTTAACTTAAATGGGGCCAGGATTTTGTTGTTTAGGTAAGCGATAGTACGTGAAAAATGAAACTGAAATAGTATCGTTATATTTTTTTCTGCTAATATGTTATTGTTACTACACGAGAAGCATGCGAGAAGGTCTATCTGCTCTTCAGGTAGATTCACACAGTTGACATTCGTGTTACTGGAAACCCTCTGTTGTTTGGTCAGTGCCCTCTCTCTATATCTTCCAAAGAAAATGCCACAGTTCTTTATGTGAACTTCTTTTAAACCTTGTAGGTTAGAAACAATAGATATGACAATTGAAGTCAAATAGATCAGCTGCATGAAAATATAGAGGAGTACTGTTGCCCTTTGAGACTGTTGAATTTCCTGTAAATTGTGGACATGCGGATGGTGGTTCTTCAGGGCATTCCAGTGGCAATAGAGAGACTTTTTGTGACAGCTTATCTTACGCGTAAATATTCAGGCAGAGACTTCAGACCCACAAGAGGAGTATCCATTTTCTTGGCTTTCAGGTTGCATGAACTGAGGCACAAATGTGAGAAAAAAAAAATTTAATTTCTTCTGTAATGGTATTTTTCTTTCTATTACAGCTTTACACACGAAATTTTCACGCACGTGGGGTTCAAAGAAAACTACTGCTGGAATCCTGATGGGCACGAAAATAGACCATGGTGTTTCACAACCAATCCTGCTCCCAGATTAGATTACTGTGGCATCCCAGAGTGTAAAGGCCAGCGTATGTATGTTTCTTCCTTCCATTCCCCCCACTATGTTCTCTACCGTGATTTTTATTTCCTTTCGTAAGTTATATTTAAATGTGAGAGAATATTCAGATTCTTCTGTGTTTGTTTTATCTTGAATCAGGGATTTGCTTTACATGTGAATTTAGAGCGTTTTTATTTATAAGGCTGAATTTGTTCTTACGGGCTTGTGGCATAACCCAGCCACTAAAACGCTGCAGTCTGATAAAGTTCAGTTACTGTGTACAGAGGAATGGACTTTGGTTTGGCTTCTCCTTAGGGTAGGGTTCTTCTACTTCTCTGTACCCTGCCCTGCTTCTCCTCATACCTCATCCTTATCTCTTACCCTCACTTTTTCCTGCTCTCTCCAACTTTGCTCTTCCAGCTGACTTTTCACACCTCTCTTTCCAGTACTGCTCCTCATTCAACCTACCAAGGCTACACTCGTGAGCCCGGTGGGATGGGATCTTGTTCAGCTTGGTCATGTTTCTGCCTGATTGCTCTTAAAAGGAAGTGCACTTCAGAAGTCCAATTATGTTTGAAAAAGTATTATCAAGGTAAAATCCTCCCCGCAAAAGTCAGGGTATGTGTTCCCATACCTGGTGCAGTGCAAAAGCTACCTGAGACTGGTCAGCATTTTGAATATGAGCCAGTCTTAGTGGACTGGTCAGCTGCCAGTACACATACCATACGGTAGGCATATTTTACTGCAAGCGTAAAGAAGACAACTTGAAGCATGAAAAACCAGTCATATAAAAGCCAGTAAAAGAATGTTTATTACAGGGTTTGTTAATCACTTCCGAAACATTAGTTTATTGAAATAATGTGTCTCTAGCGTGAATGAACAG
This sequence comes from Sagittarius serpentarius, assembly GCA_034782735.1. NCBI lineage: Eukaryota > Metazoa > Chordata > Aves > Accipitriformes > Sagittariidae > Sagittarius > Sagittarius serpentarius. Next base: position 36,103,711 of record JAVKLA010000081.1, on the reverse strand, counting down.
CAACATGGGATGATGTTTTATCTGTGATGATGACTCTCCAGTAAGTAAAACTAATATTAAACAGGCCAGGAAAATACTTTGTACCTTCATACAACAGCTGTTTTCAGGTTTCCAGAATGCTGTTATTTTCACTCTTTGTTTCTATTTCAGAAGTTTAGATAGAAATTATTGTAGGAATCCAGATGGTAAGAAGAGGCCCTGGTGCTACACCCACACCAACACAAAGTGATGGCAGCGTTACAGCATTCCTCAGTCTCCAGAGACAGCATCAAAAACCCCTGGGAAGATGGAAGGGGGGTATACAGCTGTGCTACAGAAACACAAAATACAGTGGAAGGTGGTCACTGGTGGTGTAAAAATCTCTACTGAAACTCTGCTCAGGACTGTCGATTGATTACTGATCTTGTGTGCGTGCTGCAAAGCTTTCTGTCATGGGTAGAATGTAGGGCCTTTTGACCACAGGGGAACAGACACTGAAGGTTTTAAGTCTGCTGATTGACAAGTTAGAGACTTCTAGTTTTCCTTTCATATGTAAGTACATATAAGAACGTATCAGAAACGAACACAACTAAAGATATATGGTAAAAATCAAAATACCGGGCACCACATCTCTTACTGCATGTATTGGCAGGGTGGGGGGAAAGTGAAAATGAGGATGAAAGAAAAAAATAAATAAAAGGATAACAATCTTTTTTTTTTTAAATCCTGAACATTAATTTGCTAAATCTAACTCATGAAAATTTACATTTGAAGACATTTTAGAGCTGTATGTGAAGATTTTGCTTCCCTAATGCAAACAAATGCGGAGTGCAGAAGTGAAATTGAAATGCAAGTGCTCCTACCAAGTACCATCTGTTGCATGAAGTTGTTCCAGACACCCTTACAAATGCCTTCTGGTCTTTATTCTCAAACATTCCTGTGACTGCTAATCTGTCTGATTTTTCTGAATCACTTTTTCCTATTTCCTGAAGGTTGTGGGTTTTTTTTATTTTTTAAATTTAAACACACAAATGAAATTAAGGTACTGATTTCTGCTGTTCATTACAGATGCTAATATGTCAATGCAGTCTTCAAGTCCAGAGCAGCGCTATTGAGAGACAGAGGTTTGGATTACCATGGAACAGTATCTTTTACTGTCATGGGAAAGAAATGCCAAGCCTGGAGCTTAGTGATGCCACATCATCACAACAGAACAGCAAGGGATTTCCCAAATGTGTATGTTTATTTTGCATTTTTTGTGTTATGTGAGCCAGTTGCTCTTGCTTTCCACACAGTCACCTTACAGTACACAAAAGTAGAAGGGAATGTGCTTGATAAAAAACCCCATGTGTCCAAACATTAAAAATGACCCTTTAGTCATCTTTTCACAAAGCTCAAATTGTGGACTAAATGTAAATGAAGAGGGTGCCTTTAAATTTTCCTTAAAAAAATTAAGAGTTGTCATTACTCTTCAAGAACATATTGAAGAACAGCCATTCAGACATATGGCAAAATAGCTGTCTGCTTTCCAAAACTGTCTCTTTATAAATATTTGAGAGCTGCAATAGCCTTTAAAGTGCTTTAGAGAGTAATAGATGGAAGAATTGAACAGCTTGACATTTATCAGTGGCCTGGACTGTGTTTTATATGGCAAAGCAAGCACAATGGCTAGCAAGCCTACCCTTAGTTGTAAACTGGAATGGAAATGATAAGACTAATATAATTAATTTAACTGACTCGTCATTTTCAGCTTTCTTGTCTGTCATTTTTCCCCAAATCCTTCCAGTGTACCGTTACTTCTTCCCACATAAATCTCTGTTCAAACCTGCCAACAGCTCATCTCTTATTTTCTGTTCCATCCCAAATCACACTTTCTTGATCAACAATTTTTTTTGTGTATGCAACGTTTCTGTTTGTGAAACTGTTGGAGATCTTGCCACTGTTCTGATTCAAGATGGAGAAATTAACTGAGCTCTTTAAAATTCTTGAAAAGAAGAAGACCATTCGCCTCACTGGCCCATCCAGCCTTCAGTGTGCAAACACTTATGTGGGGAAATGCTCACTGAATTCAGTAGAACTATTGCTAGATAGGAAGCCTCACTCACATTCACATGTGTTCATGGGTCCTTGGACCTAAAAATTACAAGGGACTCGTCTGTTGTATTCTCAATTTCTGACAATGAAAAAGAAAAACTTTTAAATTTTATGGTAAGCTCCTAGTTATGAAAGATGTGGTTCAGTGCAAATGTGAATTAAAAAAAAAATGGGTATTTTCTACAGTTGCATATATGTTTAATGACTGCCAGTAAAGAGGAATACCACGTCACCGGGCATTACTCAGCCACTTGGAACATTTGTACAGCCTGTGGTTAAGACTCTACAAACATTGCTAGGTTTTATCAAGAATTAAATGGACAGTTACACTGCTTGCTGGGAAAGTCCCTAGGCTCTGTCAGCCCCCGAACTATGTCTTGGCACTCTGTGAAACCATGCTAACCAGCATGGGCCAGGGCTATGCCAGGGAACGTGCTAACGGCCTGCACCATCACGGGGTAGCGTGCAAGCCCAGGCTCTGGCCATGTTTAGTTTATTCATACAGATGTAGTCTTTGTCCCCTCATCAACAGAGAAAGGACATCCTGATACTGAAATCATTATCAGTCAGGCTGGAAGGACTAGGATCATTGCAAGAATATTCCGGCATTGGGATGCGTTGGGGACAAGGAAAAAACTGTGTGTATTTCCCCAGGGAGTTAGTAGTACATCCAGCTCTGGGCGTGGGCACAGATCACCCTCTGAGGTGGGTTGTAGATGTAGTTGTTGAGGTAAAGACAGTCTTCTGCACGTACTTCTAAGTCAGCAAGGGAAAGTACATGAAGCACCATGGCAGATTGCTCTAAAGGTCTGGCAAGACTGGCAGATGACTTAGGACTGGGGAGTGCGCCAGGGCAGGGGAGATGTCACAAGGCACAACCACAGCTTAATAAAATAGAAGCAAATACAGAGACAAACAGAAACCCATGCCCTTCCTCAAGTTTGCAGGGGCAAAACTCTCAGTGAAGGGGAAGAGGAAGGTAAAATTCTCTGAAAAAGGACAATGCGGCTAACAAAACATTCCCTTTGAGTACTGCAATAGAAAAAAGTTCTGAAACTTAGTCTTTGTTATGCACATGTATTTATGTGCATAATTATTTACGATTGTCCACCTAGGCAATATATTGCACTTCTGAGAAGTAGGAGGGAACACAGACCATGCTACGGTCATTGTGGCCTTTTGGGATGCATCCCCCTGCCTATCAAACACACTTATCTTCGGCACTTGTCTCAGACTGAAGGAACTTGTAGAAAGTGGATTTGACTGTCATGTGGGTAGATGGTGAGATAGCAAATGTACTAAAAATAATTTAGGAGAGATCTAGGTCCAATTGCCAGCTAATTTAGTGAACTGAGATAAAATTCAAAGTTTCGTACATATTCCTTACTTAATACTACCTTCCTAATATAAACAGCCAGTACGCTTCCCTCGCAGTGAACTCCTCTGTCCTTCAACTCTGTCATATGAAGTTCTTCATCCTAACCCACTGACTATGCTTATCTTTTTCTATCCTTATTGCAAGCCTGTAGAAAGTACATTGCTCTTAGAAGTTTATTCTTCTAGTTCTTTGGTCCTATCAATATATTCCCTGATCTCCTTTATTATTGTTTATGACTGTATTTCAAGTTTCTGCTTGACTCTCTAAGCAAATCAAAATTCTCTGTTAGTCTTTGTAGTTCAGTTCTTCAGTTATTACTAAGGTGATACGTGCTCTATCCTCCATCTAAAATGTAAGAGCTGAAAGGTGCGCACCGTGCCTTGTCCTTCTTTTTCTAGCACTTGAACTACATGACTGCACACCACATTATGCCATTCTTTTTTCTGTCAACCTATCAGAAAGACAGGCTGTAGAAAAGGCCCTCCCCATTACAGCTGTTGACGCCTAAATAATGTAAAAGAGCTGTCAAAAAACTAATTAGCCATTGCTAATCCAAAATAACTCCAGAGTCCTGATGAGGACTCAGAAGCCAGCACCCCTTGTGCCCCACCAGTGATCCTGGGCAGACCACTTGCATGCATGGAGGTCCAGCACCAAAACGTGCTTGTAGGAGCGTGAGCAAATAAAGTTTATGAGAGAATGAGTTTGAATGGGTAAAATCAACTCGTTTAGACATTTTGTAAAAGAAATCACCTGCTCCTTCCATGAGTTTTGTTACACTGATCTCCCGTAGTGCAGATTACAACGCAGTGCAACAATAGCTGCAGAGAAGCTCCTGTCAGCACCTGAGCTGCTGCAGAGGGCTCACTAACTCCTGTTGAGCACCGCACTGGTGCTGCTACACCACCTCAGGAGAGCAGCCAGTCTCTTCTCTGGGTCTCAGCAAACATGAAATATAATACACGAACATACTATCTCAAGCTCGGGAGTGTCTGTGCCAGATGCTGTTAATGAAATGAATTGAGGAATGAAATTACATTAAATAAAAGGCCAGTCTTAGCTCCTGGCTGTCTCTAGAGCTTTTATGCCTTTACAGATTACAGATTTACGACAACTGTGTGACAGATAGGGAGAAGTCTTCCCTAGCCAAAGTTCAGGTTGTGATATTTGTTTGCCCTTGTACATCTGTGGTGATATATTCACTCAGCTTCTGTGCCTCCTTTTTGTGCATTACTGATTACTGGTGTACTATCACTAGCATATTTACATTCTTTATTCTTCAGGGAGGCAGCGGAGAAGCTTTAGTTTGCCTTCTCCAAGACAGTTTCGTCTAATGCGGACTCACCTCTTGGGGTCTTGGTTGTGCCCTGCCTAGGAAACTTCCTGTCTATGTCAGAGTTTCTAGTTACACTTCTTGGATTAAGAGTGCTGTGGGAGCCAACTGATCCTGGGAATGGACTGCCCTCTCCTGGAAAGCAGTATGAATATTCGAAATACGAGATTCCAAGTGCTACATTAAAATTATATTAAATTTTAAGGGAAAAAAGTAAGTATCATCCATCATAAATTACTGTAAACTAACACTCTGATAAGTAGCCAGACTGATGGCTTGTTCCTCTCTTTCAGTATGCTCTGTATTTCAGTGCATTCTACAATAAAAACAGGTGAAGGACCCATTCAAAACATCCTGTTCTCTGTGTAGCTGAATCTCACACCTATTCACAGCTCTCACAGAGGTTGCATTGTTCTAGGTCTTTTGTGCTCTCAGCATTTTTACTCACCTCCCACATTATTAATGGCCATATTTCTGGTTTTCTCTCCGGGCCTCCCATAGGTCATGAAGACATCAACCCGAATTTTGGGAGATAGAAATTCTCCATAGGTGGGCTTTGGACTGTAAATGCCTTTCAGACAGCAGTATGTGACTCTGGTAGTCTCCATGCTCTGGAACTTACCTAACAGTCATCACGGCGATTGACAAGCACAAGGATTGTTTTCTCCTCCAGATGCTACGCAGGCAGAAGAAAAGAGCCAGCAAAGAACCCTTCTGTTTTAGAGGTTTCTTGTACTTGACAATCAGCATTAGGCAGGATTTTCGCAGGGTCTGGTTTGGTGGAAACGGAAGAGACTTTTTCTTCATTTTTGTATATGGCAAATCCAGAACTGTTACTGCGTTTCGGCATTGGAGGACATGTGGTGCACTGACACGTCAAATGGCCAGCTCAAAAACTTCTCCCTGGACAGGTGGATACAAGTCTTCAGAGCTCTTCAGCACTGTTGTTGACAATCAATTACAGTGCAAAGTAAAAATGTCATCAGATCCTTAGTACCCACCTTGTCTCAGTGTGTAAACATCAGAGGTAGGATTTAACTGCCCAAAAATAGCTGGCTAGGGTCGTTTAGAAATCTTCAGGTTCTTGAGACATGTGGATGGGGCTGGCAGAAATTTTACAAGATATGAAGGAGACCCAGTCCTTTCTGAAGTGGCAGCTGTAGTCCCCAGAGGATTCCCTAGGGAGTCTAAAATGGTCTTAGATGTGTCGCTTAAACAAGTCCCAGCCTAGCTCTAATTCTTCTGCCCTATTTGGAAAGAATTTATATCACAGTGAGGCTAACGAAGGTTTTTCCCTTTAGTTATTAATATACATAAACGTGCTTTACTGCTCCATGATAATTTAAGACATGCAACGGAGGAAAAGAAAATGAAGTTATAATGCATTTGAGTCTTCGCCATGCCTTATAATACTAAACTAAAGAACCATCAGATCTCAGTATAGCTATTTTAATGTCTCATTTTGCACTGGCACATTCATTCTTCAGTAGCCCATTCCGTCGCGTTCATCCCTGCATCCAAACAATACCATTTCTCCCAGAATGTGTCATAAATAGCATTGCTTTTGTTTTTGACAATATAATGAAGTGCCATCTTTAAGAAAAAGACTGACAAGCTGTCTAGAAATGTCAATATACCCCAAAAATCATCTGCATTCATATCCCCAGGAATAATTATCACCCTGTGTTTAAATAACAAGCACCCTGGTCTAGATTCAAATATCCATTGCACAAGACTTTCATCATCCTGCTCTTCCCCTTGGAGAGCAGAGAATAGATAGAAATCATTTTTAAGGACTTCAAACTGTTTGAGCTGTGAATTTTGCTGCCTGTGGTTTGGTCATGTTAATTTACTTTTTTTAAAAATGCAGGCTTTGTACATTTCCCTGCAGAGTCAACACAGATATCAAAGGCCAGCCTGACTCTCATTTTTCCTCTTCAGCATCTGTTTTGTAAATTCCAATGGCAAAATCTTTATTGCTTACAACAACATGTACGGCAGGAAAAGCACTGTTTCATCCCAGTCCTAAAGCCAGTTTGGCCGTATAACGTTATCAGTTAAAATGTTGCTGTCTTTTGTTCCGTGTCCTCACTTGCTATTTTTGCTGGTTCAGTAGAGCTGAGAAAGCTTTTGAGCAATACTCCAGTTATTTCCCACATTGAATATTCTGTACAGATGAAAAAGAGCAGTTGAATAGCTATTCCCTAAAAATGTGTGTAGAAGTTATTAGATTTATTACAACAAATGCACACTTGTACAGTAGAAAGAGAAAATGGCATAGGACAGGTATTAATATCGAGTAAGTTTTCTAACAAAATAAAATCCTAACAGTTGTTACCATGCCCGTTATCTTGGCAGGAGCTAAGCATATTATATATATCAGAGAGAACGTTACTGCAACAGTTCATTTTCTCACTGAACAACAAAGCTTGCAGTTTTTATTATAAAAGTATCCACTTTAGACATATATTTATATGCAATATGCATTAGCAGATATACTCAGTTGACTCTGGTTTCTTATTTGATTGGATAATACTGTACTTTCATTACTCGTATTATTAGAACAGTAACAGTAGTCCAACATGAATTTTGCAAGTGTCTTAACTTCATTGTCTCATAAAGACGCAAGGCTAAACCATCTCTTACTTGACTTACAAAGATTTCAAACCCAACGCATTAAGACATACAAAATTAATTGTCCGTATCGCTCCCCTAAAAATACCACCCCTCTTTCATCTCAATCACTATGCACTTATTGTCTGTGGTTTCACTTGTGCTGTGCTTAATTATCTTACATGTATGTAACAGAAATGGATAAATCTTTTAACTAGGTCTTTCAAAAACCTGATTTGTCTCTGTGTTGATTGTATCTGCTGTTTTTGCTAGAAGACTTAATCTAAATAATAAAGAGTAGCAGTGTGTATATATTTTTCCTTTTTCTTCTCATATGAAAAACCTATAAAATGGAGAGAGAGGGAAAAAAACCCACCCAACTCAAATAAACAAAAATTACTTTGAAAATCAGAAGAATTTGACAACGGATGATGTACTTATCCAGGCAGTTTTTAGTATTGGTTTACACAGTTCGGTAGAGAACTAGATTAATTTAAGATTACTAATCTGATTTGATTTTATGTAAATTTTTTCATTCTATTTTACCTTTAGGGACAGTGCATTATATTATGTAATAGCCTACATATTTCTCTGTTACATGCTGGTTTAGAAGGCATAGGCTGCACAACTATAGTTTTTCATCATCTATAGGAGGCAGAAATATTTGACACATCAGGTGTTGTATTAAGGATTTTATACCTGCCTCATAACCCCTTTCTCCATGGTAGGGGTAGGGATACTATAGCACCAGTAACTAGTTTTATTAATTATTTCATTGAGTTGCTGTATTGTCCATCTCACCCTTGCCTATGAACTAAGTTTCTGGTTTATCATGGTTTGAAATGTGAAATATGTAAATATTTCAATAGAGATTTTAAAAAGTTGCTGGTGGCTTTTAATATAGTTAAACTTAAAAAAAAACCCTATTACTGTACTGATTTCTTTATAGCAGCTACTGTATGTAAGTCACAAAATTGTTCAAAATACTGTTTTGCTCTTAAACAGAAATTTTCTAGCATTAGCCTCTTTCAACCAGATGTTCTTGTTTAGAAAAGTTTGGATTAAATCCAGTCCACAGTTTGGTGTTCTGTGCATGAGATCACTTCCATTAGGGAGAAAGTAATCTTCTGTTACAAATTCTGTTTTTCTTAGGAAATGAGTGAAAAGAAAGAATTTAAACAAACATCAGAGTACTTCTAGATGATGTGTAATTCCAGGATCTTATCAACAGTGTTGGTCTCTGTATATTTATTATAAAATTGAATCAGTTAGCTAGATCAAATTTTAGTATTCTGAGTAAGCCTACACAAAAAGGCTTGCTTCAAAGTAACTAATAGGCTCTTAGAGTGTGTGTGAAGCAACCTGCTCTATCTCACCCCTGTGTATCTCTTGATTCTCTTGCTACCACCTTTATTGGCCCAGCCTACCACATTTATCAGCCCAGTTGGCATGGCTGGAAAAATTAGATGAGCTTTTAGGCACAAAGAAGAGCTTGTGTGCCCAATAACTTGTCTGATTTTCCAACTATATTAGTTGATCTAACAGAAAATATTAACTCCACCTATAAGTCTTGTCTTGCCTTGCCCATGTCCTTAGACCACCATCACAGCAAGAACAAACAAACAAAAAGCCTTTTCCACCTTTATTTGCATGGAGTGGAACTCTGTTCCAAAGGATTCTCAGTCCACAAAATGATTTCCACCTCTTTAGAAGATAACTGAACTGACAGACTTTTCCACCTTAATTGTTCTGCTGTAGTTAAAATGACAAAAATACCGAAAAGTAGATGTAATTAAGGAAGAGCTCATACTAATGCAGATTCTGGATGTGCCCTGCTGCACATTTTTTCTCCTATATCCATATCTTTATGAGGGTTTTTACTGATGTGGCTTTGCTAGCTAAGCTTTCCAAAGGAGATCTAGCCATAGCTTACCTGTGACTTTTTGCTTAAGATGCACATAAATAAATCATTAATCTGACCACTACAAGTGGGTCCCCTAGAAGTGGATGAAAAAGCCCAATCTTTGCTCATTGGGAGGAACAATTTGTTAAACAACCCACATGGCTGAGTTGTTGAATTTTAAATAGTTTTGCAGTCCAGCTGCCTGCTCTATTTGCCAAACATATTATAGCAATACCAAATATCCTTGCCTGCAAACGAAAGCCTGGATGCTGCTTTAGAAGTAACTCTCTTTCCTCCCTTCCCTTTAGCAGTAGGTAAGGTCGTTGAAAGAAAAGACATTTTTCAAACATAAATGATAGTTTATCTCTCTGTGTAAAGGGTGATTAAAGCTAATACGCTTTCTGGAAGGATTCCCAAAATGGGCAGCTAAATCCATTTCTAGCTCACTAGATCAAGTGGACTTGTTTTGGTTTGTTAATGTGAAGTTCAGGTGCAGAATAGGAATTGCATTTGTACAATGTCTCTGAACATCAGGGTCTCTTTCCCAGGGTACGTAAGTATGCCTTTAATTTGCAAATGTAGGGTTAAACCTTAAAAAGGCATTTGCAAGCCCCCAGATCTGCAAGTTTTGCAGATGATTAAGGGGCCACACTGCAGACCTCTTGCTTTCTTTATCGCTGCCTGAGTGCTCTGTCCCTGGCTCTGTTCCCACATATGGATGCATGATTGCGGGGGAAGAGGAAAGGGACATTTTCTGTAACTGTCCAAAGAGACATTTTCTGCAACTGTCCTACCTTTGGGTAGGTAGGTCTCTCCTCCCTCTCACACCAGGCAGCCAATTTAGATCCTTTTTTATACAAATACCTCCTCCTAGTGTCTCTAGCGGAGAGGCAGCAGAGCTAAAGATTATATCCTTTCAGCCTCCTCCAGGAAAAAAGCATAACGTCTCGAGAAGGAAATGGGCATAACCTGACAGTCTGAAACTCCAGAAGCAGGGGGGAGGCCAGAGGAGAACCTGGGCGACAGCTGCACGGAGGACAGAGGAATGTGGTGCTCAGAAGTTGTTTGCTAACTCACCAGGGAAGAACGTGGCATGACCTCACATCAGGAAAGGGAGGAGAATAAAAATAGTTCATTACAGCATGGGTTGGCCAGCACGTCTTAATATAAAGGCCAGTAGCTTCTGCTTGTAGGAATTTAATGTCAAGTTGTTTCCAAGGAAAATAAACCTGTTATAAAAAGGGACTTTATCCAAAAGCACGTATTCTAAAGTGGTTTTAGAGGTGGAAGAGTTTCAGCTCTTGTGATTTCCTAAAACCACGTCCTTTACAGGAAAGAAGGTAATAGGTTGTTTGGGGTTTTTTTTGCTAGAAAGCCTGGTTGCCAACAGCATGAGCTAAATTTTGCTGGAGAGAAGGGGCCGAGGATGTCCGAGATCATTTTAGGCTTAACTGGACAAACAATATATTGTTTTCATTTTACTGGACAAAACTAGTTCCTACCTGTGTTCTGAGCTGACTGCTGACAGTTCACTTAAATTAAATGTATGCAGTCATCAGAATTGTTTGGCATTTATTTTATGCTAGTGAATTTCGGTCACCAACAAGTGACCTGTGACAGGATATGCAGCTGCTCACTGCCACGTCTATTAAGGGGAAAGGAGAGGTTTGGGTGGGAAACGTCCCCCCTAGATGACAAGGAACAAGATTCCCCTCAAGGGGAGCCCCAGTTTAGGACAGAATAATAGATTTCAACATAATACCTGAGAAATATGGAGGAAACAAGGAGAATGTAGGGCTAAATGGTCCATACATTGTGCATGTAAGATATTGTCCAGCATTATAACTTGCTGTGTTCTTATGTACAGTTTTGGCATTTACTTTAAACCCAGTAAAACATGTACTAATAGATGTCATAGCAGATTATTATCTCTTTGCTCAGTGAAATGCCTCCGCGAAATGAGTAAGTTTTTCCCAAGGGCTGCAAGAGGCGATTGCGCCAGCGCTCCCCGTGCCAGTCCAACTCCCAGCCCTGCACCGTGCCGGAAAAGTCACAGTGGACATAAGCATGGAAAAAAAATTGGGAAAAAAGGTCCTTATTGGTGCTACGTTTGTGCATCCGTGGACGCAAAGATAAGAGGCAGTCAAGTGTCCTGAACTTTCAGTTCCTCCACTGGAAAAAACGGCTTTTGCAGATTTTTCTCTACAGAAATGCCTCTGACCTTGGACTCTTCCCCACGGTGCTAGATGCCAGCTTGGTCTGGGGAGAGCAGGAAGGGATTTAAAAGACATGAAACTAAAAGGGCTTCTTCTGGACAGACGGCATTTATACCAAAAAACAAAAAAAGGACAGGGACTTCTTAGTTATGGCATGGGTGCAAGACAGGGAGATAAGCTCCTGTTACTTCAGTTCCCTGCCCTGTAGCTGCCAGGGCCCTGATGGCACCACCAGCCCTGACTGTCCCTGCCCGGGCCCCCGGGGCTGCCCCCACGGCCCAGCACCCCACGTCAGCCCCCGGGGCCCTCAGCCCCCGCCCCAGCGACGCCGCAGCAGGGCCAGTCTCCAGCTCCCCACAGCCCTGCCCGGCCACGGGCCCCGCCGAGCCGGGCCCAGCCGCAGGCCCGTGTTCCTGCCCAGCCTTGGCCCGTCCCCACAGCCAGGGAGGTCCCCGATGGCCGGGGCTGGGGCTGCCCCGTGCTGCCCTGCTCCTGGCTGGGGGCGCGGCGGGCCCCGGCTGCCAGGCCTTGCCCTGAGCCCCCAACGGGGAGTTTCTTAGGGAGCCGAACGGTTTTCACCACGGTTCTTGCCATCAGGAAAGGGTTTGCGCCTTCCTGTTTGTTCCCCTGCTCACGCCCGGGCTGCCTCCAGGTAGCGATTCCCGCCGCGTGGCGTGGCAAGGCCGGCAAGCCAGAGCCTGTACAGGAGCCGATGCACGAGAAGTGGCCATCTCGTTCCGGTGGGGCTGGCAGGGTGACCAGCTCAGCTCTCCGGCAAGGCACCCTCCCAGCCAGCTGAGCAGAGACGCTTCATGGACTTCAGGAGCTCTCGCGCTCTACATTCAACCCAGTCAGGTTTATGCTGTCTCCAGCCCTGCCCGAGCATGTTTCACAGCAGGAGTAGGATAGACCCTCTCGTGAAGTCATCCTGAGACAGGCTTTTTCCTGAACTAAATTTCTGGAAGAGATCCCTTAGCCCAAGGTTTACCATCTGCCGAGAGGGTGTTTATCACCTAACATGTCAGAGAACCAGCAAGTCTAGCTTTGTCTGCAGCTACAACGAAGGTGATCTGGGACCACTTGTAGGAGAAGTGTAAACATGAACATGGGAAACAGCAGGGACGTATCCCTTCTTGCACTGCCTGTGTGCAGGCTTTGCTGGGATAAGGAGCAGCCTGGCTGGTACAACTGGAGCACAACTGGAGGGGTAGAGTCTGGGGCCACATGGCTCGCGGGTGGCTGTCAGACTGTGGCTCAGTAGAGGGCTATGAGACTCAGCAGCCGTCTCAATCTTGTCAGCTCAGGTTTTTGTTCTTGAAACAGCTTTTTGAGCTGTCATACACCTACTTGCTTTAGCAATGCTGAAACTTATCATTAATAGACAATGAATATGTATTAGTTATATGAATATGAAGTAATATGCATTAGTTATACGTGTTTTACTTGAGGTGTTCTGCATGTAGTTCAAACTTAATACTGCATCCAGTTGTCGAATGCATTTCAAAAAAGCCTGCTATTATATTTGTCATTTGCCATTATAATGCATCCATGCAGAGGAACTACTAGGAACTATTAGGCTTGTACTATCCTGGGTTATTTTTTACAACTCTGCTTTTCTACTTGATGCCTTGCTAATTTCTCACATACTGGAAGATGTAGAAGAACTATACTACAGCAGAAAAATTTAGGTTAGACATCATGAAAGCCTTAACTGTAAGGATAATTGTTAGCTGCTTTCCTGAGAAGGGTGTGGAGTTGCCATCCTGGGAGGTTTTTAATCTGTGGTTGTTCAAGCAGCAGTCAGGAAGGACATGGTAGAGTTGATTCTGTCTGAGGGAAAGGAGATGGACTGGGTGGCTTTTGAGGACCCATTTCCAGCCCTTCATTTGCTATAGTAAAGGGCACAAATTCACACTTTGGGTGTATGCAGTACATTCCAAATTAAAGTTTCAATTGTTTGTATCCACAAGCAGGAGAAGAAAATATGGGACCAGACAATGGCAGAAGGAAACGAGCTCTAGGGCTGTGCTTCAAACCTTCCTCAAAGGCAGCAAGCTATAGAGACCTTCATTTCTGGAAGGAGTTAGGCCTAGGCAACTGGCTGTTTCTGACTATTAACAAGGACATCATTCCTCTGGGTATGCTCCATCAGAGTGCTCTGTCCTTCAGGTGGTTCTCAATCATATACCAATATGCGCAGGTCATACAGACTAAAATGAATATCAGTCTCTTATTTAGCAAGGTCATTTAGGTCAAGATGTTTTTCTGAAGCATTTTATTATCTGATAATTCATTATCTGGCTATTCCAAACAAAGAGCTTTCAGTGGTGCTGGGAGCGTGCTGGTAACGCCGGCGGTGCTGACGCTGAGAGAGGCTGGGTGGATGAGAGCCTGAGGCAGGAGAGCAGCTGCTGGGTGGGAGCCAGAGCCCCGGTTTGTTGGGTGCCAGGAGGACACAAACTCTCCCTCACCAGCTGCGGGAGAACTGGCAGAGCCCAGGAGATCAGGCCTAAACATGAATGACTTGCGTGTATTTCTCGTCGTAGCCGGGGGGCACTCCAGCTAAAAACAACTGAACTGTCAAGGTGAAGCAACTCCAGAAGTTGCAGTTATGTTGTGAAAAGCAAGGGTAAACCAACTCTGCTCAACGGGAGCTGTCATTTGAATGAAATGATGTTGCTTGTAGGCTCATATTGGAGGCATTTTGAGAAAGGAGATTTGTGAGTGTTCACAGGGCTGCTCGGAGAAGACGACATTTTTCTTCTTTCTCCGAAGACAGTTATCCTGCTCAATCAGTCTTCCTGGGGCAAGGATTCAGTGTGCTGTACTCTTCCTAAAGGAAACCAAAATGCTCTAAGAGATGACCTACAGCACTGAACTGCAGCCTGCCAACCGAGCAGAGCATGTAGATATAACCAAGGTGGTTAATGGGGACAGTGGCTGTGGGAAGTTGAGTACGTAAAGCTGCAGAGTCCTGGAAATGCAACATTTCCTCTTTTCACGTCTACGAGCTGTGAGAGGAGATCAGTGGAGAAGGAAGGCAGAAGCTTCCAAAGCCATACTGCAGAGAAAAGAAGATGACCACCAATGGCTTGTGGAGAGTTGCAGAACAGCTGTTTTGACGAATTGTCTAGGTGTCACAAATCTAATTCACAGAGTTAGAAGAAACAGACGAGAAAAAGGATTATCTGACTCAACCATCATGGCAGAGGAACACATACAGACACAAACTGTCTGTCAGACATTTAACAAACCTGTTCCTGAAACTTCCAGTCGGGAAGATCTCACAACCTCCCCAGGCAAAATTCCAGTGCTTCACTCCCCTTCATGTGAAAGAGAGATTTTCCCTAATCTCAATTTGAAATCTCTTTTCTATATTTAAATCCATACTGCTTGCCTTATTCTCCACATTTATGGTGAACAGACTATCTGCTTTTCTTTGTAGTAATCATTACATATATATGCACATGCATACACACATACATTTGTTATAATAGGCATATATTTATATATCTATAGTTGAAGATTCTTCTTGTGTATTCCTCTTGTAATATAACCTCTAGCCAAAACAACCCTCTCTCTTTCATTCTGTCCCCTTTCCTCTGACCCATCCCACACAGCTTCCCAGCAAATTCTGTCTGATTTGCAGTTCTTTAATTTGGGAGGAATAAGACATTTCTCCATCAGCCAGCCTCATTTGTTTTTTCAAGTGTGCAGATGAGGCCTCAAGTCAGTATTATTTATAAGATTCCAATACTTACCTGTAGATTTTGAACCATACCTGTTTCACAGCCTGGTAAAAGAATTACGCTTAGCACTTATGCCATCTTTTCCTTTCGACTCCAAAATAAGCCTGACTTTACTAACCTCACAGCAGACAGGCAGTCAAGTATTTGCTGCCCCTGTTTTATAAATAAGGAACTTGCTGCAGTGTTTTGTCCAGGTGACACTGTTGACGGGGCAGGTGTTAACATGCAGGTGCCTCAGAAACAGTCTTGAGCTCCTGGTGCACATTAAGCAGCTCCAGGTGGGGAAGGGACAAGCTTCTTGCCTTCTTCTCATCTCCTTTCTCGCAGGTGCTCCCTCTGCAAATGAGAAACGCGAGCAATAAGCTGTTGCCTGTGAAGCCAAGAGCTCATGTGCACCAGTTTCTGAAGTGGGCAGGGCCAATGTGGACTTCTGACCATGCCACTGCCTTGGCCATGCCATTTTATTTCTTCGCCCCTTGCCTGCTACCAGAGTAATCTCTTCAGGGTTGAGAAAGTCTCGTCTCTCTCTCTCTAGCACCTAGTGCTTGGGCTTTGGTTTCAGGTGGAGGCTCTGAGTTTAATAGTAATCATCATCATCAGTGGGCATCCTCTGGGAAAAAGGTAAGTATCCATGAGAACAAGCAAATGTTCAGTAATGGAGCGCCCCCCCCCCCCCAATTGAGGTAGCTAAATTTGTAAAAATGACTTTCACGTGTTGCTGATGAATGGAGCTAGGTCCTGCTCTGTGCTCGGTGTATATGAACAGTGCCCTAATAGTCTACTTGATTCAGGTTTGTGTCAATGGCTAAAATCTACCATGAAGCACGAAACCATTAGAGAGTTAGAGGACGCTGTGTCGGAAACCATCTTGGGGTTGGGAATTCTGTGACTAAACATGGAAAAGTGTGAAACTGAAATATAAACAAATTGGCCAACCAGTACAAAAGCTGTGCCCGCCACTCACTATCCACTCTGTTACTTCTGGTGGCTGATCTCTCTCTTGCTACTCCTGTCAATGTGTCTTTACCAGGAAAGGAAAATTAGGGATTAGAGAAAGTACGAAGCACTTTAGAAGCTGGTTCTTCGGAACATATTTGCATCTGATGAGGAAACAGTAACTGACTTGTATTTCATGGAGCTTGCGACTCACATTATTCGGCTCAGAAAAGTATAGAGAGATGGTTTTCAGAGGAATTTTTCTGCTATTACTTACTCACAGAAGGAACTGTCCTTGCTGATGGTGATTTGATTTCTCACTCACTTGTTTGGAGGGGCATTTATTTTCTTTTCTATTCCCAGATTTGTTTTCCTCCCAAGAGTCTTAAACTTGATCTTAAGAATTAAAAATTACAGAACGCCTGTCTAAAAGCCCTCTGAAGTCAGCAGAACTATTTATATTCCACCGACAGAATTTACTGAATCAGTGGCTGGAAGTATGTCCTTGATTAACTGACAAGTCTCCTGTTCATCACTTAAAGAAAATACACACTCCAAGCCAGTGCAGCAGAGCTGTGTGGTGTTCCCTAGTGAAGGTGTAGAATGAGCAAGCATGTACGAATCTCTCTTTCTCCAAGCTGAAAGCCTAATGAAAATATTTTATAATTTGACATTCCATTTTTTTCATCTTCATTGTTTTTCCAAATTAATTTAAGAACATTAGTTTGAGCTCACAACTCATTTATTCCTTTTATCCATATTTATTTTTCCTTTCAAGGGAGTTGTTTCTTCTCCTTCTCATTTTTCTAATTTAGATAAAATCTGCACTGTGCTCTCACAAAATTTAGTTTGTTTTCTTTTTTTCCAGATAGGTACCTCTATTTTTCACTGTGTCATAACCTTTATTACGTTTTCAGTATCTTACAGTGATAATGTTACACTTGGCTTTTTCCCCTCGCTCTTTCTCATTCTATTTTTTCTCTGTATTTCATGCTTGCATGCTGTCTTTCCTACATGGAATAGCACTTTGAGAAAATAAAGCTTTAGGAATGAACCTAGAAATAGAGGAAATAGAAATGAACCTATTAATATTACATAAGTTGAAACCAATCAACTTTAAGACTCTTGTGGTGGGAAGGGAAAGGGAGAACTGAGAAAGAAAAGCAAAGCTTATTTGCATAAGACAAATTTCCTTATAAGCTAGTGCTGTGATATGAGCAACGAAATAATAAATCCCTCGGGATTTTTTCAAGCTTATGGACAGACACCTCCTGCCAGTGTCTCATCAGTGCTTACGGACAGCGTTGCTTGTGCTGGGCGTTTACTGTCACCTACTTCGTCAAAAAAAGTATCATCTGCTGCACCCTTCTGGACATTAACAGGACAGCACATTCTCCAGAAAATCCCAAACAAAATCAGGGTGGATGGATTACAGCATAGTTTTCATGAGCAAAGACATGGCTTCCATTGTTCCTAACAGAAAATGGGCGTAAAGATATCTCTGCTTTTGGTTGGTCAAAGATTTAAATGAGATCCAAGAGAAAAGACTTTTCCATGCTAGTTCCTAGCAGATCTAGAGTGGCTTCAGACTTCTCCATCTGTAGTCTACGGCATTTGCTGTCTGAGGGCAGAGCGAGTAACGCTGTCAGGGGCAGAACAAGCGAGGCGTGGCCCCGCGTAGCCCGTATCCCTGCTCATCGTGTCCTCCTGCATCTGTCTCTTGGTGACCCCACCTCTCTCCTGTGTCAAACTGGAAAATCTTCAGGTCCTCCATGCCCTCCTCACTCCCAAATGGTCCCCTCATCCTGCTTCTGCCCATTCATGTCCCCATAACCTCTCTGTGAGGGACTCCTGGCTGCCATTAGGTGAGCCTGTCTCTTCCATCTCCATGCGTCCGAGGTGGATGTTGCTGGGGTTCCCCTACGCGTGTGCTGACGTGCAGGGTGGAGGGTACAGCCCTGCTGGCTGGCCAAGCGGAAATGAATGGTGTTTGCTTCCACCGTCAGTGTCCTTATAGAAAACAAACTTTGGTTTCTTTGCTCCGTCCGACCGCTGATTTTTCTGAAGCTTTGTAGGAACATTGGAGTTCCATCCCTCTGCGCGGTGTGGCGGAGGTCGAACGACATGCTCAAAAAGTGACTGTGGAGGTAGGGGCGTGGATGAGCTGTGGATGTGACGGCACACGGACACAAATGACCACAAAACAGCTACCAAGACCAGCCATCTGTTTTCCTACTGGCGTCACTTCTGCCCATCCTGACTGCAGGCTGCACACTGGCTCCCTACGGAGAACCCTCTGCAGGGTCTCGGGGCTGCGGCAGAAAGGCCGCTTCCCCACCGCCTCCCCACCAGCCCAGGGTGCATTTCCCACCCGTGCCCTGGAGGCACGGACCTCTTGACCGCTGCTTTTACCCCCGGTGACTCGTCTAGTCGTCAGTGCTCACAGGGACGCGGCTGCTACACATGGACTTTCCAGAACCATCCTTCTCCCAGCACAGAGGGGAATACGTGGGATTCCCACCTTGCTCCTGACTGCCGTTCTCCTCTGCCCCGCCAACCCCAGCTGAAGGCTCTACCGACTTGCCGGGCAAACCAGGTAAAATTCCTGAGGGCACTCTGGCTGGGAATGCCTAGCTTGCCTTAGCTGAGCCCTGTGGGGGTGACGGAGGTGGTGTTGCTGAAATGCATGGGGCACCCTGCATGCACCCTGAGGTCTGGGCAGACCTGAGATAGCAGGAGCTTTGCCTGGAGGGCAAAGACACATTATACACTGAACCAAAGCGAACACTGCCTCCCAAGTCAAGAACAACACCCAGCCCAGAAATGGGAAACAGCTGAGGGAAGGAAGCTTCTTTCCCCCAGGAAGGACACTGGTGACTGCTGAAAGAAATTCTGCCACAGAGTCAGCATTATCAGGGTCTGGATTTGGGGACTGGCTTACACAAAAGCATAAATCAGAAGCAGTTCCAACCTAAGCAGTGCAACGCTGTGACTGAAAATACCTTTGGGACCTAAAGCTGCGTATACAGGACTGTGTAAAATTAGATTGTGCCTGGGTTCCCATACTTTCCACCACCACGATGCCCATCTTTTCCTTCAGCAAAGTGAGGCCAAGCAATCTGAGAACGAAAACATGCCCAAATTCAGATTCTGCCTGGACACATGATTTCCCATGCTTTCCAGCACCATTATTGCTGTCTGTTCTCTAGCAAAGAAAGACCTAACCATTTGAGAAGAAAACATGCCCCAC
>JAVKLA010000081.1:36063015-36083847 GCA_034782735.1 Sagittarius serpentarius | reverse complement strand
GGCTCCCTGCAAACATGCCCCATGGCCAGAAATGGGGGGCACCCTGGGAAAGCAGCCTGTCAAAGGCGTGCTACAAAACCCACAGCACTCAGTGAGATGGCTATCTCTGGTTTCAGCAGGCTTTCGGTCAAACGGTAAAGCTGTTTTTACTGCCAAGGATTGCTAAGCACAGTGATCCTGATTTTCATCCTTTATGATAGGCATTTTAACATTTTAAAATGAAATATTTAAAACAAAATTAAAAATGAAAAAGCTCCTTTATATTCCAGCAATTGCACATTTTCTGTTGACAAACACTTCCAAGAAAATTTTCTCCCTTGTTTTCCTGGGGGCAGTAGGTAGAAATTTAATCTTCAGTAACCTAGATCAACTCTTCCAGGAATATGTCTAGAATTCTTTTTTACAACTCCAGAAGAAGATAAGTGTTCCACTAGAAGTAATATATGAACTTCAAGCTCATCTACAAATTCTATAAATAAGTATTCCACATGTAGCATACACTTCAATCAGATTTCAATCAGATATCATATTCTCTAGTACTTCTAACATTGCATGGCCCTTAAATGACTTTTTAAAAGTACTGCTAAAAACATATCAGTACAGTTTGTATGATTTTTCTAATCGTTCAGACATTTAATATGACAGAATAACAGGGACATATGCTTGTATGATTGTGCTGGGTTATAAAAGACAGATGATAAAGTTATTTTTATTTGCTCATTGTTGTCAGCTCTAACTCACTTGCTCCAAAGCAATGGTCCACAAAACTGCCTTAGAACTATGTTTTATGTCTTCTGGATTAGCAGTGGTTTAATCTGGAAAGATGCGTATGTAAAAGAAGAAATTGGTTTGCTCACATGTATTTGAATATTCTGTTCAATTATCATGTGTCCTGTCTGGGTTTATAAAGACTTGGACTTTAGCCAGAATAATACATTCCCTGCTGCATTTTTAAATCTATTGTATTCTTTTTAAACTTTACACTTTGCAGTGTTTTTCAGGCAACTAACATCACATTTTCTTTTCTGTTATCTAAGCCTCTGCTGATCTATGCTGCCTTTTAGCTTATGCATGTCACCCAAAATCTCATGTGTTTATTCTTCAACCAACTGAAATACATCTTATTTTTATGATCACTGAAAAGGAATCGTATCCAAAATAGAGCTCTTTGGACAAACATACAGTTTTAAGATGAGCCAATTAAGTTTGGAAAGTAATATTTTCCTATCCTGGTCCCTTGCAATTCTGGAACAGTGGCCCCATTTAGCTTAGGAAGAAGGTCAGGAGAGGAAACACTTCTTTGCTGAGTCCATCAGGAGAGACTGGTAGGATTGTTGGTGCTCCATACAGTCCTGCTGTAACAGTAAGATGAGATATGGGAGGCCTCAGTGTCAGGGATTTCTTAAGACACGCAGATTTTGTAGCATTGAGCCAACTCTGCAAACAGTCACAGAAGATTGCCCTCAGGCAATTAATCATCTCACTTTCATTAGTGGCCCAGATACCTTTTATTTTTTATGAGGATGCGTCGTGTGGAGGTAGGTGATGGATGACCTATATGTCATGGGTGTTAATTACACTGGAGTGACGTTGCAGTGAATTGAGCCTAATATGGGTGTTTGCATAAAAGAAAGATTCACAACGTTACCTGTGAGAATGCTGTAAAAGATTATGGATTTCGCGTGTCTGTCAATAATAATCTAGCTCGAAAGGTGAAATAATTAAACCTTATCACTTCTGTAACTTTGTAACATGATGCTGGATATGGAAATAAACTTTTGTAGGAATTAGGAACAGAAACATAGAAACTTTATAGATATAAATGGAAAAAAATCAATTAGATGGCAAACTCCATTGTGAGCAACACCATTTTGGAGCTAAGTGTTAAATGTATTAGCAGGTACATCATATACATCTGTCCTAGTTTTGGCTGGGATAGAGTTAATTGTCTTCCTAGTAGCTGGTACAGCGCTGTGTTTTGGGTTTAGGATGTTTTCCTGATGTTTTCTGTTGTTGCTAAGTTGTGTTTAGACTAAGTCAAAGACTTTTCAGCTTCTCCTTCCCAGCCAGCAAGAAGGCTGGAGGGGCACAGGAAAGTTGTCAGGGGACACAGCCGGGACAGCTGACCCAAACTGGCCAGAGGGGGATTCCGTATCATGGGACGTCATGCCCAGTGTATAAACTGGGGGGAAAAGCTGGCTGGGGGCCGCTGCTCGGGAACTGGCTGGGCATCGGTCAGCGAGTGGTGAGCAATTGCATTGTGCATCACTTGTTTTGTATATTCTAATTATTTTTTTATTATTATTATTATTCCTTCCTTTTCTGTCCTATTAAACTGTCTTTATCTCAACCCACAAATTTTACTTTTTTTTCCCGATTCTCTCCCCCATCCCACTGAGGGGTCAGCGAGCGAACGGCTGTGTGGTGTTTAGCTGCCTGCCAGGTTAAACCGCAACAACATCTTATGCACATGTGGCTTTCGGATATAATAATATTAATTGATTTACTAATTTAAAATATTGGGTTAATTTATTGCAACAGAGATGCAGCCTGACAGATTCATTAGTAAGTCTGCTCAACCCATTACAACAAAAATAATTGTGGCCATTGTGAAAGACTATATAGTTATCTTATGACTGAGGGGTCTTGCTCCAGGGCAAGACCTCTTGGGACAAAGAGCTATTCAGCGATCAGTAAAACTGTAGTGACTGCAGCATCCACGTGGGAGGTCATAAACTCACAGCCTCCCAATTCACGCTTCTCCAAAACTTTAATATTGATATCACTTCCCTTCTTCTTTCTCTGACTGGTGTTTGTTTGACACCATTTAGTCCCTCTCTCTGGTCCCTCTCACTCTTGTTTCACATTTCTTGTTCTCAGCTTCAAACCCATACGTAACTCCCTTCAGAGCTGCTTCTCTGCGTTGCCCTTCTGCTGTTTTTTTCCTATGACGTGTTCCAGTAATACAGCTGTGATTGTGTTGGGAGACAGAAATTTCCTCAGAGTTTATCATGTTTTACCTGGAATTACACAAAATAAACGGTGCCTTCACTTGTCAATGCTACATGGAAAATGGGACTCAAAGTCACAGATCTTCTTAACTGCAGCATTCTCATTTTTAATGTCTGATTCCTTTCCTTCCCTTGTAGTGAAAGCAGATATACTGGATGACTATTTAAGAACAGATGGTGTTTGGATACTTACTCGAAATAAACAGTTTTACAAGACAAATAACGAAAAAGAATGTGCAGAGAAATGTGAAGCAGAAAGAAATTTTAATTGCAGGTAATTTCGGTTGAATCTTAAAACTACGTCATTGTGGGTGTCTGCATATCAATATTTTCCTACTGTTGCCCAGAACCAACTTCCCCATGCTGCTGCAGCTCTGCCTAAAGCAGTGTCTCCCATGCCTGTGCCTTTAGCTTGTGCCTTATCTCCACCCATAAATTACGACAAGGTCAAGTAAAGGGGGGGATTTACAATGTATTACTCACTCCGTAGTAAATGCTTAAGTTTCTGGTCTTATCCAATACTGCGTGCAGAGCTGCTTATGTCTCTTTAGCTGGATGCTGCCCTGTTTCTCAAAAGAAGGGTGAGATATTCTAATTCGTTGTAGGGAAACGCACTAACCTGAGCAGCTAGGATGCTGATGATAACGTTTTGTCAATGCAGTAACTAGCTTCCCACACAGTAACTTACTGACGTAGTCGTACATCCTGAAAATGTCAGCCACTTCAGAGCCATAGAAAACATCAGCCTCTTACTCAGTGTCTCAAATACTGAGTGCAGTATCTGAAAGATAAAAGTGGATACAAGCAAGTGCTAGTAAACTAAGAATTTTTAGAAAAATAATTGAGTTGAATAATTTGAATTGAATGAAAAATATTGCTTCCTATGCCAATATTGCTCCCTTCTCCATTTCAACAGGGCCTTCCTATTCACCAGGAAAAAGCTACAGTGTTTAACACTGGCTGAAAATACCAAAATGACAGTGATGTTCAACAGCACGGATGCAGTTCTTTACGAGAAGAGAAGTATGTATATAGTAAGATGCTACACATTCACGTTAAGCCCATTTTAACCGCATCCTTGCCTTCTCTGCTGCAGTGCTGGAGCAAACCATTGCAAGCGATGACAGTTTCAGTGAGGTGGGCCTGTACCCATTATCGACTGGGCTGAAACTGCCTGAGAATTTCACATACAGCATCAAGGCTCCTTATATTTGAACTTTTATTTCACTACTTTAGTCATGTGCTATTGGGACTAGGCAGAATAAACACACAGCAAAGCAAAAATCATGCATTTCTCTGCCTTTAAGTAATTGCAGTCCTCTGCTTCATGGAGCTAGTGGAGTCCTTGGTCATACAAATTTTCAAGACTACAGGATTATCTACTATCTATGTGCCCACTTCTCTAATTTTCTGTGTAATAATTTGGTCAAGAGTTATTTGACTGAAATGTTGTATTGACTTATAGTTGTTTTTTCAAAAATAATAATCAAATGTTCATGTTTTGTAAGCTGGTTTGTTTATGCTTAATTCTTCTTGTATGCCAGGCTCAGATAAGTAGCTTGGTTTTAAGATTATTTTTTGAATTAATTACTTACTGCTTTTCTAAGTTTTGAATAGATGCTATATAGCTGGGAAAAAAAAAATTTAACTAGACTGTCTTCATAAGTTTTGTGGTAACGCAGATAATGCAGTCACAAACACTAACTGCGATGAGTCTTCTGGGAAAAAGAAAGCTCCTATTACTAACCAATATGTAAGATGAATACTGACTATGTCTTGTAAGAATGTTTGTTTGTTTGAAAGGACAGTTATTTTCAGTGTCTTTACAATTCTGAAGCATTTGAAAGATACACAGAAAACTGAAACTGCATGAATAAACACGGTGCAGGTCCTCTTTGCCTTATCAAAGTTTTAAAGAGAAAGCAGTTCACGTCCAAACTCCCAGCTAATACAAACTGATACAGTTCTGATGAATTCATTAACGTCTGCTGGAGATCTGGCCCAAACAAAACGAAAAGCTAGAACGTTAACTTTTAAACAGCTGTATCCTAATTCTTCTGCTACTAGACTGGAAAATGGGTTGCCAGGTTCACGGCACCGGGTGCAACTCGGTTTGTAACAGATACCTTCAGTGAGTACTAGCTTACCCTCTAGCTGATTATCAGCCAGTTATATTTTGTTCTTATGGTGCAATAGGTGTACCTTGGTGTCCTTTCTGTGCTAATGACGACCAGGCAGCAGCTCCCATTTGGTGAGAAACGCAGCCCAAACGTTTGTAGTCCCAGCCGCACACTGTGACGCAGTAACTATCGCAAGGTGTCCAAACAAGGCTCAGCTCTTCCTGTCAGATTGGTCTCCTGTTTTTGCTCTAACATTTCCGTTTTGTATTTTGGGGTTTAGGGGGATCCTTCTTGTGCAAGCAAATTGCTGGAAGGGGAAATCAGGGTCGCTCCCCCCGGTAACTGGAGATTTTTCAGTGTCTGTTGCCAGTAAAAGCATCAGCAACACGCTTTGCATTCTCCCTGCCTTGGAATCCCACTGGAAAGTACCTGGGAGTCTGAGGCTAAGAGGAATCAGCGGTTTGGGGGCCACTTATGTGACAAACGTGTTTTGATAACTAAAAATGTTCTGGCTTGAAGGGATAGTTGCATGACACCCACACTGAGAATGTGCTTACGAACAACGCATTTCAGAGAATCTCCAGCTGCTGGTGAAAGTCGTTCCTTTTTAGCCCAGTAGTATGCCAGTATAAGCATGTATTTTATAGATGTCAAAAACAATTGTAACTTGTTATAGCTGTTTGCTTAAGTGGATTTTATTAGCTTTATAAAAATGCTTCAGGAATTTTCCACTGTAGTTGCCTAGTAGTTGGTAACTGTTTTAAATACCTTATGGAATCACATCTGTGTTTGCATGCACAAGAGGTTCAAAACACAGGTAAAACATGGTTCAGCATGAACTGATGAACTTCAGGGTTATAGCTGCAGATTCTCAGTTTCAAGAAATGCAGTATTGTAACACCATTGAATTAACAAAGCCAATTCCATTTCAGTTTACCTTCTGCAATGTAAAAGAGGGATTGGGAAGGACTACAGAGGAACAGAAGCCAAAACTTGGAGTGGTATTCCATGCCAGAAGTGGGCAGAAAAAACACCCCACAAGCCAAAGTATGTCCTTATTTATATTTGTCTTCATGTTGTTCTGAACTTTTTCCAAGCTTCCCCAACTTCATGTGTGTAAACAATTTTATAGAGCATGTTATCAAAGCCAGTTGTCAGGTGATGTTTTAAGACAACTTTATCTTCATCTGTCTCGTTACTTTTGACTCTACTGGCAGAGAACTGCAACGATCTGGATAAGGAAAGGGTGCACTGTCAGCTAGAGAAACTGTGTCTAAATGCTGGGCCTCTTAAGATGAAATGCTCCTTCTATCAATACATGATGAAAATTTTGCTATTAGTGACAGCGGGGCCATAATTTCTCTCTTCTGTATGAGATGTGGAAAAAAAAAAAAGCAGTGATATCTGTCCAGCTTTATGACCCCCTGCCTGCCATCCAGACAGTCAAGAAGAAACATCCCACAAAGTAAGTGCCAAAGGGACCTGCCCAGGCAGGGTTTTCTCAGGGCTAGCTGCCACTGGGCTCACTGAAGCAAGCGTGGAAGCAGAGGTCCTGGTTTCTCTGATCTATGTCAGAGTCTTGCCTGTTTAATAAATGTTTTTTGTTGTTATTCTAATGAAACTTGGATGCGCTTGTTTAGGTTTTTTGTTTAAAACCATTTAGTCTTCTCTGGGAGGATTGCTATAGGAAGAAGCGTAGGGTCACTTGCTTCAAAACCTCTGCAAATTAGGATCCAGTTTTGTTTGGTGAATAGTCTCCAGAAATACTCCACTTTTAAAGTAGCTCCATTAAGGAAAATACATGACAGAGCCACAGGTCATAGTGAGCTGACTAGATCAGCTGGATGCAAGTATTAAAGACAATAATTGTCCTTTGAGACTGTCATAGTCCTTACAGGCTGTAAGCTCACTCGTCATTGGCAACTGGGACCTAGGGACAAAGCTACTAATAATGGTAGTTATGGAGTGTTTTTTTCAGATTTCATTTATGGGTTACAATGGGGAATCTGTTTCTCTCATTTTAACTGTGAATGGATAGAGCCCACAGCTATCTCAGCAAGTTGGACACTTCCCTTCTGCTCCACTGAATTACTGGAATTAAAATAGAATTTTAATACTGTTACAGTTACACACCTGAAAAACACCCCAATGCAGGGCTGGATGAAAACTACTGCAGAAATCCTGATGGGGATGAGAGTGGACCCTGGTGTTACACCACAGATCCTGCTACCAGATTTGATTATTGTAACATCCCAGAGTGTGAGAGCCAGGTCATGCACACTGGAGAAGGTATATTTATCTTTCAGAGAAGGAGTGTTCAAGCAGGTAGTATTATTCCTGCTATTTGTGCTTGCTTTATTACTGTGGATTGGTTTCAAATATGAATTTAGATCAAGCTGGAACTAAAGGAGTTCTCAACACAAAGGTGGTTTTCCTAACTGGCTCCAGTTCTTGAAGTAATTTTGTAAATATGGGGCAACTGAAATTTTTTAATCATTTGCTGATATTGTCCTGCTCTTACCCTTAGCAACTTATTTAATTTTAACAAGAGTAAAGATTGCTGTGTTACGTACAGAACTCCCATTGCTATCAATACATACAGCTATGCGACAAAGTCCTCCCTCCAAATGACATGAATGCCTAAAGCTTTATTCATTTGGCGAGCCTGTAATGCATGGTCTTCCGGATTCCTTTCATCATTAGCTGGAGCAAAACCCTCTTTTCCTTTCACTGTAGTCTTCCATGAATAGATCAGGATCAGAATTCACAGGCTGGTGTGAACCTTGCTTTATTTTCATTCTGCCTAGGCCCTACAGTGGAGTGCATGCGGTGTAATGGTGAAGACTACCGTGGAGAAGCTTCCAGAACAGAGTCTGGGCTTGAGTGCCAGCGCTGGGATGCCCAAGAGCCTCATATGCACGGATTTACCCCGAACCAGTGAGTCACACTTGGCGCCGAATTCATTCCCGCAGTACCTGGGAGACCCTGCCTGCAGACAGCCTAACTGCTACAGCCTGCCATAGCTGACTCAAAAGCTTCTCTTTCATTTTCAATGTGCAGCTTTCCACAGAAGGATCTGAAGAAGAATTATTGCCGTAATCCTGATGGTGAACTTCGGCCCTGGTGTTTCACTACCAGCCTTACTAAACGCTGGGAATATTGCAACATTCCTCAGTGCAGTGAGTCCAATTTCCTGAGATCACTCCAGAGGGTAGCTCTTCTCGTTAAGATGATGCAGGGAGGGGAAAGACAAGAAATCACAGTTCTGGGTAGCCTGAGGAAATCCTTGTGAACCAGGGAAAGTCCACGTTAATAAGCAGAATTACTCACTAAATTTCTGTTACATAAAACCATGTAAGGTCAGCAAGGATGCAGGTGTCACGAAGTGCAATAATGCCAAAGATGTCATGGAAACCCTAATTTGTCTTCAACCACCTTACTTTTCAATTTACCTGAGAGACAGGGCATTCAGGTTAAATCGGGTGGTAGTTTTCAGCTGACCTGCTAACTCATGGAAAACACCTAAATCACCATGTGGCCATACCGTGATATTTCACCTGGGTCTGGCCAGCACAGCCAGCACTGCCTTTTTCTTAGCAAGGGATGAATCCTGAGAACCAAGTTCAGGCCTCAGGAGAAAAACCTGACTTATTAGTGAGCTAGCTTAACCCATTAAGCGGAGCACACTAAATCTGGACATTTCCAAAGCACTGAATAACGAGATTAGCATTGCCATTTGTAGAACTGGTCTGCACTTTGAGAAAAAAATTTGTGTTTTTACCTCTAGAGCTTGCTTTCTTATGCGTCTGCACTTGCCAGTGCTCAAAGCAGCAGCATGTGTTTGCTAGATGTAGTTCACCTCAGCATGCTCAATTACAGATGGAAGAATGACTATTTATAGACTTCTGTATGATGAAGTAAACTGTGAAAGTTACCATAGCATCTCCATTTTGTGCTTAAAGAAAGTTTAAGGAACAGACCAACCTTTTTAAGCCATACTTGTCTCCTCAGGAAATTCCATATATGAAGTATATATGGTAGGGATGCACTGTAGATTCATTTTCTCTCTGCCCCCTGCAGATTCTGTGCCTCTGATCGTTACTCTTACTTTCTTTGCTGTTCCCCACATGCCAGACCAATGCACTTTCTTTCCCTCCTCCTTCTGCCCCACCTTCCCAATTCACTGACTCCAGAGGCTCAGCTCTGAAGGCTGTTTTGCTTTCCCTCACAATTTCTTCTTGGCCCTTATCCTTATCCTTTCTGCCCTTCCACCCTACCCATGTGTATTATATTAATGTACTCCCTTCATCCCACTTGTTTTTACAAGACTCTACAGGACTACTTACTGCCTTTCCAGCTCTGCTCTCAGGGGACTGCAGGCACAAAGTCTGACTCAACCCAGCAAAGTTATTTACTGACTGCTGTAAAAGGGCAGACACAGGACATCTGTTTGGCAGCCCGACTGCTTGTGAAAATGTTTGGTTTTGCCGTGGCTTTCAACCAATGTCACCTCTGCTGAAAGAAAAAAAAATGCACGCTCGACATTACGGAAAACAAAGGGGTTTAAAATATATTTGAAAGCACTAGTTAGCAGTGTTTTCTTTTCTTTTCTTTTCTTTTTTTTAAATCCTGTTACAGCTACGCGCCCACCAGTCTCTGGCCTGGGCTCCCAGTGTCTTTCAGGGAAAGGACAAGACTATCGAGGCAGGATAGCCGTCACCGAATCGGGAAATGCCTGCCAACACTGGAACACGCAGTTTCCTCACAGACATGGCTGGATTCCTGACAGATATCCCTGCAAGTACGCTGAGCCTCATCATTTTAATAAATACCAAAGAACATAGTTATTCCTTATCGATCCAGAGGCAGAGGCAAGAGGAGCACAGGTTTTCCACAGTTATGTTGATAAGCCGTTTTCTCGCCTTTTGTTAGCTCTCATTACTT
Organism: Sagittarius serpentarius; assembly: GCA_034782735.1. Taxonomy (NCBI): domain Eukaryota; kingdom Metazoa; phylum Chordata; class Aves; order Accipitriformes; family Sagittariidae; genus Sagittarius; species Sagittarius serpentarius. Next base: position 36,073,772 of record JAVKLA010000081.1, on the reverse strand, counting down.
CAGGTATTGCTCTTCATTTTTTTTCTGCATTCCTTTTTTTTTACCAGCTACTTTATTCTCATGTACTTGTCTCACCTGTCTCCTCCACATGCCACGGCAGTTATAACTATTTACTACTTTTATGTTAAAAATCTCCTGGCTGTGTTTTGGCACACTTCCAACGCGTTGCTCTTCTGAAGAGCGATGCTCCAAGGTCCAAGAGGCTCCAATACATCCTTGGGCTCCAAGGTCAGAGGAGCTGGGGTTGCAGAGCATTATCAATGGGCAAGGGTAGCTGCAACTGGCCAGGCTTTTTAGCTCTGTATTTTGGTCCTGTGGGTTGTGAAATGAGGCCTGCAAGTTTTCCTGGGTGTGTGAAACCCCGCCCGTTATCCCAGGGCAGAGAGCAGCACGCACCGGTGCTCGTATGCACGTGCTTCCAGGATCAGTCCATGACATCCAGCCTCGCCTGGTTCTGACCGTAACGGCCAGGTACACCAATGGCTCGTGTTTGGAAGTCAGCTTTTACTGCCTTATCTTGGCCCCAAAAACAAGAGCAGAAAGTGTAAGCATTGGAAAAGGTCTTCACATGTCATCAGCATTTAGACTGTAGATTTCAAGGCTGTTGGTTAGTCCCAAAATAGCGGTGCATGAGGTAATCTCCAAAAAGAATAAATGTAACCGCTGAGTTGAGTTCTGCATGCAGTAATTGTTAATAGTCTTGCACACAACTCCTCTGGGTTTCTACAAGTAGTTTAAAGCCGGTGTTTCTGTTTCAGGGGCTTAGAGGAAAACTACTGTAGAAATCCTGATGGAGAGAAGAGGCCTTGGTGCTACACCATCAACAGCAGCATTCGGTGGGAATATTGTGCGATTCCCCACTGTGACGGGACAGAACAAGAAATCGCTGGTATGAATAGTGGAGCGTACTTGAGATAAGGACTTCAAAACAGTGACAGACTTATTGTTTCTCATTGTAAATGTGTTAAATCTTTTTTCAGTCACTTTGTCACTGTTGTTAATGCCATTTTTCTCCTTGGCATGTTACAAAACCTGCCAAATATTGAACTTCCGATGGTTAAGGAAGTACAGTGAAGGATGTAAATCTCCAGCTGACCCAACAGAAGAATTACAGGATGAAAGAGGTTTATTTTTTTATCATCCTTTTTTTTCCAAAGGTAAGGCATTATTAGCAAGTTAGTTGAAAAATGAAAAACAGATTTAAAGATATGAAAAAGTGCTAAATACAAGGAAGTCTCATTTTTGGAACATAGCCACAAAAGAGCAGAGAGGAGCTTCCAAAGTAATAAAAATCTCGTCTGAAACATCCATTCATTTAAGCACAAAAAATAACAAGAAAGTCTTAGTGCAATCAAAAGGATAATAAAGAGATTAAAGTTTAACATAATCTCCATTTTAGAAATATATCAGGGGCAGTACCACTAGCATCTAATCTTTGAGGATTTTCCCTGTGAACTTTCTGATCTTTACGTCAAACATGTTCACATATACCAAAGTGAAACTGAGTGGTGAACCTTCCGCTGAATGACATTGGACACGTGAGGGTAATCTGTGAAAGTTCTCTAAATATCTTTGGAAATGCCCTTCCGCTTTTCATACTGGCCATGGTGCTCTCACTGGGTGCTGTCTGTATAAATGTCTTCCGTTTTTGTCATCCTGTGTGTTTGATGCTTTCTTGTGCCTACTCAGTAAGAACGTAAAATCGGGGTGCAAAAGGCCAGTTTCTGGGTTTTGCTGCAGATGTGCCTGTGCAGGTTCCCCTGCCAGAGGAGTGCTACAGAGGCAAGGGCCAGAGTTATCGCGGCACAACTTCCGTCACTGCATCGGGAAAAAAATGCCAGGCCTGGAACTCCATGTTCCCGCACAGGCATGAAAAAACCCCGGACAGATTCCCAAATGCGTATGTTGATATCACCTTTTCTTGCTTTATCGGACAATGACTGTTGCTGATTGTATTATCTTTGCACATCTATGCTTTAAAACACTGCCAGGGAATGTATCTATAAAACAGAATTTTTCCAAAGTGCAGAAACATTTTCTGTTAGTCTCATTTTTAAAACCTGTGTTTTCTTGATATTGAAATCCTGAGTAAAATACATCTGTCCCCATTTACTCTCAAATCTGAGCTTCTGTAACCAACACCGGGAGACTTGTAACCAGAGTCTGGGCATCTGCTGAAATAAGCACTTTGTTTATGAATTTGAAACTTTTGCGGTGGCCTTTCTACTTATTTCATCTGGGGAGAGCACAGCATTTATGCTGCAGAACACACAGTCAGACATATTACGATTAGAACTACCGTTTAAATGTTCTTTGTAGTTGGAACTGGGCACCCAGAATTGCATACACTCAATTTTCCTCGATTTATCTCCTCCAGTAACAAAACTGGACCAGCGATGACTTAGAGAGCTAATCATAATTACTAATGTGCCAGTTTTTAATAAGGGTAGGAAAGTAACAAGATGATAATTGCCAGGAAATCCATCATTGCTTAGCAGATTACGAATATAAGCAGGAAGGTTGATACCTTTCTATGTTTTTGCCTTTTTTATGATATCATCCTAGATAATTTTTTTTTTAATTTTTCAGTCATTTTTTGGCCTCAAAAATACTGCTGTATTAAAACTGGAAGAGCCTCAGAGGGGATGTTGTTTTTCACAAACATTTAAAAAAATTGAAATCAAGCTGTGAAAATGTGGAATTAATGTTTTCTGGCATATTCAGGGAAAAAAATTCAGTTTTTTTAAATTTAGTATGTATGTATGTATTTATTTTTTTAATTTATATTTTTATTTTTAATTTTTATTTATTTATGTGACTGTGCTGTGATTTAGGATGGGTAAATACTGCAAGTCTGCAAATTATTGCAGAGAGAAATTCCATTTCCCCCTGCCCCAGCAAGCACAGACACAGGATTGCTTCCATTGAATTCAGTAGAAGTGGTTTTTTGGGGGGGGTGTGTGTCATATACATAAGTATTTATTTGCCATTCTTCTGAACATGAGAAAGAACCCTTTGACATTAAAAAAAAAAAATTTTGGAAAAACATAATTGCCCACCAACAGCATCGATCTTCCTGCATATTTATTACTAATTCACACATTCACACAATTGTAAATGCTTATATATATATATATATATACTTAGAAATTAAATATTTGGCAGGTTGGGCATTTATTTAGCTACTCAGCACATTGACGTACTACAGCCAGAATTTAAACCACTAGTTGAATTATGTTTCCTCGTGCATGTATATATTTGTGACTTTGACGTATGTGTGAAGTACAATTCTCCACTCTTATCACAGCCATAAATGTTTTTGCTGGTAATAGCCTACCTGGCAATAAGTAAAAAAGTAATACATGTACTTATCTCTACATGGTACAGATCACACCTTTTTGGCACGATAGCCCTATGATTACTTTAAGTCTGAGTATGGTACTTATTTTTGCAGGGATTTGAGGGACAACTATTGTAGAAACCCAGATGGTGATAACAGCCCGTGGTGTTTCACCACGGACCCCAGCGTGACGTGGGAGTACTGCAGTCTCAAGAGGTGTGCTGATCATACAGAAGAGCCCGCACCAAATGACCCCCCTGCAACGACGGCACAAAACGTTGGCCTGACTACACCTACCACATCTGGTAACAGCTGGCTATAAGCATCACCTCCTGTAGCGTCTGTGGGTAAAGGAAATAGTAATCTATCAAAATTTTTCTCCAGTAAGGCTGCAACGTAACAGCCGCATCCCTCCTCCAGCTTTCAGATCCGTAGTGTTGAATTTCGCAGCGAGTACTCTTTAGTCAGTTCATATCCCATAGCCTATATCATTTTACAGTGCCTTTATTTAGGGGAACAAGAGGAAAACAGAGAAAATTTCTAGTGGTTCTGTAGCTGTGTGCTATTGAAATACGATGACAGTGAATGTTGTTATTACAGGAATTTTGCTTGTGCTGTGCTTGACGTTTTCAGGAGGTTGACCTTAGCTGCTTGTATTGTTCATAGGCAACCGTGTTTTGCAAAACGTATGCACCAAGAGGAACAAGTTTTTGCTCTATGCTGCTCCATAGCTTCCTTAATTAATAGTCCATGTTGATCAAAGTGGCGTGACTTTTCTGAATGTATAGTAGAGCTTTCCACGGTTTATTTACTTTGCAAAGGAAGGTGGCAGGACCGGATAAAAGATATGTTCCTTAACGGAGTCGTGTACTCTTACGCACATGCAGCAGAAGGAAGCACCTGAAACAATGTCCTTGGAAGCAAAAATTGCCCTTTCAGTCTAATGGGCTGCTAACTCTGAAATATGCTTCTCTCATGGAAGATGCTTGCTGATACTAACACAGCAAGAATCCTGGAGTCGTTTCAGATACTTGCAATATGTTACAGAAAATGTTTAGCCCGAAGTTCCTTGAAATTTTTTCCAATTCAGTTACTCTGTGCATCCAGGAAGACATCCGTCTTGACAAACTAAGAGCTCACATCACAGGGTACATTTTTGTCTGTCTTTCTGCTGTAGTTGTTAGAGAGTGCAGGTCCTAAAGGTACTTAGTCTGGCTTGTTTCTGCTTACCACCACCACCACATACAGATTCAGCAGCTAACAGTAATTTCCTTTTCCTCTTTTTTCACAGACTGCATTAACGGCAATGGTAAAGACTATCGTGGCACAGTAGCAAAAACTGGAAGGGGCAGGACTTGCCAAGAGTGGAGTTCTCAGAAACCTCATAGCCACAAATATTTCACTCCTGTGACTCATCCAAGAGCAGGCCTGGATAAAAATGTAAACAGCTGCTAATGCCATCGGTGTCATTGAACATTGTCTCCTTTCTCCATGACCCCTCAGTAAACACTTCGTGTTCAGTCTTTATAGACCAGGTTAAGCGTATCTGGAAGTCAGCCCGTTGATAGCCCAGACCTGTAATAGCGCTGAAGAGCCAAGAATGCATTTCACATTACCTAGGATGGTGGTACTTCAGGCACAGAGGTACACCATGGGGTTGACGCTGGCAGGCAAGCAGCACTTCCCTGATTTCTGCAAACCCCAAAGCGATGCCTTTTGCTGTTTGTCACAAACTAAGCAGGCTTCTGGCAAGTTCTCAGAGCTGACCTAACTTGCTCTCGTTGACTTTAGGGGAAGAAGGATTAGGCCAACAATAAATGTTTTAGTGCAAAGCACCTAGTCATCCTATGTCAAACTTTAGTTCTCATGAGGCCTTAAAAAGCACTAGGGCTAGGGTGACTCTTGGTGGATGAAGAAAATGATAGCAATTTTATCGTATTTTTCTAATTTCACCTAATGGTTTTGAGATACAGGAAAGAAAGACTTTTGTGATCAGAGGAAACAGAAAGCATTTAACATCCAGTGGAAAAGTAGTTGGGGGAAATAATTCAAAGCTTTAGTTAACAGTTTTTTAAAAACACGCACTTACAGACTTCGTCATTCTGTGGCTAACATTTGGAGTCTTCATTCTCTGTTTTTGTAATTATTACAGTATTGCAGGAATCCCGATGGAGATGTAAATGGTGTTTGGTGCTTCACAACAGACCCAGAAAAAAAATGGGAGTACTGTGAAATCCCACGCTGCTGTAATTATCCTTAAAGACTTTTCTGTCCTCCCTTTCTACAACTTGTTCTGATAGTTACAAAATGTTTTCGATCCAACCATGAAAACTGCAGTAGGCAGTAGCTTTAGATTTGAATTTAGGTCTGTATGGAAGTTTAACACAATCAGGCACCTGTAACAGTCAGCCAAAGTTTAGATAACCTGGTGCTAAGAATTATCAGTAAGATTTCACAGATAACAATCTGTGTGCTCTTTATCGTCAGTGAAGCTAAGCACTCAGAGTTGCTGGCTGAGTTTGAAATATCCAGTGAAGCTGTGAATAGAGGTATTCCTTCCCTGGGCTCCTCACACACAGGAGAGGATTTCCTTGATGTTTGTGCTAGTCTTTCCATGCACTTTGTGGCAGGACTAATGCTTCAAGAACCTGCTCATACACTTTTCCTGTTAGTTGGGAGCACCAGGGATGACATCCTTCGAAACTCTTTGCATTCTCTGCTGACTTAATTTTTATTCTGATCTGGATATTAAAATAATCTGTCCCTAGATATTTTGCCTTTCTTTTGGGATTGGGAGTGAATTTGATCCTGGATAGTTGACACAGTTTTCTTTAATTCTTTTTTTCTATTTTGGGGTAGTAATCAGTACACTAAGCAGGTGTAGTGTTTGCTGAAAAATTCAGCAGAAAAAGAGCTTTTACCTTTTGTGGTGCCCTGGCAGTGGACATCAGTAACAGCTGTAATGTACTGGGAGCGCTGCTTGGCACAGCTGGCAATCATCTCATTTGCTTTGCTCTTCCCTTCCTTGCCTGCGTTTTGTCAGAATTAATTTTTTTAAACTATATCTGGCAGGGATATGGAAAGTCTATTTCTTCTTCATCTCATGTATTATTTTTACTGCAGTAACAGCTAGAAGCCAGGTCCCTGCTCTGTTGGACAATGTATAAATACAAAATAGTGAAGAGTGGTCACTCCCTCAGGGGTATGTGATATTCTTCATTCTGGCCATCTAATGTGTTCCTCTAAGCAGCAATGCATCATGATTGTACACATTAATTTTGTCAACCAGACCTAAGAGCTGTGCAGGCAAAAAGAATAAGGAATGGTATACAAACAACAAATACCACAGCTGTAGAAACCTGCTCCCTGGAACTGCTGTGGTGGAGGCTCACTTTGAGATCCGATCTCTTTGCAAAACAGCCTTTGAATACTAGATTTTTAAATTAAGGTGTAGAGGAACCTTACAGTCTGTTCCCTTTGATTATTTTATTAATTGTCTCATACTGGAACTAACAAACTTAACATTCATAGCATCATATGCAGCTCTGGAAAGAGTTACTTGGGTCCTTACTGAGCAAACAAGCTCAATCCATTTTAAAAACTGCAGAGAGATTTGGATTAACAAGAATGTAGGTTGAGCAGTGTGAGGGCAAAACTGGAATATTTTATGACAAAGGGACAGTGACTCAATTTTATCTACAATCCTGGGATTGCTTTGAACTCAACGAAGGTTTAGACTGTAATGTTTTAAAGAACTTAGAAATTGTTATTATTGTCTGGGCAATAAAGTCTTCCACTTTTGTTAGCTCTCTTTTCCCTTCAGCTTCTTCCACTTTCTTCAGCTTTTTCCTTCAACTTCCCTACAGATTTTCTTTTGAGGGTGGGGCTCATTGTAGCTTTACTTATGGTATCCGACTACATCCAAATACTTGACATAGTTAACAATTTTTTCCAGGTCAGTTAATGTTTTGTCATGTCAAATGTCATATATTAGCCCCAGGTTTAAATGCTCAAGGTAATGATAATATAATGGAACTAACCTTTAGTTTCTGTTAACCAACGTAAAGAGTAAAAGCCTAAGGAAGATAAAAAAATGTCTTATGCCTTTCTCTTTTCATCTGATTGCACTGTGGATGGCATTACAGAACTGCTTAAAATTCTCCATTGTAGCTTTTTTTTTTTATTCTGTAGCTGCTTCTGAGCATGACTGTGGAAAAGTCCCAACGAGGAGTGAGCGAGCCTGTGAGCAATACAGCATGTGCAGCGCCCCTCCAGGGTCTTGGCCTTGGCACGTCAGTCTCAGGACGAGGTACTGGTATTCCAGACTGTATCACCATCCGCGAGCACCAGGGTTTCACAGGGAACAGGCGTTAGAAAGAGGCTGACAGGAAACAATGTGTATGCTTCTGGAGACTGGCCCTGTTTTCTATATAAAATGCCTTAGCATGTAAAATAACCTTTTTTTTTAAATCAGAATGTCCACAGATAGCTACTTCTTGGGTCATTAATCCCAGACTCCCCACTTTCTCCTGAATCTCCAGAGGGCAAACTTGAACTGCAGACATTAAGTACAGCTTTATTTACTGAAATAGGGAAGGAATAATTCCCACTGAGGACAGTGACAGTTAACTGCATTCTGCAGTGGGAGATTTAAGCCCAGGAATATAGCCACCAACCTGCAAAGTGTACGAATGGATTTTGATCATCCCTTTTCACCCAGCATCCAATCTGGTCCAAATGTAAACTGATGCTGTGATCACCCTAGCTGGGTTAGAAGCCATAGGAAGACCATCAACTCTCGGTATAAAATACCCGATTGTGCATGGCATTTCCACAGTCTCAATGAGAGTGGCTGAACAGGAGGAGACAAGTGCTTACAGAAAGGCTGGTGAAACTTTCTGTAGAGCTGTTGACAGTCACCATAATAAATATTATCCCAAGAAAAGTTAACAGTCCATAGTAAGGTTTATTTAAAGAACTAGCCCAAAGCAACCCCAGAAATCAGAAGGATGTATCCTTTTACTAATTGCTCGTCAGGACAAACCCGTTACAAATTGTTAGGAAATGTAATTATTGTTATTAAATTCCTGAAAGCAAGAGTGTCCTGTTGCAAAAATTTCACCTGGGTGTCAAATTTCTTTTCATGTCTCTCATGTTCTGGAGCAAATAAAGCTTGTCTTTTGAAAATCTGCATTTGATTTCTCTTGCTATTGGCAAAAGACAAACTATGACTGGTGAAAGGTTTGAATAAGGGGCATATTGCTCATTTGCTAGTATTTCTCATTGTGCACAGCATAGATGGTGGAGAATTGACTATGCGGTCTTAAACGAATGTGATTGTCTTCTCTGTTCTAGCACCAACGTGCACCATTGTGCGGGCACTCTGATACATCCACAGTGGGTCCTTACTGCAGCTCAGTGCTTGCAAGAGTGAGTATCCGCTAGAACAAGTGACAGGCATTTCCTAAATCTGTATGAGAAAATCAACAGAGGAGCAAGATGTACCCAATAAGGCACTTTCTTTACCCCTTATTTCCTGCCTTTCTTGCCAGCGAGCTGATTTTTATCTTCTGCTCCTGTCTCAGTCAAACAGCAGCAGAGCACAACAGAGGTTACTTCTGTCACCCACCCTCTCTCCCACCCCAAAGCATGCCAAAAAGGGTGCTAATGATGTGCTGGTGTTAACTGCACTTGGAAAAACTGTGGCTAGCATCTGACCCTTAGGGCTTTGGGAGCTGTGAACGCTGCAAGAAGGTGCCACATTATTTACAGCCCATGGGATTTTTCACCATCATAAAAATCAAACTGAGAAAAAAGCCACATTTCCCTTCTCCCTGGGAATAAATGAGGGCATCTATGGTGAGAAGCAGCAACCTGACCATCTTGTTAATTGCAGTTCTCCAGGGAAATCACTGAATTTTGTGAGAGTGATTTTCCTGATTACATGTATGGATGTATAACCTTGCCACTGTTATTTCTTCCAGGTCAACAGAGCCTTCTTCCTACAGGGTGTTTCTTGGGATACAGAATCTCAATGCACCAGAGCCATCCCTGCAAATCCAAAGTGTTCAGAAAGTATTAAAGGAACCCAGTGGAGTAGACATTGCTTTGCTCAAGTTGAACAGGTACCATTTCAGCCCACGTTTTCTACCCCTAACACCTTTATTCCGAAGTCACAAGTTAGCTTAGCCTGGAGTTAGCTCTCAGGGGTGGTTGTGGGTGGTATGAGAGCGTGTGAGAGTCCCTGCGACTGTTAGCATAGGCATCTGTTCAAGGGCGAACTCTGAGCACCTCTCCTGCTGAATGACCCCGTTGGCAGAACCCGTCTGAGCTTCTTACACAGTTTAGGGAAGGCAAGGAGCAGTTAGGACAGGAGGGATTGTCACGGGGAATTTCCACTCGCCACCTGCTAAGAAGCAGCTCCACTGAAGCAGGGAGAGTGGAGGCAAACTAAAGGGGAGTTGTGTCTGGAGGATCTGCTGCTTGGAGACTTTTCCTGCTCAGCTCTGAGGGCTGTGAGCCCCAGCTGAAGTTTTGGCCAGGAGGCACCCTAACTTCTGCATGGAACAAGTAGAAGGGTCCAGTTTCCCTGGCAGTGCTTCGGGCCAGGCCACGCTCATGTTTCATGAGCTGCAGACTTGGCCAACAGCTCAGTAAAAACAGATCCTGCTTGTGATGTAGTGAAAAATCGTGTGCGTAACTGTAATTGCCTGAAGCCCTCTTTAGTGCCTTGCTTAGATGTCTGGGCAGTCTGCTCTGAAATGTGTGCAGTTTTTTCAATGTTACTTGTTGCCTTTTCGAATGCTCCTGAAAATTTTCTACTTACTCATTGGTTTCCCTCTTGTTCTTACGCTCACCACACGTGGATTAAAGATCATGAAAGGCTCATGTTTGACCTGAGAGGACATTTCTTTTTAAAAATACACCATAAGCTTTAATGAAGTTAGAACAATTTCACTTAAATGTCAACTCAGCTTCTCTGCTGCTTGGTTAATCAAAATCCCACTGAGTTCGGGTGAGTAGAAGGAACTCATGCTCCACTAGTTTTACTCTTGCTAGTCCTTGTAACTATGTCATTCAATTCCTCTTTCATTGGGTGCTCTATGCACATTTGCACTGTAGATACATGCATGCTATAGTACTGTAGTCAGTTTTGCACCAGCCGTGCTCACCACCTGAACACATTCTGCATGTGACATGCCATAAACCGCGGGCATGGACATCATAACCCTCAGTTTCTGGCTTAGATCAACTTTGTTTGTTTTCAGCTTCATTAAATTCCTTCTTTACATTTGTCCTCAGCTTTCTTTGTGGACCTTATTATTTCCAAATCTGCACTGTTCATTGTCGTGGTTTAACCCCAGCCAGCAACACAGCACCACGCAGCCGCTCACTCGCTCCCCCCCCACCCAGTGGG
>JAVKLA010000081.1:35985467-36046759 GCA_034782735.1 Sagittarius serpentarius | reverse complement strand
GGCTCCCTGCAAACATGCCCCATGGCCAGAAATGGGGGGCACCCTGGGAAAGCAGCCTGTCAAAGGCGTGCTACAAAGACACGGCTGTCTTTGCTTTCAGCAGCCTTTTATCCTAGGGTTATTTCTTTTCTCTGCTATTGCCAAGTAGTGATCTTTATTTTGATTGCTTTAAAATTTGTAAATGCATTGTGAAAAAACAAAATCAAAAAGAAGAGGAAAAATTGTTCTGCACGCTAAAGTTTCAGTCTTTTTCATAGCCACAGCCTTAACAGGAAATTTTTCACTCCATGCGATAGGCAGGCCAAAATCTGGTCAGCATTAGTTTCTGCAGGATTTTTACTGCTGCAAGACTATTTTTGTGGAAGATAGTACAAAATAATTTGTAACACACAAGAACTGAGTAAGGCTTTTTACATACATCTTTTTGGGTTTAGTAGATTGTAACTCTTACAGAAATTTTGAATAACTACTCTGTCCTGAAACTTCAGTGAACTGTGGGATTCAGAGGGCACATCTTCTTTCAGGCCTTCTGTCTAACTACACAGCCTGTTGTGATTGCAGTTAAAAATATAGTCATGAGTGTGCCAGCACATATTTAAAACCCCAGGAAAATACACAAGCATTTTACAATGTAGTTTTAAAATTTAAAAAAGGTAACCGTTAGAAAAATGTACGGGTAGATTTTAGCTAGAGATATTAGAGACGTGCCCCAGCATAAAAAAATCTAGATATTATTTGATGTTAAGAATTATCATCTTAATTTAAATTCTAGTTTCTAAGCTTTGTTTTTGCAGAAGAGCAGCCTCATTCAAATCAAAGACACTTCTCAAATAAATAAGAATTTTATATGGGGGAGGAAAACACAGGATTTGGGATTTTGTCTGCAATACTCTGCTTTTGTTTGCAAATCCTTTATCAAATGGCAGTAAATATTTGCATTTCTTAATAAGGAATATCTTTCTAACGCTGAAAAATTCCATAGGCATAGGAAAAATGGTAGCAAGAAAATGTACTGCATTTTTTTCAGTTTGCATATACCTTCAGGTTTTTTTTCTTAAAGTATTAAGCCCTGCCATGTAATTATAAAAGAAAAAGGGAAAAAATATTTTTCTGATCCAAATCAATGATGACCCTGTCAATGTTTTAGAAATCAGATGCTGTAATTCTAATGTCGATTTTATTGCAAAGTGTCAAAACAGAACAGAATTAAGGTTGCATGGAAGCTGTACCATAACAGGAATTCTTTATTTGTATTTCTTCTCCTTGTGGAGAGCATTGCAGCATCCCTATGATATTGTTTTAACCTAGTTTAATGTTTTCTCCCAAAACTCATTTCTTCTTAACATCATTTTTGTTTTGAAATAACTAGTGGAATCATGTGCCTCTCACATGAAATTTTATTGTATCCTTTTTCACTTTACCTTTTTTTTTTAAGCAGCTATCCTTTTCTTTCGTGCACACTGTTAAACTGTCAACCCTTAGGGCCAAACTATTCCCTAGTCTACGTGCAGAGAAAAACCTCCAGTAACTTCTCTGGGTTTGCAATGGTATGAGAGGAATCATAATTTGGCTTTTGTGCCTATTTTATCAGTTCTGTCAGGTAGGTGCAAAAAGATCTTAAAAAAACCACCCAACTGCAGGCTGAGCTAGCACTCAGGTGAAGGAATTTAACCGTACCAGGAGGCACACGAGCCTCCTTCACACGACAAAAGAGTGTTACTCAGGAAAGGGAGGAGCGGTCGCCTTCTTCAGCCTGAAAGACATCGCGCTGAACGTGCCGGCGAAGCCCCCCAGTCACAGGCTGTGGCTCTGGGCGGGACGAGGCCGCTTTCCGTCCCTCCGGCTGTCATTGGGCTATGACCGAGGAAGAGAAGGGTCAGAAAAAGATGAAGAAAGAAGTAGTCGCTCTCTTCAGCACGGCTGTCACGCATGAGGGGGAAGCCGGGGTCCGGTTCATACCCCGTATGCTTTTATTCAGCAATTGCTTCAAGCCAGGCACAAAAACAGGTCACGGAGCAGGACTAAGAAGTGTTGCAAAGACCACGGGCCAGCTGTCTGTTTGGGGTTGAAACCACGCAGAACGGGTAACTCCCAGAGCCAAATGTTTGTCAGTAGAATCATATGCTCATCTGATAGAGAAACTGTAAAAATCACAGGACTCATGGAACTCCCTGACCCTGCAGCTGGAAAAGTCCTTTACAGGAAGGATTGTGCTTGAACGTTTTTGGAGTTTACCGCTAAACATAGCTGTACTTTTTAGTATCCTATATATTTCATGTGCAACTGTAGCCCAGAGATTGTTAGGTGAATTTATTTACCAGTTTAATATTTTGTGTTAATTTATAGCAATGGAGGGCAACATCTGCTACCCTGATTATTAAGTAAATTCAATACAGAGTTAGTACAAAAATGATAAACTGACCATGAGCACAGTGATAACCCCAGTGACTGAGGATGGCTTGTTTCTTGCCAGAGCATTTGAAAAGAGGCAGCTATGGGGTGGCTGGTAAAACTGAAGTTGTTCCATCTGGGTAGATACCAGCAATGGACAATCATTGTTTCACAAACTTCCCGAGTACCATTTCTCCCCTTTCTCCAAAGTATGGGCAACCAATAGTTTCCTTCTTAAGCACCTCACTTTTTTTCACTCCTTGGGTCATCTTCTCTGTTCCCATCACTTTATACCCTAGGTTTGTGTTACTTGGTACGACTTTCAGAATGATAAAAAGCACTTTTCAAGCCACTTCTCTGTCCTGCCTTACATTGGGTTTTCAGTGATGCTACTCTTTACCACACTAGGAAGGCAAGGTTTACCCATATTTCGTCACCTTTAACTCAATTATTCCAGCAATTAAATGATGATACTCTACTAGGTGACAAAGAATTTAATGTAAAAGCTTGAAATAAATCCTATCAGCATTCACATTTTTACCTCTTTCTCTCTTTTTCCTTTTAGTGCAAGGAAACATACTAGACAGCTACGTCAGAACAGAGGGAGCTTGGCTGCTGAACCCAAAGAAACAAATTTACAGGACAAATAGTAAAGAAGAATGTGCGGAGCTATGTGAAACTGAAAATAAATTTACTTGCAGGTAATTTCCACTTGTTCCCATACATATCTTTCATTACAAGTGATGGAGCAGTCTGTCTTGTTTAGCAGCGGTCTGAACTTCTAAGGGATTTTCGTAGGAGTATGTTTGTCTGAGGTTTTCTGGAAAAGCAAAAGACATATAGAAACAGAATGCCGGGGACATAACAGATGAAGACAGCAGAAACAGGGAAATTAAGAAAATTATGTTGAATTTTTATTGGACAACATTATGATATCTTGATGCACAGCTTGGCACACTGAAAACCAACTTGACACGGTTTTATCAAGACTTTTGCACTCCTTTTGCAATAAAGAGTCATAATTAATTGCTTGGAAATTTAGGACAGCAATAATGGCATTGCTTGTATTTGTTGCATTACCTAGTATCTTGCAGCTACATCCACTATTCCGACTCTTACTAGAATTTGGACTTACGTAACTTCTGTTCACTCTGGGAAAGAGATGGCCATCTAAACCTTAACGATCCTAAACCCTACTTCCAGCCAAGCCGTCTCTCTCTGCTTGCATTTAACCAGGCCCAAGGGGTTAGAAAGCATCAAAGGTGCTGACCAGTCCGTACCACTGGCCTTTGCTCAGGCTCCTGCCTCAGGGGAGCTTATTTCTTTGAGCCTAAGGCTTCTGAACCTCCTGCGCCAAAGCCTCAGCGCCCATTGAGCTTCGGCAACTGGAGCAATGAGGAGATAGCCGTTACTGCGGGGGGGAGGCGGGGGTGGGGGGCTGTCCTCACATATGAGGCAAGGAGGTTTTCTCTTCTAATCTTCATGAGTTCTTGATCTCCCACTTCTGCAGCACACCTTTTTGAACTCAGCAGACTGACTTTCTGCGGGGCTGTTTCTGGTACTTTGTTCTCCGTCAGGCTTTTATTCAAGGCAGGGATACCCTGGTGCTGAGTTTTTAAATGTATTTATAACTTTGTGGTGTAAATCAAAAGGGAAAATGAGGCTTATTTGAAAGAGTTGCAAACCTGAAGGATGACAGGGGTTTGCTGACTGTGTGCGTGAAGCACCACCCGTTCCCTTTGATCTGACTCCCTTCTCCGAAAACCACAAAGAGAGGGTAGAGCTTCAGTAGTACTTGGCTCAGGAGGGTAGGGAGGAAGGCAGAGAGGGCGGGTCTGTATATTCAGATTATATATTTAGTTTGCAGAGGATTATTGTTCCCTTTTGAGGCATATTCAGACACAGTATCATTCCTTAGGCTCTGCCTCCGGTCTGAGCCTACCATCACCTGACACTGGAATAACATCAGGTTGTTTTGTCCTTGCCTCCCTAATTACTGATGTGAGATCTATTACAGTCAATAAACAACAGATGCTATCTGGCAGGGAAGGATCTGGGGGAAGAATGGTAAATGTTAGGCAGAGCTTTAAGACCAGGCCAGCACTGCAGCACCCTCACGTTAGTGCTTCAGACCAAGGAGTTCAGATCAATACTTCAGACTTGTTATCCTGCCTTAGCAGTGTGTTGGACCATGCTCATTAGCTACATCCCTGCTTATAAATTCAACATTACTGAGACCTGGGCTTGGATCGGGGGCAGTAGTTTTGACCCAGGACAATCAGCATCCCCCGTGGACATGGTTGCCAGCAGTGAGTCCAGATGTGGTCCCTCTCCTTTGGGGAGAGGCTGCGTGAATTCACAAGAACAGGCATGCTGGGACCATGCCAGTTGGTCACAGGGCTACAGAATGGGCTTTGTCAGTATTTGCTTTCCTGGTATAGACCTACCCACTGAATGCCGTGTTGCTATTGCTCTTTTTTTGGTTCAGAAAAGCCAGGTATCGAAATTACTGAGCCTGTCAGGAGTGTTCCTTAGATGCTATTGTAAAGGTTACACCATCCGCTCCAGTTTTGCGGACTTACAGCCTAGGCACTTGCTGAAAAGACAAATGGCAGTGTTTTCCAAAGAGCTTACATTGCTTCATGTACGATGACTCAGAACGGTTATCACAGGGTAGTTTAAGGTCCTGGCTTGTTGTGTTTTACCTGTTCCTTTGTAACTGCTGAATACTGTAGGATGTCTTGCTTCTTGAATGACCACTATTTTTTTTTAAATAAGGTCAAGGTCCCTTGTTCATATATCCCCTTCAGCATGTTCTCTGGAGTCTCTGGCACATTATAAACCTTTTTTATCCCTTGTCATAATTTGTTCATGTAGCTTCCCTTTCAAGCTAAGTTTGATATGGAGACTTAGGAGTCAAAGTCACCACTGAAAATGGGAGCTGCAATACTCAGTAATTTGTGAAATGTCACTCAATTCTAAATATCACCAAAGTGCAGCGCTTGCTAAAATTATAACTGAATACTAGAAAAGGTGTTCAGGAAAATAATGCAGGCGTTCAGCTACTGTTTCTTACATTGCTCTCTTCTCTTAATTCCAACAGGGCCTTCTTATTCACCAGTAAAGACCAACAGTGTTTAACATTGGCTGAGAACACCAAAACGGCAGTGATATTCAGAAGAACAAATGCAGTTCTTTATGAAAAAAGAAGTATGTCTTTGTCTTTATTATATTATTTCACTGAGGTATGCTTTCTAGTGGGACTCACATAACCCTGTTGTAAATGGGGGCTAAGCCATCCCTGGCTCAGATGAAGTGGGTAGGTCAGCCCTTACCTAGCGCGCGGTTTTTGCCACGTTGCTGATATAGCACTGGTACCATTTCTTTTCCCAGATTAGTGCTCCAGCATCTTTCCGGCTCCCTAAATCCTAGGGTCCACAGGCAGAAAAGAACACTGATGCTCGGGGAACGCAGAAGGTGCTGGGAGTAAGGGAGACGCTTAAGGGTCCCTTCTCTCCTCTCCTTTTAAACCAGCCGATAACCTACGGCTGCATCTTCTCTATCTCTGCTGAGGGTACTAGGAGGAGCTGCTTGTGCTGGCAATGGTTTCTGAGACACACCTTTGCCCACAGGAAAACTGATGGAAACTACCAAATAATTTCATTTGTATCACTAAAGAAAATTCACAGTTTACTTGGGTGGGACTCAAATCAGCTTTCTTTTGCTTGCACGTGTTGTCAGAAGTATAAGAGTGTTAACTATGCTTCAGATAAAAATGATCTATTTTTATAGTATTTGTGTATCGTTATATGAGGTTTGCACTCTTCAGTTAATGAATTTGGTGAAACTTTTACCCTAATCTATATTTTTACAGTATAATTAACGGATGTGGTGAATTTTTGTATTCTCCTTTTGTACGTTTTATTTCTGATCATTTTTGTCAATAGATGAGGATTATTTGACTGAAAATAGGAAGTCTGTCTGTAAGAAATGGCAACTATTCAATTTTTTTATCATTTCTTTTAAAAATCTGTCACCTTACGCTAGATACAGACAAACAATGGGGTTTTAAGACTATTTTTGAGTTACATAATCAAGCACAAAACTCTTGCTATATACAGGGAAGAAGGAATGTGTTTTATTTTTAAAATAACATAAATTTCATTGTGTTGTTCTCTGACTTTAGTAATACACAAGGGAGAAAAGATCTCCCTACTGATCATTCAGGCGTAAGATAATGTAGGAAACTTTGAATAGAATTACTGCTGTTCTGTGTTAAATGACTTCATGAACATTGCCTTTCACCATTTGATGATTTGTAACTTTTTGAAAAATATTAACACGTTTGAGAATATTCAGAAATTGGAAACTATAGAATCTACCAAGAAGCTGGTCTCCTTCAACAAAGAAAGGTGCATGAAAAGGAAGAATGAACCAGGTTCTCAGCTGCTGCAAATCATGCAGCGGTTTCAATAGGCCAGTTTCTAACCAAAAGTCGAGAATCACAATAACTAGACTGTAAATACTAATGAGCTCCAGAAAACTGCATCCTTGCTTCTCTGTTGACCTGCAAAGACTCGTAGGATAAGATAATGCTACGTGTATAGCACCTACAAGAAGATTTTCTGTAGTAGTTCAATAGCTTTAGCTGGATTGCAGCTGAGCATCCCAATGAGGTTTTGTTCAGACATTGTGGATATGAGGAAAATAATTTTTCACAGGGAGGGTGGGTAAGCACAGGACCACACTGCCCAGAGAGGCTGCGGAGCCTCCACCCTTGCAACTATTGACTGGACAAGGCTCTGAGCAGCCTCATCCAGCTCAGAAGCTGGCTGTGCTTTCTATGGGGATTTGGACCAAAGACCGCTGAAGGTCCTTTTCAGCCTGGTGTTTTCTGAAGCCTACAGCCAGCTGCCTTTTTTTGTATGTATAACTGATAGGTAATTTAATGTTTTGAACATAAGATACTTTTATTATACCCAGAAGCTGGTGGGAATTTCCCTGAATCATGATTAAGTAGTGCTAAGAAATCTTCTGCAGTTCCTATTGGAGATGGAAATCTGAATGGATCAATTGGGCAGTGACAAAGCTTAAAGACTGAAGAAATAACTTACATGTAAATAATCCGTATTAGTTTTGCTTCAGTATTGTGACCAGGAGCTAGACTGTGAATCCGGTTTGTTTTTGAGACATCCTTTGGATTTGCTGAGGTTAGAACCTGGATGAGAGTCCTGCAATATTCAGTGAGGGTTTGTTACTGCATCCTTTTAAGCTTTTTGAAGTCATAGGCGTGGATTTTAGTTTCTTGAAAAACAGACCCCCCTCAGTAAAGGTGTGAAAAACCATAGTTTTACATAACTCAAATGTCCCAAACCTGCACATCTACCTACAGAAAACAAAAGGTGGGCCTAGGTATCATGAACACAAAAACCTCAGCCTATCGTGTACGTGTCAGGTGGTTTCTCTGTTGCTCATCTCTTCATTTGCAGAGAGTCTCAGATGACTACGTGCCCATTCTAACGATAACATCCATTTAGTCTACTGTTACAGAACAGAATGGAAAATGTAGCTTGTACCTGGGCAGATTACATCGCTGTCTCCAGCAGCTGCTGCTGTCCTGGTACTTCAAGGAAATTCCTTTCACATGCCCAGATGCTTTTGCAATGCTATTGCTGAAACCAACATTATTTTTTTCAGTTGAAGCAATTACTTGACAAGACCTAATTGCTCTTTATCTCTGTGTTCAAAGAAAAGGATGGCAATTGGTATAAAATTCACAGTTTTTGAAATTACTTTTTCTATGGTATGTGCTATAAAAGAGAAAGTTAAACTTCTCTGGCTTAATAGAAAAAATAGTAAGAATTAAAGTTAACATTTGGGAATTGTTATCCACATATCTGTTTGTAAATAGTTAACCCAGGGGACACGGGTTGAGTTTGGGGATCAAAGTTAGTTATTTGTCATCAGAAAGAAAAAAAAAACCTAAAGGTTATATAAACGGTCAAAAGTTTATGCAAACAAAAAGAGTCAGCACTTGACTGATTCAATGTTCAGGTATTGAGGTTTTTAATGTTAATGTGTTGCAAAATTGTTTGAGGGAACCAAATGGCTTCCGGCTAAAGTTTCTGGAGTAAACTTGCCCATATATATAGATTGAAATAAAGACCTGCCTAAAGGTACTTCTATAAAGCCACATCTAAACTACCTATCGGCCCACAGAAGAGCTGAACCTTATTTCCGATTCAAATATTAGTTCTTTTCACTTTTGACAAGACAGATCTGTGTAAAATGGCATTATTTCTCCAGACTTACGTTAATCTGCTTATATGTCAGCTTTGGCATAACTTTGATGCTGAGAAAAGGTGATGCATAACTGGGTCTCCACAAGTATCTGATCCAGACACTACTTAAAGACACTGAGACAAACCAGGTCACAACCTAAAAAACAAATTGCTTTATCGCAGCTAGAAAGGAAGAACCGGCTGATGAAATATGCCCTGTGCATAGAGAAATGCTAAATGAGTTTCCTGCTTAGTTTTCCAAGCCAGAGAACCTGAGAGTGAGCGTCCCTAGACTGCAGATACAGAAGCTCTGAGGGAACGTGTCAAGATCCGAGTTCCTTCAGCTGTGCCTCGGCAGAGCTGCCCCTTGCAAGCCTGCTCTCCCCTCGCAGTCACCAGCTCTTTGCTGGGGAAGGTTGTTGTTCAGTCCTCCCAGGAAAATCTTGAAGGATGCAGTGGGGTTATGGTTGCTCCCTCCTCCTGGGAAAAAAATGACAACATTGAGCTGTCAGTTCTCGCTTAATTTAATGATTAATGACTTAAAATGGTTTAATGGTTTTAAGGCTACCGATACAAACCCCAGGCTTATTCACCATTAAAATTCCACTTGACTTATATAAAGACAGGATTTCGTTGCTAATTCTTTCACTCCTTCTTTTTCTTTTTTTCCTGAAGGTAGTGTTAAGTTCCAAAATCTAAGAGCACAAAAGCATATATAATATGCACCTTCAACCAACTATCCATTTTATCTTGTACAGCAGAGAGTCATTGTTTTAGCATATAATGAATTAATCAAATCTCATTCATCACATGGTGAACTTCAATGAAACAGTGTCATCCGCATTGATATGATCTTTAAAAAAATTACTTATTTAAATGGGTAAAATGCTATGTGCATGCATCTGTGATTCTGTCCTGTTAATCTTCTTCAGCTGAATTCAGGTGGCTCTCCGTTGAGGTTTGATTTTGGTACTGTGCATAACTCTCATAACATCATAGGAGGCAATGAAAAGAGAATGTGCTTCTATTTTGTTATAGTGCATATTTAAATGTTAAAAGCATATTTTATTATTTAAATCTACTATAGCATGTTCTCAAAAGAATGGGTTGTATTACACTTACTTCTCTGGAATTCTGGTTTGGAAGTTTTTGGCTTTCACATAAATTTTTCAATGCTAATTAATTCAACTTAGACATCAGATAACAGATTTTACAATGTGAGCTGTCTATTTTTGATGGCATAAGAAAGTCAAAACATTACCAGATGTATTTAAATATATTAGCATGAAAATGGATCATGTATATGCTAAAATCCAATGGACATGTCATGATACTGATTAATTAAGCACATATCATTTCAGTTTATCTTCTAGAATGCAAGGAGGGAAAAGGGGTGGATTACAGAGGAACAGAAGCCAAAACTCAGAAAGGTGTGCCATGCCAGAAGTGGGGTGATAATGCCCCCCATAAACCAAAGTAAGGCCTTTTCTTATATGTTTATATGTTTTTCTGAAATTTTGCTAAGCCATTTGTATGTGCTAAGTAGTCTTATAAGCAGTTTATTTGGTGTTCAAAGTCTTCTTATAAAATACTTTTCTACACTTACCCAGAACAAGATAATTCTCTAATCTGAGTTGTGACTCAGAGACCTGCAATTGGGGCTACATGATCGACAGGGACATTGTCGGTCTTGGCAGTTGCATTTAAATTTTATGGTCCTTACAAGAGCAAAACACTAGACGGGGAAGCACCTGGTTCTGCTGAAGTAAGAATTTTCCATTAATCTCACCAGGGCAAGAACTTCTCTTGGCTAAAGGTGTAACATGGAACAGATGAGACAGAAGTACATCGTTTTATCAGTGAATCCACAGAGAATTAACAGGGCAGTATTTCTTGTATTTAATGAAAAACACCCAACTGGGTTTATTTAGTAAACTCCTATTGAGAAGGCATAGCATTCAGGTTACAGAGAAATCTCACTCTCCCAGGGAACATGTCCCAGAGAAGACTTTTCTCTACTTGCTACCTGCTACCTCAGCTGAGCAAAAATTACTGGAAACTGAATAGCTGGAGTAAATGCAAGTGTTAAAGACATGACTGGCCTTAGAGGCACCGTATTTCCTGAAGTCTATAGTTATGGCACTTCTAACTCTTCAGCAATGGCACACAGTAGCAATTAGGAGTCTTCTAATGAACAACATCTACAAAATCATCCTCAGATAAAGATTTCATCTTTAGAGTCCTCAGCTGAACAATTGGGACACTTCCCTTATTCTCTAATCCCATTTAAATTCTGTTCCAGTTACACACCTGAAAAATATCCTGCTGCAGGACTGGAGGAAAACTACTGCAGAAATCCTGATAACGATGGAAAGGGACCCTGGTGTTACACAACAGATCCTGCTACCAGATTTGATTACTGTAACATCCCAGAGTGTGAAGGTCAGAATACATATACCGATTTCTTTCCCTTTTTGGAAGATGTGTTCAAGAACATGAAGTTATTCAGATATTTTTATTTTTAATTGAGTATTTGTTCCAAACTTGAGTTTAGTTCAACCTGAAATTTCCAAAGACATTTTCAACACCAGCAAGGAAGATATCAAAAGACCCCCAAAACAGTTATACAAAGGTGGTTTTTTTTCTTACCTAGATAAAAAAATGTTATGAGTGTATTCACATATCATAATCCTAGAATTGAACCAAATGACAGTTGCTAGCACAAAAGTCAATAAAACATGATGGCAGCAAGGCACAGATTTTCAATTATAGCTTAGCAGTTTTAATTTAGCTCTTTTAAAAACTATAGTCTATAATGTTAGGGGTTTTAAATGGAATACGATAAAGCTAATCAACTAGTTGAAGTCATCTTACCAAGAAAAATAAGCTTTTACTTTGCCAAAAAAAGGACTGCCTTGCACT
Organism: Sagittarius serpentarius; assembly: GCA_034782735.1. Lineage (NCBI taxonomy): Eukaryota > Metazoa > Chordata > Aves > Accipitriformes > Sagittariidae > Sagittarius > Sagittarius serpentarius. The sequence continues at coordinate 36,035,165 of JAVKLA010000081.1, read as the reverse complement.
CTGATCAGGCTCTTGAGCTTCATGTGAGATGAGTATGAGTGTTTATGGACCAGTTCCTCAGGGACTTTCTGTCTTGCCCTCATTCTGCCTTGTTCCTACAGTGGAGTGCATGCACTGCAGTGGAGAAAACTACCATGGAGTAGTTGCGACAACGGTGTCTGGACTTGAGTGCCAGCGCTGGGACTCCCAGCAACCTCACTCTCATGGATACCTCCCAGAAAAGTGAGTCAGACTCTGTGATGAGTTGTTTATTGTCAATGGTGGCCTAAAGGCCACCCTGCCCCAGATAGGATAATTGTTACAGCCATTAGTGACATTTTTTTAAAAATATTTTTCCTGTTCAGTTTTCCAGAGAAGGATCTGAAAATGAATTATTGCCGTAATCCCGACGGCGAACCTCGTCCCTGGTGTTTTACTACCAGCCCGACTAAACGCTGGGAATATTGCGACATTCCTCGTTGCAGTGAGTCTGACTTCTAGACGACATCTAGACACAAAGACATCTAGACACAAAGACATCTAGACAGCTTCCATTCAAGGTGGTGCGAGGAGCTAGAACAAATAGAAGAGGCCCCAAAGATAAAGGAAAGAATAGAAAATTGCTGACTTTTATCTCAAAGGAAAAAATAAATAACCTTGAAATGAACCTCTGATAGCTCTTTTGAGACTAGACATTTCTGTCATAGGCATTTCTAATGGTTTCGCCTGGAGCACATCTCCCTTCCTTGATGTGTTTTTCCGTGACCAGGCATTTCAGTGGTTCTGATGTTTCTTCTGATGCTCCTCTTCTGATGTCAAACAGTTTCACTTTTCCTGAAAATCTTTTGGCTTTTGTTTTGCTCTTCCAATTCAATTCTTCACCTTTTCGATTTCCTTTTCCCCAAAGGCTTGTCCTTGCCACGGTACTTTTCCTTGGATCTTCTCACCAGACTTCATCCTTGCTGTCTCTGACTCTCACCAGTTACAGTACATCTCTTTTATACCTACACTGATACCTGTACCTGTCACTGATGCGCCTGCCACTTTCACCCCAGTTTTCTTCACCGTATTACCACTTGCTCACTTTCCAGCTTTGTCCTGATGCGGCTGCTAGCGCTTGTTTGTGTTGTATCCTGGCTGCTGTAAGTGCAAATACCCTTCTGGCAGTCTGACTGCTCGTGAAGAAGTTAAAATGGAAGAAAGAAGAGGTATTTTTAGATCTTTTCTCCACCTTTTGGATTTTCCAAACGTTTTGGTCTTTAAACCAAAGAAGCTAAGAAGCCAGCTTAATTAAAAAGCTCAAAGTGGTTTTGTTTGTGGGTTTTGGGTTTTTTTTTACTATGTCTGGAAGGCACTGCTTAATTTCAGTTCCTTTTTCTGTAATAGCAACACCCCCACCAGTTCCTGCACCAGGGCGTCAGTGTCTGTCAGGAAGAGGAGAAGACTATCGAGGCACGATATCTGTTACTGAATCGGGAAATACTTGTCAGCGCTGGAGTTCTCAATCTCCTCACAGACACGCTCGCACTCCTGAAAACTATCCCTGCAAGTAAGTGAAACGTCTCCATTATTCAGTGTCCATGAGAAGTACCAAAGCACAGAATTACTTCGTTTTTCTTCAACTGTATTCCAAAGTTCTTCAGTTACAACAGCTGTCATCACCTGCTGGGTTCCATCTTTTCAATTTTTTTGCGCATTTCTTTTTATTCACTTCTTTGTTCTTGGATTCCGTCTTCAGTTCACCCTTTTACTGTATTGTTGCTTAGGTGAAGTGATGTGGAGCAAGAAAAGTTACAATTATGATATTTGCTTGTGGCTAGATTCTTTCACCCTGTGTTTCTGCTGCGCTGCGCTTGACCTTAACATACTACATGAAATACAATCTCTTAGTTCATCCACCCATCCAGGAGGTGTCTGGTTTAGCACATCCAAAACACCAGTGCATTGCAATTATTCATCTAGTAAATGGCGTCAGTAAGTTACACCAGCAGTTACCCACCACCAAAGTAGGCAGCAAGGTACGTTCTCCCGTTGTTCATAACGCTTATTAGGTTTCCATGCGAGGCTTTTCTTAGCCGGGTTTTCTGTTTCAGGAGCCTAGAGGAAAACTACTGCAGAAATCCCGATGGTGAGAAGATGCCATGGTGTTACACCACCAACAGAACCGCCCGGTGGGAATATTGCAGCATCCCCTCCTGTGATGGGACAGAGCCAGAGGCCCCTGGTAAGAACAACAGGAGACATCTGGAAGTGAAGGGTCATCATGGTTTATTTTGAAAAATCTTGGGTGACTCTGCTTAGTTGTATTATTGCTGTCGCTCCCAGTGTTGCTTTATATCAGCTGAACTCCTGAGCCTGGTGTGGAGGCCGTCCTGGTATGTCCAGTCTGGTGGATTAAGTGCAGAAGGTTCTAAGTCACCTACTGACCCAGCTCAGGAAAACTTGCAGTAACAGAGGTCTTTTTTCCTTTTGCCAAGTGGTGCTCCTCTCCACCTCTAAATTTTTAAATGCTCCGTGGAAAAGTTAATTAGCTTTACATGCCAGGTCCTGAAAAAAATGTATCCAAAGCAAAACCGAAGATAATTTAAGAGCTCTGAACCAAGACTCCATAAAAAACCAATCAAAAGAAAATTCTCCTTACACAAGGCAGGCTTGTTCCACACACGCATCTGTGGCAGAGCCACAGACGTTCCCCTGCCCTGGAGAAGTTTTGATCCGTATGTGAACTGTTTGGATCGTTAGCTGAAATAAATCACCATGCATGACCGTTAAATTGATGTACAAGTGCTTTTAATCTAGCGTACCATGAAATTTTTACAAACATTTTTGGAAATCTTGCTTTTGATCTACAGTCTGAGAAGGACTGTGTTACAGAGAGCGTGCTGTGGCGGTCAGTGAAATGCTCTGGCTTGTTGTTTTCTGTTGGCTTTCTATGCACATGTATAAATATCAAAGCATTAAGATGCAAGGGACTGGTTTCTGTTATTCACTACAGCTGTTGATGTGCCTGAGCAGGCTCAAATTACTGAGGAGTGCTATCAAGGCAATGGTGTGACTTATCGTGGCACAGCTTCTTTCACTCTCACGGGAAAGAAATGTCAAGCCTGGAGCTCAATGTCACCGCACCGACACAATAAAACGGCAGACCAGTTCCCAAATGCGTATGTGTACTTCCCATTTCTGTGTTTCACTGGACAATGACCATTCATGAACTCGTTTTGATTTGGATCTTCTTCACACAACGATGATTTTAAAGCTGGGAAGAGAGTCTACTTGATAAAAATAATCCTTTCCTTTTCTTCTTCTTCTAATGTGGAAATATTTTCTACTAACCTCATCTTGAAACAAACCACAATTGTCACTATTATGCTTTAGACTAATTAACTGTGTGTTTCTACATGGCTTCTAAGGGAATTAAGAGTTATCATAAATTTTCCTTTATACTGAAATGAACTGTTTCTGTACATGAGCTTATACATGAGTTTAAGTCTTTGCTTCCTAGTCTGCAGTTCATTAGAGCTTTGAGGAAGGGATGTGTTATTTTCTTATTCCTAATATTTACTATTTATTTATACCAAAATGCAAAATACTATTTCTTCTTAAAAGCTGTTAATGTATTTGAAAAAGTAAAAAGAATTACATCTTTAATATACATATGTGCGTTTACATCTGGATTTGGAAACAATATTCTACTATAAGCGTTAATCGGTGAATAAGTATTTGGCATGTTTAAATATTCTGCGTATGTTTCTTGATTTCTTTATGCTGGAAAAAGGATTTCTGTTGCACGCTGTACATGATAAATGACATATGCTAACTCTGTAGCAGATCTGCTTTCTAAAATGTTCTTTCAAGTTCTCCTCAGTGCAGTGGCATGGATGGGAATATAATATGCTTACATTTGTAGGGACCTGAAGCAGAATTATTGCAGAAACCCAGATGCCGATAGCCGCCCATGGTGCTACACCACCGACCCTAGTGTGAGATGGGAGTATTGCAACCTGAAGAGGTGTGATGACCATGTACAAGTGACTTTACCAAAACCTCCTCAGACAACACTGGAACCAAATCCTGGTGAGAATATTTTCCACTTTCACCAGAAATGCTTATAACCAGCAAGATGCTTTTTATGGAAACAGCATCAAGAATTTAATGAGGATGAAATACAGGAAACTCCAGATAATTACAGAATTTACTATAATACTGTATCCACTCTCTTCATTTTCTGAACTTTCTTGTGGAATTTTATAACAGGGTTTCTGTATTTGATTTTAGATTAATATCACATCTTTTATCTACTACATCTGGCAATATTTGAAACCCAAGGAAACAGATGGCTAGTAGTCTCCACACTGCTGTGGGAGGGCTACTAGCAATGACAGCAAATATAGAGGCCATGGCATTTTGCTGGCAACTGTTCTGAAAAAGTCTTTTCCTGTGCCATGCATTCACATTTCCAGGGCTTCATTTGCCACCAGAGGACAGGGGGCTTTTTTAATTCAGTTCAGATGCAACTTTATTATGCAGTAGATGTATTACTGCTTTTTACCTACTGTAAAACGTGGCATTGGACAGATATCAGTGTCCGTAAGGAAAAGACTTTATGAGTGCATGGTCTTTCTGGTCCTGGCTTCTGGAGTCAGAAGGGGTCAACTGAATCTAAGCCTCTTTGATTTATGACTTTCATGATCATGAAGAAAATGTTTAAAATGCAAGGAACTTAAAATGTGATTGTTAGCCATCATTGACACTGTGCTGTCCTTCTTTCCTTGTATACGTATTATGTAGGTCGTGTAAGTCCTAGTAGTATTTCCTCAAATTTATTTCTGCTTCACCACCATCAAGTATGGATGTGGCCCGATAGCTCACAGCTAACAATCATTTCCTTTTCCTGTTTCTTCACAGACTGCATTAACGGCAATGGTAAAGACTATCGTGGCACAGTAGCAAAAACTGGAAGGGGCAGGACTTGCCAAGAATGGAGTTCTCAGAGACCTCATAACCACGACTATTTCACACCCCTGACTCATCCAGGAGCAGGCCTGGATAAAAACGTAAGCAGCTGTTCATTTAGTACTTGTCATTGAGCTTCGCCCGTCTTCTTCATGGTCCTTCAGCAAGCATTTCATGCCAGGGCTTTGGAAATTAATTTATTTTCCTCGGTTCAATCTGAGAACATGATCATGCTAATTCTTGTTGACACGAGCAGTCTGTACTTCTGTGGGACACACAGATGTCCAGAAGCTCTGTTAAATGCTTCTGCAGGAGAGCTGAGGGGCTTCAGATGGGCACTCCCCTCTCCTCACTACTGAGGACTAACTGGAGTTGGTCTGAGGGTGGCACCTCTGCCTCCTCTGCCAGAAAAAGCACCTGGGGTCATAACTTTCAGTAGTAACAGTGGCAGGTGAGATGGCAATGGATCCAAAGTTCAGTGCAAGTTCCTTGAGATATATAGCTGATGGATTGCAGCCCCCACCCTTCACTAATTTCCCCTCTAGCCCTCCAACTTCTGCTGCAGCCCATCATACGAGGATATACATGCATCTGACCCATCCTGTAAGTCATTCTCCATCTCAAACCTTCGTCTCCCTAGTCCTAACACATGTGCTCATCACTAGTTCTCTAGACTTGTAGCATCCCATATACAATACTTGCCTGGTTTGTGACAAGCTCTGTATGTGATGTAAAAAGCTCGTTTGATGTTGCCAGCTTGAACTATTTTTTCTCCAGGTACATGGTTTTAGAGCTTACTTTAGCCAGTCCTCTGACAGTATCACATACCCTGCATTGAATTCCAGCTCAGATTGGGGAAACTCCCTCCAAAAACCTGCCTGCCATAAGTTTTTCTTCTTGTATTTGGCAGGGACTCTTGGGGAAGAGAAGCAAATATTTTCTTCTTTTTCCTAAGACATGGGATATATTTCAGAGTAGGGAAGGGAACTAGAGAAATATCTGGTAGTGTGCAGTTGTGTGAGGTGTCTGTGCCGAGCAGAGATCAGGCAGTATGGCCAGTGAGACCCAGAGAGTGATTCAGCTAACCAGGCACCCCATGTCAGGGGGGAACACTACACCCCTGCCCCTGGGACTCACAGGCATCACCAAATTGTGCAAGAGCAGCTTACACAATACCCACACGCCCCGGAGTCATGCAACCAGAGTGGGTGTGAAAAAACCTCAGGGCTGACCCTACTCCTCCTACTTGCTGCAGCGGAAGCAGGAGTAGACGGTTTAGTACTTTAGAAAACCCCATCCTAGGTCTAGACCTCCTACTTTTTGAGAGCTCAGAGTCCAGCCTTGCACTAGTGAAGCTTACTGGCTGAAGATAGTTGAAAAGGTTTCATTTTTATTATCTGTTTCTAAACTCAGGGAGCAAATAGAAAAATGAAACAAATTTCGATAAAAGGAATTGGAAACCACTATCAAAAAGGAAGTAAAAAACACATTTCCCAAATTTAGTTTGATTTTATTTTGAAACACACATTGGTAGGCTTTTTTGTCCCCTGGTTAACAGCTGGTGTCTTCGTTGTTTGTTACAGTACTGCAGGAATCCTGATGGAGATGTGAATGGACCTTGGTGCTATACAACAGACCCAAGAAAAGCCTGGGAGTACTGTGACATTCCCAAGTGCCGTAATTATTCCTTTAAAGACTAGTGTCTTCCTTTCCTGTAACCTCTTATGACAACTGGAGGACATTCAGTGATTAATCTGAAAGACTCATCTAAGACTGTGCAATAGATTTAGATTGGAAATTAAGGCTGGTGGGAAGCGATGCCCAAAATCTGTGTCTGAAAGGAACAGTGCTTATTCCTTGGAAGCAAAAAAAACAGCACAAGGTGTACCTGGAGCCCACTGAAGCTCACGGGGGTTTTGCCACGTGTTTCAAAACAGGGCTGTTCCTGCAGAAATTTCCCCTGCTCCTGCCTGGTCACCTGGCATAACTGTGTGTGCGTGGCCAGGCTGAACATGGGATGCTCTTCTCCCAGCAAAATTTTTGCACCCCCTGCTCACGTGGCTCTGGTTGTGTCCTGGGTGTAAGCCAGATTTTTCCCTCCTCTGATATTGTACCGTATCAGATGTCTGGAAAGGGCACCTGGCCCTAAATATTCAACCAAATGCCCTTGTCTTCGTTACTAGTAATCAAGCCATTCAGGACTCTGAATGAGGTGGTGCAATGAAGTGTACAGTGGTAAAGTTTTACAACATTTGGGTTTCAAGTCCTTTCATGTCCATCAACAACAAAAGCTCTGCCAGGAAGAGAGGTAGTTCCCACTCAAAAGAAGGGTGACTTTCTTGCTGCTCTACCCTCTCAGCTGTCAGCAGCAGCAAATGTGCTCTGGTCAAAACCCCAAAATGGAGCAAACAAGAAAAAGAAAGATATTCTATAACATGCATATACTGTAACTGTAAAAATACTGCTGGATTGAAAGTGTTGGGCTGGGACTCTTAAGGGAAAAAATGGCATTTTCTCACGGTTATTGTATTCATTTTGAAGGTCCAATTTCTTTTCAAAATTAATTTTTTTTTGTTCGGTTGTTCAGCTAAAGACCAGAGAAAACGTGGCTGTTGCCTTTAATTTCATTAATTAGTTCCTTTTGCTGACAACAAATTCTAAATTCTGTGTTGATAAGAGTCAGTTTCCCATGGCCAAATAAGAACTACCCTTTTTTAATAACTCAGAAACATCTGGCGTACCAAAAGATCCTGAAATAAGAATGGACAGAATTTTGCTCCACAGTGATGGAACTTCATGTGCTGCACCACCAGGATTAGTCTGAAAACAGTTGCCAGTGCAGCTTTTGCATTGCTGGCACCTGTAAGGGTACATTAAAGATGTTGGGAGAATTTTTTTTTTCTTTCTTTCTTTCTTTCTTTCTGTTTCCTTCTCCTTCCCCTTCTCGTTTTTTTTCTGACTGTAGATCTATTCATGTGTAATTTGTTGACTACTGAGAAGCGTATGTGAAAAAAAATTGCCAGGCATTTTAAAGTGTTCCAGATTAAGGTAACCTAACAAAATATAGGTGGTGCATGGTATATAATTGCCTGCAGAGAATCAAAAGCTGAAGCAACAGATGTAGCAGGTTCACCTTCTAATTTTCTGAGTGCATACTAAATCTATAGCAAATACGCTAAAGTTCCTTATAGTGATTTTTTTTTTTTCTTATTCTGTAGCTCCTGCTCAGTATGAGTGTGGAAAATCCAAGTTCAGACCAAAGCTGTGTGCTCAAAGGATTGTTGCTGGGTGTATTTCGCATCCACACTCCTGGCCCTGGCAAATCAGTCTCCGGACAAGGTATGGCCATTCTCCGTTACATTAGACTTTACATGCAAGGAAACTTTGCCTCTCATAGGATGTTACAGTATGTGGTTGCAGCATTCTAAACTTGATTTTAACTTAAAAATAGCTTAAGGCTATACATTATGTGTGCTAATCTTAAAGAAGGTCATTTAGACAACCAAGAATACTCTGTTTTGTGATAAATACCTATAGAATCAATACCACTACTAATTTCAAAAAAACTTTCACTACAAGGCAGAATGACTTTAAATCTGTCACTATATCCTATGGTAGAATCAGTATCCTATGAGTAGAAGCAACAGTTTGAAGTATGGCTAGTACAGATTTGATCGGCCCTGCCATGTACGTGTTTGTTCCTGCCAGCAAGGTTATTAGCAAAACTAGGAAACAAGGCCAGTTGCAGAGCTTTCTGACTGTGATCAGAGCTAGATAAAAGCCAGAATTTCTAAACCGATATACAGCACTGCACATAAGGTTTTCCAGTAACAGAAATACTGGTTAAGAACAAAGATCTAGGTGTTTTCATACAAGGCCTTATAAAAATGTCCCCAGAACACTACTGTCATTGTAAGAAATACCATTCCAGGAAAGTAAATATTGATTCTTGATGAAAATGTGGAATAATGTCTTTAGTTCGTAAAGGCGTACATGTTACAATGATTACCCGATGAACTGCAGTAGCATTAACTTCCCCACCTGAAACCAATGCCCTTTTCATGCCTTTCTGCTCTATTACAGTTTTGGCCTGCATTTCTGTGGGGGAACTCTGATAGACCCTCAGTGGGTTCTTACTGCCGCTCACTGTTTAGAAAAGTAAGTATCTGTTGTAGCCTGCACCAGCATTTTCTTACACTAGATAGAAAATCAGAGGAGAGACAAAATGGACCCAGTAACCAACCTAAGCTGTCTCTCGATTCAGCTTGCAAACAGTTGGGAATTAAGCCAAGTCTATTCATCATTCATTAAAGCAGAGTTTTGGCCGAAGAAACAAAGAGCGACAGTGATAACTGTTGCCAACTTGATTTCATGTGCCATAACAAGGGATTAAGAAATTAAGTTTACGCCAAAGCTGGCTTTATTTTTCTGGCTTTGACAGAACAAGGTGCCCAATAGCACTGTAAGTGGTCTATGTCCTGGCTGTGTGTTCATCAGCTCACCATGTGCAATCATTTCCAATAGGTCCTCACGGCCATCTGCATATAAAGTATACCTTGGATTACACAGAGAGAGAGCATCAGAGGCATCAGTGCAAAAACGAGATGTTGAGAAATTGTTCAAGGAGCCACACAGGGCGGACATTGCTCTGCTAAAACTGAGCAGGTACCCTTTCACCTGAAGCGTTCCTTCATTCTGATGGGACAAACTGACTAAATAGTGGTCGCTGGTGTCGTGGGAATGTGTGTTTCTGTACACACTGTGTTCAATCAGCGATTTAAGGTAATGAGGATTGAAAACTGCAATATCAGGGTGATGTCACCCCATACTGCTTCCATGCTGTGGTGGGGAGATTCCTTCTTCCAGCAGGTCTGCCCAGTGTGCAGCCAAACGGTATGCACATTTGATGCAATACCCAGTATGGCCCAACTTGCATCTGTTTCCATTCATCTCAACTCTCACCGAGGCACTGTGCAATCAAAAGGAATACGTCCATACATCTGCAAGCAGATGTGAACATATGGTCCTCGTGCTTTGATTTCTTTGGCTGCAATGCAGGTCCAAAACAGATGCAGGGTCAGCACAATTAATGTGGCTTCTTAATTGAGCCTAGCCTTAGCTGCACCCAAAGGCAAGTCAGACTGACTTGGGTTCTGCTGTGTACTAAGGGTCCAGTTTGAAAGTGATTTATAGTCAGACTGGATGCAGGCAGAGCAAGGTAACACCTATGTGTTAAATGCCACTAATTCATACCCCTAAGTAGCTTTGTAATTAGGTTTTGTTGGCTATGCCAAAGCATTCTCTGGATTTATGTTAGTAATTTTAGTATCAAAAGCCCCTAACTGTTCTCCATTTCAGATCTTTTCCTTTTGCGTATCACATTCTGAGGGATTAGAGCCTAAAACAAAAGCGGTTTCGCACATCAGAAAAACCCTTTACCTGAAGTTCAGGATTTCAAAGAAAAAAGGCTGACTGTGTATAAAACCTTTTTAGAAACCTGAAGGTGGTATCAGGGAGAAATGTGCTAACAATTGTTCTGGTATGAGTCTCTTGTTTGTTTCTTTCAGCCCAGCAATCATCAATAATCATGTAATCCCAGTTTGTCTGCCAAAAGAAAATTCTGTGTTAGGAGGAAGAGAGGAGTGCTATGTGACGGGCTGGGGGGATACAAAAGGTGAGAGAGAGTTAACACAGCTGAAAGCTCTGTGTTCGGAGATTGGTATGTACTTGTACCCAAAGCGTATTCTCTTTGTGCCAAAACCACCCTGCACAAGCTTGCATGCATACCTATTTCATCAAAATTCATCAGGTACTGCCATCCTTTCCACTGTCTCCCTCTGATTTAGATTCTCCTAAATCACTCAGAGCCATGTAAACTGAATGCCCCTAAACCAATACACAAAGAGGAGAATCAGACCTAAGGAGTTGCTAACTCTTATCTCTCAGTCCACTCTGCTTTTCCCCAAAGTGGGCTTTTACGCAGTCAGAAGTTTTTTCTAGTTTTAGGCTATTTCTTAAGAACATGAAGGTGAGTTTGCTCATTCTCTTAAATGATTTTTTTCTCCCACCCAGCCTAGTTCAGAAGATCTCACACAAATGTAGACATAACTCTCATTTTCAAAACCTCCCACTCTGTCTTTGTTGAGAAGGGCATCAGTACCTTCTCTGCCTGCTTGTTTCTGCCCATCACACCATTTTCAGCTGTTTACTTCCTACCTCCTTTCTTCCACAGAGAAGAAAACTCAGAGTCAGAGAAATAAAATGGCTTGGGAATGACTCCCACAAATATCAGTGGGTACTGGATCTGTATGGATGTACTGTGGGAGCAGGAAGGTCGATCAGTGCAGTGTGGATGGGTGGTAGAGTGTGATACGCACCATGATACTGATCATGCTTACTGATTGTGGTATCGCTTCATATTAGGCACAGAAAGTATATGCATAGTGCACAAACACGATGCTTATTTCACTGCTTAGCCGTATCTTGATGTTTGGTTTGTGAAGATGTTCATTTACCTTTGTCATTTATCGTGTTTTGGTTTTGTTTTTATTTGCCAAGGAACTGGTGGTGATGGCTACTTAAAGGAAACTGGTTTCCCTGTAATTGAGAATAAAATATGCAACCGCCCTGAGTTTTTGAATGGTAGAGTCAAAAAACACGAGCTCTGTGCTGGGAATATTCATGGTGGGACAGATAGCTGCCAGGTAAGGAAATCTGTGAGCATCAGAGTGGGTCGTAAGCACATTCAAATCAAATAGTGCTTTGCTTTCTGGGCTTTAGAGGCTCAGAATTAGCCTTGGGATGTTGCCACACCACCTGGCATACGAGCTGAAAAATGCACATGGATTCCGCTCTTCCCTTGCTCCCTTGTCTGCTGCTAGGAAGCGGGGCAGGTAATTTTTCGGATAAGCCTGACCAACAAAGCACTTGGGAATACATGGCTGCCTGAGCCAGGCGTACAGAAGACAACTTAGAATGACTAACAGTCTGATGTTTTTTTCCCCAGACCACTTTGCTTGCCTCAGCTAGACTAGCTCCAATGTCCAAGCTAGCTCCATTAACAACCGGAGACATCTCCTTTAGCAGTCAAGGAACAGTGCAGTGGAGTCTGCCATGCAGGCATACCAAGGGCCAAAGGAACTACTAATTTCCAAGTGTCAGTGCCAGCGCCTGTGAGAACCACACTGGGTGAGGCAAAATGCATGCTGGCCTTTCCTTTTGCTGAAAAGGAAGACTGTGGTTGGCAATAGCTCATCTCACAAGTGTGGTACGCAGGCTTTCTCCAGAAGTTTAGGTTTTGAAATTGAGTTCTTCACTTTCTTTAAAGAGATGAAAGGGCTCAGAAAAGCTTAACACTCTGAATCAAGATGCAACACTTTCCTCCCTGTAAAGCTAGAGATGACTCTGTGAAGAGTTGTGGAAACAGCAGACCGCCTGCCCCAGCCGGCAGGTCAGCCCCATTGCCAAGGCAGCACAGATACCCTACGCACAAGCACTGTGATGGGCAAGCAGGCCATTGAGGGGTGTGCACTCATGTCTTAAGACACATGGCTTGAATGCATGCATTCACTTGGTCTTGGATCGTCTAGTAACAACAGGAAGCCATAAAGACCTCAGAGAAGAGACTGAGGGAGGAAGCGCCGTTTGAGTTACCAACGGCAGTCAGATTCCTGCTCACCAAATCCTCTTACTTCAAAAATAAATGTAATACTTGGATGACAGGAAGAGATGACTTTACAACGGTGTTCAACAACATGCATAGAGAACTATTCTCTGGCTAGAGCTCCAGTGTTCTCTTATAGCTTGCATGCTCCTCGCGCACAAGGGATATTTGTGTTTCTGCGCCTCCTGTTAGAAGGCCACTCTTGCACATGGGGCTGTCTGTGAAGGAATCATCCTGTTCTTTCTCTTTTTAGGGGGACAGTGGAGGACCTCTGGTCTGTCTGGACCAAGATAAATTTGTCCAGCATGGAGTCACCTCTTGGGGTCTTGGCTGTGCCCAACCCATGAAACCTGGTGTTTACGTTCGAGTTTCCAATTATATTCCTTGGATTAAGAGTATAATGGAAAACAACTGATCCTGGGTATGGACTGCCCTCTCCTGGAAAGCAGTATGCACGTTAGAAATACAAGATTCCAAGTGCAATATTAGAGCTAAAATCATTCATTAAAAAAAGTAAAATAAATATAATCATCCATTTTAAATTGCTATAAATTAACAGTTATTGCCAAGAAACCCAACTGACGGTGTGTTACCCTCTTTCTGTACGTTCTACGGTTTGCTGTGTTTGCCAATAGACTTACCCATCTCTGAAATGCGTGTCAAAATTCCCAACCTCAACTGTAACTGGACATCTGCATTTCCATCTTGTATTAGGCTCTGTAATGACTTTTTCTTCTAAGGTTGACTTAACCAAGACGTTATGCTTCCAACAAAAGAAGAAAGGAGAATACTCATTTTCTATGAGTTGTCTGAGCCTCTCAGCAATTCAATGATATAAACCAAAGAAGAGTCTCACTGTACATGTCTTATATGCATGTGAAGTTTTATTAGGTATGTCCGATAGCATTAAATACATGGGATGAAAAAAAAAAAAGCAAACACATTTGGTTTGTATTTTCGTATTTTTATTGACATGGAAATCTGTGTGTCAGCAAAAGTGCAAATATTGCACCAGAGATATAAAACAGTGAATAAAAAATAGCCTCACTCTAAAGTTAGTCCACAGTGAAGACGGAGAAATAACTGTCAATCATTACAGCAAGTAATGACAATGTGTTTAACGTATTATAAAATTTTGTTGTCCATAGTACCCGCCCTGTTCCACTACATAACTTTTTCTCACTATATAACCATTAAATGTACATTTTTCTTCTCCAAAAGAAAACGATGTACACATTCCTGTTGTTATAGGAACTGAAAGCTTAGACCTTTAGAGATGCTTTCAGGGGAAAGCTTGGCTCACACTCGCCCAAGTGAAACAGTTAACAACTACGAACCCCCGCTCTCATCCTGCACCACTTGCATATCAGCCAGGGAGCACCCCACAGGCGCCTGGGGACCCCCAGCTCTGCACGGACTCCCTCCTGCATCCCCAGGGCATGCTGAGTGTACCCCAGCTAACACAGCTATTTCCTGGGCTGGGATTTGGCTTGCCTACTTTCTGCAGTGCAGAGGTCCACTCCCAGGCATGCCAAGCTGCACGTCATTTAATTTAAATTGTCTTTTTGGGTTTTGTATGCATGTATATACAAAAGGGATGGGTTGCATCCTAGGAGTTACTTTTTTTTTTTTCTCTCCCATATGCTACAAAGGGAGATAAGAGCTATAAAACAGAGTAAGGTGGCAGGATGATTTTTGCAGCTTCTGCACCTGGACTCTGATTCTGGGAGAAGCGATGATCTCGGGGCATTGCCTTGCTGAGAAGGACCAGCTCTGACAAAGCATTCCCCACCCACCTCTCTGGTCAGGGGGGATTCACTGGGCACACTCACCTGCATATTTTCTGTTATCTATTCATTTGGATCATTAAGTCAGCCAAGGAACACACACAGTATTTCCCTGACAACAGAAATTCTGTGTTGCAGCTTGATCTTGGATTTGTAAAGTTCTTCAAACATGAACTCTTGCAGGCATAGTTAATACCTGGCTTGTAGGCAGACAAACCCACTCCTGCTCTCCTTGCCAAATGCACCAGAAATGCCCGGACTCGCCTGAGCAGCTACAAAAGTCTCACCTCATAACCTCTTAAAGCCTGCAAAATGTCATCTTTTCCTTCTGTCAGAGTGTCAAGGGCAATAAAAATTATCGCTTACTAGCAACCACTTGCACAGACTAGATGAAGTAACAAGGCAAATTTGGTGGCAGCGGCACGTTTGGACCAAATAGCGCATTCACTTGTTTGCTGGTCTGGGGAACCTCTTCGCCGGCAGGAAGAACACAGCTCCTGGGTTTTGGAGGCCGTGTTGAACGTGTGCCTTTGGCGGTGATAAGGTGATCCTTTGTCTGCTATGCACCGCCGCTCTCACGGAGCCTCTGAACTGGAACGCATGCAAGACAACTGAAACTGGCAGCGTTTGGCCCTTCCTGAAGCGGTGCCTTTCGCGGAGGCGGGTCGCAACAGCCCTTTTAGTGCCAGCCCACGCGGTTTAGGAGAACTCTGCTTTGCCGCCTGAGATTTTTGTAGGACTTCCCCACAAGGCTCAATGTATTAAGTGGTTTGAGGCACATATGTATTTATAATAACTCTTTTTAAACCAGCAGCCTGTCCCGTGGTCTGCACGACCCTGCTGGTTTCCCCTGGGGTCCTCCCTTGCTGAAGTTCTCTCTCTGCTTCCACCACCTCATTTGTCCTCTCTCACCCACAACAGTGCAACCCCACAGTCACCAAACCGCTGGTTGTACAACAGGTTAATACCCTTCATGAGGCAACCCAAAGTCTCACAGGGACGGGAGGATTTTCCATCTTACAAAAACTCCCTGTTAGGGGTAAGAGTTAGCACAGGAGCCATTACCAAATACACACTCTACCTGAAGGTGTTAAGTACTGTCATATTAGAAGTCAGAGCACATGCACAGGCTTTTTTCTGCTGTCCTTTGCATGTGACTTTCTAGAAAATAAATACATCCAGGCTCCTGACACTGCTCCTAGCCATTTTACATACTGAAATATTTCACTTATATTCTCTTCTGAGCAACATATGATGCTATTGCAAAACAAAGAACAGTCTGAAAGGCCAGAAACAAGTCTTCGAGTCTCTCACTTAACACATTTTAGTTGCCCTGAGCCACGGCGCCCAGCCAGTGCAAGCCCACAGCTTCCAGTTCAGGGCTGGTCTCTGCCAGGCCAGCCCCAGGGGAGTTTACAGCTATCTGCAGAAGACTGTGTTGGTGCAGGAGGAGTTTTCTCCCTGCAGCGGTAGCTCCAGTTTTGGGTTGTCTTCTAGACGTTGCTAACAAGCCAGATATATTACGAGACGTACGTTTAGTTTCGTACCTTTCAATCACCACTGACTTTTCGCTAAGCATCCCATTGACCTTTAACTATGCCTCAGAGGAAGTTAGAAACAGCCTTGAAAGAAGACAGCCCTTTCTCGCTAACTGCTCAAAGTATGCAAACATTAGACCGGGATTACTAGTAAAGGCCCTGTTTTCCCCCAGCAGGGTTGGCGGTATGGGCAGTTGCTGGGAAGAGGCAGGGAGAGCTGGGAACTGTTGAAATGCGCAGCATAGTCCTCACCATAGGAAACCCCCCTGTGCCCATATATGCTCTTAAGATGGGGAGACTGGAGCAGTAGTCATTCAGCTACACTGACTGTAAAGTTAGCGCTACTCATTTGTGGTATGAACCTTCAAAACTCAGTCCTATATTTTCTTATGCCAAATATGTTATTTTCTGAGCTTGTAAGGCCCTTTACAAGAGCTCTTTGGCTTTCTTTGGTTATTTAATTCTCCGTTGGTAACAGGACACCTTTTGAACACCACATCTTTTCAAGTCCTTCACTGTAAGGAGTGTATTGTTTACCTGCCAGTGGCCAGGACCCAGTGAAGATGATGAAGAAGGTCATACAGCCGAGAGGGGAGGCAGGCTGTCCCTGCTATCTGCTTGCAGAGCCATAGATTCAAGCCACTGTGCTACACGTCAGCTTCAAACAACCAGGACCAGTTAACACTTCCCTCCATAACCAAAGGTCTTGTCTCATCCCTGCCCACCTTCCCAAGACAGCTTAACAGCCCTGTCGACAACCCAAATAATTTATCCCCAAGGCAGAAAGATGACAATAATAATAATGGACAGAAGGCAGAAATTGCGGGTCACTTTGGCAGTGGCCAGGGCGAGGGAGTCTGGTTTGTAGGGACGGGCAGGGAGCATGTTTTAGAGGGAAAAAATTCAGCACGCTCTTGAAAGAGAGGGCTGGAAAAGCACCTGGCAGGGGAGAGCAGGCAGAAGACCTTCCCTTGGAGACACGGGGGTCCCTGGCCAGGGGGCAGGACGATGGGGTGTCACATGAACCCCAGCTGGGTCTAGGGGGAGGCACTAATGGGCAGCAGGACAATCTGACCTGCAGAGCTAATGCACTGTGTAGGATGTGACACCTACATTAAGCCCTGGGAAGGAGAGGAGGAGGGCTGCTGCCGCATTTCAAAAAGCCCTTGAACAGGGAGGGAAGCAGGGGTTTTGTGGCAGAGGCTCTCTGGGGGAGAGGATCAGACCAGGGCGAGGGTCTCCTGATGCACGCCTCTGATTCCCATCCCTCCCAAACAGAGAAAGAGACACCCTGATCAGCACCCTCCTTCCTGAGCCATCAGGCCTTCTATTTGTCCAGGTTCTCCAGCGGTGAAGGAGAACAGGTTGAAATACTCATCTTCTCCTCCTCAAACTCATCCAAATCTCAAACAAGCAGTACCGTTTCAAACCATCCCCAACCAAAGGTATATGCTGACAATAGAAATAAACAAATGGCTCATATATATAAAGAAATAAATAGGAGCTCACTGAGCTGGATAGTGCATCTTTTTACAGCTGTTCTGTTCCCTACCAAGAACCACAGAGTGCTCCCTTCCTGCAAACAGCATACTCAGAAAAGAAATGAATTTATTCCATATTTACAGAAAAATATACTGCTTGGTTTAAACGTCCTTATGCTTAGAAGAAGAACATGGAGTTTAATCCATACTCTGCAGCAAATTTTGAAGTGGTGGCAGGTGAAGAACAAATTCCCAGTATGGGAACACGGTTCTTTGCTCAGTGCTGTCCTTCAAAGGTCAAATATAAGAGTTGGTGGCCTGGTGTTTCCGTTTCTTGCCACATTTACCAAAATGACTGAAGAAACAGAAGGGAAGAGGGGTATAAGGGTGAAAGAAACAGGAGAAGATGTAGTTCAAGTTGTAGTCCAAACTGCAGTACTGAAACATTTACTTTCTGCATAGAAACTTTCCTCTTTCTTCAGTTTGTACATTGAAGCAGGCAGAAGTTGTTGATGTAATATTCAAAGCTACTGCTTGAAGAATTAATGTATAGTGCTAGCTCCTCAAGAAATTTAGCCAAGGTGTAAATGTCCCCTGCACGCTAGCAGCGCAGTGAAGAGTCAGGCCTGCTGCGTGCCAGTTGTGGGAAAGCTGTGCCTACAACTCTTCAGCTGTAAAATTCATCTTGCACATGACTTTTCAATGACTTCATACATTGTGGAAATGCTCCCATGATCAAGGGCCCTTCTTCACAGGGTGCTTTGATGGAGGTAATGGCTGGTTTTCTTGAGCAGAGAGCTGCAGGCTATACCTTGCAGTATCTCTCTTGCACACTTTCTGCTTCTAGAGGTGCATAGGACAACTTTGTGTCACTGTAAGAAAAATACAGATTCTATCCCTGTACTTTTTTTAACAACCTGCCTTAGTACTGAAAAGTACTTAGTACTTTGTACTGAAAAGTTCACGTTTCTATTGAGGAAAATACCACCTGCTCATAACATCACCCTGACTAGGGAATTTACTTTGGTACTTGGAAAATGACAATAATTTATGACAGCTGATAAGGTTGGAGGAGAAGACCCTCAGGAAACCTCACCCAAGTAAAAGTAAGAAAATACGTATCATACCTTGAAAGCTGCTCCACATCCTCCACCGTCTCTGGTAAGGAGATTCCCTTTGTCTCTGGTAAAAGCAATACTAAGAGCCCGCAGATAACTGCGAGAATACCTACAATGGACATTGAAGAAATACAAAAGCAATAAGAAAATTGTTACTTTTCTTATTTTCAGGGTTTATCCACTGAGGAAAGTTTATTCAGATTAAGGCTGAAGTGAGATTTTTAAAGTGCAATTGCTATTTTTGATTACCCTACTCTTATCAAACACCTTTATGCTACATGAATTTAACCTATTACAAAAACCTTGAGGGCTAGGGGTTCCTTTGCAGCCTGAATTGCCCCAAAAGGGAGATCTTAGAAGCCAAAAATCTGAAATAAGTGTACATGGGCAAGTGCATACAAACTGCACTGGAACCAGGATAGTATTTCTCGCATAAGACAAATCTGCCTTTGTTCAAGGGGCTCTATCTCGTAGCGGCATCTGTGTTTCTTGAGACCATTGAGATTTTCCTGAAATACCCTGTCCATGTATCCATGGCCAAAGGAGATTATGTGATTCAGAATAAAAAATTCATCCTTGGGAAAGAGCATTCAGATACAGAGCCAATCTGAAACTGTTCATCAGGAATGGTTATTTTGGAATATTTTCCTGCATAGATATATTTTAAATATTGTAATAAGTCAAAAATAGAAGGGCTGGAGCAAAAAGTAGAATGTTCCCTGACTGTTGCACAGTCCTCTCTGATCCTCTGTGACTTTGTAGCTGTTTACTCAAGACAGAGGGAATTTGTACGTCCTTCAACAGCAGCAGAATTTCAGAATTAGATAATGTGAACACCGTACTTCTACATATATGTCTGTTCTTGGAATAACGGTAATCTTTTAAAATGCCTTTTGTCTTTCCATTTTTGTTTTCAGTTAAAGATGTCATTAGCACCGATTTCCCTTCTTATACTATCCTATCCCTTTTGCTTTTTTCCCAATCATCACATGTATCTCCTGGAAGTCTGGTTTAGCCACAGACTCCCATTTCCTTGTTGGAAAAAACTAAATTTTTTTCCACAGAATTACTCTGCAGGGCTCATTTTTTTCAAAAATGCAGCTGAGGAAAAGAGTTCGACAGGAATACGAAGTTATGGTTAATACAACATTCATAGTCGTAACTGTATCTACCAAAATAAACAAACCGAGTATTTTTTTAAAGGACATTAACCTCTACTCTTGGGACACTAAGCTTACTTCTCTGCAATTTCTCAGTATTAAAGCACCTCGCATAGTTTCTTTTATGCTCCTTCAGCCAAGTTACCCAAGCAGACATGACATCTTCCATAGCGTGCCCTGAAATCACCCACATTTCACCCATTTGCTGTTCAGCCTCTTGCTCTAGGCATAAAGGTTGAGGGGGCTGATCTGAGGGGGAGATGAGGCCACGCACTACACTTTTGCCCCGAAAGAAAAGCTCTGTTAGGAGGAGGATATTTAAACCAAAAGTACATTTTAAATGAAAACTTACTGAAAATAATTAGAGGTAGCTCCAACCAAATGGCTGCTAATCGGAAAAGCAGGAATGGGGCTATGATCCCACCCAGGTCACACAAACTTGAGCACAGGGAAACACCAAAATTTCTGCAAAAGAAAAATAGTGCCAGATACTTGAGAGGCGCTACCAAACAGATGAACCAGCAGTTTAAGGAGCAGAATGTAGACTTAGCTCCAAAATTATCTCATCAGTATATGCCATCCACATTGAGCAGTGGCCATTCAGTTAAGAAACCCTGGAGAAAACCAAGTTTTACTAAACAACGGTGAAATACGGAATGGGGAAAAGCTGAAAGATTCCTGGGAGCTTTCGACGTACCTCAGCGTTGTAGGGTACAATTCAGAGTTCACAAGATAGACGATTTCAAAAGCCATCGTGATGCCCAGTCTTCCCAGCGTGGCAACCGTTGTTTTGAGCCATGGGATATCTGTTCATTCAAAAAGAAACTCGGGTGAAGTGTGCTTTGCTGCACCAGCAGAGCATTTCTGAGAGCCCCAGGCCCTCTCAGCAGAAGCTACAACACAGAAACACTGCATCAGTGCAAACCAGACTGAAAGGCCACTGCTGTAGAGATCAATCTATACTGGCATTTATTGCTTTCCAGCATCATGCGAGGCTGCTTTGGAGAATCAGAAATCACTTCAAGTAGATTGATTCAAGATGTTGGTGGGGTGTAACAGCATGGGTGGGAGACTGAAGGTTATAAGCTTCCGTGACCATGTCCAAATTGTGCTCTGGAAAGGAGCATGTATTTATAAGAAAACCTCATTTGTAAGAAACATTGTTGAGTCACCTCCCAAAGCCTTCTGACCACCAACAAGCTACCTCTAACGGTGCCTAGAATCACAGAATCATTTAGGTTGGAAAGGACCTTTAAGATCATCAAGTCCAACCACAAACCTAACACACCAAGTCCACCACTAAACCGTGTCCCTAAGGGCCACATCTACGTCTTTTAAATACCTCCAGGGATGCTACAGTAAAACAATTCTCCAACTACACTTCATAATTTGTCTAGCCATTGCACATTAGACACTCTCCTAAGAATGCTGTTCCTGGCCATCCTCCCCCTTCCCTTCCCTGGTGCTTGTCTTTGTACCTGGCACGACCAGCCCGGGGGCCTTATGCTGCCCCGGTGGCTCTGCCCAGCTCTCCCAGCTCCGCTCGAGCTCTGGTGCGCAGCCACTGCCCCGTACACATCAGCAGGAAGCCTTTATACATCAGCAGGGGCTGCGATGGTCATATCCAGAGCCATCCCGTCTCGCCGCGTGCAACCCCTCAGCAGTCCCAGTGCCCTTTCTGGTGGCCTCTGGAGGAGCATCAAGAGGAATGCAATAAGCACTTCTGCAATGCCCTTGGGAGAGGACAGGCTCCTGTATGGTCTAACCACGAAACCATGGCTGGGCAGACGGGGAGGGAAGTGAAACAACAAGCTTGAACCTGGCATGAAGGGGAGCTCTGCCACTGGAGAATCACCCTGGCAGTGATTGTGTTTTCTCAGAACTTCAACATGAAGAACAAGAAAACATTTCAGTTTGCTCTGAACAAAAAAATGAGATGCTTGGTGTTATGTCCCTTCCAAAACAACCAAACAAAGCCCCACCAAATTTCATCCCATGTTGCGAGACACTGCCTTTGTCCTGAAAGGTTCTGTTTTCAAAAGCTTGTAGGAAAAGCAAAGGCTGGAAAGAACAAAACAAATCCATGCTGTCTCCCTGGCACCCCTTCAGTCCATCAGACCCCTGAGGCGAGGGTGACGTCCGTGTGTGCCTCCTCCCCCTGCCAGGGGACTGGAACTGTGTGAGCACCCCAGCGTGACGGAGCTCTTGCAAGCTGCCGCTGCAGCTTTTCCCATCTCCATAAACACACTTTTCTTGAAAGCAGGACTTGGACCTCAGGTATCCTATCTGCGAGCATCTTAATCCCCAGGCTGTCCTCTCCTCACCTGGGCAGGGTCCCCTCAGCACTTCACCACTACCGGAGAGCGGGCTGGTGGCAGCATCCTCCTGGCCCCAGGTCACCGCTTTCTCCCCTCCCTCAGGCCATACCAGCCCCATGTGACACTCCTGCTCTAACCCCAGACCTGCTGCACCCTGCTCAGCATACGGTGTGGCCCAAAATACGTGGAGGTGCTGGAGGCAGGTGTCCTGCAGGAGTAATTCCCCAGCATCACTCTTTGTTTCCTCTTCCTGCGACAGCCCTAGCTCCAGGCCATCAACAGTCCCCCAGTCCCCACGGGACCTTTGTACTTTTTTAACAGGTGGAAAACGATGCTGGCAAAGCCAGCAGATGACAGGGTGACCAGGCCCTCTGTGCCTGAATTGCCGTGCCCTGTGTCGGGGGAGCTGCCGCAGGAGCACGGGGTGGCCGGCATCCACCCGCCACGTGATGGCTCTTCTGAGAGGCACACAGAAGCGGGGACCTTGGGAAGATCTGCCAGGATTCACGGGCTTCAGTGGTCAAACCGATGAATGCTCTCAAGGGACGACAACGCGGTATCCCAGGGCACGATTGATTACACAGCCACCAGTGCCAGCACTAGGAAGAGACTGTTGATCTCCCCTCTCCCTTCCCCGTCATTTCTGCTTCTGTTAAAGCAACGAAGCTCCTCAGGCACAGAATATTAATTTTAAGTACTTCTGGAGGAATCCCTTTAAAGGGAGCCCAACTGAGACGGAGGGGAACCAACACACCTCTTTGAAGGCTTTCATTTTGCACTCACCACAAACCTGCCTGTTTTCATGGGCTCATCATACTCTTGAAGTGGCTCCTCATGGCTCTCCTCTAGGAAAACAATGGCCCACGATATAACTTCGGGAATGAAAACCTCTCAGGCTGGCCAGGACTGTGCCCTACTTTGACCGGAACATCTCTGGGGAGGAATAAGCCTCTCTAATGTCTGTTCAGCTGGCAGTCCCCAGCTACACGAAGGCAGCGCATGCTGATACAATAACGTTCACTTCAGAGCACCTCCAAATTCTTCCCCAGGGATTAAAAAAAAAAAAATACACAGGAGGGAAAACAATTTAGAGAAAAGATAGAAGTGCTGGGAAGCCTGTGTGCAATATCAGACCTTTTAATCGTCCTTGAAACCAGGTAAGAATTATTTAATCAAAAGGTGTCTCTTTCCTCCAACGCCTTAACATTGTCCAAACCCCTGGGAGGGTAAGGGCAGGGCAAGAGTCTCCGTGTTGTCTGCCACAGCCCCTACATCGTGTTGTGGTTTGCATTGTTTTATTTGCAAACGTGAAGACCGCCAAGCTGCCTCAGCTAAATCACCGATTTCTTACATCATTAAGTGTCTTTCAGGTCAGGGAATGTATTTTCCCCTTATGTTTGTATGCTCTTGCCTTGCCTTTGCCTTTGCCTTCAAAAACAGTACAGGGCCTTTAAGCACATTTTTTTCTAAGACTACACCCAGCAATTGATCACCACCCATCAAAGATATGGCCATTACGTGTCCCAGGGCAATCTATAAGCAAATAAGGTATGTTGTTCCATGACTGTGGTGCTGCTTGCATCACCAGACGCTTTTTACTTTTATCTACAGTTTTGTGTGGCCTGCTGCCCTTCCTTAAGGGCTGTCAGAGAGAAGCCATTAACCTAAAGAGCCTGACGTTGGGAAGGGAATTACCTTCTGGCAAGAAGGCAGTAATGAGGCATGCAATTCCTGCCACGATGTTGCTTATTGCAAAGGGAAGGCGCCGGCCGATGCGATCGATTGTCACTAAAATTAGGAGGGCGGCAGGCAGCTCCACAGCTCCTGAGATGAAGAAGTCTAGGTAGAGGTTTCCTCCAACAATTCCTAGGCGCATGACAAGCCCTTGGTAGATCAGGGCACTTGTGAACCTAAACAGCAAAGGGGAAAAATGTTGAGAGGCAAACAAATGACTGCGAGCAGCCGGCAAGACCCTAATAGTCACAAGGGAGTTTTTCTCCGACACCCACCGCCCTGATAACAAGCTGGACTGATGTGGGCACTCACCAGGCATACATCAGGATGAGCGTGTTCCTCCTCATCTGGGGCGTCCTCACCAGGTCGAGAAAAGAGGGGTTGCTGACCTCCTCATTGCTAATAGTGATCTGAGGAGAAAAGCGAGCAGCAGAGTCAGCTGTCGAGGGTCAGGCAGGTGCTGGGGCAGAGTTTCTGTGTAAACGCGGTGCTCAGCAATATTCCAGTCCAGCGAGCAAAGGTGCTGACGAGCCAGCGTGCTGCTTTTAGCGCTCCAGAGCAGTGCGCAGGTACGGGAAACAGCTTATCACTGAACGCGGCTGTGGGCTCTCCTTAATGATGATCATGCAAAAATTGGGAAAAAAAAAAAAAATAAAAATATCCCCAGTCTTGACTTGAGAGTGGAAAAATGATTTCCTTGTCGTAAACTGAGAGATGTTGACTTGGAATTTCTTGGAAGGCAATAAGCGGTCGTTGTCGTGTCAGGGTCACTGGGAGCGGAGCTGCCTTCTGCCAGAGGTGACAGAGAGGAGGAGACCGCGGCAGGAAGGGCAAAGCGATGGGCTGAGGGAAGCGGGGAGGGAGGGGGTGAGCAGCAAGCAAAGGGCTTGGGAACACAGCTGGTGGCACAGCTGGGCAGCTGGAAGAAAAGAGGAGTGAGAGAAAGAGCAGATCTGTGAAGGCGCTTGGGTGCTACAAAACATTCAGCTGGTGAAATGCAGAGGGTCCTAAAATACACAAGCACTGTGCTGAATGTGGCTTTTTACCCTGGAAGAAAAAAATCCTGGAAAGTATGAATTAATGGTCCTCATACTGCCTACAAAGTATAGTAAATCTGTTCACAGCTTTCATTAATGGTCCTACAAAGTACAGTAAATCTGTTCATAGCTTCCTCCAATACAGTCACAATGAGGCACTAGATGAAATCATTAGCTAGGAAGTTTAACAATAACAGAAAAGGGCAGGATTTCGCACAGTCTGTGTTTACGTGTTGGAGTTCATTGCCATAACATATTGCGGAGCCAGAACATTAGCAGGGCCAAAAAGGGTTTGGCTCATTGATGGAGGCTGTTTTTAACTGTGGCCAGCAGTTTTTCACCGTGATGTCCAAGCCAGGTGGCAGCCCTTTTCTTCATGTGTTCATTTGGCAGGTGAGGAAGATGAGGAAGAGAAGGCAGAGGTGGTTTTAGGCAGGGAGAAAACGTGAGCCCGCCCAAGAACTGGCAGCCGCGTCTGGGATGATTGCCGTCAGCTCTCAGAGCAGCTGCAGGAAACGTGGGGTTAAACCTGCTGCGCCCTGTTTAGGAGGATTTCAGGCAGCCTGGCTGCTTTGACTCTCAGTTATTGCCTAAGAGAGGCCTAAGATAGCCAAGAGAGGAGTAAATCCCTCTTTACCACCACAGCACCCGCTGCCCACGCAGGCGCTGGAGCCCGAGGAAACGATCCCGGGCGGGGTGGGGGGGAGCCACGGGCGAAAGGACGGAGAAGCACATGGGAACATGCAGATCCGTGATGAGAACATGGGTAAGGCCAAAGGCATTGTCTGAGGGTCTTGTCGGCTCAGCCAGGGCTACGCCCAAAGCTTTCGCCCTGTGTTCGGTTTTCCTATCATACGGCAGCGGAGATGTTTTTCAGTGAGATTTGGCTCGATGTATTTACACATGACTTTTTCGTAACTGAGTGACACAAAACTTTGTAAGTGGGCAGAGAAACCCCACGTCTGCTCTAACTCCCTTTTTACTCCCTCTTGCTTTTCTTCTGTAACCAGAGCCAGAAGTTTTCTTCAAAGCCCTGCCACTCCTGCTGCATGCCAGAGCCCTTTGCGGGGCAGGCAGAGGTGGCTGGGTTTCTGCACTGCCCTTGCTTTCTCTCGTATTATGCTTATAAAGTTGCCACGACTGTGTTTATAAGAGCAGGCTGCCAGCCATCAGTTGTGACTTTGTGCAAATACGGTTTTAGTTTCCCAAAGGACTAAAGATAAATCCGGCGCGGCTGCTACCATGTATTTTTATGTCTTAATAAAGTCATAATAACCCCAAGCATGACTGAGCATTTTTTCATGGACAAAGGAAAAAAAAAAAAATCACTGTGAAAAGTCAACTTTTTGTAGGGGAAAAAAAATCCTCTTTTTGTTCTTTGAAGTCAAGGAGAGCTTTGCTATTCACATCAGTGCAGTCAGGAATTCAATGACAGGGCACATGTTTCCAAAGATCTGAGAACTCTGAAAACACACTATCTGAAAACTCTGGAGGAAGTTTTGTAACCAACTTCCCTGACATTTTTATGTCCCAGCAAAATTACATATCAGTTTTTCTGCAATATTTTTTAAAGATTCCTCAGAGCACAGACATACAGTTCTGCACATGCTTCATTCTGCAGAGGACACTAAGTCCATGCATGTTTATAACACATATGTATGTAAGTTAATCTATACTAGAAATATATGTGTCTAGATATGTCTATACAGTAGAAATATATACATATAAAGGGAGAGGGGGTTTTGATCCACAAGTCTCTCAAGAAGCAGCTCTTACTCAGCTGGTTGCAGTCCTTTTCGGACAGAAACCAAGAATTAAAAAAATCATCTTGAAAAAAAAACATGCTAGGATAATGATGAGCAAATGGGGAAAAAAAGAGTTTATAATTCACAATTAATTTAATGAGTTCTAGATGGACTTGAACTGTACCAGTGTCGTAACTCACAGAGAAAAACAAAAGAAGCAAATGTGTATCTGTTTGCATTCAAAGGTCACCTGTGGCTTCTGCATGCCAATAAAAACGCAAGGCTGCTACATCCAGAGCCATGTAAGGGACTTGGCCAATGAAATTGTTACAGACATATTGGAAAATCCTAGCCAAAATGCACTGACGGATAATGCCTCTGACTTCTCCCTGTCCCTCCACACCTGCAGCACTTTGCCTGAAATTCTGGAGCTCCTTCATGAAAGAGAAGTCTGACGTGAGCTAATGTGAGAAATACACTTGATCTGCGACTAACGTGCTTCCTGGAGATGCTCTCTTTCCTCTGGGCACAGCACCAAGGATGACAGACATTGTATATTAAAAAGCTCACAGGAACAGATCCAGCATGAATCTGGATGTGGGGAGGTCAATCTGCTGCAGCTGTGAGTGGCTTAGGGTCATGAGCAGGGACACTTCTGAAAAAAATTAAATATAGCTTAAAACAAAAAGCAGGGACAGACACGCATCTCTATTCTGATGTGACACTTTGAAAATGCTGAAGTTTAGAGAGGGGAAGCGGGTGTAGGAGCACAGGGCTGAACATGGAGGGGAAGCTGCTGCAGCACAACCTTCCTGCTACGTGCCTCGGGGCACACGCGGCACTGGGTAATGCTGACCAAGACAGGGGAGTCTCACCAGTGTATATGCCCCAGTCAAGGACAATAAATCATAGTAGAATCATAGAATGGTTTGGGTTGGAAGGCACCTTAAAGACCATCTAGTTCCAACGCCCCTGCCGTGGGCAGGGACACCTTCCACCAGACCAGGTTGCTCAGAGCCCTGTCCAGACTGGCCCTGAACACTGCCAGGGATGGGGCACCCACAGCCTCTCTGGGCAGCCTGTGCCAGGGCCTCACCGCCCTCACAGTAAAGAATTTCTTCCTTACATCTAATCTAAATCTGCCCTCTTTCAGTTTAAAGCCATTACCCCTCGTCCTATCACTACATGCCCTTGTACAAAGTCCCTCCCCAGCTTTCTTGTAGGCCCCCTTTAGGTACTAGAAGGCTGCTATGATGTCTTCTCTCTTCTCCAGGCTGAACAGCTCCAACTCTCTCAGCCCGTCTTCATAGTAGAGGTGCTCCAGCCCGCTGAGCAGGTTTGTAGCCTTCCTCTGGCCTTGCTTCAACAGGCCCGTGTCCTTCTTATGTTGAGGGCCCCAGAGCTGGACACAGTGCTGCAGGTGAGGTCTCACGAGAGCAGAGCAGAGGGAAAGAATCACCTCCCTCGGGCTGCTGGTCACGCTGCTTTTGATGCAGCCCAGGATTCGGTTGTCTTTCTGGGCTGCAGATGTACATTGCTGGGTCACGTTGAGCTTCTCGTCAACCAACACCCCCAAGTCCTTCTCCGCAGGGCTGCTCTCAATCCATTCTCCACCCAGCCTTTGTTTATGCTTGGAGTTGCCTTGACCCACGGGCAGGACCTTGCACTTGACCTTGTTGAACTTCATGGGGTTTGCACGGGCCCACCTCCCAAGCCTGTCAAGGTCCTTCTGGATGGCACCCCTTCCCTCCAGTGTGTCAACTGCACCACACAGCTTGGTGTCATCGGCAAACTTGCGGAGGGTGCGCTCAATCCCACTGTCCGTGTTGCTGACAAAGATGTTAAACGGCGCTGGTCACAACACCAACCCCTGAGGAATGCCACTCATCACTGGTTTCCGCTTGGACTCTGAGACATTGACCACAACTCTTTGAGCGTGACCATCCAGCCAATTCCTTATCCACTGAGTGGTCCATCTGTCAAATCCATGTCTCTCCAATTTAGAGACAAGGATGTCACATGGGACAGTGTCCAATGCTTTGCACAAATCCAGGTAGATGACGTCCGTTGCTCTTCCCTTATCCACGAAGGCTGTAACCCCATCGTAGAAGGCCACCAGGTTTGTCAGGCACGATTTGCCCTTAGTGAAGCCGTGTTGGCTGTCACCAATCACCTCCTTATTTTCCATGTGCCTTAGCATAGTTTCCAGGAGGACCTTGATCTTGCCAAACACAGAGGTGAGACTGACTGGCCTGTAGTTCCCTGGATCTTCCTTTTATCCCGTTTGAAAAATGGGTGTTATGTTTCCCCTTTTCCAGCCACTGGAACTTCCCCAGACTGCCAGGACTTCTCAAATATGATGGATAGTGGCTCAGCCACTTTACCCGCCAGTTCCCTCAGGACCCACAGATGCATCTTGTCAGGTCCCATGGACTTGTGCACCTTCAGGTTCCTTAGATGGTCTCGAACTTGATGTTCTCCTACAGTGGGCAGTTCTTCATTCTCCCAGTCCCTGCCTTTGCCTTCTGTGACTTGGGTGTTGTGGCTGGAGCACTCTCCGGTGAAGACCGAGGCAAAAAAGTCATTGAGTACCTCGGCCTTCTCCACATCCCAGGTAACCAGGTCTCCTGTTTCCTTCTGGAGAGGGCCCACATTTTCCCTAGTCTTCCTTTTACCACCAGCATACATATAGAAGCTTTTCTTATTGCCCTTGATGTCCCTGGCTAGGTTTAATTCTATTAGGGCTATAGATTTCATAACGTGATCCCTGGCTGCTCAGACAATTTCTCTGTATTCCTCCCAGGCTACCTGTCCTTGCTTCCACCCCCTGTAGGCTTCCTTCTTGTGTTTGAGTTTGTCCAGGAGCTCCTTGTTCATCCACGCAGGCCTCCTGGTGTTTTTGCCCAACTTCCTCTTTGTTGGGATGCATCGCTCCTGAGCTTGGAGGAGGTGATCTTGAATGGTAACCAGCTTTCTTGGGCCCCTCTTCCCTCCAGGGCTTTATCCCATGGTTCTTTACCAAGCAGATCCCTGAAGAGTCCAAAGTCCGCTCTCCTGAAGTCCAGGGTAGTGAGCTTGCTGTGTGCCCTCCTCGCTGCCCTAAGGATCTTGAACGCCACTGTATCATAGTCATTGCAATCAAGGCTGCCCTTGAGCTTCACATTTCCCACCAGCCCCTCCTTGTTGGTGAGAACAAGGTCCAGCATAGCACCTCTCCTCGTTGGCTCCTCTATCACTTGGAGAAGGAAGTTATCCTGAACGCATTCCAGGAACCTCCTGGATTGCTTGTGCCCTTCTGTGTTGTCCCCTCAACAGGTATTGGTGTGTTTGAAGCCCCCCATGAGGACCAGGGCTTGTGAATGTGAGGCTGCTCCTCTCTATCTATATAGGGCCTCATCCACTTGGTCTTCCTGGTCGGGTGGCCGATCCCCACTAAAATATCACCTGTTCCTGCCCTCCCTTTAATCCCGACCCATAAGCTCTCGGTCGGCTCCTCATCCATCCCCAGGCGGAGCTCCATGCACTCCAGCTGGTCATTGACATCATTGGACTTACCCTTTTCTCTCCTTACTGTCTTTTCTGTTTGTTTCCCTCCCACAGGTTTCAGTCTGCAGTCCTCCAGGTGCGTAAGATGCTACTCGAACGTGACCAGCAAAGCTCATTCTGCGTTGTGGGACAGCTGAGGGCAATTTCCTGACCTTGGCTGTTATTACAGAGATGCTTTGGCTTCCATCGGAAAAATGGTTCACTAATTGCTGGCCTAGCTTGTTATTGCTCATCAAAACTCCTTCTGTCATGTTGCTTCGCTAATTTACAACAGCCTCATCCGGTACAACCCATTCCTTGGCCCAGAAAGTTATATATAACTTTTTCCCCTGACAAACCTCCCTCCCCATCGTTAACCTTTGTGTGCTCCCCTGAGTAACATAACATTCATAGAAATGCCATTATAGCAACGTTATGGCACTTGAACAAGTTGCTTATGAATAAAGCAGCTGGCTGTGGAAATCTATGTTTCAGCATATTCACCTCTGCTGATAGGTCTAGTTTTGACTTTACAAAATAATTAGTCCAGAGTCATATATCCTAAGAGGCATAGCACAGGTTAGGGCCCAGCTTCTCTGTGCAATGTATTGTGTGAACTTTACCTTGCCAGAACCGTCATTAACATATACTTATTGAAGTGGAAAGATAATGGAATATTGTTATAAATCATCTGGCCATTTCTATACTTCTTCTGTTGCCACATACGTCTTCCTGTGCGCACTTCACGCAAGATCTGTATTTATAGCAGGAATGGTCTCCTGAATAAGCCAAGCTGCTTAGGCTGGCTGGGTGATTTATGGAGCTTGTTTCTCACCAAGGAAATAAAATCCTATGGATTTGGGAACAGCTATCTCGTGTTTCAGAAGAGTGCCAATAATTGCTACTTGGGTTTCATCTGGAATTATACTCTAGGATTCTGGTGAAGCAACCCCACTTTTATGGCTAAGCTGGACTGAATTGTCAGGTTCTCCCTTGCTTGAGAAGAGCAATGAGAAAGACCTAGGTAAGACACAAAGCTGTGGGAAACCAGGTTGCCAAAGACCTGTTACAAAGCACACACATCATGATGTTCCTTCCTGCCAGAATGGGACACAGCAGTCTCCTCCAAACACTGCCATCCCAAAGTCTTTGCCTTTAGTATCAGTGAGAATATAGTTAAAAGTCACAGGTGATAATTTTGCAGATGTATAAAAATGAATGTATATGTGTATGCATGTATGCAGGCATAAAAGATACCACTGTGTACTGATAGATGGACATTTTATGTAGGTCATTTTTTTCAATAAGAAAATCACAATTTATTTCTGAAATACTTGTTGTAGTGTATTCAGTATGCCACCTCCAGGCTACTGTGTGCTAACAATTTGCGGCTTTGCCTTAGTTCAAATAATGATTTCTAACATTACTATTGCCAGCATTTTGTCCTATTTTGTAAACAGTGATCTCAGACAGTGCTGCTTCTATTTTGAATTGTGGAGCATATTTTCTCCCTATGGCAATGGAAGCAAATTAATACTTAAATTCTGATTTTCTACATCATCTTCTCTTTGAGTTGTAAAAGGAAGTTCTAGTACAGGAGCCAGAAAAGCAGATCCTGCTGTCTCCACTTACTCTGTCAGCTAAAACAGCAGCTGCTGTGAAATACCATTGGCCCACAGGCTAGTTTCTGATGTTTCCCACAAGTTTTTAAAGTATGAATGTTGTAAATGAAAGACCTCACTCATTGTTTTGCAGACTTCTTTTTCAGCCCTCATCTTTCCAGCCGGTTCACTTTTACCCTCTTGCAATTAACAAAGTAGGTATGGGACTGACAATCTTTTTCGGGTGTGACACTTCAAGAGTGTTGCCCATCACATAAAGTCAATGCATGTTAACGCAACTGAACTTTCAGAAGATTAAGAAAGTTTAGAAAAAAACCCTCTAGCTCAAACAGATGACAGTACCTCTGAGTAATGTGGTGAGAGATATTTCCCATTGTGTTTTGCAATGTTGTGCATGATTTTTAATGCCTTCTCTCCCTTTTTGCGTGTCAGGAGCCAACGTGGAGATTCAGGAACCACCCTGTAAGAACACATAAGTCATAAATGGGGGATTGCCCTTTAACATTAGAAGTAAACCAAAGTCCTTTGCCTTTTGCCTGTGTTAATACACAGCACACTGATTTTTCAGTCTTTGGGTTACAGAAACTCTTTTGTGGACTGCTTTTCCAGTCAGTCTCCTGTAAAATACCTGATCCTTGTGGGCAAGAAAGAAGAAAATAGACTATATCAATACTCTGCAAAGCCGAAAAATAAGAAATCTAACTATTGTACTTGCACAATGGATGTCAAAAGTATGATAACCAACAAGCAAACGAGGTGCGTGTAGAACAGCAAGGAACAACGATACTAAACATACGTAGTACCAAGTACAGGCAGATCAGGAAGCTTCCAGCTGTATCATTCTAAGACAGACACACACACTCTCAAATGTGTACATATTTTACAAACAGAACACAAAGGAATACTACTGATTGGTGTTTCAGTTTCTGCTAGCCTAGGGTTAAGGCAATGTTTAAGGAAGCGATGTGCGGGAAGAGGGCATGTGGAGGAGTTTCTCTGGATCCAGCCCACAGGAGGGCTGCACTCCACTGGGACATATGTTCACCATGGCGTAGTGTTCTGCTTTCTCATTCGCTCTACTGCCCAACTCATAGGACCTGTAGGGCACGTGCAGGCTTGAAATGAGTACATAATTAGAGGCAAAGCTGGGGTCCCATGGCTGATGGGAAAAGCAGACTTTGGTCAAGTTAACCAGATAAACAGCCCCAGGGTAAGCAGGAGCAGAGCAGGGTTCTGTGAAGGGCCAGCTGTGGATGATGCGAGAGGCAAACCCTGGGCAGAAAAAGGAAAGTAATGTATGTCTGCGATTCACCAAAAAGCATTAAAAATGCCAAAATCAACAATATGCAAGTATCTTCTTCCTCACCTACAACATCTTGCACACTGGAGACTTGGGACCACAGCAGGAGTCTCAACGTGCTCGAATAGCAATAGCAATAATGACAAGAGCAATGACTGCAACGTTACCAGTAGTAGAGCAGGAAGAGGAAGTTTGGCAGTGAAATGGCCAGCTGGATCCCCTGCCAGGTGGGAACCAGGTACGCAATTCCAGGGAGAATCATAATTCCCAGGGTGAAGAATATCTGAATCACGATCCCAACAATCCGCTGGTCAGAACCAACGATCTCCGTCACTGAGCAGAGAAAGCCAAAATAAACAACACAGAAACAAATCTGTCTCAAAAGAAAAATATTAGTGGTGGAACATAATGAAGAAGAGTATTGTATCAGGTCACAAGCCTGTCTAGCCGAGCATCTTGCCTTCAGCAGTGTAAGCATGTCACCGAGACTGGCCAGGGCAAGCATGGGTGACACCTCCTCATCGATTCACCCACTGTTCTTCAGCTAGAGGGGTTTCTGGCTGCATGTGTACTAATGAATTAAACAGGACCAGAACAGGGGTTTGAGACTGCATCGTAATCATGCTTAGTGGCAAATTGTTAGCACTCTCCCTGGTACAGTTTTAGCCCATGCCCCAGGCTAGAAGATCCTCCAGGCAGGGGCTGCTCCCTGCAGGTAACACGGACAAGGCATCTGTGCGGAAGAGAGATTAGCCATACCATGCTGGTTGCTCTGAGGGCTAAGGTATGGTCCACAGTTTGTTTTATTTACTAGAACAAACATAGTCTTTGGTGGGTTTTTTTTAATCCTTTGGTGGATTTTTTTGTTTTGTGAATGTGTCTAATCGCTTCTGAAACCCACGTAAGCCCAGATTTCAGGCAATATCCCATGGCCTTGAGATCCATGGTTGCGATGAGCAATGCATGAAGAAGTGTCTCTTGTGTGTTTCAAAACTGTCACCATTATTTTTTTTTTTTACTAGAGGAGACACAATTTTACAAGTAACAGTGATTCGTTTCAGCTGGCAATTTAGAGAAATACGACACCGTTCCTATTTTTATTGACTGTTATCTCATCTGCATGGCTCAAGGGCAACTCTATTGCCTAAAGGTAGCTGCTCAGCACCGGCCCAGGGAGAGCTGGGTTGTACGTAAAAGCAAAAAGAGGTTCTTGGGGCAGCCTGTTGTGGTTCTGAAGCACAAACCAGTAGCCTGGGAGATGTGTTGATGGCAACCGTCCTCCTGGTACAACCAAACCAATGATCTGTATATGTCTCTTAGAAGATGTTAGGTTGGTAAATACTCTGGGACATAAGAGTAGATCCCTGAAGGGATTTAGATGGAATCATTCTCTCCAAGAATTAAGCACCTTACTTAGGGCTGTGGTAATACACCGTCCCTCAGGATGCCATATCTTTGAACCTTTCCCTAAAGTCAGGCAGTCTGCTCATTCCTTTCTGTTAAAACTTGGCCATTTGAAAGAAGCCGTGGGTCTGTCATAAAGGGTTTTTCTGGTTAGAGCACTCGCCAAAATTTTAGGGTAAGATCGCAGTTTAAAATTAGGCATGCGCTTGGCAGCGAGGGGAAAAGCAGCTTCTGGCCCTTTCACTGGATCTTGGACCTGAGCTGCTCAGCAGTGTGACTTTGCCCAGAAAACTGAGGTGCTTCTGGGCTTTGGATGCTGAGAGGGCTAGACAGGTATGTTTGCGCATACATCACCACAGTGGTCCCGGGTATCACTGCAACTGCTTACATCTGGTTGCAATTCTGCTCTCGCTCATCTAAATTCCACTAGAAATTCAAAAAAATTGTCACAGGCCTCACAGACTACAGTGATGTTACAAATTTTTACACTGTATAATGATGCTATCACTGTGTTTTCGATTATCACAGGAGATTACTGAACGGATTATTTTCTTTTTAAGTAAAGCTGACATCTCATCTCCAGTAGGATGCTTTCCTCAATGTCTTGCTATTTCATGCTCTAGAGAGGAGTTACCCTTTCTGAACCTGGCAGTCATTCAGGGTGCCACAACAATACCTTTTTCTCATGAAAAGTAAGCTTGCTATGCGAGGAACTTCATCGCTGGGCCATAACTATAACCTATCAAAGAGTCTGGATCCCTGCTGTTTTGATGCTATTTATGAAAGAGCTTCCCTTCGTTTTCCCTTTTCAGGAAAATAATAATCCTAATATGGACCCTGGTGTTCAGCCTGGCACTAAGCAAAGCCTCCCAGCTAAAGAATGAAGAGCAGCCATCCAAGTGTCTGTCCTCCCAGTGAGGAAAAGCAGTTAACTTCTCTGAGCATCTGTGGAAGATGTTCAGGCTCTGCCAAAATTAACCATGTCCCTGTTTGTGTATCCGGTTCATTCGGGGCTTGCTCTGCAGATTTTGATCATCTTGATGATCTTCTGCGTAATAAGAAAACCTTTATATATACACATTCCACTCCTCCACCTCTTCATTATTTATGTTAATCCCTCCCCATCGGAATCCATAGATTAGACAGCCATAAAAGTCCTCAAATAACATCAACAGAAAGTGTTGCATTGCTTCTGAATTACCTGTGGCCAGCTGCTCACAGGCATATTGGAGTACCACAGCGCTGGGTACAAAAGGAGAGCTTGGACAGTTCTGAAGGAACAGTTAGCCTGCCCTCCTGCATTACTTCTTCCTCGCTCTTCTCCATGGGATCCTATGAGGCCAGGCTGGTGAACTGCTGTTCATTTCCATCCTGTATCCGTACTGAATATCAGAAAGAGTTTGCGCTTGCTGCCATTCTCAGAGGCCACCTCTGTACCAGTAAATTAGCAAACATTGCCAGGTAAGGAAACACTACACTGTTTGGCTGCTAGGAAGGTCCCTAGCATGGTCTGGACAAAGGCCAGCGGCTGCTTCCCCACTCACTTCAGGCATGAGCCTTGACCATGGATGCCAAGTTACAATTTGCACGCAGGCACCTTGTCTTGGAGGACAAATGCATTCACTAGGATGGACCTGGGTTATTCATTGTCTGCTGACCCCAGGGCCAGTGCTTTGTTCCCAAGAAAAAATATTATCAAGAGCAGATGTAGCCAGACTCCTTGTCCTCCAAAAATCCCTCACTTTTCCTAACCAGAAAAGAAAGAAGATAACAAACATCTCTCACCAATCACGTAGCATGTCATCCAGGTTCCCTTGCCAAACACACCTTGGAGAAAACGGAAGATCAAAAATACAGTGAAGTTTGGTGCGAATGCCACTATGATACCACATATCCCAACCCCGAGACAGGAGAGCAGGTAGATGAGGATTCTGCCGTATCTGTTGAAAAAGGAAAAGAAAGTGAAAATCATGAAAAGACACAAAGATTTTGGTTTTCCCCCTGGCATCTCATTTTAACGCTAGAGCTGAAAGTGCCTTTTTGAGACTGGCCTTGTTCTGAAGGGAGGCTGCCTGAAACGGCTTTGTAGTGTTGGCCCTTGGTATATGGGACTCTTTTCCCTGTGGTAGTTATCACTGCCTTTATGTCACTCATTTTAAAACTGGTGATGCCCGCACCAGGCCCCCTTTTATTTTAGAAAACAGTTTGACTTTTTGTATCTAAGTTATGGCCCATCAGTTACAGTTCAGATTTTTGATCCAGTTGAAATACGGGCAACTTTTGCTGGGGATTCTGTTTTCACAAATTAGTCTCCTAATAGTAATTACAGCCAGCTTTGTGAAAGTAAGTAATTTCTTTATTTACTCTATGTGATTTTCCAGTGCTTTGTTAAGGTTTAGACTGCTTGTTTTCAAAGTCTGCCTAACGTATTCATGAGTTTTATTTTCCAGCAAAAACCATCATTATTAATAGGGGTGCCCAAGGTAAGCTGTAATTCAAAAAAAAAAAAAAACAAACCCCAACAAAACCTCCCTGTAGTTTCATGGCAACTGTGTCCTTGGAACACAACTAGAATTTCCATTTTGATCTCTTCTCCATTGTTATTGTTGCTATTTTAAGAAGAAGAAACTGTGAAAACTGATGTAGCTGTTTATCTTAACAAAAAGCATTTGAGAGAATGTTTGTTCATTTTGTTCAAAAGGTTTCATGAGAAGAATTTATACAGGAAAAAAATCAGGATATTTTCAACCAGGTCCATTCTTTTGAGTGCTGTCAAGGGCACAAGAGTCTAATGCTCTGGCTGCAGCACATTCCCCCAGTGCTACCAATGTACAACATTCATAGCTGTACGGTAGTCACATTATGCTTAATACACAAGTACTCCTAGACACGTTATTTTATTTTAACAATTAGCTGTAATGTCTCTACTCTTACACAGTCTTAAGGTACTAGTAGGCTGCCCAGCCAGACACTGAGCAGAGATATCTTAAGTTAGCCAGTGCCATGGCATCTTTTCCGCCTTACTTTTTCGCTTATTACTGTATCCCTTGAAAAGATGAGGTTTTCCTTGAAATTACTTTTGTTTGCTAGTTCAAAATTTGTTATCTGCGATGACATTCCAGATAATTCTGTGAGTATTTCTGCCTACAAAGAAATCTCACTTTAAGTTATTATTACTATTATTACAGATACCAAAGAAAAATAACACAGGCAGAAAGAATTTTATGAACTGAAGAAATATGCTCTGCCATTGAAAGCATCAGTGGTGCTCTCAGCCAATGCACAGGCTGACTACTGTTAATTATCTGCACAAAGCACAAACCAGGCTCCCTCCTTTACTCTAAGAGCAAGGTAGACCTTATGGGAGCTCCCCGCTCTGGGCCAGGTCGGCTGCTCAAGCCTGAGTATCACCGACATCTTTCCCGTGGTATTCATCCAGCTCTAAGAGAGTTGAGGGAGCTGTGACCTTGGCGGTAAGTGTATGAGTCCAGCCTGCGAACGGAAAGAGTTACCGTACTGAGTGCCTTCCTTCTTTCCTCAAGTAGCTGCTGTCTTCATCAATGGCGCCTATTAAACACCCTCCAGTAAACACCAGTCCAGAAAACTCCTCTGAATGCTTCCTTTTCATTTCTGTGTCCTTCTGCCCTTCCTGGGTCCAGATGTGTACAGAAAACATCGGAAACCACAAGAAAAGGTCTTTTCAGGGCATTGTAAAGTCCAACCAGGATCAGTAAGTACAACCGTGTGAAGTTTCCAGCCCCAAAGGAAGCGAAGATTACATTGGCTGGGTTTTGTCAGCCCAGCCTGGGGATGTTTATCCGAAGTGAATTAAACCTCCAAAGGGTTGACGCATGCATATTGGATACATATTTCACCTCCGACCAAAACAAAGGACAGCAGCGCTTATACAGTACCTGTCGGCAGCGTAGCCCAGGGTGAAGGCACCAGCCAGAAACCCCAGATTGAGGATAGCCTGTGAGAGATCCAGCATCCAGGCATTGCCGCACACGAGGTTATACTGCGGGAATAAGGGAGAGGCATAAACATCCCAGGTGGGTCATTCATCATCCTCAGGGCAAAATGTTATAGAAACTGCATGGAGCTGGGTGGGAAGGGAAAGGGAAAGGGAAGTTCAAATGTGCTTGTTCAAGAGCGAGCACCAGTGGGCCAGGGAAGCGCAACCATAGCAAGCACTCTTCAAGCGATGGTGAAGATAAAGGGAGAGCTCCTCCTTGCCAAAAGGATGCTGCGGTTCATACGTCAGTTGTCCGGATATGGAAAGCAAATCGGTCTTTTGCAAACCAAACACAATGCAGTTAAATATGTTGCCAAGGCAAAGCCATGACTTTGTTTAGTGCAGAATAAGGGTGCACAGCTACAGCCAATGAAAACATCAGCTTACAGAAATAGTTTGTTTTTCTTAGCGCCTTCTAGATAAAAGCAAAAACATGTGGTCTCTGAGGGAACTGAGAACAGACCTCAGATCAATTTCAGACACATTGAATATGTACGTTCTTGGTGTAGCTTTCCCAGACTTCTCTGTTCCTTATACTGCAGTAGCCATGACGCCCTACCACAACGTTACATTGGTGCGTATCTGAAGAATTCATTAACAGGGATGGGGATGGGGACAGGCAGGGGTGAAGGGAAGAGGGAAGTGGGGGAGAGAAAGGAAGACAAAGAGACTAGGAATTAAAACTAAAATGAAACTAAAAAGAGCTATCCAGACAGCATGTCATTGGAAATTGCTTTAGAGGTTCTTTGAGAATAAAGAACTACCAACCGCTGCCTGCCAGGTTCTGCAGGACTTATGGGAGGTGGGAGGTTTCGATCCATACCTGGGGTAACCTCAGGTACAATGCAGCTTCGGGACCAAGGGAAGCCACAGACAACAGCAGCTGCCACCATTTACCCTGGAGAGATCCTTTTGCTTTCAGGCATGAGCTGTAAGAAAGCCTTTCATCGCTCACAAGGTGCTGGTTGCTGAAGCACACACAGCTTGTCGCGTTTGTGCTCACCAGCATACGTACCACAACACCAGCGCTCAAAGACTGCGCTTGGACGAAGTGGCCACAGGGGTGTTTAGACAGAAGATTAAAAGCCCCTTCTGCCACTCACAGTTCCCCAGACTCTGAAATTCAGTGCTGCGAGCCCGAGCTCCGTCTTAGCCCATTTGCCTGCTGTAATGCCCAGCAAGTATTACCTGGGCCTGGGATTTCAGATGTGCCTACGCAGGAGACACAGCAGGCACCCAACCTAAAGATTTCACTGAGCCTGAATCTGGACCCAAGAATCTAAAGTAACACCCTGAAATTTTTATTTATGTACCTAAACAAGAAATGGCTTCTTTTAACAGTCTGAACTCCGCACAGATGCCATTCACACGCACATCTATGGGCTATTCTTCACTTTTTAAAAGGAAACTTCTCAGTTTTGGTTCCAAATGTACTATTAGCACTGTCACTGACTAACTACAGCAGAATCATTGTTGTTAGTTATGATGATTTTACTCCAAGTCCAAGATTTGGGTTTGTTTGTGGCTTTTTGTTTTTCTTGAAGCCACAGATGTGGAAATTTTATGACCGAGAACTGCAGTTTCCAGCCCTCACCGCTGTGAAATACTAGTAACCTCATAGGTCCCCAACCTGATAGATATCCCACCCCCACTGACTTTAAACGAAGTCATGGTTTTGATGTCAACCCTGTTACTGTGGGGAGCCTGACTGGCCACCTTTCAGCCAAGCCGGGCCATCAGCACCTGCCTTCCACTTCTGTAAATCCTGAGCAGGAGCTGCAGAAACCTCAGCTTCCTCTGAGAGGGATGAAACCTCCTCTCAGCTATCACATTCAAGGGCTATCGCAATGCTTTCCTAAAACAGCCTGAACACGGAGCAGCACTTTCAGACCTCAAACACTGCTTAACCTCTTGCTTCTTGAAACTACGACAACCCTGACAAATGGTATAAAAAGCTGCAACTTTGGAAAACAGGGTTTTTTTCATGAGAATGACCATTAAAAGATGATTTTAGAAGGCAATGCAATTCACTGTGCTGCTGGCACAAGCTGGGGCTCTCGGGGGAGCACCTGAAGCCACCTGTACAGGGCAATACAGCTTCCCAGAGCGCTAAAGCCTAGCTACGAGAAAATACTGTCTTCAAAAGCGTGCTGCTGAAGTGTAACCAAAAAGGAAATAATCACATGAAGAGGCAGGCAGAGAGGGTAAGCAAGAAGAGCGGCTTCACGTGAGCTCAGGGAAACCTCTCTGACTTAGCCGGAGCTGTACTCAGCTAGACACCTCGCAGGACGTGCCTCTGGCGCGGGTGCCCCGGCCAGGGCCCACGCTGGACACTCTGGCACTGCCACGTATGCACCACGGGGACCTTCTGGACGGCCACTGGACTTGTTATATTCACAAAGAGGTATATACGTTGCCTGGCCGGCGGGTCGCTGGCACGGCTCCTCTGGCCAGCTTGGCCTGCATTTCAGGCGCAGGTGATAAATTCAGGTGCCGAAATGTCGCTGCTCCGCTGAGCTCTCGCACCGCGCAGCAACAGCTCTCCCGGGACCTCAAAGCACAGCTTGACACTGGTCTTGCACTCTCCTTGCCCGTCTCACCACACAGCTGCTCTCTCCCCTGGGGGTTTTTGGTCAGACCGGTGCCAGCAGGCTTTTCCTAGCCATTTACAGGGATGGGGCGCGACAGAGGCCGGCTTCAACCTGCAGCTGTTCTCCAGCTCTGGGCGGCGTTTAACACGAACCTTCGCACCGTTAATTTTCCGCTTCCAGCAGACACTTGCGGAGTGCCCCTGGGAGCACCATTCCCCAGAGAGGCAGAGAGGAGCCCTCTCACCTCTCTCCTAGCAGTCCCCAGGAATAAGAGAGAGGTCTGAGGCCGTGGTCTGCAGGGTGAGTGGTCTCCCGGTTCAGGTTAAGATCGCTCAGCACCTCACAAGCAGCTTGGCTCCTTGAAAGATCAAAACCTTGGAGAGAAATACCAGGCTGATTGATAGATTAGTCATACAGGACCAGGTTTAAGAGCCCTTCGCAGAACTGCCCGTCAGAGAGCAAAACCTCCTCCGACACTTGCGATTGCTCCTGAAGAAGATGGTCCCGAGAGAGGACTCCCCCTCATAAGCCGAAACAGCGGAGGAGAGAATGGGGAAGGGAGTAAGCGCATTATTGCCCCTCCAGAAACATCAATAAATTAGTGTGAGACCAAAACTAAAAAGCACATGTGATAACAAAAGCATTAAAGCAATGTTAAAATGAGATGGTGCTTACACAGACATAAAATCCGTAAGTAAAAACATTGTAGATCACTTAGAATCTGCTCTCCCCTACTTTCAGA
This sequence comes from Sagittarius serpentarius, assembly GCA_034782735.1. Classification (NCBI taxonomy): domain Eukaryota; kingdom Metazoa; phylum Chordata; class Aves; order Accipitriformes; family Sagittariidae; genus Sagittarius; species Sagittarius serpentarius. Next base: position 35,993,453 of record JAVKLA010000081.1, on the reverse strand, counting down.
TGTCGATTTCAGAGACCAAGCCCCGGATTTCTAACGCCTACAAACCGCAATGGGATTACAGCTCTCCCTCGGCCGACGCACCGAGGGGTTTCCCAAGACCCAAGACTTGGGCTACGCCGGCAGCCCAAGTGACGGCAAAGGGAGCGCCGCCATCGGCAGCGCCAGGCCGGGGACGAGAGGCGTGCTTCCCGCCCTGCCGCGGGACGGTGCCGGCCCGGCACCCTCAGCGCGCTGCGGAGCCGCTCTCCCGAGAAGGGCGCCCACCCTTCGAGGAGCAGGGGGAAAGCTACAAAGGTAGTTGAGGTAGCTCAGCTCCCAGGGTGGTGGTGGGCGGCCATGCCGGGGAGCGCTGCAGCCGTGCCCGGGCCAGCAGGTAACCTGCAGAGAGCCGCCGGGAGGGACCAGCCCCAGCGCCTGCTGCAGGCACTGGCCTTCAGGGCTTATACTTTTGATCCTTTATCAAAGGGTATATTTATTTTTTGAATAATTTGATCCCTCTTTACAGTAAACAGGCAATGAATAAGCTGTCATGAAAGAGGGCAGGAGAACAAACGCGTGCGAGAAAGAGAGAGGGGAAAGTGTCTTTGCGGGAGAGGACTCTTTCATCTGGACAGCAATTTCAGATGATGTAGGTGGCAGCTGAAACTAGCTCTTGGCTAAGGATATAGTCAAACATTTTAAATATGCTGGGAAATAGGAAAATACAGAGAACTGCTAAGAAAATAGGAAAATACAGAGAACTTCTAAGACACTATGAGCTCTTTCTGAAGAGATTAGTGACAATCTGCTAACGGTACTCTCCTAAACTAGTCCTGCGCTTTGTTATTTTCTAAGTATTTAAATAACTCCTGGTACACATAAGCATTCTCAGACCTTTTCTGTTTGCTTGATGTAGCACCTAGCATTTAAGTCATCACCCCGCTAATGTCTTGCTTTTCATTTGCAAACATAACCTTTAGAGGGGAATGTAACCTTTAAAAGAGAATTGCACACCCTGCAGAGATCTTTTCTTGATCCAAGCTGCCTGTCAGACCCACACCACTTCAGCTGTGACCTGGTTTGGTTGTGCCTGATGGTTATCCCCATCTGCATCTGTGTACCCAGGATTTCAGCCTGTCTGCAGTTAGCCAGCAGTCCTCCTTATGCGACACTCGCCCAAAACATCTCCCATGTCCCTTGCTAGCAGCCTCCACAAAAGGGAGCGGAGTGGGGCCTGCTCTCTGTTTCTGAACGGTCATATGCCCATCCATGCATGGGCTGATGTGTACATCCCTACCACACAGGCTGCTCCTACACCCAGGCAGATGCCGTCCACATTGTGGAGTAGCTCACTGACCAGGAGCACTTCCATGCTAATATCCAGTAGCACTGAGGAGCAGAAGAGCTGTCCCTGTTAGTAACCATCTCCCGCTGTGAGTAATAGGAGATCCCATTCCCTGAAAGTACACGTTCTTTGCGTAACATACCAAAAAAATCCTAGGATATGGTCTTTAAATGTCACAGACTACCCTCCCGGGATCCCACTTGGCTTCCAAAACTGGTAACACTGAGAATCAAAAACTCTAGGGCTCTCTATCTGTCTAGCCCACAGCTGTCTGCCTTTGGTTTTCGTTGTCTTCTTCCTGAATGTTCCAGTTTGGCACCTCCAGGGAAGAAGAGCTATAGCTCACACCAATTGCAAATAAGCCGCTGAAGAGATGTGAGACCAGTGGCTCGTTGCTGAGCATCGCACAGCCCTTGGCAAGCTGGCACCCAGCTGCGGTTTCCCTTCAGAAGCATCACCTCTACAGCTGCGATAGCACACCCTTGCTGTTCTTGCAAAATTCGGGACACATTCTGGAGAAGCAGATGTTGGGGTGAGCAGGGCTTACCGCCCAGTCCACCCTGGGCATTTGTAGGTGTCTCTGACCACAGCGTCCTCCCTGTGCAAGTCTACGCTGTGAAGTAAACATTTCTGCTTTCACTTGAATAAGGTCACCCAGGATAACACAGCAGAAAAGGAATGTCACCACATCCTGTTTTCAGTCCCCTATCCTCCCTAGACTTGAAAGTTAATTGCCAAAACATTTACTGCAGTGGTGGTGGGGGGAGGATGATGTGGAAAAGGAAAGGAAAGCCTTAAGTTTTTTTTGCCCCTGATCTTAAGCCTATTTGTTGACCTGTATAGCGCTGGTTACACCTAAACCCTGTTAAAGCCTAGCTAGCCGGCTCCTCATTGCAATCATCAAGCGGGTGAGCTAGCTCAGCTAGCCAGCTCCAGCTGAAGGCACGTCCTCTTCCTTGGCATTGCCATGCTCCCTGCCAAGCCCCTCACTGCACAAGGGCATGCACCCAGCACAACCCCGCAACGCTGTCTCTGCCTTCAGTGCTGCCCCTGCCTGCACGATTTCGGCCCGCTGCACGGCAAAAAGCATTGTGTGCCTGAGCACAGCCTCCTTCCATTTAGGGAGCTGACTAAAAAAAGGTTGTGCTGCCCAAAGTGACACACAATCCACATCTGCCCTCCTTTCCTCTTAGCCTTGCCCATGAGCTGCCATCCTGAGCAGAGGTGAGGTGCTGCCAGCAGAGACGGGCAGTAGGAACCAGCTCCTTCGGGACATCCCCTTTCTATAGCGTTCTTAACCCTAGAATGGGGAAAATCAGTCCCTTCTGCCCCCACGGCCTTGCCGTACAGGCTGCCATACACTCCTGCTTGGAAATACATGAATGTTTTCCCACCCGCTAAAGGCTTGAACGTCAACGCGAAATTCCCCGTGCAGATTTACAGTAGCGGTGGTGTGGCTGGAAGGAGCTAGGCTGGCGCGCTTTGCTGGTCTCTAAAGCAGCTGCAAACCACCTGAGCGGGATCTGCCTGGGAGGAGGAAGAGGTTTAGCGCTGGGCCTCGGGTGTAGTTCATTAGTGGAGTAATTCTACAGAAAGGAGTGGGAACTGGCTGAGAAGGGAGCAGAAGAAATGCTTGTACATGACTAATGACTGGAAAACATGGGGGCTGTGGCAACTGCTCATTTCTTCATCGCCTTGGCAGAAGGCAGACATTTTCCATTTTAGTTTCACATGCAGACTAACCACAGACTTGTAATTCCCGGTACTTGAGAGGCCTTTATGCACCAAGCAAGTCCCAAAACGCTTCAGCACACCTACCCCTGCAGAAATGCATTGCTTTAAATGACAACACGTCATTAAAAGCTCCTCAAAAGGTAGCAACTTTGAGTAGGAGTTTGGAAGCACTTTATGGCCTATTACAATTACACTTCAAAATGGTGGATAGAGATCTACAGTGATTCCTCAGCCCAATTACAACAGCATATAGAGACACACATACCCCCCACACACATTTTAAGGGGCATTCATACAAGTGGCCAAACAGAGGCTGGTTTACCCTTCCATTCCCAGTGACAAACGGTGTAGGGCAATATTCGTCGTTTAAGGAAACCCGGGGAGGTGCAGACTGTTGCTGCATGTTCCTCATCTGTTGACGGGCAGCTCTTTGCCATCTCTCTTGTCCTCTGGGCTGTGAAACTGCTGTCTTTCGCACACCCTTACTGCAACGAAACACCCTGCAAGCGCATGCAGCCGACGGGGAGAAATTACCTTCTTTTTTTTTTCTCTTTCTGTCAAAGCTTCTGTCAGAGTGCTAAGGGACTAAGCAAGGACACTGTCCTTCTCCATGTCTTGTTTCAAGCTGAGCACTTAAGAGGACAAACGGGGTCAGCCTTTCCCCAGCTCCCAGGGCACCGTGGCTGGAGGCCTGAGGAAGAGCTTAGCTTTGAAAGTTTTGGAGGTTCCTCTCCCGTGCACGGCCCAAGGCCCAGCTGGTACCTTTGCGTCCCTGTCACTCAGATCACCTGGACTCTTCGAGCCTCCTAGGACAGAAGACCTGCTCTGTCCTCTGTTTTTTTCTTACATCTATCCACGGCCAAAGCAAGAGGGAGGCAGAGAAACTTGCCATCTCCTAAAGGGGGGAAAACAGCAGCTGTCCTAAAAACAGTAAGAAAAACCAAGGCGCGAACCCTCAGCCGGTACCAGCTGGCTCGATGGCAGCGATGGAAACGTAGCCCCACTGGTGTAACCTGTGCAAGGATCTGCTCCAGCCCCTCCCATATGGGGAAAGCTTCGTTAGAGCTTCATAAGAACTTCAGCAATTGCGGCTCCCTCTGCTCCTCTGTCTGCTCTTTTTCCCTTTCCCACCACTACTTATTATTAATCCCACCGTGATGGTGGAAATAAGACAGGGTACCACCATGCCAATGACAATAGTCACACTAGATCAACACTTTGAGGGTGAACCGTGTTGTTTACTGCCTTGGAGGAGGACAGCAAAAGGATCAGCTGTGCTTTCTCCCCCCTGAGCTTGACTGCCATGTTATCTCCTGCTCTGAGGGACTGTAAAAACTCTGAGACAAACACTATTGCTTTGCTTACAGGTTTCTCTGCAAATGCTGGCTGACTGTTATTTTCTGAGACAGCTGGCAAGCAGAGGAGTAAGAAGATTTATTCCCAGCAGGTGCAATGTGTTCAAATGATCATTTGTCCACCTCAGACCTCACACTTTGGCGATAAATTGTTGCCAGGTCTCGAAGTGACATCATCTACGGCGTGAAAACTCGCTGCAGACAGGGCCTATTGGAATGGGTCCCTTCTGCTGAACTCCTGCCAACAAATAAGCCTAAAATATTCCAGCTGTGCTGTAGCTTCGGATGACCGTGTAGACTTCCCTCTTGCTTTCGTCCAGCACCATAGGCCATTCATCCTGCAAACGCGGTTGTAATTCATGCACGTGCCTCTAGGAGTCATCACTGCCAAAAATGTCGGAATAAAATGGCTATCGCTTTGCAAACTATCACCAGCCGCCCTTTCACAGGGTGCTAGACTTTCTCCGCTGGGAGGGAAGTACATAGTGCCAAACCCCAGCAGTATTAAAGGTCAGCGACTCAGTCTTCAGCACAGTTTCCTGCGGAAACTGGATTTCTTGACTTCCGTGTGTCCTGGGTACATGTGTCCTTCACAAGGCTCACCCGGCAGGAGATGGCAGGCAACACGCATCCTACTTCAAGTGTTACGGAGCGCAGGGGGTGACCTGGGCTCCCTTCCAGGCCCCCCGGGCCAGAGCGTGAGGCTGCGGCCCCCTGGTCCACCACAGCCCCCCGGCACCCCTGCTCCTCCTTCTTCTCCCACTGCTGTGCAGAAAGGCTGTGCTTTCCTGCCCTCCTCCCGCTGTGAGGGGTGCTGCTGTCACCAGCCTTCCCTCCCGAGCAGCCCCAGCCACCTGCTACGACCAGCACCATTTCAGATGGCATCAGCTGGCATGAGCCAGGAATGGATTTAGCTCCATAATTACCCCCTCAGCCTCCCTTTCCAAGCAAAATCTGAGAAGCCACTGGGTTCCTTGTCCCGCTGCTGACGCACGCAGCCGCGTCTTCCAGTTTCACAGGGAGCTGTGCAAGAGCCGCTCAATTAAATGGGAGCAGATTGCACCGGGCCAAGGTCCTTTGCGCGGGTCCACCACCTGCGACACCGTTGCGTCGGAGGGGCCGCTGCCAAGTTTTACACATAGCGGAGGACTTTGCTGAGATTTCAAAACCTTTACATCAACCCAGCTCCGGTTTGCTCGAGTCTTAATTCAGGCACCACGGTGCTGGGCTGTGTGTGCAGCACCAGTGGACAACTCCTCCTCTGATCTGGATTGCCCTCACAGAAAAGCCTGACATAAAGCAATGGAGCACAGAGACCCGTAGGCATGTCCCTGCAGAAGTAGGGACCTCCTCTCAGAGCCCGTTAGACATCAAAAGAAGATTTTAAAAGGGAACCTTTAGCAGTGCTCTATTGCCTGTCACTAGACCAAGCTAACTGGCTTTGCCATGTATTGCTCCTGTGACGATTTCATAATAAATTTTGCTCTTCTCCTCAAATGCTGAAGGAGGAAAGCCCTGGTACATTCTCCCAGCACCCAGCTGTACCCCAGCACGTAGACTCAGGAGTCCCACAGCAGCAGGTGATGCAGCAGGCATCCCAGGTACCGCTTACAAAGCAGTGGGTGCTTTTTATCCATCCACATTCCCCCCTTTTCCTCTGCTTCCTTCTGCTAATGCTACTGTGAACACCTCTAAGACGAGAGTGGCCAGCGAGCAACGTGCTCCCCTCGTGCACAAATCAGAGCAATGAAGGCAGGTACTGCAATACCGTTCATTGCACAGCTCCTCATCAATCAGTCCCTCCAGCCATATGATTTAGCTTCTTTAGGGTGCTCAGAACTGATTGCAATACCCTGTGGTTTGGCTGCCAGACTTGCTCTGTGAGATGACATCTTTTTCCAGCGAAGGTTTTACATGCCTGCATTTGCCTTCTGCCTCCCCTGCCATGCTGCAAATCCACACCAGATCTGTGCTTGCCATAGGCCTGGAAGAACTCCTTCAGTATCCTGGCTATTTTTTTTTTTTTTTAAACATATGTCCTTCAGATTCTCATATAACTCATCCTTTTAACTTTGTCTCCCTGTTCGCTTCCACTGTTGGTTCAGCCAGACATAAAGTGCCAGAAATCTTAAGATAGTTGAAAGAAACAGAAATATTTCTGCACACGTGGACAAAATGAAGCATTTACGAGTAGACACATGAGAAAAGACATCTTTGGTGAGCTGATTAAACAGAGCACAAATCTGCTTAGATTGAGTGATGATATGTTAGAGCCTCAGCTGAGCAAAAGGAGACTAAACTGAACCAGGGATTTAAACTGTCTTTGCTGGACGTATAACGCATTAATAAGATGCCAAGCTCCTTTCGATAGCTGATCTCAAAGCAACTGAGCCAGGACGTGCCCGCCACAAGCTTCCTTTTGAGATGAAGAAACCAAGCCTCACGGGATGTGATTTATCCAGCAAATGCTGCAAAACTTGGAACAGGACGCAAGTGCCCCAGGTCACAGCCCAGCACCCTCCGGCCGAGGTGCACCCGGCCAGCAAGAGTCCCTCTAGCAGCCGCAGGGACACCGGTGACGGGACCTGCTGCCCCTGGCAGGGGACAGAGAGTCCCAGCCTGTCGCTGCCTGCAGACTCTTACTCCCTGGTTTTCCCGACGTGTGCCTTTGGGAGCACAGGTGGGGAGCGCTTCCCCAAGCATCCCTTCATCCCTCCTCCCTCCCTTGGCCCTGGAGGGTCTCCCCAGGAGAAGAGAGGAAGAAGGTGCCGATGGACGAGGTGTTTGCCAGAGAACATTGAACCTTTCACTCCCATTTATTGCTGCAACACAAACACTGGTTTCCTTTTCTCTTAGCTGTACCCAGTGGCTCAGCGCTGCTGGAAAATCGCAGTGGCTTTGCTAGATAGACAAACTGCTGCCATAAACGGACTCTGAGCACAACCTTATGGACGCAACTTACGTGCTTTCACCAACAGCAAGGCTGAAGGGCAAAAAAAAAAAGGAACAACAAAAGAAAAGGAATCTCTGTATGTTAGTTTTTAAGCTCTGAGGGGAACAGCTCACACAGACTGCCCAGGTAAAAGACACCGCGACCTAACCCCCCCACCCCCCCAGAAGTGCCTGCGCTTCGACCCGGGGGCGGCGGTGTGGGCGGCCAAGCAGCAGCTCCTCTGCGCCCTGACCGAGGGGCTCCACGACGGCCTCAACTACGGCCTCTTCCAGCCCGCCGCCGCCGGCCGCGACGCCAAGTTCCTCGACGAGGAGCGGCCCCTGCGCGACTACCCGCAGAGCTTCGAGCAGGGCGTGCCCTACCTCGAGGTGGGCGGGGCCGCGGGGGGGAGGGGCCTGGGGGGTGGGGCCGGAACGGGTGGGGCCTGGGGGAGGGCCTTCCCCCAAAGACACCCACACCCCGTGGCTTGAGACCCCCGCGGAGCTTCGAGCAGGGCGTGCCCTACCTCGAGGTGGGCGGGGCCGCGGGGTGGGAGGGGCGTCGGGGGGTGGGGCCGGAACGGGGGGGGACTGAGCGGGTGGGGCCTGGGGGAGGGCCGTCCCCCCCCGCCCCGCCCCCGC
>JAVKLA010000081.1:35956211-35985367 GCA_034782735.1 Sagittarius serpentarius | reverse complement strand
GACACCGCGACCGAACCCCCCCACCCCCCCACCCCTCCCCACTCCATCCCCCAGCAGAGGTACCTCGGAGGCAGTGGCATAGCCTTCCCACCATGGCTGCCTCCCACGGTTCGCTCCGGAGCCAGGCTGCCACTCCCAGGCAGCATTCGTCCTCCTGCCCGCCCAGCCCTGGCTGCCACTGCCAGCACGGGCAGAAATACGTCCTTCCCAGGGACTGAAGTTTGACACCGGCTCCCTGTATGCCACTTGCGGCCCTCCGAGCAGCCTTGATTTTGGCGATCGCACGCAAAAGCCGGTTCTGAAGCTTTGCTCTAGGGCCAGCCAAGTGCTCTGATTTACCTCCCATGGAGCACAGATCCTGGCTAAAGCCGCTCGGGCCAGATGCAGTGCTCAGGGCACAAAGCTGCTGCTCTGAAGAGCCTGGAGCCTACGAGCAGATCCAGCAGTCCCAGCCGGATGGGGAGAGGACGGTGAACTGAAAGGTCAGGATAGGCACCGCTTTTCAGTTCACTGTTTGCTCAGGGCTTTGCCTGCCGTGCCCCGCTCCGTGTTTCGGAGGGCACAGCTCCAGTGCAAGCACCCAGTCAAAAACTACAGCGGAAGGCTCGTGAGGCAGGCGGGAGCCAGAGCCCACGGCTGTGCTCACACATTTTGCGGTGCACCTTGATGAATTCCTAGCCAACCCCTCTGAGCGCACTTCATATTTTTCATCACTCCAGCGGTGACAGTGGCTGCCAGGATGACCTTAAAATACACACTGCTAGTGTGCAGAGTGTGTGCTGGAGCCAGACCACAGCACATCCACAGCACGATTACAGATTACACAGAGGATCTCCTAGGAAAGCATCTTAAATGGCCTTTCGCAGCCTCATTAAAAAGCCACTACGTTTGCCAGCGCTTACCACTAGCGGTAATAGTCCGCGGTTCTCTGATGTTGGCATTTCAGGAAAAGCTGAATGATAGCTTCGGGCAAAAATATTTGTTTTGGCTTTTTTTTTCTTTAGGAAGCACAATCATTTCTGCTGACTCCTGTCAGATCTCAGAAGGGCAGTCTGCCACCAGTTTTTTTACTACCTGCAGACTTAAATGTTCACTGCTGGAAATACAGAGAATGGATAATATACAGTGATCCAGATCATCAGTCGGCTACACTTGGAGCCAACGCCACCAAAGTTGCTGGCCCAAAATTGAGCACCTGAAGCCTCAGCTGCAAGGACTTAACTCTTTAAATATGACTTTCCCCTAGTGACAGAGCAATCTCTGCGTGGGGTGTTTGGCTTTATGTGGGGTGCTTGGCTTTGGAGAGCCACACTTCAGATCAGCTCACCTTTCCCTAAAAGCTTGACGCTGACACTTGATCATACTCGTTGTTCCGATTTGCTTGTGACTTGGAATGAAACAAATCCGGAAAGGAAAACCAGCCACCAAAGCAACGACCCTTGCAGCGGCAGTCCCATTTTACTGCCGCAACCCCGCGCCGGGATGGAAGCCGCTGACTAGAGGACGGGGATTTTCCTTACCTCGCTGACAATGGATGAGTGGGGCTGTTTATACACCCAGTTATCGTGGCAAGCGGTGAGCGGCAGGTTGCCGGCGCTGTGATTGCCGTAGGGGACGAGCGGGCCGGCGCAGCTGACGGAGGCATCCCACGCGATGTCCAGCCTCTCGCACTCCTCGCTGGAGGACCTGTTCCCCAGGCGCAGGGGCAGTACCGTGAAGTTTTGTTCCTCTTCCAGCGTCCAGCCACATAGTTCGCTTAATTCAGCTGCCCCAGGGATCCTGCACCAGTAGTTGTCTGGTGCCTGCCCGAGGAAAACCACGCTGGCGAACAGGAAAGAAAAAGTTATGCCCGTCTGGCAAAGGAGGAAAAAGACCCTCTTTTGAAATCTTCCAAATTCCCCGGCTTCCTTCAAAACCTCATCGAAAGATGGCATTATGTGAGGCGGTCTCTCCACTTGCAGCAGTTCAAGAGACGGCAGAGTTTGCTTTCACACTTTGCTGGCGCTTCCTAGGAACGTGACCGTCTCACCTCCCCTCGCTCCTCTCCTCTCACGTGCGCGCACGCACACACACGCACAGAGACGCGGGTGTGCAACGCTGCTGCCGGTAGCATGAGAGGAGCCAGATCGGGGCCAGGCTGCAGGCAGGCATGCAAGCGCGCTCCCAAGCGCACACGCAGAGGCTCAGGGCATGTCAAGTGGCGTGGGGCTTACACACAGCCGGGGAGGAGTGTGATTTAAAGTGCACAAACGTATTGTAGGAGAGGAGGGGCGTACATTTCCTATTCATCCCAAATGTTAAACAGATTATGTAATAAGCCCAGTTAACTCCTTCAGGGCAGGCGAGCCGCAAATGCCAGCTGCCGCTGGCGGCTGCGATAAATTAATGGGTGCAAGGGTAAAGCAGAGGGTTAAACGGGAGAGAGCGCAGAAGCCGTTGGAAAAAGCAGCAGTGAGAGATGCAGCCTCTCTGCCGGATGGTAGGGGCAGGAGGAAAGTTGTTTCAAAGAGAGCTATAAAGTCTTTCCCTTAGCAAATAGAAATGAATACTGAGGCAATGTTTAATTAATTCTGCAAAGCGCTGCTTCGTCATCTGTACAGATTTAATTTGCAAGAGTCTTTCTTTTCTGTAGTGTAAGTAAAGCGAGGCTCACAAACTGCACCAGTCCAAAACCCAGGATTTTTTTTTTAAAGTTGGATCTACCTGTTCAAGAAGGCTTTTATATGACCTTGTTAATTTCAATTTCACAAAGTCCTCCAAATATTTAAAAGAGAAATGACCAGGTTTTCTTCCTCAAAAACGAATAGAAAACAAGTTATTTTACTTTTCTGTTCCGCTGTTTGTTTGAGTGGGGGGAGAAGGGAAGGGGGAGCCAGGACTGGGGGGGCATTTTGTGTGCACGTGAGCTCATCGTCTGCAGAACTCCCCGAATCAAACCGGACATGCAGCGGCAGGTGTTTTGCACTTCGTTCAGGACCATGAGGTCCATGGCCACTCTGTTCTCTTGCGAGACGGAGCACAGGGACGGCACCTACCAAAGATGTCTCCTGCAATCCCTCGTCTCTGGCTACCTACAGCTTTGACCACGGGGTGCCTATGGTTTTGAAGTGAAGTACAATTTCTAAAACAGTTAGATCCGGGCCAAGGAAGGCTTTGATTACTATACAGGCTATCTGACATGGACTTTGTAGCAGACATGAAGACTGGTGCTGTGGTGTGAGCTCGGCAAAGATGTGCGTTGTTAGGTATATGCGCTGCTCTGCTTGCATCAGAAGATGCTTTTGAGGGAATTTTGTTTGGCTCCCGGTTACACTGTTTTGCAATAATCAAGCTTAGAGGCCATGAACACATCACCTTTGGGTCCAGGTCTGTGTCTGAGGAGATGGGGCACTGTCCGATGGCTGGTTTCAAATAAGAGAAGCTCTTTTATCCCAGCATGGCTAACTAGGGGGGTCAATCATGCTGACATGCCAACGGTGAGATGGTTTATCCTGACAGCTTCCAGCAACTGGGGAGGAGATTGTCTCTGTAGGGACCACCGCAAAGACAAATAAAAGGGGACAGAGCCTGATAATCAGCCTGTGCGCTGCTCTCACAGCTCTGCTCGAGGGTGTATTAAACCTCCATTGCTCCTCAAGCCTTACCCCAATAAAAAAAATGTTGCTTTTATCCCTGTTGGGTATTAGTTCAATTTTGAATCATAAGGGTTAGTCCCCTGTAAGCCATGTACCAATGTAGCTGTGCTCAGCATTTTGCCTGTTTCAGAAACCCACTGGTGCAACTACCACTGCCACCTCTCAGCTAATCAGTGGAGCTAGACCAGATTCGGTTGGGTGAGAATTCAGTCCACTCTTGCAGCGTTGCTTCTGGAGCTACTTTCTTTCCCAAAAGAAAGCATGGTCTACTAGCTGGTTGTCAGAATTTCACATATCTCATCCATTACGCTCTTGTCATGCACAGTATGTGCATCGCAGTCTGCCAGACCTGAAGCCAGAAAACCTAGCCGCCGGGAGAGATGAAGGCTAATGTCACGGCAGCGGGACGTCTGGGAGTCTTCCTAACATTCCCCACGGTTACACTGCTGGTTATACAGATGAAGATTCATTCAGTAAAATCAGTTCAACTGTCTGGCATAGATGATGTCAAAGTGACCTTGGTTCCCCAGTGTTCACTCGTGTTTTCATTTCTCTGTCCAAAAAACGGCTTAGCGATATTTGCCACCGTATCAGTGCGCTGCAGGACTCCAGTTTGTCAAAGAAATCTAAAATATCCCAGTGACAGATGCATGAGAGTGTGCATTAGGGCATATATTCTACGGCAAGCAGTTCCCGGCTTCCATGAGTTTTTCCTGGAACTTCAGCTCTGCGTGCTGCGAGAGCTGAACACATCTAAGGATGGGAAGATGATGGGTTTGTATACAAAGCCTGCAACTGCAGCCTCTTGAAAGAATGCCTTTAAATCTTTGAGGTTAGATCTCAGGGTCAAATCGGCATTTTAAACATTTTGTCCTATACGTACAGTAAAAAATGAGGCTGTTTGATACTGGGAAAGAAGGAAGGGAAGAAACAGCCAGAGGAGATGTCGACTGATGAAGAAGGCAGCAGCAGTTAAAAATAGATGCAGAGAAGAGAACAGAAAGAGGGAGGGGGAAGAGTGGGAAGGCAGCAAGCCAGGGAAAGAGCAGAGGCAGAAGCGGCGATGAAAGGGGAGCAGAGGAGAAAGAGATACAGAAGTACAACTAAATCGCACTCATGAGCATCTTCAGTCGGAGCTCTGTTTAGAAGCCCAAATGTCACAGCTATTTCGGAAACAGAATGAAAACTATGTAGTCTGGATGGGAAAGCGCATACACTCCCTGTACGCTCATGGCACTAGACTACCCTTTATACCTGCCTGGGTAACAGCATGAGACGTTCGGATCAATAGCTACCCTGCCTGAATCCTGGAAAGGAACAACTTTACTGCAACACCTTGGGTGACCTTTGCCAGTGCTTCAGACAAACCCTTAAAAACCTCAGAGTCCTTCTTTAGGACACTATAAGCAGCGAGGCAGTGACATCAGCCAGTTTGCAGACACCTGAGGGCACCATCCTACCTAACAGCACCGTTTCCATCATAAAGCTATGCAGAAAAGCATGACCTAGGTTTTGATCTCCTACGGACACATCCCTCTTGCTAAATAAAAGAGGGCCTGGGGAACAAGCTTGGGCAGCAGTCATCCACCCTGCCTGTTATCTCGCTGCTTGATGCAGCTTCACATTGCACCAAATATTCCTCCCCCAGACAAATCTGCTATGGACTAGATAGCCCTAAGCAGCGTGGGTGCAAACCGGTCAGCATCACACCATCCTAGGGCCAGGAGACTGCCTACAGCAGTCTTTTCTCCAGCCCTCTGTGCCAGGAGAAAGGGGCAGGGATCTCTACAGCCCTGCATTTGGGGATGACCTGTACCTCCGCTAACCGGTGACCCCACGGCAGAGACTGCCGCGAGGAACAGTAGTAGCTCCAAGTACGTTGCGGAGATCTTAAAATGGCAAAGCTTGGTACACAGCAGGAGATGGCAGGGCGCTTCGTCATTCTTCACCACTCCACCTTTCATGCGCCTTCCAGCCGCGCCCTGTGGCTTCGGCTCTCCGCGGCAGAAACCGTCGCTCTTGCACGCTGGAGAGCAGAAGCCTGACGCCAGCCCCAGAAATACTGCGTGTTCATAGGGCTCACGGTGTTACAGCATTTTGCCATGAGAAGCCAGGCTGAAAGGGATATTGGAGCTCAGTTTTGGAGATTAAATGAATAGTCGATTTTTTTGAGATCAGAGCGAGACCTCTTCACGGGGCAATTAGAGATGTTTACACTCCCCTCTCCCACACATGGTACAATCACATTCCAAGTCAGGACACCAAATTACATGCAGCTTTTTCTCTGACAGTTCTTGTGCTTTGGATTTTGTTGCTGTTGTTTTTTTCCCTTCACTTTATTAGTCTTTCTTCTTCCTCCCACCGCCCACTTCCATCTTCTTCTTTTATCTCCCCTTCTTCTTCTTCTTCTTCCAGATTTCCCCTTTTTCTTTCCAAAAGGTGGCAACTCTGCTCAATGGAGTATGTCCTTTCCCAGGCCTCCAGATCAACTTAGCAAGCTGCGGGCTAACTTTGAGACGTGGGAAAAGTCAATTCCAATCAACAGGGTTTCCACCTTTTGGCAGTCCATGAAAGCAATGCACAATGCATTATACTCCCCTCCCTCACTATTTCCATGGCCTTTAGGCTATTTTTACCATCTTCGTTCCAAGAACAAATATAAATAAATGTAGTTCTAGGAACTGTAGAGTACAACAGCCAGGGGGATCTGTACTCATCGCTAGGACAGCAGCTGAAACAGCAGAGGAAAACGGGGACACAAGGAGAGAAGGGAAAATCCAAACGAAAAAAAAAGTTGAGGGTGAAAGGAAAAGCAAAACAGGAGCAAAGAGGCTTCCGTTTCTCTCCTCACAGGAATGGGAAAAAAAAAAAACAACAAACCGGACCAGTAGCGACCGCACTGGAGACAGCCCATATCTACGTCATTTTGAGCACATGGAGGTAAAAAACTTAGAGTAGGGGAGGAAGCCATCCCCCACCCGCGGCCCACCCTCAGCTTTTCCTCCTGCTGCCCCGGTGCAGAGGGTGGGGGGCACATGGGTTTTAGGCTCTCGCAGCCCCTGGGGCGCCCGCAGCCAGCTCCCTCCCCGCTGCCCCACACCTCTCCTTGCTTGGGCTCTTTCTGGGGGCAAAGCATCCTCTGCCGCCAGGGCAAAAGGGATCCTGGTGGGTCTGTGTTTTCTTACCCAAACCACCATGGCACTTAGCACGCTGCTCCTCTTTGCCTGTTGGAGAAGATGAGGTGCCACACATGTGGGTGCCTGCGGATGGCCTCTGTCTGTTCCCCACTGACTCCTTCAGTCCTACCCAGGGAAAGCAGCAGAAACCTGCGGCTCTCCAACCATGTCTGGGAACACCCGCTCATCGGGGTTTCAGCTCAGTATCCGAGACAGACAGAGGAACCAAAAGGGCTCATCAGCTTTTCCAAGGCCAGCTGAAGGAAGGGCAGCCAGAGGAAAAAAGGGTTCCTACGCACACATTTTTGTAGTCCATATCTGGCTTCCCTCATCCTTTTCCTCTTCACCCGGTCACTCTGGAGGCCAGCGGAGGGGCTGCACCAGGCCCTGCCTTCCTGATCAGATAAATATGCCAGAATCCTCCAGCATGTTTGTCAGGACCCTCGCTAATGACTTCAAATAACCGAGCATTTCGGCCATGAGATACGACAAGCCAAGTTCACCAAAGGCTATTTCACACAATGGAATGAACAATGGATATTTCCAGAGATGGGTGTAAATTCCCGATAAAACAAAAATGTGTGTGTCCCCCAGCGTGTTATCAGACAGCTGTGAATCGCAAGCTTGCTTTTTCTCTCAGCCACACCTGCCACAAGAAAGACGGGGGAAATCACATCAGTTTTGTTTGTGATTTCTCATGGTTGCACATCCCTCCCTTGTGACTCTGTTTGCATCAAGTTTGGAAGCAAACGTTTCTAAATACTAAGAAAAGGGCTCTGCATGAAAGTTTCCAGCCCTGTTTTGTGAGAATAAAGGTGAAAATTTTAAACGATACCAAGGAGGGTGTTGGTGCAACGAAGATTTCTAGGGGTGCCACTCACTAGCTGTCTGCTTCCCTAGCTGTTTCTGAAGTGGGACTTGCATTAAAAGAAAGAAAAAAAAAAACAAACACAAAAACCCTTGCAGAGTCTCTAACATTAATCTTTTTTATCTACTTTCATATCATTTCTCAGTTTGCTGTTATATGAAATATTCCCAACAAGCCTTTTTTCGTGGCCTTTCTATTGCACAATTTTTATTGCTGAGAACTCTCAGGAACGTTGAAGACCGCTAAACTGGTCAGTGTAACAAAAAAATGTTAGCGTTCATACATATGAGAAGAAGGTAACAGAGCAATTCTCCTAGACCCCCACTGTCCATCTTATGGATAGCTTTGGGTAGAAGAAACGTGACTTGGCATAGAAGACAATTCAGGTTCGAAATACCCCATGAGCCTGAATATCTAACTGAACAAACTCCACATGGGAGAATGAATATACATTTCAAAAGTATGTGAAAAATTATTTAGTCTCAAGCAAATTCCTGTTTCTGGCTTTCCAGGATAACAACAATATTATTTTTTTTTTACCGCCCCCAAAAAAGAACCGAGATACAGCACTGCAGAAAATAAAAAAGGCTGCAGGAGTGGGGTAAATTCAGAACAGCAGCAGAGACCCAGAGCACTCCAAAAGCACCAGCAAAAGTTTGAGTCATCCTGGAAGGATGGATGTGAATGAGTAATTCTGCACCTTTCTCTAATCTCCCTGTAGCTGTTTTTGGAAGCCCTTAGCGGTAACAACCTATTTATAGTTGACTCTGTTTTTGTAGTTTATCTTGCTATAACACTGTGTCCTTTGTCCTAACTGCACAATACCAACCCAAAGGAATTCTTTACAGCTGGGTTCTCACCTCTTACTTGATTAACATGCTTTATTAATAGGAAGAGGGACCAGGCCACTTTCATGAGTCCGCTCTCGCTTAGGCGTACACGCTCGCTGTTCACAATCCAGCACCCAGCACAATACTTAAAATGGGCATTTTTGGATATGTGGACCTACCACAGGGTACCTCAACTGCTCAGTACTTTCAGTTGTTTTAACCCTTATTTGCTTTTAAATGTCAGTATATTACACAGGATTTGTTGTATTTTCCCTTCCCTAGTAAATGTTCCTGAGTGTATTTAAGAAAAAAAAAAAAATACTAGGATGTAAATATCTGATGTGGAGATGCAAAGCAAGAGTGAATCAAAAATCAAGGAATTGTTTACATTGGTCTGAGATCCCAAAATCCTGAGCAGCCAGATGAGCTGAAACAAAGGCCAGTTCAAGCTGAGTGCTTCTGAAAAGGCTGCATCATTCATGTCCATTTCCCTGTGAAACAATCCTGCGGTGACTGCATGGAAAGTCTAACACCTGCATCTTGGGAAGCCGGGCCAGACAAAACAATGGAGATGGCAGAGGGAGCCCCTGAGATGGTTGCTGTATTTCTAGGCTGAGCTTTCTGTCGTCAGGACCTACATACCAAACCCGTAATAGAGGACAGGGGAGTGCAGTGATCAGGAAGCTCTGACAGGTAGACCCTGGCAGCGTCACCACGATGCAAAGTGTGGCAGCAGGTGGAAAGTGCCGGGCACCAGGAACTGGAAGGCATCATCTGTAAAAGACTCTTCTTCCTTCCGTGCGGTTGTTCCCCTTTGCAGCCAGTCTCAGCAGAAGGCGTGCAGCCCTTGACTCAGTCCTCGTGGCCGTGCAGTAGCCAAAAGCTGGGGCTACCCAATGACAAAGGGACATCATCAACCACAGACAAGGGATGGGACCACAGCTCCCTTCCCCAGCTCCGTGGGGCCCAGCTGCAGTGGAACAGGGAATTGGGGAGGTCTTGGAAAGTCTGGAGCAGGGCCATCTGCTGCCATGGTCCTCTGGGGCAGCCGGTACTTCCAGTCCCACCTGTCTGCTCCTCCACGCTGAGATGAGCAGATGGGGAATGGACCAGTTTGAGTGAAAAAGCAGTTACTGGACTAACTGCCAGCTCCTAGAAACTTAGATTTAGGAGACTAATCCAAAGACGAGCTTTGTGAAAAGGTTATTTAGAGGATTAGTTCATATGGTATTTTTAGCTAAATGATAGCTGAAGAAAAGCAAAAGGGATTTACTTTGGGTTTGTTTAATAAATGAAAGCAGCAGCGTTACCATATTATTTCCATATATGCAGCAGCACGGCTGCTGGCACCATCCTAACCCTTCAAATAACTACCTACCTCCAGCGCTGTGTACAACAACAAACCACACTCGGGCCAGCGGAGCCAAGGGCATGTTTATGCTCCTGCATAGTGAGCAGGCCATGACCGTGGACCTCATCCTTTCCTCATCTTCAGCAGGGTTGTGGGCCTCACCAGCGTCTGATGGGGGCGAGGGGGAGCGGAGCCCATCCCAGCCCCGCAGCCCATCTGGCACAGGCTGGCAGAGCAGGGGTTCAAGGCGACGCACGCATCGGAGCGGCTTGTGCACCCGAGGAAAGCTGCCTGTCACACACTTCATGCTTTGTAGGTCTTGGCTTTCACCCTCCCAGCCCTCATCCCAGCTTGGTAGGGACTTAATGGCACCTTCACCGACCTCCAACCTCTTCATGATCACTTTCCAAAGGGATGGCTAAAAATTTTGTAACACATAGGGTACCACTTGGCACAACTAATATGGGAAAAAACTCTCTCTCTCGTCCTTTCTTTCAGCAATATGATGAAAATGGCAATTTATTCTAAAACACAAGGAATACCGCTTTCACGTTTTTCCTGGCAGCAGCTTTTGCTCACAGGGGTGGCACTAGCTAAGCAATAGGTCAGCTTTCAGCAAGGAAGCCACTTGTTTATCTCCTGGAAGTCCATGGTCTTCCCAGCTAATCCTTTGCTGATCCTTCTGTATTCAGGGAATTTTCTCCCTTGGTTTTCCCATCACATCATACTTTATTCCATTTTATTCTGTTCCACCTCAATTTTCCCTCCTCTGGGGATGAGCCTTTCAGGCAATTCCAGTCTTCTCCTGGACAAGTCAATAAACTTGAAAAACACTATGTACAATATGAGAAATCCTTCCTCCTGTTCCACTCCTGTTCCATAAAGCCATCAGTCCAGGGGGAAACACTGGCCTTGTGGCCTACCTAAGGAGGCTTAGGACCTGACAACCCCAGTCCCAGCTGCGATCCCTGTCAGTCCATACTGTGCCCAGTTTTTTTAGAGATTCACTGACTCACACCATGTCCAGCCTTCTGTGTACAGAGGCCGAAGAATTTTTGCCAGGAGGGGATTAAAGCACCTTCTTAAGAAGGATGTTTTAAGAGGCAATGGGTACAGACTGAAACACAGGATGTTCCCTCTGAACATCAGGAACACCTTTTTACTGTGAGGGTGACCAAGCAGGCTGACCAGAGAGGTTGTGGGGTCTCCATCCTTGGAAATACTCAAAAGCCATCTGGACATGGGTGTGGGCAACCTGTTCTAAGCGGTCCTGCTTGAGCACGGGGCATTGGACCAGATGACCTCCAGAGTCGCCTTCCAACCTCGACAAGTCTGTGATGATCCTGTGTTTCCTTTTCCCTACAAAGCTCCAAGCAGCCACAGCCTACCTTGCCTGTGCTAAGCCTTTTCCATTCACTGACGCCAGGAAACAAAGCCAGGTTGAATTTGCTTAACTTCAGCTCTGCTTTCTTGTGCTTTTGTCAGAACATACCCTGTGTGTGTTTGTGTGTGTCCAAAAAAACTACAGCAGGGCCGAACAATGAAATGATTCCTGTCAGTGGCGTGCTGTGGTGGTACCAAGCCGGTTTTGTTCACCAGGCCTTGGGTCTAACCCCCACACTGCCCGTAGAGATGCTTACGCTGACGATACCTGAGCTAGACTAACCCACGCTCACCCCCAGGCTGTCACGGCTATCTCGCTCTATCGAGGCACGCAGGTAAACGGCCAACCCTGACCTGTACCTACACAAACAAAATAACTGCATGAGAAATCATACAGTAGCAACATGACAAACGGCAGAAAAGAGAAGCATTAAGTGTATGATGAAAGGGAAGCTGTAGCTTAAAGGAATTGCTGACCTAGGTAGAAAAATACGGAGGCTATCATACCACAGATGCCAGATACCGCTGTAAAACCGCAGCAAAACTGGGGGCAGGGGGTTAAGAGCAAATGGGGCAGTCCATTTGGGAAGGGATGAGGATGGTAATGAGAAAGAGGTTGGGAGGATAACAGCGTTGTCTGCTGCTGGTTTGCTGTGGTACAGGCTGGCTGGCTGGCTGGCTCTGCTCACCCTCACCAGGTCTCCTCGGTCTCTTCTTGCCGCAGGCTGGTATTTACTGCTGCCTCCGCCTCTCTCCCTGCCTGCGGGTGGGTTTGGCCGTCAGATGCCTTGCCGAGAGCAAAGGGCAGCTTGTGGAGCAAAGGTCTGTTTAAAACGCTGTTAACACACGTGAGCTGGGCAAACGGAAAGGTGTGCAAAGCAGGCACAGAGGGAGAGAGAGCAGGTTAGCTGGTGCAATGACCACGCAGGGCCAGATCCCCGTGGGAGAGCTGCTGAGCTCCTCTGCTGGCCCCAAGGAGACAGGGAAGAGCTGGGAACAGTCAGGGGGCCAGGGGCAGGGGGTAAAGCCGTGGGCACCACGGACAACCGGCTATGCCTGGCCCTGCGTTTAGCATCACTTCCACCGCCCGCTGCGAGTCCACAGGAGTGAGCAAGAGCAGAGGGATCACTGAGCCACCTTCCCCGGAGCCACATCAGCCTCAGACGGCTCCGTCCTCACCAACACAGCTGGCGCTGGCATCTGGAGGTCCTTTTCC
This sequence comes from Sagittarius serpentarius, assembly GCA_034782735.1. Lineage (NCBI taxonomy): Eukaryota > Metazoa > Chordata > Aves > Accipitriformes > Sagittariidae > Sagittarius > Sagittarius serpentarius. The sequence goes on along the minus strand of JAVKLA010000081.1, from coordinate 35,972,908 downwards.
CCGCTGCCGCAGCCTCGAACTCCTCCCATGCTTTGCAGATGTAGAGAAGCCACACCGAAGCTGAGGAAGCTTTGGAGCCAGTTCTGAAGGCTCCCAGCAGGAGAAGGGCCTGGGTTAGGTGCTCACCAAAGGGCTGGAGAGGAGAAGGGCTTCCTGCTTGGCTAGAGGAGGCAGGAGACATCCTTGTCCGTCGGTCCTCCCCAGGGAGAGCTCAGCGGGCAGCTCTGACAGTCAGCATTGTGGTGCCAAGCCGCAGCAAAAGTCTGTCCTCACCAAAGCCATGAGTGTCCATGGGGTCTCTCCAGCGCTGTCACTGCAGTATTTTGGAAGAATCTGGCCTCGCATGCAGGGAAAAATGACATCAGAGGCGCAGCAGGGAAGCTGCTGTCCAAGAGAGCATCCGGCTGTCTTACGGTCTGCTGCTGCCGAGTCCGCGACACGGTGGCTGAGGTCAGGCACGCAGCTGATGCTGTCCTGGTGGAAGTGGGTTTCCCTTTACCACTCAGTTTTCTCAGAGGAATAAAGTAACACTCGTGTGTGTGTGTGTGTACGTGTGACTGTGCGTGCGCCTTTGGCCGAGGCTCGCCGAGGTTCAGTGGTGCCGCACTGTTGGCTGGCAGTGGCAGCCGGCGGTGGCCAGGCCGGGCCATGACAAAGCGACACAAGCTGCTCCCGAGGGGCAGCCGAGGTGACGGTCTGTGCGCGGAGGCCTGATGCAAGATGAGGCCCAAGGCAAAGGTCCCTGGCTGGAAAAACTCGATCATGGGAAGTGTTTGCAGAAGAAGCAGGAACGCAAGGCGCTGAGCTTGAATGGGGACACGACACATGGGCAGTGTGACCCCAGGACCAAGGAGCAAAACGAGGACATGCGGGGACGGCCAGAAAGCCCTGCGGGGGGGTCCGGCGCATGTGAGCGTCAGCCCAGCTGGCACCAAGTCACATCCTTCTAACGGCAAAACCTTCACCGCATCCCACTCTGAACTCACAGGGAGCTGCGAGGGCAAGAGAAGGGGTTTGGCATCACCAGGTGCCACCGCGGTGCTGTGGGTACCGCCTGGGCGCAGGCTCCTGCCGGCTGCCGGGCCGTAGGAGCAGGGAGGCGTCGTCCCCAGGAGGGGACCAAAAGCGGTTGCAGGAGTGATGGGCAGCAAAACCGCTCGTCCAGTGGCTGTCACTGCCAGGTACAGATTAGCAATGCTGAAAATCATCATCATTGGCTGTTAATGCAGAACTAACACCGCCGCCTCCGCCGCTGCCGCCATAGGGTGTCCACGGGGACGCGGCGTTCCCACGGCCTCGCGCTCAGCCTGCGTCACCAATCCCTCCCGGCGCCAGCTTAGAAAACCTCGGCTCGTTTCTTTGGAGCTTCTGAAACTTTTCAGACGTTTTCCAGCTTCTCACTTGCTACGCAGCAGTTTTATTTAGCAGATCTCGAGGCTATTTTGTTAAGATTATTTTTTCATAGAGTTCACTGTGCCTGGGAACCCCAAGATAACCACAAGGCAGACAGAAGTTTAAACAAAGTTCTTGCGTGCTATCATCTGACTTACTTACTTAAAAGCTTTTCTCGTAACAGTTGCCACCTGTAATTACCTAAGAGCACACACAAGTGTTACAGGATGTTCTTGATAAGATCAGAGTTCGGGAGTCTGCAGCCTGATTTTTTTCCCGGTGTGGTAACTGTCAGATTTGTTTTCCATTGGGTACGGCTTTGCCGTGGGTTGGCAGCGTCGGGCAGCCTGGCAGAGCACCTGTGCGTGCAGCACCGCAGAGCACGTGCACTCCGGGACCAGCCTGGAAAGGAGTCTCCGCTGAGGTCTACGTACCCGGCCGGACCTACCCTGCCCAAACTCACTGAAGCACATGCTCCCTCCTGCTGGGTATGGCCCTCGATAACCGTATTTCTATCTGCTAGTCCCCTTGTGCTGGTGGAGTTCAAGAAAACAATGACATTGCTCAAGAAGTGAAGCCAGGCGTATCCCAGACACCAGACGTCCCTGATGCACAGGAGCATCCGTGCACTACCAGGAGCAACGGCAGGCATGGGGGGGGCCCCCGCTCAGCGCCGCCCTAAGGCTCCTAGTGCTGGGTAGAAATGATGCAAAACACTGAGCCGGCATAAACGTGCTCAGCTGATGGTGGTTTGCCCAGAAAGTACGGAAGAGACCTTCTAGCAGTATCTGTGCTGGCTGAGGTCCCCCACTGCCGGCTGGCTTGGGTATCACCTGTCAGCCTGGGGCCGGCCTTGAAACCGATGTGAAAGCATAAAGCTGGCATAGACCCTATGTCATGTGCACTAATTCAACAGAAAATACGTGTTTGTCTCCAGGCGATTCAGGTCAGCTTTGTGTGCTGTGTGACCTGGGAACCAGCACTGGTTTTACTGGGATGGGACAATTCTGCTACAGGTCGCAGCGGAGACGTGCCCTGCCATCAGGTGGAAAAGCTGAGCTTACCACATCTTCTGCTGTAACCGAGGGGCAGATACAGTTAAATATTAATGGTGCTGTGATGTAGCTATGGCGTGGGCCAAAAAAATGTATGTAAGAGCACATACCTTACCACATGTATAACTACGAATAGTGACTCACCTGGGTGCTCCCCACAGTATGACTAACCACCTTGCCCACCCACTTCCACTCTTAGGGACTCACAGAGATAATTTAATGATGATTTAGGCTCACCATTTCCTGGTACACTCATAGTCCACTTACTCCTGTGTTTATGGGAGCAGCCCACTAATTCAGAAGTTACTGGGAACCTCTTGTACTGAATGGGCAGCTTGCTCCTTAGGAGAGTCGGGACATACATCTTACAAGGTCACTCAGTCCAAAATACCTCCCTGGAGAACAACCTGTGCACTGTAAAACTGCCCGTGCTGCCGCCAGCATCGCGGGAAAACAGAGTGGGACCAGCACCATTTGCACGGCTGGCCACGCAGGTTGTGGGGCAGCAACTTGTCCGTCACCCGCTGAGTAATGCAAGACCTTCCTGCACACACAGGGACAGGCTGCTGTTGCCGTACTTGAATCTGTGACTCCTTCTGCGAATGCTTCCTGCACTTTGTCCTTGGTTTTATCTTTATTTGACTTAGAGGCTCAGCTTCTGCAGTTGCTTAATTAATGCTTGACTCCATGCCTTAGTTTCAGTCCACTGAGAACGGCTCTTTGGCGGGGAGTTCCCCTGCCTTCACTTAGCCAATTCCTCCCAACACGAGAGCGGACCCACTCCAGCCCAAGCATCCCCGCGCTGGATTTATCGTTCACCCATACAAAGTGCCAAGTCCAACAATCTCGTTCCACCCACTCCCTTAGCTGTAAAGTGGCCAGGACTTTCCCATGGCTGTTTCACTTCAAAAGCTGGTTGTTCGGGAGAGGACCAACCCTATGGATGCTCAAGGGCAACAGCATGATCTCACTGAAGCATGTGGGCAACTTCTTCTCACCCGCCACTGCCCCAAGCTGGATATCTAATGGTGAGCATCACTGTCTCATTGCTTCTTCCGCCACCAGTATCCACCCACTGCCTCATTTCTTACACTGGAGGCCGTTATCAAGGCCGCTGCACGCCGAAGCCTGCTGGGCAGCCCAGCAGGACGATTAGCCATTGCGGGGGAAGACACAACCAGAAAACATCGGTCTCTGTTTCCTACGTCCTATTCCACATGGTATACGTTTGGCTTCGACCTTGCCTGCTAGCTAGTTTCCTTGCCCTTGAATCTGACTCCCCTTACTTCTCTGACCAGCCTTTTTTAGTCTCGTTAGTCCCACTGAAATTTTGGCAGTCCTGGGGATGAAGTGAGGCAGGGCTGCCTGCACTCATGACGGGTCCGTAGCATTCAGCCCCAATTCTCTGCCAAAGGCCACCTGCTTGTCCATGAACGTTGTGCCTGTATGTTCCCTTTGGACTTCAGCTACTGATGCCTTCTTGCTCCTTGGCAGCTTTCTTCATCCTTGCAGACCCTGAGGGATTGTGTTTGCATTATCACCTCATTTGTACCTGCAACAGGATTTGTGCCATCAGTGTGTTTTGTTATCTCCCAGAAGTGTAGACAGATGCACAAATGGTCGTAAAACCAAATTACAAGATATCAAAACCCCAAAATTTACGACACAAGCTAAGATATGCAAATAAAACTTAAGAGCGGGAGCTCTCAGCTTCTCCAGAAGGGAAGGCTTACGAGCACCTACCCCGACAAGCAGTGTTGGATACCTCCCCTTTGCCAGGGCAGCCTCTCACTTGCACCTGTACGGTGTCAGCGGCAGCAGACCTGAACACGGAAGCTCACAGACGAATGTGCCATTTCTCAGCTACAAAAGGGCTGGTTTTACAAGCAACCTGAATGGAAGCAACAGCTTCATCCCCCGCTGAGCAGAAAGCCCTTTTAGAAGTATAAATATCAGGGCTAAGAAGAATTGTGTAAACAAACACAACTGCGTCACAGCTGTGTGCATTTGGTACTTAACTCCCCAAAGATTCAAGCTTGCAGAATATATTTGAACAAATTCTGCATCTGGAAAAAATATACTCAGAGGCAAAAAGTCTTTCACCAAATCTGTTCCTCTGACTGATCCCCAATAACCATTTTTCTAGGTCAGTTTTAGCTGCTTCACTGCTCTTTTTCGTAAGTGCTGTGTGCCTGCTTCCAGGCCTTCTGTCATGTGAAAAGCGATTTATAACCAAGCCAGAAGAGATGGGTGTGTTTACTCATTTCACAGAAGTGCTAAAATAGTGCATTAACTGAGGACCGTATAGAAAAATCCCAGAGTAAGCCGCATAATGACACTGAAGCTGAAGCCTTCTGGCACGGTGTAGGCGGGGGATTCTGTACTTGCCTGTCTCTCATGAGACAGCATTCACACCAGCGATCCCGGAGACAGAGGGTCACCATCCCCTCCACGCAGCCACCCACCCCTCAGAGAAGCACCCCCTTCTCCCCCTCTCGGTGGGATCCCCCCACACTGGTAGGTGCTGTCCCCACCCCGTAGAGGTGGAGAAAGGCACAGGCCAGGCTAGGGCTCCAGAAAGCAGAGATCTGGGGCACACTGACGCTGCAGATAGTGGTGGGATGTGCTGCTCCCTTGTCACCTTCGCTCTCCTCCCAGGCTGCCCAGGGCAGCCGTGCTGGGAGCGGAGCCCCCGCAGAGGTGGGAAGGGGACATCCCCTGCTCTGATCCCTGCAGGCAGGGCAGCCTCACCCCCTGCCACCACTTTGGCCCCCGCTCTGAGCTGGGGTGAGGTGGCGGGGGGGTGGCTGCATGCCTCACATCATGCTGTGCCGCTGTGATACCCTGCCTGAGCACAGCAATATGTACGGGATTAATACGTGCAGTCTAGGAATTAATCAGGCAATCACACTCCCAAGACCTTACTGCAAAATTGAATGCTTGCAATTAACTATGTATTAAAGTCTTGCTGAACAGGGCCAGTTCTCAGCCTTTGTAGAAACGTCAGTGGTTTTTGTCTGTCCTGATAGCAAACCTGCCTGCTATCTGCTGGTTTGCTTTCTCCTACGGTGGTTTTTTTTTTCTCCCCTTTCAAATTCACAGGCTTCCTTTGAGCTGTGCTTCACCTGAAACCTACTTAACTCGCCCCTTCCCACTCAGCCAAGGCACAGAGCAGCTCCCGCTCCTGCAGGGCTGCCGCTTCAAAACTGTGGTGGCGCGTTCCCAGGCCGCGCTACGATCTCAGGAATTCCTGCTAGGTCTTAGCATTTGTGTAATGAGTTGGCCAGTCAAGCGTCCCTTGACCGTACCAGGAACCCTTGCACGGCAAAGGCGGGGAGCAGCACTGACCATACCAAGGACTCCTGTCGCCTGCTGGAGGCGGGGAACGGGAGCGGGAATATTCGTCATCCCCTGACAGCCTTGGAGCATCCCTTACCTGAATCTTAAGTCATTCCCTGACAGCCTTGGAACCTTCCTTATCTGGGCTGTAGCTCATGTGGAAACAGTACCAGCGCTGCTGGAATTCCAGTAATTTGCTGATGACTAAAGCCAATCATCTCCCGAACCTATAAACAGCTCAAGTGAGGCCCTTCGAGCTCTCCTGGACCACAACAAGCTGCGACCGGCATCTCCCCCCCCGCCGAGGAGGACGCCTCTCAGAGCTCACAAACTCTCCAGTTTGCGAAAATCAGAGGACCGTCGCCAAAAGCTGACGACGGGACCTGGGCTGATACTCTTTGCTGTTTGAGGCTCAGCCCTTCGCTCGTTGAGAAGAATGCTTAGGCATTTGATGTAGATGTTTTCACTGAACTCGAGGGGAATTTTTAACAGGTATACCTTTACTTATCTCCCTCTACCTCTTCGGGACTGTGTGCATGTGTGTGTGAATTAGCCCAGGTATCCTATAGCAAGTATAGTATAAATACTGCCTTTTCTTCGGTCTCTGTATAAACCATTCTAGTTTGATTCTAACTTGATTTTCTTTGTACGTTTTATCCATGTATTAATTAATAGAGTGAACCGTGCCGTCGAACTTCGTGAAGTCGTGCTTTTTATAAATTCCTATTAAATCTTTTTTGCAAATGCCCTTGACGGTGATTCTTTAAGTGGTCCAAACCACTCATTTCACGACAAAAAGCAGCATCTATACGTGAGAGAGAAGGAGCCAATGTGTTTAAACCACCCCAGGAGTGACTATGCCCAGGCTGAGGACGGTGTAATAGATACTGCCTCAGCCCTTGCCAGGTAACTACAGGTGCAGTTACCTAGTACGTCATGACAGCAAAACCTATCTTTGCCACCAGCAGGAACGTACGTTATGCTGCAGCCTCCGTCCCCAGGTTCACTCCATCCTCGCTTGTTTATCAAGTCCCTTGTGTAGGATCTAGCCTTGTAATACCTGTACTGTTTGCACTGCTTGTCTCACATCAAGTCCTGCTACCCTTAGAGCCGGTATCAGCAGTTCAACTACGTAAAAGAAATAACAAACCTAAGACTTAGGCTGCAGGTCCTTTGGCGATGGGGCTTGTTCTTTCTAGCCGTACACGGCTCCTCACCAGGAAGCTGAAGCCCTGGGACCCGTGTGCTTCCCAGTCACATTGGTGGCTGTGATGGCAGGCTGGGCTGAGACGTGAGGATAACTGCGGACGGCCTGTGCGGTACCTGTGGTGTACCACCCCAGAGCTGGGAAGGATGGTCTGGCCAGGTCCTGGCCTTGGCTCTGCTGCTGCTGGACGTAGTCACCCCCTCCAGACAGCTCTGGGGGGAGTTTTGTGAACTGGGTGGGTGGGCGGGCGGGCTGGGGAAAAATCTCTGATAGGCGTTTAAAAAACCCTGCGTGTTTTTCCTGAAGTGCCTAGCACACCCTCCAGGCTCTGTGCCGGTAGTTACAGGGCTGCCCGGACTCCTTTGCTCCCTTTGGTAACCTGTTATCGCCGCCCCCTTTGATAAGAGCGGCTGTGCAAAGCCCAAGCGCATTGCGGGGTGACCTTGCCATCTCCTTGGGAAGCCAGAGCAAAGCAGCAGGACCCTGGGGACCCTGGCACAGGTTCACAGCAAGCCAAGCTGCCCCAGGGCCGATTCCCTTTCCCTAGGCAGCGCGAGCGTCCCTCATCCCAGCCCAAGCGGCTCCTCACACAGCACTCTGGCAGCGCAGGGACCCGAATGCCAGGGGCGCAGCAGCAGCTCAGTAGCGCTCCCGCCCTTGGCAAAAGCCGTGCCACCTCACGACTGCAGAAATGACATATTCAGAGAACAAATTCCAGCGACACATCACGGTCTACGCCACGGCAAAAGCTGAGGAGCGGCGGACTGTGCACTGAGCTGCCTTTGCCATCAAGTGAGATATCCCTAGGTTGCACAATACTAAGTGGTAATTAGTGTTCAATGAGGAAATGAGCTCAAGCTGCGACTTTTGGATCTCGACGCAAATAATCAGAAACTAGAGGGTTTTGCCAAATATAGTGTGATTATCATCTAAGAAAAATGTGTTAGTAGTATGTGAGCCAGCCATAAAGTACACTTTGTTTCCCTCAGTTGTAAAACACATTTTCACGGTGCAAATAAATATCAAGTGCAAACGCACGAGCGGCCTAAAAACAAGGAGTGTAGGCTCCCTCTATAGTCAGCTCTTAGATATGTAGCCCTCAGCGCTGATCCGAAGAGCTGAGATCCCATGAGGTAAAGCACCGGTGTATCGCAGGCCCTTTGGCAGTCCAGATTTGCTTAAACATTTTTTGATGGGCACCTTTCTCCCAGCAGGATTCACGCAAGGTCGGGTGCTCTCTGGCCACCTGCAGTCAGCCCCACCGTAAGCTCAGCACTTTATGCCCTGGTTAATTTGTCAGAAATGTCCCCACATGTCAACACCTTGTCCAGATTAGCTGTGTACCGTGTGGGTGCTCCAACTGCTATTAACAGCTCTGGGTGCACAGATCTGCTGTTAACCACCGCTGTAGGCTCCTGCCATACATGTGGATATATATATGTGGAGGTACCGGTCCTTCTTTGTTGGCAGGACAGGCCTGGACAACAGATGTAGACAGCTAGCTCAGCCTAGATCCTCGGCTTTTACATGGCTGACATTAGCCCAGGTGGAGCCCTGCCAAAAGCTACAAGACAGCTGGTACGCCCGTCACCATGAGGACGCCCTGCTCCTTCCCTCTCTTTTCCAGCTTCCCTCTCCCAGCGGCTCCCAGCCGTGCGGTCCTGTCCTTTCCCTTGTGCTGATCCTTCCTCATCCCTCCGCTGAGCCCCTGCAACCGGCTGCTGCAGGATAAATCTACCCAGGTATTTGCTAGGAGTAGCCTCTGCTGACGTAGGGAGTTGACTCAATTCACGGCCTACAGGACCAACAAGCGCCAGAACAGGGCTGTAGGAAAGGGGGTGGGGAGCGGGGCCTTCACACCAAGAAATCGGACTGGCTCAGCCTGTCTCAGGTACCTGCACCCCAGTGCACAGGCCGTGCACCCCGGTGGGAGCACGACTCGCTGTTTGTTTGGATGTTTCCAGTGATTCTCCATCACATTCCCCTGAACCTAGTATGTCCTGCTCAGGTCCATGGTAGAACGTGATCAGGGCAGACGGGATCGTGCTCAAAGCTCCCTGTTAAGCATCTATCCTCTTGTTATACGCACAGGAAAGAGAGCGATGATAAGGTCCAAATACACAGGGAAGCACCTAACCAAAACCATTGCTACACAGCATGGGTGAAAGAATGGCTTGCTAGAAGGAAATCCATGCCACGATGTTTACTCATGCAAGAAGGCTTGTAGGAGCCTGAATGGAAATGTCTGTCTGAGGCACCGCTAGCAAAACATTTTAGCCTAAACTCCCAAAGACCTGAAAACCAGTATCTCTGAAGAGCTAGCCTGTTAGATCTCACTGCCTCAGCTTCTCGGTCTTCAGGAGTGATTTCATAAGAAGACGCTTTCAGATCTTTGAATCAGGGCTATTGTTTGACAGCCAAGAGTTATATATACTAACGTTATCGGTATGCGTTGTTTTTATGGATGGGTTAGGTCCGCCTTGTATCCGTAATTTTTTTACAGCAGTGCTTTTGTCTTGCTTTGTTCACATTTCACCCAAGCCTGTGAGCGTACATCTAAAGCTCAGGACGGTCAGCGTACAGGAACGCTTACCCCAGTTTTTGGAAGGCTGACATGCTTTAAAGCAGGCATGGTAATGCTTCACTACTGCAAACCGAAGGGATTACTGATTCTATGCAGTAAACCTGTCGCAGCTGGCACTGTTTCACGAACCTGCCACTGCAGGGCAATATGGGTCTTCTGTCGGAGGCACAGACACCCTCTGCTAACAGAGGTGCTCCAGCTTTGTTTACGTGTTATATGCTGATTGATGTCGTGCCGCATCTGTGCTAATAAATAAAACGGGCAGGCTCATTTTTTTGTTGCTGGAGGCATGGGGCATGGCACGGCTTAAATCTGTGTATACCCTCGCCAGTCAGGGTGATCTTTTCTGTCCGGCCTACCAGAAACAGCCCGTCTGGCATCACCGCCCCAAACCTGCCTGGGTGTTGTGAGGACTGTGCTAACAGGAATCAGGCAAAACAGTACTAGGGAGGGTGGTAAAGGTTAAGCAGTGTGGATATGGGACAGCGCTTGAGCCCATACACAGTCCCATTTAGTTTCTCGGTACGGACGTCACCCTGGCAAGCTGTCACGCTGCCTCCACTTGCCCATGCTCAGATCCACCACCAGAACTGCAGGCCTGCTTACTCCTTGCCCTGTCCCCAGTGAAATGGAAAAAAAAAAAACCCAACCCTGCTGCAAAACACCTTGAAGAGGTCCCACGAATGCACTCAGGCGTGCCCAGGTGACAAGAGTCACATACCTCTACGCTGGTGGGATGGACCTCCCAGTTCCCCTAAGACTGGTGTCGTCGTACGCAGGAGGGAGGCTTGTCAGGATGTTCGAGGGCAGCTCAGATGTCCATAACAAAATCCTCTGGCCATCATGCGGTATGTGGAGCTACTCCGTCGTCACTCCCACTGTAAGACAATACTTTGCTTACTGGCAATACAAGAGAATACTCAAGTGACGCTGGAGGTTTTCCAAAAGAAATAACATCAATCTGCCTCAAAAGCAGAGATAGAACTTTCTGCCAGCATAACTGGCGTATGAACACAATACTTGCATCGGTCTTCCTTCTCACTCTCCCCACCATGAAACTACACTAGGCAGAATCAGGAAAGGGAGTAAAGCAGATTTCCAGGATGCTTTATGTACTTCTTGTTGCCTTTAATTCAGTTCTGGCTGACCCAGGTTTTAGCTGTTAACAAATGCATCAGGTAGGTGCACTGCTGAGTAGTCTGTGTGCAGGTGGGTGCAAGGTTTAAAAGCTGCTCGTGAAGTGAGCTCCTTGAGCGTTCACAGGGGGAACAGCCCATTCCCTGCTTCTGATGTAAAACAGACCTGAACAGAGATGATAGGAAAACAGTTTAGTTGTAAATGGTCAAAGGTCTGATCTTTTCTTAGCTTCAAGAGATGTTTATTGCAAAGTAGCAGTCCCATTTGTGATTCACGACAGTTCCTAGGTATGCCGGTCATTCTAACTCAACAGGGCTTGTTATTAATAGCCCTTTAAAATACCGTGTTACTTACCATCTCTGTCTTCTTCCAAGGTTCATCGTTTAGTTTTGTGCTTCATAAAACTCAGAGAGGTCACCGAGTGCTCCTCAGGGGGAAACGAACTCAGTGACAGCAGCCAGCTCCGGCATTCCCTTCAGAAGCCCTAAACGAGCTGCAAAGTCGTTACAGTCTGGCTTAGAAAGGGGGGTAATAAAACCTGTCTGCAGAAAATCTGCAGGCAGAAGTCTTTGCCTGTAGATGTTTTTTGTCCAAGCCCACCCTTTGGGTGCTCAGCTGCACTGAACATCTTCCAGTTCTCCATCGTTGCTTACATTATTTGACACAAGGTAATTGTTTACGGGGCAGGCAGATGGGAAACAACATGAAAGGGCCTTATGCAACCACGGCTATGGGAACACGACATAAATCATCCCCCTCAGTAAAAGAGGCTGAGGATGTCTCCATTGCTTAAGCACGCATTTACGTATTAGCATTGCCTAACAAATTCACACAGAATAGCTGTAAAGCGTTTGCGAGACGGGGCTGAGGTTTATGGCAGCCTTTGCCCGCCGCCTCCCCAGGGGGCAGGGCAGGAGGCAGAGGGCAGGGTGGGTGCCCGAGGGCCGGTGACGGGTCTCAGGGCCACTCTCAGCTCCGCGGGTGCGGGGCAGCCACATGTGAACCCCTGCAAGTTCGGGCTGGGCACCTCTGACCCAGAAGTGCCAACTCGTACTGCGGTGGCTGGTCTGCTTTCTGTTTGGGGCACAACACTGCTCTTCAGCTATTAGGTGCCTAAAAGAAATCTGCCCTGCTGTGTCTTCTCTGCGTTGTCTTCTTCTGCACCTCCAAAGCAGCAAGCAAGTGGTCACCTATATCTAGTGTAATTTTGAGTATAAAGTTCTTCAGTTGTGTGTATAAGAGGGAGAGAACAACATTACTGTCATAATATTTATGGCCTCTGAAAATACTGGACAAAGGAATTACCGCCTGCCCCATACTGTGCACTGACAGACTCTCAGTGAGAGACTGGAAGCGCCAAAATCTGAGACAACAGCTCTTGTGTTTCAAGCGTGTCATGTACAAAACAAAATACCAACAGAGGCCAAAACAAGAGAGCCAAAGTTCGTTTAGAAATGGCATTTGAGAAACAAAGGTGGCGACGCATGGCTTGACAATTGACAAAGTTAATTAATTATTTGTTTGTGAGTTTTCAGCAAATGCTTCGGCTGTTACTTAAGCACGCAGTGAAGGGCAAAGCCCTGGAAAGCAGCTGAGTTAGGTATTTTAATGAGTTGCAACATACAAAGATGCCAACCCTGGATGACATTTTAGAGCAGTTCGGAGAATATGACTTCTTTCAGAAACAAGCCGCCTTTGTCTTATGCCTGCTTTCTGCTACCTTCGCTCCCTTTCACGTGGGGAATTTTTTTCCTGGGATTCACCCCCGAGCACCGCTGCTTCAGCCCCGGGGCGGCTGAGCTGAGCCGGCGGTGTGGCTGGAGCCTGGAGGAGCAGCTGAACCACACGGTTCCCGAGTGGGGCGGCCGCGGGGCCGGTTTCGGCAGCCGCTGCCGGAGGTACGAGGTGGACTGGAACGCGACCGGCGTCAGCTGCACCGACCCCCTCGGCAGCCTCGCGGGCAACCGGAGCAGCGTCCCCCTCGGTCCCTGCCGGGACGGCTGGGTCTACGACTCCCCGGGGACCTCTCTCGTGACCGAGGTAAGACACGGTTTGTCCAGCAAAATCACTCTTGCCTGCAGACGTTGAAGCTAAAAGATGCTGGATTTGTAAAGTTTGCTTTTGGTGCACAGCCTGAGCCTGACTGCTAATAAATAGTGAATATCAGGACTTCCTAGGGACTTAGAGCAAACATTTATATGGATAATTAATGGGAAATGATTGCTTTTCCCGGGAGGATAATACTGCAAGCTTGTCATCAATCAGACAATGGCTATTCTCATAATTCAGTCACCAAACTGAGGGTAGCACCCCATAGCCCAAACTGAGGAATTGCACATTTGGGTGGTAATCCAAACAGATATGTACAATGAAGAAGAAGTAGAAGATGGGGCTAAATTTGTCAGACACTGAGTTAGCAACAGCAGTGTTCTTCCAGCTATCTGAACCAGATTAGAAAGTGAAAAACCATGCAGACCAGTACTAGCAGTCTAAAAGCCATGTAGAGACCTGGAGCATAGGAAGAACCTCAAGAGAGATCTCTTTGATTTCTCCTGCAGTCCCCTATCTGCATTAACTATACCTAAACGATGCCTAGCAGATGTTTCTGTAACCCATTCTTAAAAAAACTGCGATGCTGGATACTTCACAGCTTCCTGGGGCAGGGTATTCGTATTCCCTCGCTTCGTTGTCGTCACCATTACAAAGCAACTCCACCTCACTTTCCCTTGGGACAGATGGGTTGGGGCAGAGAAGAGCACTCCCAGCCATCTTCCGCATCAGTCGAGCCAGGGAAACCGATCTGAGCTGTTTGGTACGACCCCAGCAAACTTGTCCAGGTTAGAAAGAGATTAAATAAGCAGACAAAGACATTGATGCTTCTTCCTGGGCTGAAGTCTGGTTACACTTGAATGAATGGTTCCAGCTGTTGAGAAGTTAACACCAGTTTGCCCTCCTCCCCTCGCTGGGTGCGGGTTGGTAACCTGTTAATTGTAAATCAAAAGCAAGTTAGAGAGTACCGGTTCACTGCAGAGAAAAGCCAACCAAATCCTGGGCGTTTTGCGAGCGCTAACGAGGAGCAGGACAGCCGTCTCTTGGCTCCCCTCCCGCCCGGCTCATGGCAGCCCTGCCGCCTCTCACACCCGGCCACTGCTTTCACGCAGCGAGATAATACACGGTTAGAGACAGGTCTTGGCATCTGGGAGGGAAACGATGCTCCAAGTATCCTCCAGATTTCCAGCAGATGGGCGAGATTTTTCTGAGCTTTTTAATTTGTTCGTTCAACGTTTCTCTCCCTTTCTCACTCTCCTTGTGTGTCATTGTGCAATCATTTTCCAGGGTGTAACTTTTCCACAAGGTTTGGGAAAATCTGGACAAGATGCGTCACAGATGTCAGCTTAAGAAATTAGAGGATTTCTTTTCTGGAGCCTGTTTTCTAGTCGTGTGTCATTGGTTTCCTTCCTCCTCGAACAGCCACGGTTTGTGTTGAACAGTCCTGTGCTTCCAACTGTGGTTGCCCTTGCAGTCTAACCTGGGGGGTGAGGACTCCTGGAAGCTGGACCTCTTCCAGTCGTGTGTGAACGCTGGGCTTTTTGCTGGCTCCGTGAGCGCTGGCTACATAGCAGACAGGTATGTCGTGTGTAGACAGGTGTGAGATGAACCCTTTTTCCCCTGGTTATCTGCTTTCTGCATGTCGCTGAACAACATTCAGTATTCAAAGAGGAAATGAATGCAATCACAACTTGATTCAGAAGGCCCATGTGTCACTTACAAAGGGGAGGATGGCGGTTCTTAAGTCCCTGCTTTCAAAGGCTGTTGTGACCCAGGAATCCACGGAAACGTCACGGTGTTGCTCCACTTTTGCAGCCTCTCAGTGGGGGAATTTGCATGTTCGCAAGTGAAGAGATTTTGTTTTCTTTCACAGTGGCAAACTGCAATGCGAGCTCAAGAGTTTGAGATGAAATTTTAACTCCCGCACCAAGAACCCTTTGCCCATCTTCGTGATAAATTTGTTTCACATTAATTCTAATGGTATCCAGATGGCCATAAATCAGTTTCAAAATAGGAGAGTTTTTCTCAGACACAGAAACAGAAGCAGCTGCTCCTTCCTGAATTTTCTTTGGTCCCCCTTTTTCTCAGCTGGCTTTGTGTGTAGTCGGCTCTAGACATTATTATCCCTCATCTGCTCTTTTCCATCACAAATACCATCGTGCCATGTACCTGCACAAGGCGGGGCGGGGGGGGGGGTTAGGTTAGACTCTGAACAAATTCAGTGCTTTGTAGCTGACCTTCCTGTGCATGTTTACCAAATTCTTCAATAAAACGGCGAGAGAGGCTGAGACTGGAATTTGAAGAGGTGAAGGTAACACAGGGTGAACAGAGTCAGTGTGTCTTGGATAAATGGGTTTTTTTCTTTGTATTCTCAGAACACAGGAGAGCACAATGAGCAATATCCTTTTCCTCCCACGCTGATCAGGCCCCAAAATCATCTCTGTTGGACAGATATTGCCACCATTCCCTTCTTTTCACTTTCCCCCTCTTCCAAGGGGGAAGGTCTATGGGAAGGCTCACAGCCATCCCCCATAGTGCTTCTGCAGTGTCACAAAATAAGGACGGGACTGTGTGTGTTTCACTGGTAGCTGCTCCCACGTTTCATTGCAGGCAAACACATCATCGGTTAGGTTGTGCACACCACCTTTGCGGAGAAAGTAGCTACCACACTCCTAGCTAACCCCAGCCTGTCCCTCCACACAGACAAACGTGCTTGTGAAGAAGCTCACCTATGCGCCATTTGGACAGACCACTTTCCAGTCCTCAGTAAGCCATTCCCTTGCTGCCAGTGAACCAGACCACGGGGTTTTTATGCTTTCTGCTTAGACGCATTTTTCATCAGAAGATAGCGATTTATCAAAGTAACTCTTTCTGGCCATATCTTGTGTGTGGCTACGCCTTCAGCAAAAAGCTCTCTCAGGTCAAAGACATCAAATGGCTACAGCAGCACCGCAAAGATCCTGCATCCAGTCTTCAGTCCTGGGCTGGAGACCCCTCTTTGATTCGAAGGACAAAGGTTGAAATGCTTACGCCAATTTTTGCCTTTCTTCACACGCATCTTGAAAGATGTTGGTTTCTTTTTTGCATCGGAAACATACATCAGCCCCCTATCCTCTTTCCCTTAAACCCAAATTCTTGTTTTCTGGCCAATCTTTTAGCGAATTTGAAAGTATTTCGTCCTTTTTTCCCCAGAACAGATGCTCAGATAATGGTGCACAGCGTACGGGAGCAAAGGAGGGGGTATGTAGCAGCTGCTCATCCAGGCTTGACAGGACATGAAACAGCAGGGAGCAGATCCCGTAATCATCAGAGGCACCACTCTGCAGATCACCTGTTCAGCACAGAGACGGATTAAGCAATCATGTTCACTAGCAAAGGCATTTCTCGGCAGCGTATGGCTGTGCGAGCCAATAGAAACCAGAGCTCCCAAACCCACAGCCATTTATATCTGAAATGCTCACTCTCTGTGTCAAAATATTGAAGGATCTTTTTACCAAGGCTTATTATCAAGCAGAAGTATGAAAAGACATGAGGGAGTAGGATATCATTGCTGCTAAGATAAAGCACATGCATGTCACAGAGCTCAGGGGTTTTCTACTGCTCTGCTCACTGCCATCCTGCCCCAGCTCACCATGGTCCCTGCACTGCAAGCACCCGAGAGCAGTAACAAAATCCCACGCTGCGGTGGGTAAACCCCAGCTGGATGCCAGGTACCCACCAAAGCTGCTCTGTCAGTCCCCTCCTCAGCTGGACAGGGGAGAGAAAATATAACAAAAGGTTCCTGGGTCAAGATAAGAACAGGGAGGGATCACTCACCAATTACCGTCACAGGCAAAACAGACTCGACTTGGGGAAATTAGTTTAATTTATTACTAATTGAATCAGAGTAGGGTAATGAGAAATAAAACCAAATCTTAAAACACCTTCTCCCCAC
>JAVKLA010000081.1:35934630-35955667 GCA_034782735.1 Sagittarius serpentarius | reverse complement strand
CCAGGGGCTGCGGGGGAATCTCTGCTCCGGCGCCTGGAGCACCTCCTGCCCTCCCCTCCTGCTGCACTGACCCGGGGGCCTGCAGGGCTGTTTCTCTCACGTGTTCTCACTCCTCTCTCCAGCTGCAGTTTCTGTTGTGCGGGGTTTTTTCCCGTGCACTTCTTAAATCCATTATCCCAGAGGCGCTACCACCATCGCTGATGGGCCCAGCCTTGGCCAGTGGCAGGTCCATCTTAGAGCCGGCTGGCATTGGCTCTGTCAGACGTGGGGGAAGCTTCTAGCAGCTTCTCACAGAAGCCACCCATGTAGCCCCCCCACTAGCAAAACCTTGCCACGCAAACCCAATGAACATACCCAAAGAGTGTTGAGCTTAGGGCAAAACCAAATCCAGAAACCTCAAATTTAGGAGAGGGAATGGGAAAAAGGCCCATGAATTCTGTGTTTCCTGGATTTTGAGATATCCATCCTCTTCTCGTCAGACAGCCTGAGTGCAGCTGGAGTGCTAGTTTTCCCGTGCATGAGATTGCTGCAACCTGCTGTACTCAGGACAACTCCTGCAAACATTTCAGATGCTTCAAGGGAGGTTTCATAAGCTCTTTAGAAATGTGCTTCTCTCTGAGGGATTAGATCTACTCATTTGCTTGATCGGTCTCTGGGCACGCATCCAGGCGCTGACTTTGACATTCAGGAGTCACAGGTGTCTTGGAAATGGCAACCGTGTGTCCCTGGAGAGCTCCCGAGGTCAGTGCTAACATGCAGCATTGGACCTCTGCCGCTCAGAGCTGGGGCACTGGGAAAGGACCTCTGCGGGAGAGGGCTCCTCTCATGGTCTGATGAGGCTCTCTGGGGCTGGACCTTAAGGCGAGTCAAAAATGTCTGTATGTCAGGCTCATGACAGGAGGAAAGTCTGAGCGGTGGGATCTGCTGACGTTATTGTGGAGAACAGAAGACATTTGTTTTGGCTGGCATTTATTATCTTGCTGGTTTTGTTAGTGGACACTGAATAATTTCGTGTTTTTTATAAATCATACTTCTAACTGAATATATGTCGCTGTCAGCTGGAAAACAAATGCCTTTCCAGTGTTCCAGTAGGCTTGTTTCTTTTGGAAACAATTCATTTCCGACTATCAGTGAGTCACGGTGATACAGGGCATGACAAATAACAGGGATGTTCAAAACCCTCTTCAAGAAGATCTCAATAGTCAGCCAAGGTTGATGAGAGAATAGGTAGAGATCACAGCTCTTGAAGGAGGCCTCCATTTAAAAAGCTATTGCAGCTTCCAAAGATGGGCTGAAGATCCGTATCAGAGCATTTTTTGAAGCCATGAGCCAAGTCGTTAACCAGAAGTGAGCAAGGACCTGAAAAACACAGGACAGGGGAGTCCCCCTGTGAGATGAAAAATGTTGCAAAGGGAAGAGCAGATACAGACTCCTACTCAAAATGAACACAGAAGAGGGGGAGAGGGACCATCTCCAGTCTCTTCAAACCCTTTGGTTTGCCACCCTACCCTGCTGGCAGCCGAGCCTCTTTCTTCTCCCGTCTTCTTTCCCTCCGCAGGTTTGGCCGCAAACTCTGCCTCCTGGTCACGGTCCTCGTCAACGCGGCCTCGGGGCTTCTCGTGGCCTTTGTGCCAAGCTACACCTGGAGAGCAATCTTCCGTCCGATACAGGGGCTGGTCAGCAACGGGGAGGGGGCTGGCTGGCAGGCTCCGTCCTCAGTTACAGCAGCTTCCAATCACACCTTCTGGGCAGGAGCCCCCTCTTTAGCAGCAGGGCCGACCCCCGTTGGTGCCATCCGAATTTTAAGGAACCGTGTGTAACAAGAGCAGACAGCGACACCGCTGTTTCCTGCCAAACTGCACCTCTTTGCTTAAATGTGGGCGTTTATGACTCAAGCTTGCACTGGCTCATAGACATAAATGGAGTAATTAGGAGGCAGCTCTGAAAACGAGGGAGCGATCGTACCTGGAGAGGCACGTGCCAAAATGAAGGACAAGGTCTAGAGACAAGAACTAATTGAAAACGCTGCGAAGACGTATGACACTTTTCTGGGAAAGGCAGCAAGCGGTGCTGTGAGCGAGAACACTTCTGTTTCATGGCCTTGGTACCAAAACGGTTTTTGCTGTGCTGTTTCACATGCTTGGTGGGTAGGGAGGCTCTGTTCCGAAGCCGTACGGCGGGAGGGAGACGGAGGCAAGCAAGTACTAGCTGTCTATTTTATTTTCCCATTCAGTTCTTAGCTAGAAGGAGCGGGAAGAAGAAAGCAACGTTTGCCCCATGTTTGAGGGCCCGACACCCTCGAAGGCAGGGACAAAGTCCCCCAGCCGACCAGCAGAGGAGGACGGGTCAGGACTTACCCTGTAATTTGCACCAGGGACCCAGACCTGCTCTGCTTTCCCGGCCAAACCCAGGGCCGCACGGCACGCCACGAGGGCGCAGCTACACACAGGGGCTCCACGCGCTTTTAGCTGGCCGGGGTTGCGTTCCCCCGGCTCTCCAAACCAGCTTATTTTCCCTCATACCACTTGTCTTTGCAGTTGCAGAGTTTGTTGGCCCAAACTACGGGAGGGCAGCGGGCATCACTTACCAGCTTGCCTTCAGCCTGGGACTCCTCGTCCTCGCCGCCCTGGCTTATGCGCTTCCACACTGGAGGTGGCTCCAGCTCACGGTCACACTGCCCAATTTCTTCTTCCTGCTTTACTACTGGTAAGTGCCCACTCCTACAGCTCCCAGAAACACCCAGCCAAAACCAGGGGACTCTAACTGGGAGCTGAGGCTTCTCTCTAGGGCTCGGCCGTAGCGCTACAGGTAGGCTTTCTAAGACGACATCGGATCAGATATGACATTTTGCTTGTTGTTCTGTTCCCCCCTGCTCAGGGGTTTAGCCTGAATCACCTAAGAGTAAGGGACTACCTACAATATGTCATAACACTTCTGTGTTTGGAGTCCTTGCCACCCATCACAAACTAAGCCATTATTTCTTGAACGGTACCTGAGCTACTGTGAGAAGTGGGTTTTTCTAATCGTAGACTAAAATTGCTTTTTTTTTTAATAATGCAATCAACAGACTTCTGTTGACTATTTGCAAAAATATTTAGTGATAATGCTCCTTAGAAAACTCCATAACCAGATCAGGGAACAGATTTGGGAGGGGGCATTTGGGTTTCTTTGAAAGTTTATTTTTAAGATGGAGAAGCTGAAGGATCAGGTTTACAGCTGTTCTTTTTTATATCTACAGACTATTAGCCATTTCTAAAACATGTCAACAGAATTTATTTCAGACTAATGTTTCCAAATGATAATAAACTGGTTTTAGCCTTGAAAAAAAAAAAGGGGGGCGGGGGGGGCTACATTGTCATTCAAGCGGAGCACAAATCAGAGTGCAACCACTGACAGACAGAGCTACCACTAAGTTCAATGCCACCCTTGGATATTCAACACATCGTAGGATCCTAGCCTGGGAAACTCACTTCCACTTTCATTTTCTGTGTACCAGTAACGTGCATTTTCCTTTCCCGTAGCTGTCATGCTTGTATGTGTTGCAGGTGTCTGCCTGAGTTCCCCAGGTGGCTCATAGCTCAAAAGCAAAATGACAAAGCTATGGAAGTTATTGAGCGCATTGCCAAGGGCAGTAAGAAGAAGCTACCTCTCTCTTTCCAGGTGACTACACTGCATTTGCTGCATATATGCAAACCTTGGGGCAAATAATGTTAGGAGTTTAAGATTTTGGGGGTTTAGAGTAGGGAGCATCTTGGCGACCAAGAGCCCTGCAGTACCCTAAAGGAAATGGAAGGGAGTTGTCTTCTCTTTGACTGCCCAGGACCCTCGCAGAGCATATTTGGGAAAAGAGGCTTGCACATATAGCCAGCAGACAAGAAAAATTCTTTCTTTAAGTAGTGTAAATCAACAGCAAACTCACCAAATCTCATGACTGAAAATTCCAGAACATCCTTTTTCATTATTTTTTTAAATGCTGCTTCGTGCCATGCAACAACCTCATACACGTGGCTGCACAGATATGAAGACTGTCTATATACATTTTCATGTTTCGTTTCCCCAAAATGCTCTGGAGAAGTTATTTTGCCCTCAGTTACTTAGCTGTCAAATGAAAAGCCTCATCCTCCCTTTAATCCAGAGGAAAATATTCATTGCAGTACTCACCACCCTCTCCCCTGCCCACTGTAATCTCTTGTCCCTCTGTCACTTGTGCCCCCAGAATCTCAGCTCCAAAGATGAAGACGGAGAAAAGCTGAAACCTTCATTGCTAGACCTGGTCAGGAAAACTCAGATCAGAAAACACACATTCATTTTGACTTAGAGTTGGTAAGCTTTTGCAGCTCAGATGGAGGTGTGTGACTCGGTGCCCTAAATTCTCATCATTGATTTAAGCCTGTTTTGCTCCCGACCAGCTGCAAATCTCAGTTCTTCGCATAAACTCTCTCCCAAAGGGTCTGGCTTCATCTGCACCCTGTTCTCTGCACAGGTTCACAAGCTCCGTCCTCTACCAGGGCCTCATCACGCACATGAGAATAGCCGCTGGGAACACGTATCTGGATTTCCTCTATTCTGCTCTCGTTGAGTTCCCAGCCGCCTTCATCCTCATGCTAACACTGGATCGCATTGGCCGTCGCTACCCCTGGGCTGCGGCAGCAAACGTGACGGCAAGTGGTGTTTGCCTCCTTACGGCGTTAGTCCCAGACAGCGGGTCGTGCAACCCTCCTCCGCCAATGACTTCTCTCCCTGTCTCTTGGTTATTGCCCTGGCAAACGGAAAACGATCCTTGCTAACCTGGCCCATGTCGGTATTGTGATCCCATGAAGACAAATACCGCAAGAGCTAACGTATGTCCCGCCATCAGCATTTATACTAGCTAATGAGAGGCTAGAGAAATGGGGTGAATTAAATTTCCAAAATGGCATCAAATCAGATGGCAAGTCTGCAGGTGCTAGATCATGAGACGTGTCACATTAAGTCCACAGTTCTTGTCTGGCCTAAGATTTGGATTTGAATGTATAATGCAGGGGTTCAATCCAAAAATCCCCATGGTTTCTGTTTCTGAAAAGGAAAAAAATGTATGGGCACATGCACATGCTTAAACACCATCTGGGTACAGTAAGTGCTTTCTGCATCTACTCATGAACAGTGCTGCTGCCATAAATGCAGAATGTTGAGCAACCACAGTGACAGACACTTGGCTTTTGTTTAGCCAAGCATTCTCTCCAGGGCCATAAGTCTCAAAGCAATGTGTCCCTTAAGGGCCACTGAACGAAACAACTTTCCTTTTTCTTTACGGAATACAACTAGACTGAAACCACAGACATAACAGTGCCAAACAACCGTCAGTTCACGGGGGAGCAAAGATAAAACCACAAAACATTACGGAAGAACGTCATAGGCAAAAACCCCAAAGTGTCCAGACATTGGAACCTCATTTTAACAAGCGACGGGGGAGCGCAAGGGACTGCTGGCCTTTGCTGGGGGAAGCAGAGGGGTGGGAGTCCCGCAGCCCCTGCCTGTGCCGGGGCGTGGGGAGCAGCAGTGCCCGGCTGAGTGCCTTGCGCTGGGGACAGGCACGGCCGGCGAAGACGCTGCTGCCAACCCCGCTCAGCCCATGATTTAATGCCCCGCCAGCCGTGGCGGCAGCACCCGCCTGTGTCGGCACCGCCCCCCCCGAGCTGAGCTGCCTTCAAAGCCCATAGCCCAAAGTCCAGCCTTCCAGAAAAGGGTTGTTTTTCACCCAGGCCAGCTCTGCAGGGGCAGCGGGGCGGGCAGAGTCTCGGCTGGAATGGCCCCGGACTCCCACAGCTCCCACATGCAGCAGCGGCTGGGGTCGCAGCTCTGGAGGGGCTCTGCTTACTGGCAGCGATGGGTCAGTAAAATACTACCCTGGGCTTGAGGCATCCCTCAGCTGGCTAAATGAGGGAAAAGCTCAATGCTCCGTGTGCGCTAATAGCTGAAACAGCTGAAGCCATGGTCCAGGGTCAGTTTGGGATCCAAAAACCCACATGGCACTCAAAGGTGTCCTGGACTGATGCTAAGCGCACGGCTGGGATATCAATTTATTTGCAGCAGACAGCGGTAGCTCCAGGTGCGAAAGCAATTGTGGAGCATACACTGAGAGATGGGGGCAACACAAACTTTTCCCAGCCTGAAAGCCATCAGAAGCCTCCATGCTATCTTGCTGATCAGCAGATTTCAACCACCAAACGATGCAGTTGCCCTCTCTTTAGTTTTATTGCAAGCAAGAAATGGTGTCTTGCATAAGCTTTTGGTTAACGCGCCGGATAACCCAAACTGCTTCATATCCTTGATTTCTCCTCTCTGTGACAGCAACCTAGCAAAGTCTCAAGTCCTGGTTATTTGCTTGAATCACAAGATAATTGCATTATAAATTCTTTACTGAGTGAAATGGAACACCATCACGTGCTGTCCTCTTAACCTTTGATGACAGCACACTTACTGCTTCCTTAAATTAAATCTTTAATGCTGTTTTATGTCAAGAGCAGAAAAAAAACCATGGTTTTGCATTCCAGCCCTAATGCGCACGATGCCTTTCCAGCTCTTCATCGCCTTAAAATGACTGCAGCTTCCTTGGGCGGGACGAGAATTACGGTGTGCTATGAAATTATTTGCTTGGTAAATCCTGAGCTGTATCCAACATTTCTCGGGTAAGCGCACTGTTAGCTGGTAAAAGCACCGGGTGTTTCTCTGGAAGAGACTGTGAGAGGCCAGCTCAAGGCTGTGGATGCAGCTGAGGAGCCTGCGGCTCATGCACTGCCCTGGAAAAGGAGTTTGCAAGTACAAACTAACACCTTGAAAAGGTGGAGGAGAGCTGCCGGGTGGTGCAGGAGAAACCCACCACCTTCCCTGGCCAAAGCCCCTTCCCCGCTTCTGGGCCCAGCACTGGAGAAGCAGGTTTCTGCAGGGATGCGTAAGAAACCTTCCCGAACACCCTCCAGGCTCCCCTTCCAGCGCAGTTCAGTGAACCAGAAGTCGTCAAATGCTCATTAACATTTCTCCTCCAGTAGAGGGCTATTCTTAATGCCTTGCATTGTCCAGCACTCTCCCTCCTCGCCCATTTAATCTTGCAGTATTTCTCCAGGGGAGAACGCTCTGCCTGTGCTCTCCTTTGATTATGTTCACCACCACAGGGGCCTGGCCTTTCTAAGCCGCTTTCTAAGCCCCAGAGTGTCACCTCTCTTTTTCTCCCTGAGGCTCACGGTCCATCCCGCCCCCCATCACCCGCAAAGCCCCTGGGCAGGGTGCTGACCTGCTCCTCAGACCCTGCTCCCAGCTGCCGCCGGTCCTGCCGAGCACCCCCAGGCAGCGCCGGTGACATTGTCTGCGTGCCGGCGTGCGTTGCCGCTTGGCGGGAACCTGGGAGTCCTCGTCTGCTCATCCGTGTGCGACCTTGGTGGGATCATAACACCCCTCCTTGCTTAGCGGAGCTCTGGCACAAACCGCCCCTGGTCATTTTTGGTAAGAGCTGTGAGATGGGTCAGCTGGCTACAGCCTAGGTGAACGAGTCTGGTGATCTATTTCTTGCCTTTTTAAAAAAAAGTAGAGAGATGTATATGCACGCGTGTGTGTACACATGCAAGGTACAGTTTGGAAAGTCTGTTTCATCTGGGTGTTTGGAAGTCATGCCAAAGTCACCCCTTAGCCCTTTCTGCGGCGGAGGGGACCCCATGTTTTTGGGACAGCTCTTTCAAGCTTTGACTTCCTCCTGCTGAGCCCTTCTCAAGGGAGGAATGTCTTTGGGTTCTGCCCCTCTCATCTGCACGTGGTTACGGGTCCTGAGGTCCGAGCAGGATGGCCTCCTGCCTCCCTACAAAGAAGTCACACTCCACCTCTTGCTGGCACCTCAGGGGCCCAGTCCGTCATGGATCCCAACGCAATTTAGGATGGCAAAGCAGCATGTCAGCCCTAATGTTAACACTACCATCCTAAAAAAAGGGCTGCCTTGAACGTCTGCGACTGCACTTACTCAGATCAGTGTGCCCACATGCACCAGCTGCCCCCAGTATGGTCGCAGAAGGCTCTAAAACTAATCAGATAGCGAAACTGGCCAGGTAGGCTGGTAACAACCTTTTGTGCGTGTCCTAATCTAGCCAAAAGTAGGGATGACAGGTAGCTAGTGTCAACCCCAGTCCCATGCCACAACTAGAGCCAAAATCTGTTTCCTTTGCACTGCGTGCAGGGGAGCCAGGACGGCTTTCCAGGCCTCAGATGCCCCCCAGAAATATCTGCAATTACTGAAAAAATGAGAATGACGCAGATAAAAAGCCAAGCATTATTATCACTTTGAGGAGTCCTTATTCAATTGTCGAGGCAGCTGTGTCTCGGTGAGAATTAACTAGCGCTTCGGAATTAAACTCAGGCATGACCATTGCGTTGCCTTTGTGATCCTTATTCTGTCTTTGCAGTTGCGATCGGCTTCATTGTCGGCACTTTGATTTTGCTCCTACCTGAGATGAAGCGAAAAACTCTGCCTGAGACCACTGACAATGCTGAAAATTTGCACGGGTATGGCATTAAAGGCCCTCCTGCAGAGCAACTCTCTTTTACGTCCGCAAAATCTGCTAAGAAAAAACAGCTGTTGTACATGTCCAAGGATCTGTGGGTTTTGTTCTAGACATATAAACACAGTGGATGGCTGGTGGGTAACTCACACCCGGGTAGCAAGATCAGGCTCTGGACTCTCCTGCGTGGTCTGACCGGAATCTACTAATACCTTAGGTGACAGCCAGACAGTAAGAGAAGGCATGGAGGACGGTTTCACGGGCCGTCTGAAAAGCATCGATCTGGGCTTCGGTCGCTCCTTAGGCAGCGCATACAGCTACTCTGCCTCGAGAGGCGTCTGTCAGCACAGGGGAACGCGTCCTCGCTGCCACGGCCGGCCGCCGAAGGTGGCTTTTGAGCAGGAGAGCACCTTGGCACGGCGGCAGGAGCTTTTGGCAGCTCGTTCAGCCATCCTACCTGTCCAGGGAAGGCACGGCAGAGGGGCGAAGGCCTGGCCCCTCGGGGAAAGGCGAGCAGGTTGACGGCATGGAAGTAAAGCCAGGGAACGCAACCCTCAGTCACACCATCCTCCCAAAAACTTAGCGGCCCTGTCTAAGCATCTGTGGCTGCCAGCTGCACCCTGCATGCGCCCAGGGGTGCTCACCACCCCGGTCTCACCTTCCATACACAGCTGTGCCAGTAAGGGGACCACTGATGTCCCCGGAGATGCTCACACCCAACAGGGACAAAGCTGGCTGAGGTGCGGTTTTAAATTTGGGGAAGCAATGCAGGGAACGTCCTGTGGTTTCAGTGCCTTCTCCTCCTGGCATGACTTGTACCTGCTGGAGCAGCACCCAGGGTGAGGGTATTTGGATTTACTGAAGCTGATGCAGAGCCAAAAGACACTTGGCCTGGTAAAAAATGGGGTGTGGGAGGGGAGACGACCCAGCCTGGCCAGAAAGGGATGGCAACATATCACAGGGTAGAGCATGGAGAGGTTGCATCTAGGAAAAGCTAGGAAGTCCATACATGAAACCACACATCCAGATGTTACTTTAGAAACCACCTAGAACAACAGTTTTTACAGTAGCAAATGCTAGCATTAAAGTTACTGATGCTGCTGTTGTGATAGGACTCCCAGACAGCAGCGCATCTGTGACGAGGCCACAGAAAGCCTCCAGTTTACTCCTTATTCTGCTGCTCTTCAACATAATCAAACCTCATTTGAAAAATTGGCAGTGATGAGACATCTGTTAAACCTAGTTTTCAATGAATGTAAGCATATGGATGATTCGGCGGATCATGCTGGTAGCCACCAGGAGAGTCATCTGCCTTTTCCCCTTTCCTTCCTCAGGCAAGAGAGAAGCAAAGAAAAATGATGTCTCCACATTCTGACTTCTGAAACTGCTCCCAAGTAAGAATCATGGAATCGTTTAGGTTGGAAAAGACCTTTAAGATCATCGAGTCCAACTGTTAACCTAACGCTACCAAGTCCACCACTAAACCACGTCCCTAATCGCCACATCTACACGTCTTTTAAATACCCCCAGGGACAGTGACTCAACCACTTCCCTGCGCAGCCTGTTCCAGTGCTTGACAACCCTTTCCCTAAAGAAATTTCTCCCAATATCCAACCCAAACCTCCCCTGGAGCAACTTGAGGCCGTTTCCTCTCATCCTATCACTTGTTACTTGGGAGAAGAGACCGACCCCCACCTCGCTACAACCTCCTTTCAGGTAGTTGCAGAGAGCCATCAGGTCTCCCCTCAGCCTCCTTTTCTCCAGGCTAAACCACCCCAGTTCCCCCAGCCGCTCCTCTAGACCCTTCACCAGCTTCGTTGCCCTTCTTTGGACATGCTCCACCACCTCAAGGACATGTTTTGTCCCGGATCTGCCTTTGTTGGGGCAGGGAGGCAGAAGGGGGCTGGCAGAGCAGCCGTAGCAAGCCCAGGCCTCAACCCCACATGCAGGGGACGAGCCAGGCCAACGCAGTGATCTTTTCCCCATTGCACTCTCCCAGCTGCCGCAGTCTGTGGCTTGGGGCCTTCCCAAGCCAGAGGTCGTCTGCTTACATTTCTGCTTCGGTCCCTTACGGACTGTCCTTCCACGTCTCTTTCTCTTTGCCTTTTGAACGCATTCATGCTTCTGGCATCCCAGGGCATCTGGCAGCAGTGACTCATACGGCGTGAGTGGGAAATTCACGAAGGAACACTTTCTTCTGCTTGTTATAAAACTAAAAATCTCTTGGGGCTGCTCACTCACAGCTCGTTTCTGTAGTAAGCAGGAGCGCGTTCGGGAGCCCACCACACCTCCTCCAAGCTACACGTGATTCTGCGTGAAAGCAAGTGTGTAGGCAGTAACTGGTTTACTGTCACAGTTCCCCCTACACCGATTAAAATCTTGGTACTGTCAGTCAATCTATGGCTCCTGATGGCCAGCAGGTCAGCTTCAGAGCCTGCCTCGGGAGCCCAGGGTTTTGAGAAGCCCCTCTTCCCTCCCAGTTTACTCCTCTTCTTCCAGAGAAATAAGTACAAAAAGTAAGCACTTCTAAGCCCATACCGGCTTTTAAGCTTTGGTATCCCAGAATTTGACTGGATATTAGGCAAGCTGGAAAACAAAAAGGCAGGCAAAGAGGAGTTGGAGGCAGCGAAGCCTCAGGACTTGGCGGGCTGCCTGCAACTACAACATCATTAGGGATCAGGGACGGGGCGAGAAAGCCTCGTCATGGACACCCACTGGGAGCGGCGTGAACAATAACAGGACACTCCGCCCTGCATATTAAAGCATATTCACATTTGTGTTTACATGTGAGTTTGTTTTTTTTTTTTTGCACGGCCAAACT
Organism: Sagittarius serpentarius; assembly: GCA_034782735.1. Lineage (NCBI taxonomy): Eukaryota > Metazoa > Chordata > Aves > Accipitriformes > Sagittariidae > Sagittarius > Sagittarius serpentarius. Next base: position 35,944,324 of record JAVKLA010000081.1, on the reverse strand, counting down.
CCAAAACATCTGTAAGGGATAAAGACTGAGGCGGCGGGGAGAGGAGCCAAAAAACGGATATGGGTTTGTAAGTAGATCTCCCTTAATAACATGCTGGAAAACCACTGGTAGCGGTTTTAAAGGTTGAAGGGTCCTCTCCACAGCCCTGAGAAGCACTTAAAATGTGATTCACATCCTATTCATCAACTTGTGTATATTCTCTGGCTTTGGGTTTGTTTCCTGACCAGTCCCAGGAAAAGGCCCAAATTCTTTATATTTTAAAACATTTACAGAATGTAGGATGACCCAGTCCCATGCAGTAGGGGTGGGATTAGAGCAAGTTGCAAATAAAATCTAGCACATTCATTGTTTTGATCACATGGTAAACGGGGGCAAGTCCAATCATTAACTGTTTCCAGGGGAGCTGGAAACAACACGAGCTTTGTACTGGCCCGTGGGATGCGATTTTTCTGCCAATTCACGAACACATGCATACAAGAACACCTTGACAAGACAAGCATGTTAAGATTACAGCTTGCAGACAAGAGGTGTTAATGAGTCTCTGGTACAGCACAGAGCCTGTGGCCACGTTTGACGGGATAAAATTAGCCCCGGGGTCTCCAAAACAGCAGCTACGCTGGCATGGCGGTGGTTGGATGTCGGTGCCGACAGCAACAGCAGGGGACAGGAACAGTGGTGAGAAAGTGCTGCCCTGGACCACAACTGCAGCCAGGCCGTCCATCAGATGATGCCAGGGAGAACACCTGAAACTTTGTAAAACTAGAGAGCAATTCTTCCCAGAGCCCAGTTACTGAAGGTTGGTGGGTACCCTGAAACATGGAGATTTTACGTTCTCTTTAGGCACCGTCCTTATACAGCCCGTATTTTCAGTAGCTGGGTGGGGGACAGGGTCTTCTTAAAAGGCCCATTTTGCTCATTTATTCATCCCAGTATTTGCTTTCCTTGACTTCTTGCTGCCTCCTCCATCTTCTTTTTGCGGAGTTTTCAGCAGGTTTCAAATCCACGAACTGTAATAAAGACAGCTGTTCTGACAGGTTTCTTCTGCTGCAGAGCGAAGGCATCTCTGCAACCACAGCAGGGCACCAGCTCCACAGGACACGTAGTTACATCCCTGCTGTCCCTCTTGCCCATCTCCTGACCAGCTTGTTCCCCTCTGACCCTGAAGCAAATACTAGTTTTGCAACTGCCGGGGCCAAAGTCACGTCATTCCCCGTCTGTCCCTGCTCTTCTCAGAGCAACCTCGTCACGGCCCTGCTTCGCTGGACAACATGCTTCCCTGCCTTTGGGGCCCTCGCAGCAACGCTGACCATTAACTGGGGCTCAGGCCAGTTGAAAGCAAGGGCAAGGTCACCGTACGACCGCAGCGGGAAGCAATCCTGGGGGAACTTCACGCTGCCTGCCAGAGTCCAGCAACACTTTGCTCAGCTGGGAGCTCTCTCCCTGCAGAAGTTCATTAAAGGGCAGCAGTATCTTGGGCCCTGCTTACAGCATCCTCATTGAAAACCAGCGTTTCCCAGCGGTGCTGGGGACCAGCAACGCAGCAAAGGGGAGCCACAGTACCCTGTCGCCTGTTTTTCCTCTGCAACCGCAGGGCGGTTACGGTTGCTTAATGGGACGGACTAGGAAATTTGTGAAAGGTGCTGGGTAGTTCCTGGCAGACCCGGTGATGACCTTAATGCTCCCTGAGGCACAGGGCCCCCTGGCCAAATCCCAAAGGTCAGAGTCCTGCAGGTCCCCAAGCCTGAGCCCGGCTCACTCCAAAGGGGTGTCCTTGCAGGGCTGCTCCCTCCAAACACGTAGACACACACCTCTGTCCGGGCCCCAGTTCCATCCTAAGCCTCCAGTGGACCAGGACTCCGGTGGGATCTCAGCCCCTCCCTTGGCAGCTGTAATGCTTTTCCCCCGACTGGAGTCTCAACATGTTCTTTTTAATAAAATTCTGCGTGTCTGTGGATGCACACATTTATAGTGCTAATGCAGGCTTAGGAAAACAGTTTTGTACAAAAAAAGAGCACAGGTTATCCATTATGAAGATGATATTTAACAAGACAAGACAATTTAGTGGTTACACACTGAAGATGGAACAAAGCTATTACCTTATGAAGGAATACGAGTCTCTCTCTCCCACGCACCCCTCTTCACGCTCCAGAGCTGCCACATGCCCGTGAGGGCTACTGTGTAGGTATATGAACTCACATGAACAACGTAAGACATAAGAGCTAGCAAAAAAAAAATTTTAATAAAAAGTCTGTGCAAATCTGTTACAAGTTGTAAGAAGATCGTAGGAGGTTTGTAGTCAGCTGGTTTCCAAAACAGAGGTAAATCTCTGTTATATGGTGCCGCCCCTTCGTTAGACCAAACAACAGAGTCAGACTTCATGGAGGCTTATGAAGTTTTGTTGGGACAGACCTCACCATCCCCAAGTTAAGCTCTGTCCCCATGTTGAGGTCAACACAGATGGTATGAAAATTTCCCAGCCCTAAAATATATTTATCTTATAGTGTACAGAGAGGGAAGCAGCTATGCAGTAACAGGGACAATCCCATCAGAAAACCCCAAACATCGTTAATAAAGGACAGGCAGACAAAAAAAAAAAAAAAAAAAAAGTCAATTTTTGAGAGAGTATTTATTCCAATTTGCCTTTCCACGCTAGTCCCCTAAAGCAGAGTGTCCAGAAAGAGTTATGCCTTCTTCAGTCATGTGCTACTTCTGGCGTTTGGACATGGAGATAGATTTTTTTGGCCTTTGGAGCACTGTGCCTGCAAGAATAGCAAGATGTGAGCAGCAAACCAGGAATGAAGGTGTTCAGTGAGCGCCTAACTTCAAGTTCTTCACTTGCTCTGCCTCTCCCCTAAAGAAAATGAGCACCTAATCCTCAAATCCTCTAGGTTTGCTCTGGCTCCTCAGTAGATACTGGTGCTTCACTCACCACACAAGTAGCTACTATCAAGACTGCCTTTTTTCTGTCCACAGTTAGTTCTTTTTAAGCACAAATAACATTTATAATAGTGTTGCAGCAGGTTTGAGAGATAAGTGCGGTTATTCACAGGCCAGTAAAGGCCTATGCTGCTTGTTTTCAGATGCCTAGGTAGACAACTGGTTAAAAAAAAAAAAACAAAAACAAAAACAAAAAAAAAACCAACAACAGTCCAAAATCTCTCCAGCTAGAGCCTAGGAATTAACTAGCAATTTCTTGGAAGTGTAGGAGGCAGCCAAGTAACCCCTGGGCTTCCCCAAGTTGCTCTGGGCAGGTATTTTGCGCAATTTCAAGTGAAAACTGCTAAGAGTTCATCACCCCGCCTCACCCGTGGAAGTTTTCAACATCTTCAACAGTCTCAGGCAAAACTCTTCCTTTAGTTTCAGGCAGAAGCAACACCAGTCCACCCGCAATCAAACCAAGAACAGCTTCAAATCAAACAGATGCACAAAGAGCTTTTTAGCATGTATCAGTTTCCAGCATATACAACACTTCCTACTGCCTGACGCAAAGGACTCGTAAATGGCATTTCGTTTTGTTCTTCATCCAAGCTGTGCACATCAAGGCTCTCTACGGAAAACTGTCATGCCATCTCTGGAGGATGTGGCGACCACATGGAGACAGCAATGAGCCAAGTTCAGTTGCGAGTTATGCACTGAACTAGGGCATCTGAGACTGGACAGGCAATCCCTCCTTTATAGAGGGAAGAACCCTTTCTAGGGGAGAGTATGCCAGGAAAAGCGTTCAATTTTTTCTGCTATTCATATAAGATTAGAAAATACATACGGAATGTATTATCTTCTACGCAACGTGATTAACTTCTCCACTGATAATTTCTTTTACACGCTTTGTACGTGTTTGGCATCCATATTTTAAATCTACTAAGCACCCTCCTAAATGTCCTGTCTGTTAAGAACTGCACATTTGCCATTCAAGACATTTTTCTATAAATAGTGTGCTGATCTAAAGATTCAGAAAAGTTTTGCAGACCCTGACCTAAGAGAGTCACTAGTCTGCAAACACTCATCTTGCATTTATTTGCCAACCTCTTTCCAAATACCTGGAGAATAGCCAGCTAAGGGACTGTCAGAAAAGCTGCAGCGTAACAGCCGTGCTTGTACTCCATTAAATAGGCAGTTATGTGAAATTCCAGGGTTTGGCTCTTGGATTGAGACAATATACCTCACAGAAGAGCAGTAATTCATCATATTTGAATTCATCAAATATTAATCTCATCAAAATGTTTCTCAGCTCTTTGCCATCTGTCGAACCTGTTTTCAGCTCTAACTTCCTTTAAAATGCAAGGAACAGTAATAAGGGCAAGGGAGACACGAATGCATAAACAAGCACCAGGCTGTTATAAACTGAAGGCTACGGCTTGTACGGACAGAAAAGACCTTCTGCTGAGCTTGGAGCAACTGCCTCTGGCTTTTGCCTCCCTTTGAAACCTGGGCCCCACTGCTGCACCCCAGGAGTGGCCAGCAAGGAGGTAAGGTGGCACTTACTGAAGACTATCAGCGGCAGATCGTGCCAGACTTCTACCAGTCTGTAGACAATGAATGGGACGATGACTCCACCAACGTCGCACAAGGAGGAGCAGACCATCACCCCGAGGTTCCTGGTTGAAAAGCAAAGCGATCACGTTAGCGTCAGAGTACTGCAGATGGAAGGGGAACGGACCACAACTCCGACCCCTGCGCAAGACAAATCCAAGCACGCTGTGGGACTTCAGACCCCTCATCCACCCTGGTTGTCTCACTTCTCCCTTTATTTCAGTCGCGTGAGTTTTCACCTGTCCTCAAGTACATTTGTTTTTGTTATTAAGCTACTTTTTTAACGCATTTTAATTGTGCTCCGCCTACCTTATGTTCAGCAGTTCTTGTGTAACTCTGACGCATTTGAGGCTAACTTAATTTAGCATAAAACGTAACATACGCATTGGCCTCAACTATTTGTTTCCAGGCCAAATGCCAATGGGGAGGAGGCTGCACCTACCTGATGTACGTTGGATACAGTTCAGTGTTTACAAAGCAAACCATTTCAAAAGCCATTGTGATTCCCATTCTCCCAATGCAAGCAGCAATGACTTTCAGCCAATGTATGTCTGCAGAGAAAAATACATTCAACACGTTTAAAAATATCCCAGTGATTTAGCAGGTGTCAATTAACGCCACTGTTATTTTAGGGGGACCCCTGATGCCATATCACTTGATGTTTTTAAGGGGCCTTGTTTCTCCCCTGTGAGTGAGAGAATGGGAACAGCTGGCACCACGTGAGCTGCGGCTCAGGGACCCTCCCAGGCGCTTTCAGATTTATTATTAGCAGTCCTACAAATCAACCTCCTTGCGCTTCTGCAGCACGGGGAGCTCCGCTGGAAGTCAGGGAGGCAGCGCGCGACGCGACAGCAGGCGCGGGGGTCTGCAGACCTTCGGGGCTGGACCTCGGGGAAAGGGAGGGAGAGAGAGAGAGGTGGGTGCCGTTCCCTGGGGGCAATGCTGGGGTGGGAAGCCGTCGCCCGGCCTCATCCAGGCGACTCACCCTCTGGGATCAGGGCTGTGACAAGGCAGGCGGCACCCGCCACCAGGTTTGCCGCAGCCCAGGGGTAGCGCCGCCCGACACGGTCGATGGTGACGATGATGATGAAGGCGGCTGGGAACTCAACAAGCGCAGAATAGAGGAAATCCAGATACATGCTCCCGGCAGCTATTCCCATGTGCATGATGAGCCCCTGGTAGAGGACAGAGCTTGTGAACCTGGGCAGAGAAGAGCATCCCGACTTTGTTAGTCAGTTGGAGAACAGAGGTCTGTGTCCTACTGAAGCCTGCAAAACCAGCCCTCCAACATTATCTTCTTACCAGTTGTACATCAAAATGAACGTGTTTTTTCTCATCTGTGGTGTCCTGACAAGGTCAATGAGTGAAGGACTCTGCTTTCCACCATCTTCCTCATCAAATTTAATATCCTGTGGAAGAGCCAGTACAAAGTACGGTAAGTTTCTACTGGGAGGAACTGATGGAAGGGACTATCGCGATGCTTGCTTACATGCACAAGCAAACCCTGAGCTCACCTCAAAATGGGAAGGCATCTTTTTCCGATTTTTTTTAGCCATATCGCTGACAATTTTCATAGCTTTGTCATTTTTCCCTTGAGATATCAGCCACCTGGGAGACTCTGGAAGGCACCTACAATGCGAGTGGATGCTATTATATACCAAAACATAAAGCCCACATAGTGCTCCCGTGTATGGAGACTGCGGAGAGAGTGCTTTGGTTGAATAAAGGCAGGTGGGTTTTTTGGTTGCTTGGTTTTTGTGTTTTCCTCCCCCCGCCCCCATCAGGAAAAACAGTATATCCCACTGCAGAAAGGGGAAGAGGAGCCGTTGCGGTAGGGGCTTTAGTCAGAGATGAGTTTGCTAAAGATAAGTCAGGGAAGGGCTTTGAGCGAGAGCGGTGCTATCATTTTATTCAGCCTGTTCACAGCAAACCGGCTCCTCTTAGGGAGCCGTTTTCCAGCGGTGCCATCAGAGGTTAAGAAGCAGTAAACAAGCTAGAACTGGCTTATCAATTCACAAATATGGAGAAAGGAAGACAACGAATCTCTTTCTACTGTTCCTAACTTCTCGACCCATCCAAACAATTTCTCAAATCCAAAGCACTCAAACCAAAAAATATCAAAAAGAGAGGAGAGAATCCAAAATAGAGGTGAACCCACGTGCGTCCTTTTGGCGGGACCACAAAAAGCTGCAACTTTTTTTGCTTAGAGGAACATGTAAACAACCTGTTACAGTTATGTTAGCATTCCAACAGTCTCTCAATAACCATCTTTTCAGTGTAGGATCCACTAAATTATGTCAAGGCATTTCTTTTCCTTTATGAAATGCTTCATGAAGATAATATATGATATTAAACCACGCTCTCCCAGTGTTTTTCAAAGTGGTCTGTCTTTTAAACAGAAGCCAGCTGCCTATTTCCCTCTCCTTTTTGCTGTGTACCTCCTTTTTGCACTAAGAGGTGCCCACAACCGAAAAGCAGTGCCAAATCTCCCTCAGCGTCAAGCCTCAGGGAAGCAGGAGAAGCTGGTTTTTGGGTCGCGGGCAGAGGCACGATGGAAGCTTGTTTACCAGTAGTAGAGCAGGAAGAAGCAGCTCGGCAGGGTGACGGTGAGCTGCAGCCACCGCCAGTGAGGGATAGCGTAAGCGATGGCATCAAAGACCAGGAGACCAACGGAGAAGGCCATCTGGTAGAGGATGCCCACCGTCCTCCGGTACCTCGGACCGACGACTTCCGTCACTGCAAACACGCACAGAGACAGGTGAATGACAGCTCAGCCACGGCCGCTCAGCGCAGCAGTAACTTGCTCCGCGGGGATGCTGGAAGACCAATGCTGCATTAGCACCCTGAAGAAACTGTCTTGGTAATCCTGGGCTTCCTGGCAGAAAGCCTCTTGACAAAAATCCCCTGGTGCTCACAGAGGAAGTTTTGCTTTTCTGTCACCCAAACTCTCAGCAGAGGAGAAAACACTGTTCCTGCTCTTACACCGGCCTAAGGCATCCAGTACTGTCCTCTGTCGTGGAAATCTCCGAGTAAATCAAACATCCCTCAAAGACTTTCTTGTAAAATCTAACACCAACCTACATAACGTCTCCAACCCAAGAACAAAACATCATCTTTTATTTTCTAAGCGCAGCCTTTCAGCCTGCATCTCACCCCAGGTACACAAGAGGTGCTTGTACCACAGGCTGCCGTACAGCTTCCTGCTCACCGCTCATCTGCACTTTGCAACCGCACGTCACGGGATAGGCGCTCGGGTTAAGTCTCGTTGGTACAGCCCTAAAAGTAACTATTCCAGCAGGCAGGCACCAGCACGCTCGCAATTTCGCGTCTGGTTTTGTGATTTCAAGAGAGCAAAACCAATTGGAAAAAGAGCAGAAAGCAGTTATTTAGCAACGGAAGGAAGCGCTGTGTTTTGGAGCCTTGGATTAGCTAATACTGCTTGGCCAAACGATGCACAAAGACATCTCCTCAGGCTCAGCAGGGCTGACCCAAAAGCAGCTGAAGGGTAGACAAGTGTCCCAGGAGAGCGTGAACAGAAGGTTGCTCTGTCCTTCTATGCTTCCCTAAGCATTCGGTATTGGCCACCCTTAGGGAGGGGGATACAAGTTTAAAGGGGCTTTGGGGCTGATTCCGGGTGACTTTTCTCTCACGAGACTTTCGAGGAGAATCCAGAAGTAACAAGGTATAGCTGAGGGAGAATATCAGGATAGGGCAAGCCATTGTCCTGATAGGGATTTTATGCTCTAAAATGGCATAAAGTTCCCTAGAAGAGGTGATGAAGGTTTCATTTGTGCCAGGAAAATATTTCAGAGGCCAAGCAAGCATCTAGAACATGCACAGAAGAGACCAATCATGTCTTGGCAGAAGATGGTCTGGACCGTGGGCTAGATGTTTTTATTTTATTTATATCAGACATCTGGATAACTGCATTAGCAAGATGTCTCCACCAAAAGACTTAACATTTTAGAGTGCTGACATTTATATTTTTATCGCCACCACGGTGAACTGGATCACTTGGAGCTACTCTGTAGGGCCACCTGACATCCTAATCCAGATAAGGCTCTACTGGGCAGCATTTTAAGATATTTGCTGCTTTGGTGATTGATGGGTATTGGCTGGTTTGGTTTGGTTTTTTTTTTTGACAAGAGCCTGGACTCCACACCAGAAGCCCCAGGCAGCCCTACCATGCCCAGAAAGCAGAGCTGGCCCCAACCCTGCGGCCACACAGCCTTGCTTCGCTGCCAGACACGCTCCGCGCGAGGCGCCGGGAGAGGCACCGGCACAGCCTGGCTCCCCGCATTGCTTTGCAGTCCCCCGGGGTTGGCCTCCACTCAGGCAAGCGCACGGCCACCCAAACATCTTGTCTTTTTCTCAGCAAGCACATGCTGTTCTTCAGTTATTTTTAGGCTGTAAAGCCTCTGTTTGCCCTTTAACACTCTTTGTGTCATAAAAATGCCTCCAGTTTTCCCCACCCTCTGGCTGCTTCTTTAATGGCCTCCTCTGTCATCACCTGGTCTGCAACCGGGCTGGAGCAGCTGCGGTCTGCCCCGGGGCTGTCGCCTTCCCCAGCCGATGCCCAAGGGGAGGAAGAGGAGCCCAGACCTGCAAAGGGGAGCTGTACCATAGGGGAAAGCCTCTCTTGAGGTAACAGCCCTAATATACTGCCACCTGCTTGAGCTTTGAAGGCTGCTGTCATTAGGGAGACGCAACGGTGTTTTAAAAAAATCCCAGGAAGTCAAAGAGGGAGAAAACTCCTTGATAAAATACCATGGGAGGCATTTTTTAAATGGCTTCTGTTCGTTGTTTTGTTGGTTTGGGTTTGGTTTTTTTTTTTTCCTCTTCATCTTCAGCTGCCAGTCTTGCTCCTGGGAAAAGGTCTGAACTCACCCAGGATGTAGCCTGCGGTCCAGCAGCCCTTGCTGACCAGCCCTTGCAAGAAGCGGAGGATGACTATCCACAGGTAGGTGGGCACGAAGACCAGAAGGATTCCGCAGACAACATTTGCAAGCATTGTATTTAAGAGGCAAGTTTTACGGCCAAACCTGGATCGGAAGATAATACGAGTAAAGCAAAACACTAACCGTGAAAACACGGGCGTTATAAAGTAGTAAGAGCTTTGTGCATCTTTGGGGGGGGGGGGGGGGGAAAGTTACCTTGGTACAAA
>JAVKLA010000081.1:35881136-35929545 GCA_034782735.1 Sagittarius serpentarius | reverse complement strand
GGAAAAAAAAAAAAAAAAAAAAAAATTAAAGACCTCCTCTCAATACACTCCCAAAAAATAAACCAGTTAGAAGGCCATTCTGGCCCAGGGGCAGAAAGAGAACCAGTTCTTCACCTGGTCTCACTGCCCATCAGCCATCAGAGCAAGAGTGGCCTAACCAGCTGTGAAAGCTGCTTTGTGGACCAGCACCCTATTCCCTGCACCACACAGATGTGCTCCCTCCTCTCCTACCTCCTCTTCTCAGGCAGGTAAGTTCCGCGTGCACTAAAAAAGTTAGATCCAGACTGGACCTTCCCCCCCACACACTCCTGACTTCCCACCACTCTCTCTGCACTCCAGACAGGGGTTGGGCAGCACCGTGCTGTGCGGGTGGGTGGGAGCCGCACAGGGTTTGTGCTTACACAGCCGGCCCCCACTATTCTCGTGACACTTCCCTCCCTATGGTGAAAGCAGGCTATCCTACTGGAAAAATAGCCTGGTGAAGCAAGTCATGCATCCAGCTCTGAACACAGTATAAGATTCCATCAGCCTGCCTACAAACGCCGAGAGGAAAAGCGAGCAACAGTTCCAAGACTAGGCACTGAAGTCGCTCACCGCTGTCAGCTGCATATTAGAAATATATCATTGATACCGCTCAGATGAGCAGCCCCAGGCAGAGTACCTCTGTTCTGCCCAAGCCTCGTTATGCACAGTCATGACAAAAAGACCACGTGGCCTTACGCCTGAATACACGAGAAGTCATTTCATGCAGCCGTTCATGGATCGAACAACTCCAAGGTGCCAGCCCTGAAGACCTGGGGAAGGGAAGCAGCATTCTTCAACATCCATTGAGAGAACTGTCGCAATGGTAACTGACAGTATTAAAAATACACTGTCAGGCCTCTCATTCCCCAAATTAACCTAATGCTAAACACAAAAAATGCTGCTTTTGTTTCAACTATGACAAGATGCAGCTTTAGCCAAACTAATTTACAGCTTCACTGGTAAAAAATACAAGAGGAAGAAAACCCAAGTCTGATAAAAGAAAACACACCACTGGGGCTTAACCTCTATATTCTGATCTTTGTCATCAAACATCATTTCTCGTTTTGAGTGACGCCGTTAAGATATTAGCTATCGCAGCAAAAAAGGGTATCACCAGGCTGATGAGCAGCATTACAGGCTAGTACAAGAAATATTCCAGACTTGAGATGTGGGATTTGGAATACCCACTTCATATCTTTTATTGAAATTGCTGAGTACTTTATATTACACTATTTTGATTCAAAATGGAGGTTTTATAAAAAGAAACCATTGTTGAAACTGAATAAGCCAGCCAAAAGGAACAATGAAGAGTTTCAAAAAATTCTGACCAATGCATGTACTTGTACAATGCATTGAAAACCTATCATTGCCCATCAGTTAGTTTAGGAAACACCTAGAGAAGAGCAAGACTGCTAGAGGAAATTTGACTTGCATTCATCGCCAGCAACATTTCAAATCAATGACCATGGCCAGGACTGTAGCATAAGAGCTAGAACTTAGGCTGTCAGAAAACATTGGCCCAACTCTTGTTATTTTTTCCCTTGTAATTAATAACAGAGAGAGGTATTGTGCCGACTAGGGCTCCTCTAGTTGTTGGGCTTTTCTCGGTGATGACAAACTGGGCAGTGCAGGTTGTACTGTAGGAATTTGCCTCTATGTCCTTGAAAACTCTGGTTCTCCGTGCAGTCGGCCTAGTCCAGCCATAATCTAGAAAAAAAGAAAATCTTTGGGTGCTTGTCAGCTGCTTAGGCAAATACTGCTGAAGTCAGTCGTATGACCAGTACCAATAAAGTATCATGCAAAGAACAGCAACCATTTCAGGCTAAAGCTATACAGCGTTGTACCTTTCAGTCAATACCTTTGCACCAATGATCTGTTTAAATTAGAATGGATATTCAAATTTACACGATAAATTAGACCAGTTCCAAAATTTACATCAGATCATCCCAACACACACAACTCATATTTTTTCCTTATCTTACGATGGGTGAACCCATAGAATAATACCCTGCCGGCAGGAAGAACATGTTGCTATTAAGCAAACCTGAGTAGTGAGGATCAATAAATACAAGGAGTTAAAATGCTAGTAGTCAGGTAACTTGAGTCTCAGGAGCCAGGGGCTTCATCAAGCCTTAATCATTTCCTTTCAAAGGTTTCTCTTTTTTAAGCAAGCGTTTAACATCTATGTTGAGGCTTAAAAAAATAAAGTGTCCTGGCTAGAGAGAGTCAACGTAACTCAGCCAACTGGATGTTAGAAATCCAGTCATTACTGAACAGATCATTGTAAACAACCAAGAAATCTTTCTCTTCTTCCCTTTTCAATGGTTTCTTGTTAAAGGCAAAATTCAGAAAAATCTTTCAGGCTGAAGTCCTCGTATTTGGTTGGAAATGTTGTCCCGTTATATATAATCTCTCTCTATATATTTGATTAGGCACAAGAGGGGTTATTAAACATTCAACAAGTCCTCATCACTATCATCATGAAACGATACTGTATTTGTACAGTTCTGTGCCTGCTGCTGGCCTGGCTTGGCTTTTGCTTTCTTTTCCTTTCCCCCATTCAGCAAATAAGCTTTGTCATCACTTCCAAGACTAAGTGGCTTCTTTTGTGGGTGCTTGTTCTTGTCTAGTCCTCTTCCTGTCTGAATCTTTACATCTGGAATGGTTAACACTTCATCCTCACTGTCCAAGTCGTCCACATGGAGAGAGGTAAAGGCTTCAGATGTAACAGACTTGGTAGTAATGTGACCGTTCTCCTGCCCTCCTTTTGCTGTTCGTTGATTTGGTGCTGCAATTTCCTCCATAAGCCACTCTGTTTCATTCTCATTAGCTTCTTCTTCACTGTTTATCTGCAAGAGGAGGGGGAAAAAAAGAAAAAAGAGGAGACTGCATATACCACTCCAGACTCTGCCACACACCCATTTCCCCATCCGTCAGACCCCACACCACGCATGGCCTTGGGTTTAACGTAGTCATAAGACAGTAATACTGCAATAGCATCCTGTCACTACTGCTTTTCACTATGTCTGAAACACTCTTTTTCTCTTCCTGTACATTTGTGTGTTATTGGGCTATTTATGGACTGTTCTTTACTTCCTCAACTCAATCTTCCTTTCTGATTTCACAATATAAATGCAGATATCTCACCCATGTGGCCTTCCTGAAGCCACACTGTATGGTTTCCATGCACTGAAGGAACTAGGAATTAAGGGGGTTTATTTATTAGTAAAAGCTTCGTATTAAGAAAACTTAACAAGAAGCAGAACCTTTGATTTTGCCACTGTATTACCTTTGTGTATTTGTAGGAAACACCAGATGTTCTTCTGCAGCAGTTTGTTATCTTGTTTATTACGATTTCCCTAAAGAAGGGGAAAAATAGTGCATTAGGAAAACTGTATTCCCCTTATTAGACCTCACTTTTCTTCACTGGATTTTTACCATCAACATAAAGCGTTTCACCAAGCGAACTGCAAACTGTCACATAGTGACACCTGACCCTGAACCACTCCAATTAACAAAATTCAGTCCACGATGATGTACATCTTCCCCCTTATCACAGCTTCAGGGTGACTGTTCTGAAATACCTCTGGCCTTTATGTCTAAGGGAAAAAAGAAAAAAAAACTAAGCTTGTCTGGAAAGCAGAGAATCAGCAGGACTTGCACCTGTTCCTTGCTGCTGTTGTATGGTTCCAGCTTGACACAGTAAAAGGGGAGTGATATCAAATACTAACAATATTGTCACATTGTTTTATCCTCCTTAATTAGCCGTTGTCCACAATAGAGACTAGCCCAATTCAACCGCGTACTCCCGCCCTCTTTACATGGATCTTCAGACAGTAATGGGGAATTAGGAAAAAACCCAGCGGTTTGACAGTTGATGCTGCCAACTGAAAACCAGAACTTAAATCTCTGAAGTTCACTACTTCCCTTTCCCTGAGGAAACCAAGTCCTACCAAAGAAACTTCCAAAGTCTCCCAATCATTTCTTACCTCCTCTCTTTTTTGTAGAACAGCAAGATTATTAGGCATGCAGTGAGAACAACCAAGAGGAGACTCAGCACGGCACCAACAGCCTGACTTCTCCTTGAAAGGCCTCTGTGTACTTGAGCCTCCTGATCAGTCTGGTGCTCATTGTTTCCCAGATCATTGGTTGATCTAGTTACATAAATTGGAACGAAAACAAGAAGTAAGATCTATTGACCAGTTGCATCAAATTGGATCAGAAACAGCAGATTCAAAGAAATTAAACATGCTACGCCATCCTGTCAGTCCTACCTAAGAGCTATGAAGAACTGAATTCAGGGGATTTCATTCTAAGTAAAAACCACTGAAAAAATAGAAATGTATGTACTGTGCCTACATCCTGCTATGCTTTCCAACAGTGCATAAAACTGATTATAGTCAAGACTGAAGTGCATGATTAGGCACTCTGGAGCTCACACAGCAGCAGCTATCCACACAAAGCTGCTATTTTAGAACCAAACCTGCACCTGAGCAAGCTGCAAAAGCTACAGCAATTATTTACCCTCCAGCTGACTATGGCACTACACAGACCTCAACAGCTAATTCCCCGTTTAAACCAGAATCAACAGTTTCCCTGTGTTTTCAAGCTAGCAGCCAGAAAGTGAACAGTCCTCCATTCTCCGCAGCAAGGCTGCCCACATGTCAAGAAAGCCAGCAAGCACCTAGACAGAGTCACTCTGCTTTTAACACTGTCACCTCATTACTCCTTTTTGGATCTGTAGATAAGCTGATCATAATTAATTGCAAAAATACCTCATTATTCCTCTAAGACCTGTAATGATTTTCAGTCCAGCCTAAAGAAGTAGGCATATAGAGGGGAAGGCCCATCTTTGCTGTGGCTTTAAAGTTTTCCAGACGGTAAGGCAAGGAGGACAAAAATACCTTACCCAAATACTGGTTACGCCTCTCAGTAACATGAAACAGCATGATCTGTTAGCTACAGTAGGTTTTACTTAGTGAGAATGACAATATTAGTTCCACCATGCCCCTCCATTTCCCATGTAAACAAGCAGCTTTAGGTCCAGATCAACTTGGCAAGCTTTTACTTAGCGGTCATGTGCAAAACATTACATACATGAACACCAATTCCATCTGCCTGTGAGTCTGCTGCTTTTTTAGCTTTTTGGGTTTTGTCACACTCACTGTGATGAACAAATACAAAACAGCCTTTAGCTGAGAAGTGCTGACAACAGCTGCTTTCAGAAAACGGTTAACTACTCACATTAAGGGACACACAGCAGATGTGTACCAGGTAAATAAATACTGGCAATCTGCTGTCTCATGAAGGAATTCAGGGATGCCTTCCTTTACTTGTGGACTGCAGTGGAAGAAAACGGTTGAAGACACAAACTTTGATTTATCTTTACCACATCTGGAGTCTGACGAAAATATGACATCCAAGTCATCATCTACAATGAGAAGAAAACCTTATAGTTTACTCCTTCCTTGAGAACACTATGAACACTAGACCCCGGAAAGTTACGTATTTGTTCTGCAGTAACAGCTTACACTTTGCAGTATCTGCAGGTGAGCTTATACTTTTACGTAGCTGATCCCATCAGTTGCTACGGAACAGTGGGCTAAGCTCTTCCCAAGAAAAAGTAGCTAGATAAAGGAGATCATTGCTTATGCAGCACAAGCACAGGGGAAAACAGGAGACCAAGTCTTCTATCTTGCATTGTTTCTACCAAAGTCTTTCAACAAGTGTCAAGCCCAAACCCTATTAAGGCTCCATCTGCAACTGAGCTTACACACACAGTAAGAAAAAAACCAACCTAAATTCTGCTAGATGGACTCTGGATACCTTTACAGAAAAGGATTAGCACAGATGTTGTGAAGCAAGAACCATTCTCTGATGAAGCAATTCATGCAGAGCATCAAGCAGTTCTGGCTAGTGAGCAATTACTTACCCTCAACGTAATATTTAGCTTTTCTGGCAGAACCAATTCTCCGAAAGCGACGTTCATTAGTTTTAACCTGGCAGATGTTTGCTCCAGAGCATTCTGGGAAACTTGAGTTTCTTATACCAGAAAGTTGAATTTCATATACATATTTATCACCATTTGTCCGTATGTCACCAGAAGCCGTGTACAACCTGAGGAAACAGAGGGCAGGTCTACCCTTAAGTCTAAAGTCACAGATTTAGGTTATCCCCAAGACGTAAGACTGGCAACAGTGGTAGCTGCTACCACTGGTTGATTGCAGGGCAAGTTGGAGTGACTGATTCAGCAGCCAGAAAAGATGCAGGACTGAGGCTTTCTCCCTGAGCAATACAAATGAGGATTATATTTAGCATTAACATAATCTTTCTAAGCAAGCACAAAACGCAAACTTTTCTAGTTATATTGCCCTCAATAGGTGTATGAACATGTAAATACCTCCAAAGGATTAAGATAAACTGGAGACAAAAGCAAGATTCAGCAGCTCATACACAAGCTAGCCTACTGACCGTAAGAACCATATTGTGTGCTCTGTAGCTATGATAAATAGCATAGCTTAGCTGTCTTCTCCAGAAGGGTAATTAGTTCTACTGTAAGCGTCCCCCAAGTACTATTTACAATTGTATCCTTTCACGCTGCTGGTCAGAGTGAGAATGCTCTCAGATTCGTAGCTATTTGTCCTAGCCACCTGCTCGAAGTCTGAGCTTGCTCAGATACGATTTGCCTTTAATCTCACATTAAACCAAAAGTTTATTTTTGTCCTGACTTCCTCTCTTCCTTCTTTGAGCCCTGTTTGATTTTTGTTTTGTTTTTTTTTTCTCTATGCTTGCAATGCTATCACCACATTTGCACAACAGGTTTATTCACAACACTTCTGCTCACTTACTCCAATCCTGCACGCTAACAGTTTGTGCTTTACAAGCAGAGTTTATTCTTCCCATAACACTAGTATGGGCAGATTTCCTTCCATAACACTAGCACTGATGTTAAATACAGTAGTTTATAAGCGATTCCGGACCAGACTTATGTGCAATGTATAGTACAGTCAGTGTATCTGCTGGTCTTTCCCTCCCTCTCCTGAGTTCAGTCATGCTTGATCATTCTACCGTTCCTCCAAAGCTGTCCTTCCTCGCTTCTAAGGCTTCTGAAGCATGGGTTCCTACTTCTACATAGATCGTCTGAGCAGGAAAAAAGGTGCTATGTAAAAAGCCAAGGAGTACTCTAGGTGAAAAAAACCCCAAGTTCTGTGCCACTGAACTAATGTCTACACACTATGGGAGAGAGCAATAACCCACAATAAAGAGATCTAACACCAAGGTGAGTATCTGCAAGGCTTTAGACTAGTCTTGAGTACACCTGGACATGCTCAAAGCTATAAGCCCAGCTGTGAGCTGCGCTATTAATCAGGCCTTTAAGTCAGTCATTGGTACAAGCTGAAGTAGTGCTACTTCCACTTGACAGACAAGAACTGCTAAAGCAACACAGAATATTCACACCAAGCTCTCTTTTCTTGCAGTACAGTTCTACAGAACTAAGTTGTTGTGGTTTTTGGTTGTTGTTAGGGTTTTGTTGTTTTGGGGTTGGGGGGGGTGTTGTTTGGGTTTTTTACTTACTTGTAATAAACATCCCCTAAAGAGAAGTTTTTCCCAGTTGCAGGATTAATAACTGTTCCATTCAACACCTCCACCTCCTGCTGCTTCACAGCACAAGCTGCACGTGTGTCCCAAGTAATGTAGTAAGCACAGTTCTCTTCATCAATCCTACCAAATAACAGACAACTCATGAGTCTAGGAAACAGTAACAAGTGCTTAGTATCTTGAGAAAGGGAAGACACACAGCTGCTAACCCATGTGTGGGAACGTCCTGCCTAAGCATCATGCCAAGAGCAAGCTAAAATTGTCAAGTAGCACTCAAAAAAAGCCACTTGAAGAGTTGCACTGCACTTCTGTGCAGTTCCAAGTCCTAAAGAGACCTGGCTGCACTTGAACTTCTACTTCAAAAGTTCCAGAAGTCACACAGTTTATCAGAGAGTTTTATCAAAACATTTTAGCTAACAAACATGTCAGGCTGCTCTTGGCAGGTTTAACGTGCTGCACATTATTTAACTAGGACAAGGAGTATAAGCTAGTCAGATTTTGCTGCCTAGTTCTTTTGACTCACACCGAGCATCTTGCTCGGTTTCGGAATTCTACAAACAATATACAGTTAACCAAAACAAGACTGAGCAAAAACCCATCAAGCTTTCTTAGTATTTGTGATCACGCATCTATACCTCACTTTGGACAACTTCTAGTTAAATAATCTGTATTAAGGCAGATTAATTAGCTCAATCACCTATCTGCAGTAAGTGTTCTCTACGAAACAGATTTTGAGCAAAGTTGAGTGGTTGTACTGCTACTGACACTGAAAACAACAACATCCCAGCCATTGTCAGATCTCATTTGGAAGTAGAATGCTTAATTATTTTGCCCAGAAATTTTAAGATAAAGACAGAATACAATTGTTTAGGGAGGCGAACAGGTGCAGAAACTCCAGAAGATCCATGTCTTACAAGTACAGACCAAGGATTATTTTAGGGACTGTCCAACAGAACAGACAGTCACTGTCTTGAGACTTACAGTTTACTAGGGAGGTACAAAGGAATAAACCATGAAGATCAGCGGTATGTTAATTTGTAACTCACCTCTGCAGCATGGGCATGCCAACTGTTTTTGCGCACTTCAGTTCTATAACTGTCATTACTTTCTTGTTTTTCCCACATTCCTGCCCACTGGAATAACTAATATACACTGTATCACCTAGAAGAGAAAAATGGTGACGCTCAAGGTTTTTGTAAGCAGCTGCCAGAAACCCCCTTTGCTCATTCTCCAGACCACCACTTTAGATTACCTTCTAGGATTTTTTTTTTTCCGCCCTTCATAGACCATATATCAATTACAGCGCTTCAGCAATTTGAGGCCTTCATGCTGATGATCATTTAAAAATCAGTCCTCAAACACCTTTGTATTGACATCATACCCTGTGTTCACATCACCAGTACGGCCATAACAAAAGCTTACATTTAAGACATCATTTTTGAAACATAAGAGTAAACAAAGATATCCATTTATAAACAAATTCAGGCAATAAACACATATAATATATGCCATTGTTTTTGTAGCTGGATGGAAAATTTCCCTCAATTTCACAAACTTGAAAACCTGAGTAAGGTTGAGGGGGGGTTTTATTCCTGAAAAGTAGAGCCAATTAGTTATCTTCCACACACTGCTTTAATTGAAGAAGTTAGTGGACAAAGAACAAGTCTTTCAGAACAGGATCAACACAAATAACTCCCCCTCCCACCATTATAGAATCACAGACTGGTTAGAGGTTGGAAGGGGCCTCTGGAGGTCGTATCTGGTCCAACCCCCCTGCTCAGGCAGGGCCACCCGGAGCCAGCTGCCCAGAACCACATCCAGATGGCTTTTGAGTATTTCCAAGGTAGGAGACTCCACAACCTCTTTGGGCAAACCTATGCCAGTGCTCAGTCACCCTCACAAAAAAAAAAAAAAAAAAAAAAAAAAGTGTTTCTTGATGTTCCGATGGAAAATTCACTTCTTACAGCTTTAATGACAACATTTTATTTGCTTCGATGTTTTCTCATGGCTTAAACACCACTTTTAAGTTTGAATAGTAGCATTTACTGGTTTTGTTTTTAAACAAAAGATTCACTAGTAAAGATATTTCAAAATAAAGGCTTCACCTTCATTTAAGAACCACTGTAGCTAGGTTGTACGATTTAAGCATCTCTAGCTCTCCACAGGAACAAAAGTAACTCTACCTGTCACATTCAGCTTCTGTGTATGAACAAGTCCAAGAACGTGAACGTCTCCATTGTTGCTTTTCCTGCAAATACTGGCTCGTTCTGAGCAGCCTGTGGGTCCCTCATGTACCCTCTGACAGAGATTCACATAGTACCTACAGAGAACATGGAAGACGAAACTTCTTTAAAATTAATGTAGCCTAAACTGACAAAGTGATATAAACTTTAGAATCCTCATGGAAAACTAGCCACGCTGAAAGAAATTAAATACTCTAACTGGCTAATAAGCAAACAGAATAAAGCACGTACTAAGGTTTAGCAGATTACTTCTATCATTTTCAACTAAATGACTCTGTGCAAAAAAATTGATCATTTACCAGATTAGTTCACTAGTTAATTTTGACCTAGGTCAAAACTAGAAATTGGAACTGAGTCAAGAAATGCCCCAAAGTTTTTTCAACTATAAAGGTTATAGTACTGTCCTAAATTCAGCATCTCTTCGGAGCTATACCAGTTAAGTTTTATTAGAACAGAGGAACTAGTAGCAAGGCGGTGAATGAAACAGTTTTGTTACCCCATGGTTTATCATAAGTTTAGAATTAGGTGTTCTCATCCTTGCCAGTTCATTTCTATTTGCTAACCGGAGCGGGGAGGCTGGAGAGGTTGATGACTTCCTGCCATTCTTACTTTCCTCTAAGTTGATACTTAGAGGAATGGCAGGGCAGAAAGCCGTACTTAAACTTTAGACAAGTTACACACTTGAGTCAAAAGACAGCAGCTAAGTCATTAAAATTTTTGTTCAACATGATTAAGAATCCAAAAAATTGCATTTAAACTACAAGATGACTTTGTTAAGATAGCAGTTTAAATAGAAAGCCTTTAAAAAGCTTTTAGTTCAGACTTATTCATCCTTTAAAAAGGGTTACCAATAGAGGGAAGCAGTGAGGATGAAGACACTAATTATTCATCCTCCAGACAAAATGGTTTCCTTTCTGGTTTTCTGTCTATATGCAGTGTTAAGCATCAATAGTTCTAAGTCTCTGTTGGCAATTTAAACAGAACAGGGACTAAACAGAAGTACTATGCCACATCACAGCTTCAACTGTATTGATTAGCAAGCTGCTCCCTGGGAGTTGCTCATTACTCACGAGTTCCCATTGTGGAAAAAGATCCATGATCCCGTCAGGGAAGAGAGCATTCTCAAGTCGTAAGTTCTGTGGTTTTGGACAAACTTGCACTCCATCTTCTTGGGGGGACAAACAGCCTGAGTCTTCCATTCAAATGTCACAGCACAGCCAAGTGTCTCACTCAGAAGGTGTGGTCTCCCAACACCAGCATTTTCATCGCATGTGAAGATAATGGTAGATTCCCTTCTTGCAGTTGCTATAAGGGGGAAGAGTGGGGGGGAGAAAAAATACTTTGCAAGAGGCTTTCAGGCATGTATGGATTTTAGGGTAGCAGTTTTGCAGTATCAACAAAAATTTTAATTGGGTATTGTTCCAGGTAGCAAAGAGGCACAAATGCTTTACCTAGCAATTTTATTCCCTATGTTAGCTTTCAGGCTTTTTAGAAAGTAGCGTTCCTTCCAAAATGACTGATCTCCATCAAAGCAGAGTCATCACTTACGACTTGAACACCCATGATTTCAAGGCATGAACTTTTCCTTTCAAAAGTATTTTGCTCACTCACTTGAGTAAAGTCAGGTTTGTCCCAGATTCCTTGTCTTGCCCACTCCTACCCCTTTACTTCCCCTGTATTGCACCAGAGGTCTTTTGCCCAGCCTCATAAGAGCTAACTCCCCGTGTTAGCTCAGATCCTTGCACATGAAGTATAGGAGATTCTTACCATTACCACAAAATCCCCACTTTCCATCTCCCTGATAGTTCTCCGTTGTAGCACACCATGGCCTATTCTTTTCTTCTGTAATACATTCCTCATAGGTCTTCCCTTTGTACTTGAAGGGGAACACACAAAGCTCTCCCTTTTCAGTCACTGAGAAGGAAACGTATATCCTCTTAATAACAGGCAGTAGAATAGCAGGCATGTCCATATTCAGGACCATATCCAAAGCCTGTACTTCAATACTAAAGAAAAGTCATAGGCAGAGGCAGACAACAGAAATACTGAAATATTGAGTCTAAATCCAATTACAAAACTAGGATGAAGTGTCCAATTAGCTACAATTATCCCTACAGAAAAGTTGCACACTCTCTTCTAGGAGATACATGTTGCAGATTAGTAATTTTGTTAAATCACATTCACCATACATGTTTCTATTAACGTATGCAAAACCCACATTGCTTCCCTCCTATTGTAACAAAACCTCATATTTTAAGGGTAAAAAAAAACCTGACAAGTTTTTACATAAAGAATGGGTCTGCTTCAATCTCACCTGGAGGGCACCGATCACCTCCTGTATACTGCAAGATGACTGTTTCATCCTGGTGGCTGTAGTCCATTTTCATTTCCTTTAAGTTTCCAAAAGATGACGCACCGCTTCCAGATGTCAGACACACTGCCCCGTCTTCGCATCTGCCCTGGGGCAAGTCTGCTGCCTTACTGCATACACCAACATGGTAAATGCTGGACCCAGAAAATACCTGTGTGGACATCCAGAAGCATCACAAACAAGGCTGCCTCAGAGCTTCCAGTCAATACTTACAAAGAACCACACGAGTGCTTTATAAACCAAGTCTCATGCAGTACTTGCATAATGCAAGAGGAAAATAAGATAACTAATTCTGCAAGTCTGGCCTTCCTTAATATGGCAAAACTGCAGATAAAGTACACCCACAGGACCAAGGATATAGTCTGTTCAGCAGACTTGCTTTCATGTTCAGGATTCTGCCACAGGTGAAGATTTCTCTTGCTGTTCCCCATCAGTATATCCATTAATTTCCCTCCCAAAAACATTAGGTTTTTAATGTTATTCCCTCTAATATTATTGCCTCTGTCAGAGGCCAAACAAATATCAACACTGACCACAGCTGCAGCACATGCTTCAGTCCCCTCTCACCCCCTAAGATGCTTACAAGAAACCCCTGCTTCAGTTTTAAAAAGTTGATAGCAACGGGCCATTTAAAAAAAAAAACCCAACAAACTAACCAAAAAATCATACCACCAGAAGGCATTACCTTGAATGATCTTCCAGAAAGGCTGGTCAGGTTAAAAGTATAGTGTAGCTGTTCATCGGTCACAGAGCAGCCTAAAGTTTTCACTTTATCAGGACACACAACTGGAGTTTCCCACTCAAACACAAAACTGCAGTCAAGTTTCCTTATCATCTTTGGCTTGCCCTGTTACCAAAGAACACAGCAACATACATTAGGTTTAATTTTTGGAGAGTTTGTTGTTCTTTCTGCATTCCCCCCCACCTCCCCCAACAGTTAACCTTAGATATTACCAAGGCTAGACTTTACGGACTGTAGGACAAACACCATGCCTTCATATTACAACCAGTACCAAAAAAAAAGCGACAAGTGAAGTACATTCTACCTAGCTCCAGGATACAATCAAAGTAGTAATTGAAGCACACAAGCTTTCTCATTAACTCGGGTCAAGATTTTGATGTTGCAAGCAGCAACAAAAGTGTAGAGAGCTGTGTTTCTCCATGGTAGAGAACATTAAGAAAGTTCACTGAGTTAATGTTTAGAAAGAATGCTGTTTCCTTTGTCATATTTTAAATATAAAACATGAGTATGGCCTGTGTAATATTCAGAGCTGCCCAGAGTTTCAGCTCATGCCCCATGTTGATGGAAAATGGTTCCACTGAGTATCTTGAACAAGCTCTAGTTTGTCAAACATCATACCTAAGTGCTTCTCTACAGTTTGTTAAAGCTTATGAAAATTCAGGAAGTGTTAGATTCACATCAGCATGCAACCTCCATTTAGTGTTCAGGTATCAACACAAAATAAAAACGTAAGTATCTAAATGTAAATTTTTACAGCTGTGTATGATTATGGAAAGGGTTACAACATAGGGGAAACATTTCACAGTAATAGCTTTACAGATACACTGGTTCTCGTGTTAGCTTGCGGTACAAGTACAAGCTTCTGGACCTAGACAAGGTGCAATACAGCATTAAGTTTAACGCCAGCAATAAGTTATCGCTACATTACTTTAGTGGAATGTGATCCTTGAAACCATCAGAACCTGCTACTCTCAAGCCTAAAGTTCATGCACTCCATCAAATTTTGCCTGGTTAAGAACATAAATGCTACGAATATTCCTTGCTGAAACAAGTCCATCCTTACAAGCTAGAAACAAATCCTTGATTTAGCTTTAAACAAAGTGAACACTAGTTACTATCCACTTCCCATTGCACTCCAATATCAATGTAAGTTTAATAGATGTCTTACCAGACTAGTTCCTTGGCTGCAGTGAAATACAATAAGAGAAGTATAGTTCAATTTGTTGTTTATCTGACAAGGAGTAGTGCTGTTGTAAGTGATGTAAACTTCATTTACTGCCTCATTTAACTTGGGAGGTTCAGTAACACGACCAATATCCTACACAAGCAAAAATATGTATTAAGAGACATATGGGACACACCTAGATTTCAGATCATCCCAGAGATTCAGATCAATTCAGATTCATCCGTTTGGTTTACATGGAAGCACAACTATTGCACTTTTGAAAACTGCATCCTACACTCAAAGAACAGCTCTTGTATTTCAGTCCTAACAAAACCCAAGTTGAGCAGCTCAAAACACTCTTTGATTAAGCTTGACAAAAGCCAGGGAGGTTCTGCATCTTACAGGTAGATTCTTCTTTAAATCATTGTGCCAAAGTACCAACAAACCACTGAAAAAACAGTGTAGCATCAACAACGGAGTGAGGTCCCTAGATCAACGCGGAAGTTCATGAAAAACAATCTCAACTTTTTATGTGCATCTTCTACAGCCCACAAACAAGATCTCAAAAGGCAAGAACCTCCATCTCTCAAGGTAATAACACAGACAAGCTCACCAATATTCTGTCACAGGCTTGCTATTCATGCAGCTGTCAAGTTCTTACGTGAAAGTACTAAATGCACTTTGGAGCATGCTAGGACATATCCTCCTTCATATTGCAACAGGCTATCATGGGATCAAGCACGCTATTTCTGTGTCACAGAATGGCAGACTAAGAGGCATTCTACTTCCCAGCCTCCATATTTGGCACACAGCACTACATGAAAAATTCTCTGTAGTAATTTTTCATATTTGTCACAGTATGGAATCTTCTGACACCCCAAAAAATCACTGGGGTTCAGGATAGGAAAAATACTTCTTTGTAGGGAAAAGTGATGAAAGGGGATTTCACAGGGTAGATTTTCATTTTGTATTCTGTTTCTTTAACCCATTGTCAAGCCTCTGGTTCAAATCAGGTCTCTAGGCAGGGATACTGTTTTAAACTAGCAGGGAAATGCACGTTTCAGCAATTCCAGGCATAGTACTTACTATTGGTGACTCATTAACAGGAACCATGCAAACAGCCGCTCCAGGTGGGCAATTGACATCTTTGATAGGATTGAGAGGCTCACAAATGTTGATGTAGAAGTCTGGAGAAACATCCGTTATACCTTCATCCACAAATGCCTCATAATACCCAGTGCGATGGATCAGAGGAGACAAGTCGATAACAGAACTGCCATTCAATACTGAGCACTTCACCTACAAGAAAGGAGGTTTTATTGCTTTTACTCATTACTTGCTTTGATTTATTGACAAACATCCTGTCCTTCATAGGGCCAGAAGTGTGGCTGCATTTGAAAGTTTCAAATTTGATTTAAGTAAAGCAGCATTTGTTACAATTTTTGTTTGTCTATAGACGCACCTACAAGCTGCATATGGAAAACCTCAATCATTTAAGCATTCTTACAGAATAGAGTCCCTATCAGAACAATACCAAGATGTAAAGCTCTGGCATGCATACTCCAGCGTACATAATCCCTGTGTCTTCGTAAGGTCAGCAGATCCTACAGTTCCTTCCTCTTCCTATCTCCCACACATCATTGGATCATCTTCAATAAACAAGCTTAGTTATAACAACGTAAAGTTATTGTATTGCAAGTTGATGGCTTGAGCACTGCGTTTCCTCAGAACCTATTTCATGCATTCTTAAAGCACATAAGCTTACTGAGAGCCTACCTGGAATTTGGGAATTCTATTCTTCTTTAGATATTAGATAAGGAGCAACTAACAAAATTACTGTTTAATTTCCAGACAAATAATCATCATTGCTACCTAGCTGTCACCACACTGAAACAGCTAGGGTCACTGTGGATGCCCTGTGACAAGTGATCAGAAATGCACAAATGGTCACTGAACAGAGTTAACAGGCTCAAAACCACAATGTTTTTAGGTGCCGTTGATTTGTATTGCAGCATGGTACATAGCTCTGGTTTCCTCTTCAGCAGTTTGTGTAGCAGAAATCTTAGAAAAGAAGGAGGGGACATGTGACAGTTCCTGTTGGAGAAAGGAAAACTGGAAAATGTTTTTTCTGAATGGAAGTGAGAGCTATGGTAGTATTGAGACAGTGATGAGGAAGAAAAAAGACTTGTCAGAGAATGACGGTCACACTAAAAGCAATCAAGGCAGCAAAAAGAATGATTAGGCAGATTCACAAAAGGTAATGTTCAGGTGTTAAGAAAAGATTTGAATTCACCCTATAGCTCATTTAGTTTTCTATTCGTATTGCTGGCTTTAACTCTGTGCACCCACTATTGGTAACAACTTAACTAGCTAAAATTAACTAAAGTAAGACTAGCTCAAAGTACTGTCTGGAACACCACTTCATCTAGATGTTGACCAAATCATGTTATTACAGCATGCGTTACACAGCAGAGGCAGATTCTAAATTCATGCTATTAAGGTTTATCAATTTTTGCACTGAGCAAACTGATCATACACTTGCCTGGCCATTAGTCACTAGACTATCCCCATGCAGAGATGCCTGTCCATCCTGAACTCAACCTAAGCTCTCTCGGCCTGTTGCACTGGAGGATATTAACCATCAATTCCCAAGATGGTGACCTATGGCTTCCATGTGAGCCGTACAGAAAAGCAGCTAAATAGGTTCCACCGAGAGGTTATGCTGAAGTGTTAAAGTTTTAACTTGGCTCACAATGCAAACCAAGTATTGTTCATCCCTGCTGAAAAGGTCAGTAAGGAAAGTATTTGAGAACTTCTATATGAACTTGGGTTCTGTACTGCAGGAAGAGACCTTTCCCTCAAGGAATTTAAAACATACACTGCTACTATGCCTAATCCGTGCTGGCTTTAGCTGGGATAGAGTTAATTTTCTTCACAGTAGCAGGTATGGGGCTGTGTTTTGGATTTGTGCTGGAAACAGCCTTGATAACACAGGGATGTTTTCGTTATCGCCGAGCAGTGCTCACACAGAGCCAAGGCCTTTTCTGCTCCTCACCCCACCCCACCAGCGAGGGGGCTGGGGGGGCACAAGGAGCTGGGAGGGGACACAGCCGGGACAGCTGACCCCGACTCACCCAAGGGACAGCCCAGACCGTATGGCGCCATGCTCAGCATATAGAGCTGGGGGGAGAAGGAGGAAGGAGAGACATTCAGAGTGATGGTGTTTGTCTTCCCAAGTCACCATTAGGCGTGATGGAGCCCGGCTGTCCTGGAGATGGCTGAGCGCCTGCCTGCCCGTGGGAAGGGGTGAAGGAATTCCTTGTTCTGCTTTGCTTGCGTGCGCAGCTTTTGCTTTACCTGTTAAACTGTCTTTATCTCAGCCCACGAGTTTTCTTACTTTTAGTCTGCCGATTCTCTCCCCCATCCCACTGTGCGGGAGGTGAGCAAGCGGCTGCGTGGTGCTAAGCTGCCAGCTGGGGTTAAACAACAACACCCCCCCCCCACCCACCCCCCGAAATTTAGTCCCACAAGTGTTTTCTGTAGAAGTAATTCTTACCTCTTCCTCACAAGCCAAGGAAGTATGCCAAGAGAAGTAACTAGTGCATGTCTGCTCATCAAAAGACAGAAAAACAGGCCAGCTGCCATCTCCAACACCAGACCTGCATACGAAGCTAAAATAGCTTTTATGCTTCAGTTCAGGGTCTGCAGGGCAAGGATCTCCATCTTCATAGACAAGCTTTAACACTTGATCTTCGTAAGTTAAAGTTTTACTCAGCTTTCCAGCATTAATTGGTTTTGGACCACCAGTGATGCAGACAGCTAAAGTAAAGAAGAAAAATGAACAAAACGCATCAAGTTTGATGTAACTCACTTCAAAATTGCACCTTACAACGTGAACAGCAGGAAACTTAAGATTTTAGTCTCACTTTAATTTTCGTACAAAAGACAGGCTTTTTCACACCATCTGGAGGTGCCACTAAACTGAGCTGAACTGCACTGGAACAAAGACCAAATATTGTCTTTAATACTTCATTAACCAGCAGAATGTACTGCACCGATGCACATTTAAGCAATCACAGAGCACAGTGCTTGGTTACCACTTCTCTGAAAACCAAGAGATTAACACAAAATGTCAGCCAGATTATATATAATTTTATTAAGATGCCTCTTAAAAACCAAATCAATCCAGTATTTTCTTCTAACTACACAGAAATATTTTTTAATTCACAAGTAATACTCCTATTTTAGCATTTAAGATGCTTAAATATTATCTCGTATTCAGTTTGACAAAAAAGCTAGCAATTCAACCTGCTAGTAAGCAACTTAAAATACAAGTTAACCTCTACTGATGATTCAGACGCATCCAAATCAGAACAGAAATCCAGAAAGAGGGTTGGCAAGGGTTTGAAGTGTGGACACAAGGCTCAGCACAGACACATTACAGCAATACATCACCATAGAGCACATTTTGCGCTCAGCTCACTCTCGCTGGAAGCTTGTAACTTCTTCCTTCTCACAACAGTCAAGAGGTTCAGTAGAAGCGTTTACACTCCAGCCCTCAAGACCAAAAGAATACCCACCCATTCGGACCTAAAGGGATTGGACTGGAAGTGAGCCCATGTAAGTTTAGGAATTAAGTTCGATAGGAATACATCACTTCATTTCCTAGAACAGTTTTAGGATCTTTTCCTAGCCAATTCAGCCACACAGCTGTTCTCTTCACTCCTTCCATATTTGCAGTAAAACCCGCCCGTTGCATTTTACTGTAAACTTGAGCACAAGTACTTCCTTTGGATACTCTATAGTCAGCAATTACAGTATCAGAGGGGTAAGATGCTTACCAGCTCCATTAGCACATGAACTTTTAGCTTCAGCGCAAACATTCAACTCAATTTTTCTGTTGTGTGAGTCACTGATGGTATAACCAGACTCTCGCTTTAGTGACGTCAAATCAAAGAGATGGCCTGTAGGCAGATGAGGGAATAATTTAATTTTTTTTCAGATTCAAAATCAAGACATTTCTTTGTATTAAAAGCTTTCGGTAACTTCATTTAGCAGGAAGGTCAACCAGCCTCTACTTGCCTGCTAGCTTAGAAAGACAAACAGTTACCAATTCATATTAATAATTAGAGGTAAAAGTAGTTTGAGAACTGTAGACTATTTATGTTCCAAGGGACACTGCAGTACCTTACAAGATATTCTACCCACCAGTAAGCTTGTTAGTCACTATCCAGAGAATGCGTCACACTGCCCTTTTCTAATGAAGTCCCTTGAGAACACAAACACAGTAGTGGCGCTTCCAGCGGCCTCTTCCACACACAAAATCCTGAGGCCTCCTCCTTACCTGTTGCAGGATTGGTTACCCGGCAGTCATTTTGCACATTGCTTTTAAGAGGACACGCAGCAGCAGTGAACCATAAGAAGGTATATTCACAGTCTTCAATGGCCGTTATAAGTTCTGGCTTCGATTCCTAAACATGAAACAACGGCGAGAACGACATCTCTACAGAGTGATCCTGCAAGATTTCATGCCACGGGGCTGTCTCTGAAGCCTGCAGCTGAGCTCAACTTGAGTGCCAGTCCTAGGACTTGTCAGACTATCACGGTACAATGAATTAACCCAAGGACAGAGTATTTAACTGTGACTATTTCAAATACACAACACTACAGAATCATTATCAGGAGCAATAAAATTGATGAGAGGAGAGCTAAAGGCAGCCTTAGCTGGGCAGCAGAAAATCCAGAAGGTGAGGATAAGACATCTCACCAAACAGAAGAGTACTTAATGGCAAGGCATACAGATGTGCAAGAGTTAAGAACTACACAGTCAATAGCATTATTTGCTACTTGAGACACTTCCCAACCTGCAATACATTCATCTTCAAGAAACAAACAGACAATCTGAAACTATTACAGATGACAAAATCTGTGCTAGCAGAGTATACAAGAAGATCTCTTAAGAACTGCTCAGCATCTGAAGTTCAAGCACTTCTAAACCAGTCTGCTTACAAGACTGGCTTCCATCCAGCTACAGATGATTAGGGAACAGATAAGAACTGCCCACCATACTCCCTACGCATACAGTGGTATGAACAACTCATGAAAACGTAAAACCCCGCCAGAAGGAGCCCACTTACAATTTTGCTTTCATCACACTTGAGGCGCAACATTGTTGTTTTCTTGCGAATTTTATCCGGACACCGCTCCCCATTAATATATTTCAGAATAGAAATACCGTTTTCCCACCGGGGACCATCAGCCACTTCCCCGAGACTTGTACATTTTGCACCCTCCACGAGGGAGGCAGCAGCATCAGAAGGACAGGAACCTATACAGGTGAACAAAACCTGTGTTATTACTCTGAATGTTATTAAGGTTTACTTGCTTGGAATAAAACTCCACTACTCTACTTTCAGGTATGTCATGGCTGATCTCAAAGCCACTGTCCAAGCCATACTCATGGCGGGGGGGGGGGTTGGGGGGGGTGGTGTTGGGGTGTTCCCCAAAATCACAAGTAGCAGCAACCACCTCCCTTCACTCAAGGTCACGCAGAGTAAGTGGCAGCTACTACTGGGGAAGCAGACTACTACACAGCGTGAAAGGCTACAGTCTGTTACCTGGTCTTCCACAAAATGTGGAGTCAGTGAGAAGATGCCACAGAGAAAATTCTCAAGTTAACATCTTGCGCCAAAAGATTATTTTAATCTTTAAGAGCTACAACAGACTTCGGATAAGGATGGAAGAGCTAGAGTGCTAAAGTTATTAAGAGAAGATAAGAGCTGCTAGTGAATCTCATCTGCCAAGCAGATGGAAATAAGGCCCACTATCTACCCTTCCCTCTGGTGCTGAAGTTACACCACTGTCTCCACATACTTTGCTTTGTGGTTTTTTTTCACTCTGAGCAACAGCCAGCAGTACTGTCCTACCAGTTGCCTGCCTCCCCTAGCTACAGCGAGAATATGTTTTTATTTTGCTGTTACCTGCAGCACCATATGGTACTAAAGGCTTGCAGACATTAATATAGTATTTCTGTGTAGAAGCAGATAGGGCGATTGCCTCCCAGTTCTCTCTGTGCCGTGTTAGAGATGAAAAGTCATAGAAGTTTCCTTCATTGTCCCTGTAAGAAAGACAAAAGATTCAAATTAAGAGGCATTTAAAAAAAAATGAAGTAATTGAAAGTTACAATTCTTAAGTTACTACAATAACCTTTAACCTAATAACTCTATAAGCAGAGTATCATGCTGGAAAAGAAATCTGCACCAGACTTGTTGCTCCCTACAAGCCTCAAATTCAGTACAGAGATATATCACTGCAGCAGCCATCCCCACAGTAACTGTCCATAAGCACACAGCCCTCAGCCAACGCAAGAGTAATTCTGACTTTTCACTGAAGCATGCAGGCTTTCAGTGCATGGCAAGAACAAATGCACAGTTACAGTGGATCATTTTTACCTTAGGGTAGAATCCTATCATGATGCCAGATGTTAAAACTCTGGGCCAAATTATTAGCCACATCTGACCCCACTTACCAAATTTTAATGAGCTAATACTTGGTTGTGACAGAAATAGATGACGTTTTTCCTGGAACTTTGTTTAGTGGAAGTTCCAAACAGACAGCAGTTGTATTCTTGCTTAAATTAGCTGTAGTTAAATAATAACTAGACACTTGTAACAACTTAACATACTCGGAGTTCAACCATCAACAAGTGCATACCCAGCAGTTCACTTTGATACTAAGCTTATTCCCCAGAAGAGGCTCAAAGAAAATATTTTTATTCAGTGAAACTAGTTTTAGGAAGTACAAATTGCAAAAGTTACTTAAAATACACTGCGTCATTGAATGCCCCATTAGCTGGCAACTGATTAAGTCAAAACACGAGCTAAAGTGGCAGTATTACACTAAGTTGCAATAAGGCTGTATTTGTTTCTGTCATCATACAGCTCCATTTTAAGTTTGTGGAAACAACTTACTTGTAGGAGCACTCAGTAGATTTAACAGGTGGGCAAGCATACTGAGTGTGCCATTCGAACATGTAGGTGCAGTCTGGAGTCTCCTTCAAAAATACAGGCTGAAAGAACAAAATGCAAAAGGAATTTACTTTCTCATTTAGACACAATGAAGCTACAAAAACCTCTCAGTCTTGCTTCAAGATGATTCTGGAACTTGTGTTTACATATTATTTTAGAGCCACACTCCGACTCTGACCAGCTGAAAGCACAGCTTCTCCCAAACCTGAGCTTATCCACATGCGCACTTCTGACAAAAGGGCAGCCATTAGGAGCTTCTGCCTCCTCCACGAGATCGGGGAAGAGCAGATGTAACTCTAGGCACCATTGTTGAACAGGAAGGAAAGCACAAGTACAGAGAAAGATATTAAAGCAAGTCACCGGCTTATTTTGGTGTGGCTATGTAATGCCTGCTTTCCTGCAGATTCATCCTCCTACCTTTTATTTCTTACAAAGAAACTGCCATTATTTCTGGGAGAACATCCCTTCCCAACCTCTCCGAGAGCTTTGCTAATGGCAGGCATCCCTTAAAAGGAACAACATGCCCTGACTTTCCTGGGCCATGACAAAGGTACCTTCCTTAAATAGGAAATTCAAAACATTCCTCATTTTTTATTACCTCACAGGACCTTTCAGTCTTCTGCCTAATCTGTAAATGATTAGGCAGTCCTTGAAGGAAGCTAATTCATGTTCTTCACCTTATTGACCCACACATTAAGAAGAGGGCAACTCTGGAAGACAGTACGTATAGGAAGCATATGTTTTGAAACTAACCTCAGATGTGGTCTTGTCACAATAGAATAATATGGCAGTTGATCGTTCGTATATTTTATGACATTTTTCTCCACTGGTGTAGTTAATCATTATTAAACCATTTTTGAAAGTCAGTTTTTCTGTAAGCAAGCCTAGAAGCAAAGAGTTGAGGAAAGTAAGCACCTAATCCAGTGAATACACGACTGCAGTAATGCCTCTGGCAACAGGGTTACATAGACAGCCTTAACATGCACAATAAGGTACTGACAGAAAAACCTCAAACTTCCTCTAAAACTTGCGACCTAGTTATTGAACGAGTATTACTCGCGTACAGTAGGCTTGAGCTCATTCCTAATTGTGTGTCAAGATAACTGTATACTTTTTATTTGCACATGAAGCAAACGTGGTAGGGTGCTTTATCTCATAAGATGTACAAGATTAGCAAGAACCCCTCTTGTATCACACAGTAGCTTCAGTTACACCCTGGTTAATCTTCCCGTTCTCTAAGTTCCTTTCAATCAAGCGCTATACCTGCTACTTTTCTGAAAGTATTGTCCATCTTCTTTACTTGACATGACGACACAGTGTGAGCTTCTGGTTTGCAAGGTTCTGTTATTTCTCCACAAACTCTGAAGTAGTAGTCATACTCATCTGTACTCACTTTTATGTCTTTATTGGAAAGTGGCTTCAGGTTATAAACATGACCATACCTCGGATCTTTCACCTGGCAATCCTCTCCTTTAAAGAAAAGTTAAGAATTTAAAATACAATTTAATATCTATGAGCCATGCCAGATACACTTAGGACAAATAAGACTTACTGGCACAAGTAAGGCCACAAAAAAATGAGTGCCTGGCACTTTAGGGCAGTGACACTGAAGAACCATTTTAGTCCACCTAAACAGATCATTTCGGGAAGTCACCAATACCTAGAACTACGAGACTGATCTACAAATGGAACACTTCTTTTATAAATGCCACTAAAGCAAGATGCAAAAGTCACACTATAGTTGAAAAACTACCCCAAAGTGGCCTCACAGGTTCTTCCTTCAGCCACACTATAGGTTAAGTACAGAAGCGGAGACACTATGTCCAGCGCTTGCTTAATTATCTGGGGAGAACAGTGTGGTCATAAGGCCGAAGCAAAAATTGTCCCAGATGTCAGTCTTGCATCTTCTTTTAACAGCTATGAAGTTTGCCAAGTTAGGAAATAATTGATCATAGGAAATGTTAGCTACAGCTTACGGGTCTACCAAGATGTATACAGAAAAGGTTTGGGAAAATTCTAGTTTCATGAGTCTAATCAGCTGATATACACCAGTAACTTTGCTGCTGATCAAGTCCTTAGTTTTAAAGTGACCCTTTGCTCAATATTTTGAAGCTTTTACAAAAACACCAGGTTGCATCACATGATTATTATGCTCACCTCAACCATCCAACAAGTTGGTACCAAGTTAAAGACAAGACATGAGCTTCCCTTCCTTCAAAACCACAACTCGTCACCAGCATCCTGCACAGTAATTACAGGCTACAAAGCAGCAGCTTGTAAACATTCCTCTTATGCCACATGAGATCACTGGCAGTTTCAATAACGTCTATGACTGTTGCAACAGACCCTTTACGAGGAGTCTTGATGTTTTATAATGCATTATCTACAAGTTACAAAGCAAAGCCTGCAAGGGCAGAGAAGAGACCTGCACGCTGCACATTCAACTTCCCATCTAAATGCCAACAGAGCACCAGAACTAAAACCTGTGATTCCTTCTTACGTGTCCTGGAGTCAACTGTAAACTCTGCTACTCTCCTACTGGTCTCTCCCCCATTGTCTAAGAAGGGTCAAGTTTACAGTATAGCTTCCAGCCTTTAGTGGGGGACAGGGAATGACTTGCCAGGCATAGGATAAACCGCGTTCTCATGAAACCTGATGCTTTTTTAAAATTTACAAGACATTAACAAGTTTGCCAGTGATTTAACAAGGTAGTACTACTATGATTTGTCAGAGACAGCATTATTACTTTTACCTTCTTTCCCTAGATAGGGAATTACATTTGCCTGTCATCCTAAATTGTACTTTTAATGTTAGATGTGACTCTTAATGGGCTTAAAGCTCAGAAGAGACATCCCTCCACGAGCCAGCACCTTTTACAGAAAGAGTCACAGGGCAAGAAGCAAACATAGCTTCACTAAGTATTTACTTCTTGTACAGATTTTTTTGATATTTTAAAGTTCAAATAACTACACTTACCTTCTGCTTTGTGAACAGGACAGGCTGCCAAGGTTCTCCAAACAAATACGAACTCACAGTCATCCTCTTGCTCAAACACTGGCGATCCCTACAGAAAAGAGCCGTATGAAAGAGGCTTACTAACGATTACGTTGCAAGTCTCAAAACGTACGTGCAGATTCCTTTTTTTATTGCAGCTGCAAAGTCCAAGATCTCTATTATCAAATTTCAGTACTTACTTTCAGCAAAGAGCTCCTTTTGGTGGCTCACAGGATTCCACGATAGAGTTTGCTATTGTGTTCTATGGGCTCAGGAAAGCAGTTGTAAGGAGAGACAAAGGAAAAGCCTGAATACAAGATATTACTTTTTAGAACCAGTCTCTCCATTCCAAGAGGAATAAACACTGTCTATTTTGTTATAGTTAAGTCCAAGCCCTAAAATCCTCATTAATAGCAACTGGCACAGAAAATTACCATTGTCTGATCGCATTGGAAGATTATACGTGTAGAATAACGTTGCTTATCTTTGCATGTGTCACCATTCAAGTAAATAATGCTTAATGACCCATCAGTAGCAGCCTGTGGGTTTATCTGAATGACTCCAAGGTTCTTGCTTGTCTCAGCGTATTTCACACAAGATCCTATGGCACCACCTACAGGAAAACGAGAAAGTCTGTATTTTAGTTCAAAGCTTTGACAACTGGAGTTAACTTCATTGTAAAATAACATAATGGAGTAGCTTTAAGAGAGCTTTGAGCATTAGAGCATACTGTCTCAAACTCCTGAAGCAGAACACAACAGAAGTGTTTTCATAAATACAGTTAGAGACATTGTGTGCCTAAAGCATTTGAGGAATAAAACAAGTTACTGTCCAGCATTCACTGAAATCTTTAAAACTACACTAACTTATCTGCTCCCACAGACAGAGAAGGCTACAGCAACAGGTTAAATAAATCAAACTGGCTAAAGGTGCAATAAGACATGGCATAAGCTTCTCATTCTGGCCTCATTCAGTTAAGAGGCTTCAACAACATTTAACTTCCCTTTCTTCTTTAGAAAAATAATAATAAAATCAAGGATACTGGCAAATACTGCCCTCAATGTGTTTTTCCCAAACACATTACTACAGATCTCAATGCAAGAGTCCTGATGAGCATTAAGATTGCTCTCAGGTTGAGAAAGTCTGTTTATTATACCCTTGACATACCTCACCCAGGTCTATGCATGTTCAGTGACTAAATGGGCAGGATTCAAGAAATCCTACTAAAATAACCAGGGAAGTCACGCTGCATATACAATCTTGCATCAGAAGTCACAAGTTAAGAAACACTTGTCACTTGGCTTACCAGGGCATCCAGGCACATAGGGCAAAGGCTTGCAGACATTCAAGAAAAACGTTCGCTTCTTTGCTTCCTTTGAAGTGTCTATAGCAACCCATGGTTCACCCTCTTTGCTCAAGTCACTCAAGTCATACTCATTGCCAGCAGCATCTGAAAGATAGGCAGTACATACAGTAAAAGCTGAAAGATGACCTGTTAGATACTTGCAGCAGTAATGGGTTTGAAATGATACAAGTTTCACTGATGAATACACATAATTCAAAGTAATTTTCAGAATCACATAAAATATCCATTGAGACAAGGTACAGTTTCCATAAAAAATGTCACTACACTAAAGGTAGAACAGAGTTCCCTTGACAATTACTTCCCACACAGAACTACTCCACAATTCACAGGTGCATTTTTCCAGAGGCCAATACTAAATTAACCCACTTTCTTCAGAGTTAGGATAAAGCAGCACCCAGTCATAAGGATTAAAGGTTTTCAAAGTAATTATCAGCTCTCTTGTGTGTAACACTATATTCCACATTAGTTTCTTGCCTGTCTTCGTAAATCAAGCCTGCTTCAAACAACTTGCCTCCTCTTCCTCTCTACGATTTCTATGTAAGACTTCAAGTCTCACAAATGTCTTCACAACAGGTACTCTTAAAGCCCTCCTCTGCAGAATTTTGCTGTTCAGTTAATACTTCCAACATTTGTTGGACAGAGCCCACCCAAATTGCAGGTACTCACCTGTAACCTGGCAGTCTACAGGAGCAGGAGCACAGGCCAGAGCTGTGTGAAACTCAAAAAAAGTATCGTGGATGTTCAGCACACTGTTTATCTCTTCACGCGCAAACTTAAGCTCTCCAGGATATGAATCATTACAAATGAAAGTCACTGTGAATGTGTCTGATGTTCCTGTAAAACAAACACATCTGCTGCTGGTTCACTCGGGAACATTTGAATTTAAGTTCAAGCTAACACTTGACTTTAAAATTTTCTAACAGTTTCTTATTGCCAACTGCTTCAAGGAAAACACTACCTTACTGTTTACTGGTTTTTAACTGTAAATACACAAGCGTTCTTTAGAGACCTGTGCTAAATCACCTAGCAGCCACAACTGTCTCTCCAAATGGGAGACCAGAATGCCTTGACACATTTCAAGAGCATAATTACCTTCATTGAACTGTGCTTCCTAGGTCTTTGACATGATACATTTGAAGAAACAGAAAACCCATAAAACATCAAGTCTGCTGTACCAGCAACCTCTGA
The DNA here is from genome assembly GCA_034782735.1 of Sagittarius serpentarius. Lineage (NCBI taxonomy): Eukaryota > Metazoa > Chordata > Aves > Accipitriformes > Sagittariidae > Sagittarius > Sagittarius serpentarius. Next base: position 35,901,826 of record JAVKLA010000081.1, on the reverse strand, counting down.
ATTACATCACATACAGCAAAGTTTTGGGCTTGGGTTTTGTTTGTTTGTAAGAAGTTCGCAGGACAAACAATACTGATACTATTTAAGCAGCATATGTTACGTTCTGTTTAGTTCTCCCTTCCACAGCCCACAAGCAATGGTAGAAACAGGGCGGGGAATAGTATTTGTCATCAGTGTATCCTAGTGTTATCATCAAAATGGTAGAAGCTCTCAAAGCAAAATACATAAAGAGCTCAATCACTTGTTTCCCATTGCATATTAGGTATGAAAACATCACAGCTAGGAAAATAAGAGATATCACCATAGCAATTTGTAGAGAGGGTGAAGATTCAGAAGCATCTGAGGCTCCTGAATCCAAAATCCTGTTTTCCTAAAAACCTTTTGCTGTTAAGGTGTCATATGCCTTTCTATGAAAACTCAGTTTCAGTACAGTTGTGTAAAAATCCAAAGGTTAGGTACACATCTTTCATTAGTCTTATCTGCGAAACAGACTTAAATTAATGAAGTAGGTGTACATGAGGTACTAGAGCACTTATTCAAGAAATTCCATTTAAGAGAGTATAAGGTTACTAAAAAAAATGGCCTCTCAGATATGAAACAACTTTAGAGAGCATTACTCATGCAACTGAAGCTTAAAGCAATGACTTCACTTAGAAAAAGAGCCAGAGTTCATTTTGCTTGTTTCCCCAATTTGACTATCTATTTCTCCATTTTTTTTCAACACGTTTCATCTACTTGGTAAGGAAAAAAAATCCTGTACCGTATTTGGTCTGTTTCCAGGAGTTTTGAAATACACACGTTACTGAAAACTGAGCCATTACCATTCTGCACGATTTGATTTCTTCTTAAAATTTTCATATGAACTAGCTTGTTTAAGTGACTAACACCAAGCCCAGTAGGTTTTAGTACATGAACAAAGGGAGGAATAAGACCATTCACTGAAACTTTCTACAATATCAGCATCCATCTCCACTGCGTATTTCTCGAACTCACCTGACTGCACACGAAGAGGACCTCGGTAGGTAAGAGTCAGAAACCCTTCACCAGAAAGGTACAGGGTTTTATCCAGTTCCACCAGCCTCACCGATGTCAGGTTTTCTGCTTCACATCCAGCAGCTGTTTTGCCATTGATTTTACCACAATCTGGCATGGGTCCACAAATGTTTAGCTAGAAGTTTTGAAAACACGTGGGTGTACACAGTATTAACTGCATCAGAAAAATTAGGTCCACGTAGCTGTTTCTACATCAGTAGAACGCACTGGTCAAGAACTATTTCAAACAGCATGAAATGTCTGTCATTTCTAGACTGCAAGACAACCAGCTATAATACAGGAACAATAACCTCAATGTTCAGCTTACAAGGTCCACAATTTCTCCCCACTAGCAGTATAGGATGTGGTTTAGCAAGTTTATTGTTAAGACTAAAAAAACACTATGGTAGTATCTGTGGACAGCCTAGGACTACTGATACATGCAGATCGCATTAAGAATACCGATGGGGACAGATTAAACCCATTTCTGGGCTTCCACTGTCCATTTCTTCAGCACCAGTAGATAAACTGGTATTATGTAACAGAGTCCATAACTGGGAAACCATGCATAGCCTCGAAAGTGTGGCTATCTTCTGTTTGCTAAGAACCAGAAGCTCGATGCTTTTAAGACCATCTGAGATGAATCAGCTTATCTTCCATTCCTCCCCTCAAGCACAGTACTTCCCTGCCAACTCAAATTTCATAAGAGGACTGAGTCAAAGCTCCACCTGCTTACTAAGGCAGACTGGAAAAATGCAACAACAGCATCCATAAGCAACAGATTGTACAGTCAGAATCCTTACCAAGAAGTTCCTCCCAATGCCAGTAGCCATATAGCCTTTTCCAGAAGCTAATGGCTGCAGATTGAACAGAAAGCCAGTGTTTGGATCTCGCACAGAGCAGGACTGAAAAAAGAAAAAAATTATGACAGCATTATTTTCTCCTTCTGCGTTTCTTCTGTTTAAGTTTTGGCTCCTTAAACAAGTTAGAGGTAAAGTAGTGATTTACACATATTCCTAGCCTGCAACTTAAATACAGCTCTGCCAGTAGCAACACTTCATTCAGTTCTTTTGCACAGTTGTCCCTTGACATCAGCCACATACCAGTGTATCAAAGTGCAATTTAACAGATGACATATATCAGGTTAGCTAAGAGCAAGAATATTTTAACTGAGGGTTGCTTCCACACTAATGTGTTTATGTTGAGACCTGTAAAGTAGAAGCAACTGAGCAGCTCAGTGAAAAAAAACAAAACAAAACAAAACCCCCACAACTTCATTTGATGATCTGTACACAAACAAGGACAATATATATCCTTACATAGAAACTCAGTTTTACTAGCAACCTTGTAAAGGAATGAAACATTCAGTGCCACAGCAAGTGAGCTGTTCTCAAGAAAGAGCACTTGAATACTTTGGTCAGAAGTTACACATTTCAGTAACACTTCAAGAAAGCAGTAAGATATCACAAGACTCCATCATGATCAACTTCAGACTTCACTGTAATCGGTTTTCTCCAAGAGTCATTTAGAAACAGCAACCAGGAATGCTAGAGAAAAAAATTGTATGTTGAGAGTATGAATTATCCCGCCCTTTCTCACCTGAGAATCATCTTTTGTTTCCTTGATTGGACAAGCAGCCTCAGTTTCCCATAAGAACGTGGCCACACATTCCTGAATAGCTATAAACCGTGGGCTGCTACTCTGGAAACAGATTGCAGAGAGAAGACCAGAGTAAGTGTAACAGCCAACACCTTCTCATGCTTGAGATTCCACTTTATGAGAAACTGCCGGGTTCTTCTAAAAGACTTCACTACAAATGCACACAATTCCCACCCCGCTTCCCTCTCCGCTATTTATTTTGAAGGTCGCTGCTGGAAATTTTGTCTAGCTAAACACTTAGCATGTCATTAGTTTTAGCAAAGAACTGAATCTGACATCCAAATATTCAGATTAAATTCAATAATTAATCTAGACGCGCATAACCAGACCTTGCCTCAGTCTAAGCTTTGAAGAGTTTTGGGGTATAATGCACAGTCCACTATAAAAAAAAAAAAGTAAAAATCAAGCAACACAAAACTCTGTTAGCTGAGGTAACAAGGTAACAAGGAGTATTATTTATACACACTTCATTTCAGTGTTTTCAGGCAAAAGCAAAGCAGTTCATAACTGCTCCAAGTCACAGATTTTCACCATACCTCTTGGGCTGAAGATCGAGTGAGAGGAGTAAGATCTGCAGATTCACAAGCCATGAAGACCAGGTCTATGCAAGCTATGCAAGTCTAAACTTCAGTATGTGGAGTTGTATCAGCAAAAGCTTTATATATTTAAGAGCCCATCTAGGATCAACAGGCTACAGAGGATGCAGAACCTAAGCCTGAAGATACACTTTACAATGTTCTTCCTCTTAAGAGGGTCTGCAGTGTTTGCATGTATAATTCCTCAGTCTTAAGTCCCCGTGTATTTTTCACGCTAATTAGACTAGTCTGAAATATCACTGTCCAGTGTGGCTGTTAGTTTTTTACTAGTTCTTGCTTATGATAAAATACCCAGTCTGAGACACATGCTTCTCTAGCATCTAAGTCAGCTTTGGTTTTACATCTCTATTTTAAAGACCTCAAGAAGTCTCCCTCGTCATGAATCTCCTATACACTATACATCTTCACGTAGCTTCACATTATATGATGGAAAACCTACTATGATGAAGCAACAACTGAAAGATCGTATGTTCTTACAAGAGTGCCCGTGGAACAGATGAAGTGGATGGTGGTGGTATAAGTAGTTTTCTTTCCATCAGCGTCGATGCACACAGAGCCATTTGCGTAGGTTAGAATAATGCGTCCAGGTCTTTCAACTACTAGTTCTTTGCTGGCAACACCAAGATTACTAATAGAAGTGACTTCAGAGTAAGAAACCTAGAAATAAAGAAAAGCATGTCAGCAACTCTAAACTTAAGTGAGGAGTTACAGATACAGTCAAAAAGAAAATACCTACCACAATAATCTTGTATACAGAAGGTCATCTTGAGAGTTCTGAAGATAACAAAGATGTAGAGATCCCTTTACATTTCCTCCCCATTCTGTACTTAAAGTTTCACATTTGACACACAAGCTCCACAAGCAGGCATGGGTTTTTTGTTGTTTTTATTTTTAGCACAGTAAGGTGCCTGTAGTGCCTCACAATGGCCATCCTCACCAGCTACTGATCTTAGGAATTTAGGGAGGCCTATGCCTCACTTGCAGTAAGTCGGATTTAATTTGTACAGCTCTTTAAAACACAGTATGTAGAAGCCTCCAGGCATTCTTAGAATTGACCTTAGGGATCTGCCATACTTAGCAAAGTCTAAAAAGCACTAGCAGAAACTGAGCATTAGAACAACAGTGGGTGCTACTACCAAGATCCAAATTAATCTTCACTTCTGCAAAATAACTGGTGTAACCTATTTTTAAGAAACTATTTTAAGTTAGCAACAACAACAAACAGAAGAATACATCTCCAAAGCAGCTCTGTCCACAAAGACTTCCAGGGGGGTTTTGCCACCACCCCCCCCTTTTTTTTTTTCCAAACAACTCTGCATTTAGGTTGATCCACTGTGCTCACTTTTTATTCCAGTGTCTTCAGCAACAAAGTAATGAAGCCCTAATGTGTCTCCACGCGTAAAGTAGCCTTACACAACAAGGACTAACGCAAGCACAGGGAACCAGTAGTATTTAGCTCAAGTGCCATGATGGTGATGTACAGACTCAGTCACTCAGACCACCTCTTCAGCAGTATGGAGGGAAGGTGTTCTCTCCATTTTACAGAAGGAATTAGAACAGATTGGTGAGACTGTAGTTCAACATTCCCTACAGCTTTGAGTAGCACTAAGGCCAGGCCTTGGGTGAAGTGTCCATCCAGCTTGTCAGCACAATTATTCCCACAATAAATTGTTACACTTCAGGGAAGTATAGACGTAGAAGCCCATAACCATCAGCATCCCCCTTTTTTTTTTTTCTTGGCAACTTCTGCCTAATCCACTCCTCAAAGCCAAAGAGAGCTCAGAGCGGGGTGACAAAGAACCTTTAGACACATTTCTTCCACAGTTCAATCTAAAACAAGTCAGAAGCAAGACAGAAAATCCAGGGCAGCCTGTTCCTAAAGCTATGCTACCAGTCTCAGAGACTGCAGCAGTTTACACAACATAGATGCAGTTTATCTGCCTCTGCAACACAGGACAAAGAATCACACGTGTCAAAGGCGACATTGGTACATTTGTAAAAATTAAAGCTTTGGTCTTTGAAGAAGTAGACAGGAGGTCTACCATTCTGCAGTGATTATGCCAACATTGCGGATACACAGAATACCCCTGTATTTTTCACAAAGCAGCCAGAATTCACGTGCCTATCTTGCATACCCCTTCATCTCACTCACTTGGCAAACCAGCTCTGAGCTGGCATGGAAAGGCTACTCACATGATCATGCCGATATTCCATCTGACAGACAGATGCTCGCCGGTCGCATCCCGGGACAGCAATCAGTGGTCGACAGACGTTTATGTAGTACTTCTTACGCTCACTTGGTCTTGAATTATCCATGGCATACCAGTTTTCACCTCTCTTCTCAGATTTTGCCAAGCTGAGCAGGAAGAGAAAGTTCTACGCTCAGAATACAGATGCTTCATAGATTCTCTCTAGCTTTCTCTGTCAGTCTCAAGAAACAGAGCAACCGTAAGGCATTTCAGAATAACTTTTTCCCCTCATTTTTAAGTGTTACAATGAGAAAGAATACTCCTAGGAAGCAGAGCACAGTTGACAAAGTAGTAAGTTCTTATTAAGCAAAACCATCCCAAAAAGTCAACATACTAGAGGGAAATACTGTCTTCATTTCAAGATACTTGCAGTTAAGATTGTCACAACAGATGAAGTTTCTAGTGCTGTCTAAGCAGGAAACCAGCCTCACCCAGTGCTAAGCTACCAGCCAGAACACTAAACTAGAATAGACAAGTTATGTTGTATATGTTACTTTCCTACCTTGACAAGTCATATTGGTCCATGGTGTTGGGGTCAGTCACAACACATTCCAGCGGCATTTCAGGACAAGCATATTCAGTGTACCACCTGAAGTTGTAGGTATACTTATCTTCTATCTAAAAAACAGCAGAACAGATCAGCGAGGCTTTCTACACAGAATACTTTGTGACTCACGGCTACTCCTTCATATGTTAAGCTTGTTATTTCCCCTTGGTTTTAGGATATGCCTTCTCGGATTGATTTGTGTATGTTTGTTTTGTTGTAGATCTTGTCATTTGCTGAGTCACCAAAAATACTCTTTCCAAAAATAAGAGAACCAGAGCAATTAGAGCAATATAACTGCTGTCTGCTGTGTTACAGGACACACAGTCCTACCACTTGTTACTTCTCAGCCAGTTTGGGGGTTTTTTTCAGCTAGAAATACAAGATGATCAAAAGCACTAGTAATTACATGGCCCAGAGAATAAAGAAGAGTGAAGTCAGAACCTGGATCCAGGTGAACAGCTTACTGTTCAGTGGTCAAGACAAGCTTTATGGCTGCAACAAGAGGCAGATATACCAAGAGAAGTAACTATTTCTCTTAGTCTGCTTTATAAATACTGGATATTTCCATCTATCAGTCTCTGCCTGCACTGGCCTATTGCCAGGATTTTGGGATTGAGATCCTTCCCTTCTCCATATAGAACTTCTTACCTGATATTCAGGCTGACCTATTCCAGCCTGACGGTCACACAGGAAAGTTATAAGGGTAGATCGCTGTGTTTTCTTCTCATCATTATATGCCGTACCATTTTTGTAGGTCAACTGAATCAGACCATCATAATACGAGAGTTTGGAACTAGGCAGTCCAAGACTCCAAAAATGATCCTTACTAGAAAAGAAAAAGTAGGCTTTGAGACCGAAAAGAATGCAAAATTAATTCTCTCTTTAAGAGAAGTCTTACAAGTAGTAAGCACACAGGTAAGTTTATAGAAGACACTGTAACAAGACAAAATAATTAAATACGGTTGAGTAGACATAACTGAGCTAGGATGAATAGAATGCTGCCAAAAGGAAACTTAAAACACAAAACAGGCATCCTTCTTTGGAAAGGAAAGGAAGCTGTACCTTGCTTAGATATCTAGAAAACTTTAACACTCCCTTCTCTAAAAGAGTGACAGAAATACCAAGTTCCCATACTCCAGAGTAGAATTCAAACTACAGACATCCAAATGCTGGGCTCAAACTGGTTCCATGCAAATACATATGGTCAGTGAAGACCTAGCACTGCACAACAGCAACTCTTCTCACTCAGGGTAGAAAACTGCCTTCACATGCTCTTCGCTTTGGTTCAGGAGGGTTTCTTTACTCCAACTTAACACTGGCTCTTACCAGACCTAGCCTGACCACCTTTCCCCTGAAGAACGTTCTTAGTGCCTGCAGTGAAGTCTCCTTGGCTGGAGAGTAACTCAAACAGCCAACTCAAGCACAGCTGCATGTGTTTGCACTGTACCACATCTCTGGCAACAGGCTGACCTGGGACCTGAAGTGTACAGATACTATCTCAGACACAGCTTGTAGAAGATAACAGCAACGATGCCGTCAGAGTAGCAGTACACACTGGGACCGCGCCCGCACAGCACTTTTAGAAATGGAAACACAGCGCAACACCCAAGCTCTGGGCTCCACCTCTGCGTAAGGCAGCCACTACGCATCCTGAGCACAGCAGTTCTTCTTTAGGCCAGCTTGGAATCCAGCTGACCCTGAATCCAAATTGTGGGTTGGCTTAATACAGCTGCAGCAGTTAAGCTACAGCTTACAGTCCCTATGGGAAACATAAGGGGGAGCAATGGACATACTCATTCAATCTCAAAAGCTAGCTGTAAGCAAGATCGCAGGTGAGCCCACTTTGCCTGAAACAGCTGGCAGCATAATTACTGCACTACCAAACAATATTTTACATGCACATTACCTCAATCTACTACAGGCAGCACAGCAATTATTTTATGTGCAAATTGCTCACTGCTACACACAGACAACAGGTCACGTAACAAGAGATCTTCTTTTACAGGCAACAGAACTAGAGTTACTCACCTTTGCGTTACTTGGCATGCTGCTGATTTTGTGTGACACAACTCATCCGGCACACTGCCACAGATGTTTATGTAAAACAAGTATTCAGTAGTATTAACTATATAGTGCCCATTTTTCTTGGCCAGAGGTGATAAATCAAAAGAGAAACCTGATCAGGAAGGAATGAACTTTATCAGTTTAATTTTCTCCTGCCATCTCTCACAGGTTTTGATTCTACCAGTCACACAGCTAGTTCACCTCCCCCCTGAATAAGTCTCCTTCCATGTAATTATTGTTCCAGAAACAGTATGGACATACTAAAAGCATGTTGTCTTATACAGAGAGATTTACTACAGTAAAATACACATTACACCTATTTTCCTCCACACACACTAGGGGAATACTAAGCTCATGCTGTTCTGATCTTCTATATGCACGCGCTTAAAACTGCTTTGCTCTAATGTGCACGCTGAGATTTACGCTGAACTCACTTTGTTCTTGCGCATCAAAAGGACTCAGTGTTGTGACGCGTTGTGACGCAAGTTCTACCCCTCGTGACCTTTCCATTTGCTGAACATAAATACATACCTGCCTGAGGATCAGAGACTTGACAGTTATCTCCTTCAGTTTTAGACAGGACACAGGCAGCAGCAGTATACCAATCAAATGCATACGAACATACACCCTCAGACATCAAGATTGGAGCACTTTCTAGATCACCTGGTATCACAGAAGCAATGTGTTACACAGACAGCCAGGCTGCCAAAAGGAACTAGGAATTTAAGCCTAGGAACACTAACTCCTCCCCAACAGCAGACCAAGGTTAACTGTTAAAAGTACCTCTCCTCTGAAAATGAGGACTAAATAGAACCAAAAATTCCTTGCATAAGTTCTTTGCATCCTCCTCCCCAGAGTAAAGGTTTAGCCCAGAAGTGAAGATGCACTGCTCAGTCTGTTCCTCAGTGCTATCACACTCTGAAAACCAATGTTTGCTTTGATACACAAACCTAGTGTTTTGCTACAAAGCAACAGCTTTACTAGGAAGTAGTGCATACCCTGATCCTAGCAGCCAGCACACTTGGAGGATGCAGCTTCGTCAGGCTGAGGTAGAGGAATACAGGTTTTCTGTTTCCCTGGGAGATGGTTAAACTAGTGGGCCATTATATGGAGATGAACAACATTAACAACTTCTGCAAATGCTTCTGCTTTTTACAAACTGCAAGCAGTTTTGACACAAAACATAGTTATTGGAAGAGAAGGTTAAAGTATCTGATCTCCGTTCAGAACCAGTCTTTCCCATCAAGACAATCTAGGGAAATAAAGTGCTTTGTATAGCTTCCAGGTATTTGTGGAGCTTTAAATACTTAAACATACTTTCATCATTTTTAGGAGAGTCTTAGTTCAAGAGACTTACTCAAGTGTCTTTAAAGTGTACTTGTATAAAAGGTGAACAGAGCTAAATACCTGCAATTACATTGTTATCATCCTAGTAAACAAACCGCAATGCTTCAGCTTTTGCATAGAACCAAATAAAAGACAAAGGCACATGCTAATATTTAGCACTCATGTCTGGGCATATTAAATGACCTCCAGTTTTTAACTGGATCAGAGAACAGGGTGTGGATATTCTCACCTGGTCTGCACACTAAGGTGATGACAGTTTTAATTCTTTTGTTAACGCCACAGCTGTCTCCATTCAAATAGGTAAGTTGAATATTTTCTCCAGCCTTTTTAGGAGAAGATACAAATGTTCCAAGATTCTTACTCTTGTTTTGTTTATCTGTAAAGACAGTAAATGCATCACTTTTGTTCCCCTAGAAAGAAGCAAATTTTACACCATTAAGATAATATTAAATAGCCAAATGGAAAGTCTCAAGAAATCATATCATTACGAGTTCGTTTTTACCTCAACAAAACCATGCTATAAAGCCTGAAGTTCTTTAGCTAGAAAAGGCTGCCTGCATCATTTCTTCTAGGGTCTTTGGGAGCACAAAAGAAACGGGCTCCTAACCTCAAATAACTGAAGGCACTCAGGGCAGCCAACTCCAGTTGCAGAGGAAGTGCCAAGCCTTCAGAGCCTTAAAAAAAAAAAAAACAAACCCAGAAGACAACAACCAAAAACTCAAAAAGACTCACCTACAGAGCAAACAGCAGCATCAGCTGGGCAGCTAGAAGCTCCTCCTCTCCTCCACACTTTATGGCAGACATTGATGTAATAATGCTTCCTCCCTACCTCCGAAAAGCTACTGTCCACAGCTTCCCAGTTCTGGTCTAACTCTGAAATACAGGGAGTTGTTAAGAACAAGTCATCTGGCTTAATTGTTCTAGCCTCTCCATGCCAAAATACCTTTTATCACAAAAAAGGACCCATGTTTAAAACAACTTAAGATGACAGCAACCAAGACAGTCACGGATACAGCTACTTCTGTAAGGCACTCGCTCCTTTGGGGACGAGGGAAGTGAACGCCAGTACCCCAGAAATTCACTAAGAAAAGCAAAACCTGACTGATGTTCAGCTAAAGAGCTGCGCTAGAGATGGCATGTAAACTCAGGAAAAAAGTAATTGAAAGCTAGTTTTCATTGCCGTACCTGAACCACGGATCAGAGGTGACAAGTCATAGTGTTTTCTCTTATCAGCAACTCTGCAAAGGAGATCTTCTTTCTCTTTAACACATGCATATTTTGTATCCCAAGTAAAAAAATAAGTGCAGTCCACTTCACCAGTAAACACTGGAGTTCCTCTACCATCATTACCTTAACATTGAAGATGGATAAACAGATGTTAGGTTTCCAGTGGGGGAAGGGGAGAAAAGCAAGGAGACTCGGGGACTAGCAATGAGCAAGGAAGATAAAAACCCTTTTGCTGCACAGGACTTGCATTTGTGGTTTGATGGTTTTTTGGGGGGGGTTGGGTTTTTTTGTTTGGTTTTGTTTTGTTTGTTTTTTTTTTACTCCTGGCTAAGAAACAAGGCTCTTTTATACCTCAATATTCTTGATCAGTGTAAACTTAGAACAGCAGTGCTACTACACAGCACAAAACAATCCCGCCAGCCATAGAAATTAGTGCTTACTCTGACAATATTTATTCCTTGTGTTAGCTGTTGCTCAAAGCATGCATTCCTTTGAACATAACGTCTACTAGCAAGCAGAGAAGTCAAATCCTGAGCAAAGTCATCACAGCTTGTTAAACTCACCTGCTGTTTCATTGCACTCAAAGTTTATGACAGTCATTCTCTGAAAGCCGGAACTACATGCATCCCCATTTGGATAAATTAAAGTGAGATCCCCATCAGAGTACCTGAGTAAAAAGTCAGTTTTAGATAGAAGCATGGGATCAGACACAATCACACATTGTTCTTCACATAAGAGAAGCCACACTCTTGTTTATTAATTGTCTCACTCAAAGGGAAAACAAATGCTTGTTCAACATTAATACTGACATTTCTACAGCAACAAAGGCTTGCATCCACTGATTTTTCTGGTTACTTTTCATGAATTTGAATAGAGTTTAAAGAATGCTCTAAAGCTATTCTAGCTGTGGTGGAATATCTGTTCCCATGAGTTTATTGCACGGCTATTTTTGCAGGTGGAGGAAGTCATACTTCCTGGAAGATGACTCCAACAAGTCTGTCACATGCTTACAGACAGAATGGAAGATCATACCTAGGTGAGTAATCTCTGCTTTGCAATCTCATGCAAGCTATTGTGCCCATACGCCACTTGGGAATCCTGAGGTTCTTAAAAAAAAAAAAAAGTTAAAAAAAAAAAAAAATCACAACGTCCTGGATGTCAGTAGTCTTGGATATGATTAATGCATGCTCTTGCAAAGGAAGCAGAGATACCCTTTGGTTGAAGACAGCTTCTAAAACATCCGATCCTGATGCCACTTCACACACAAAACTCAAGGCAGGCAAGAGGCAGCACAGCACAATCTACAATTCTGACACCAAAGCCAGTGAAAGTTTCTTCCCTGTCTAGGCAATGGCCTCTACCAACCTCATCTGCTCCTTTGTTTGCTAATGCTATCCTAGTATACTGTTAAAGTTTTTCTATTAAAAACTGAGCAAAAATACTTGGATTTTCCATCAAACATTGCTCATATGACAAATAAGGGCATCAAAGTGGGAAACAAAGATCAATCAATCAATCAGACCAGGTAGCAGGGCTAAAGAGCCTTTTACACACCTTAGGGTTTGGTTCTCAAATCTTCCTGCCACTTTTTGCTGGTTATTCGAAGATTTTACTTGGCAAGATGAAGTGTATACCGTGCTGTCCTTGCAGTTACCTGCAGTAGTTTTCCCACACACATTCAAGTAATAGTAATACTCCTCTTTGTCATCTTTGGCTAAATATGGCGTGACATAATCTGAATGAACAACAAAAGGAAAAGTGTTCTAACACAGAGCACAACAGACGTAAAAACTCAAATATCTACAGAGCACATTTTTCCTGTCTCCAAACATGGAACGGGGAAACTAGCTAGTAACACCACAAACACAAAAGAAATATAGTGAGCTTACCTGGAAGTTGAGTAAGTGGTCTTAAATCGATGGAAATATCATGTTGCTCATTAGTCAGAAGACAGGTCTTACTCTCCAGGGAATCCCTGTGACAGGCATACTCAGTAACCCACTCAATTTCATACCGGCAATTTGTTTTTGCTGTAAGTTTGGGACCTGCACTCTGATACATAAGTGAACAGAATTTAAATTACAAGTAGAGTCTTACTTGAAATATAATCTTTAAAGCAACACTATCACATTCCTTTAGGGTCAGTAATGACTACCTTCACCTGTAAATTGCTTAGGAGGTGCAAACATTGTCTCTGGCCTCTCAGAAATAGGTGTTGAGAAGAAATAAAACAGCTCTTGTTAATGAGTGGCGAACTATTAGAAGTCTAAACAGAGGTAAAGCATCAGGCATTAGCAGAAGGACAACAGAAGTGACAGTACTTTAAAAAGCACTTTTCCTTAACTGTTGGCAAAAGCAGAGACATGTGAGCCCAAATTGCTAAGCACAGCTTGGATTGTGTTGGCCTCAGAGGAGTCCTCAAAGAGGGGAGCTGAAATCAAGTGATGTCTGAAGGCACAGCAGCCTCTTAGACACTGGTGTTTTAGCAGCTTTGATTCCCTCAGTCCAAATCGAGACTGAAAGACATCTGCGAATTCTTTAGGCAACATTTCCATCAGATGTTTTTTCTGCAGTGAAATATTTTTGCACCTCTGGAAGAACGGGTAGTCTTGGTTTTCCCCACTTTAAAGCGAAACATTTAGAAATTCACTTTGTTTCATAAATCTGTATTCCTGCCATCCACTAAAACAACAGGCAGATGCACAGGTAAGTATCAGATAAGTTACAGATGCAAGTAACATTAGTAATACTACTCATACTACAGGTGTGCGTAGCTGCAGTGAGGTATTACTAAGTGAGAGCAGAGAAAGGCCTATGGTTTGTTTCTGCAGCAATGAGGGTGAAGGACGGTACCTATCTAGATCAGGTGAAGGACAAAACATTAAACCAAAAATTAGCCAGACAAGAGTCTCTCCTTCACTAACCTGCAACCAAAAGCACCACATTATGAAATGGCAGAGCATTGGCGATAGCCACTCTGGCCCAGTTCAAGGAGTGTGGGTTGCTTACGTTAGCCAGCATCACATCAAAGCGACCATCATACTGCCATTGAAGCAAGGCTAAAACTGCGTCCTGCAAAAACTGAGTTGCTGCTTAATGCTAAAGATTTTACTTTAAGTTAAAAGGAGATCAGGAGCCTGCTTAGTAAGTGACAGAGGACTTTTGCCATGCAATGACACTTGCTAGCAATTTTTTTTCTAAGGCAGGCCAAATAAATAAAGAAACAAGTTCCAGACAACAGCTATAAGCGTGCCCAGCCCGACTAATGATGGAAGAGTGCTCATTAGCAAGCAAAGCTCTGTGCCAAGGATTAACACTATACTAACTCCGTCCCATTTTCAGAGGAAAGCTTTGAACCCAGAAAAGGACAACCAAATTCACCACGACAAGAAAGAACACACCCCTAGGGAAATTTTATTCAAGTTTTTGTTTTGTTTCCTAAGTTCTAGAAGACTTTTTGAAGAGTAAATTTAGGATCTCACACTCTTCACAAGCTGCAAACCAAGAAAATTTCTGTTCTTTTCAGCCCTGAATAAAAACAGAAGGTAAGGCACACAAAAGTTAAAGACCAACCATTTCACACAAACTAAAACAGCAAGGTTACCTCTTCTCCCCTCTTCGATGGGCAAACAAAAGTGATCGTCACTGCTGGGTTATGGCCTAGGCAGAAGTCTGGCTTTTCTTCATCGCTATATATTCTCTCATAACTCAATACCAGCCTAGAAACGGAAAATGGCAAACCAAAATTACAATTAAGACACTGTGCACTGTACAGAAGAAGGATATTCTTGAAAGAAAATCCACTTTTTGCTAGATACCCAGGCAGAATATACCAAAGTAGCCCTGCTCCTGAAAGCAACTTTTATGGAGGTCTTTATTCCTTTAATCTTACAGTTAACCAAAATAAAGATTAAAACAGTCCCAGCAAAATTATTTAAAACAGCATCCTCTTGCACCCCAGTTAAGACTATGCTGAATGCCTTGTAACCCACACTGTAGCGAGAACACGGCTGACAGCCACAAGAATACTCTCAGCTTTGCTCTCAAACTGCTGGAGAACAGATGTGAGAAACTCTCGCAACTTTTGGAAGTAGTAAGTGCTCATGTTTTACCACATTCCTATACTTTACCACCTCTGCATGCACAATCTCTTTCCATTCTGCCCCCAGAATTAAGAGCAAGACAAACTCATTAGCAAACTGACAGGAGCAAGGCAACTGGGACACATCAGCCGAGGCAGGAGTAGGAGAATGAAACACGGTAACTATCTGACAGGGAGAGATAAACGGCAAGATGACTTGGATGAGAGAACAGGGAGATCAACACAACTTCCCAACTAAGCATTACTGTTCTATGCAGTCTAACAGGCAGAAGACAACAGCTTGCAGAGGGGTGACAGTCTGGCTTCAGGTTAGCCACACCTCTAACTGGCCTCTCTGCACCTTAGGGCACAGATACACAATCGCTTTACTCCCTTCTCAGGCCACCCTAGTCTGACTGAGCACATACAACGAATTTTTCTCAAGCAGTGAAGAGCTCTTCGATCCTAGCAGGGACAAGATAAAGCTTTCTTGCCAAGCACTTTTATAGACTACTAGTTGCACTTCAATATGAGAACAAGCTTGTGCTTCCTCAGAGGTAAGGTTCTGCCTTGGTACAGAACACCTCAGCCACTTGCTTCATGCTGGGGGAAAAGCCTGCAACAAAGGACTAAACTTTGTTTGTAAACTAGAAGAAAACTCTCAACCTTATCACTGATAGGCACGAACCTTTGGCCTCTCCGTTATTAACCTGGTTTATTCTGCTTGTTTTCTTCAGCTTGCATCTCAGATAAAAAGAGTACTGCAGAAGCCAACAGGGTACTATTGACCCCACAAACAAGGTAAGCAGGCTCAGATGACCTGAAGCTCAGAGAGATCAGCATGTTAAGTAAGTCCCCTGAGCCACACTGGGTCATTTGGGTGGGTTTTTTGGTGGGCTGGTTTGTTTGTTTGTTTTGGGTTGTTTGTTTGTTGTGTTTTGTTTTTTTTTCTTTCAAGCTACACTTCCAGCACAAAAGGCAGCAAACAGAACAGAGGCAGCATCAAGGAAACAGTTTCTCCTAGTCCCAGCTCTGCCACCACCAGGAACAATAAGCCTTGCATTACTTATCTATTTTTTCTGATAAGAACTCATTAACGCAAAAAATACAGAAGGGCAATATTTGGCCCCATTCTCAACTTGTACCCCTGGGCAGTAGAGTGAGCCAAATACAGTGCGTAAACCCAGAAAGCCAAGTGCATTTACCCTGTGGGCCCTCAGGCAGTAGGCAGATGGGGTTAAATCTCACCGAGAGTTCTGCAATTCTGTAAAAAGGAGTCTCTCACAATGAAGAAGAAAATTTGATCTGCTGCGGCAGTACAATAGGATGCCTGAAAACAACTCTGCCCTGCCAGTATTTGAAGAAATTTTTTCTGCCAGTGCTTCAAAATTGAAGTGTTATTGATGTTAAGTTCTAGAAGACTCATCCGTTACCAAGACTGCTTTTTCCAGCTCAGATAATTGAGAAGTGTTCACAGAAGTATCAGCACAAAAATCACATACCTGTCTTTGTCATGAAGTTTCAGCTGTTCCTGTGGATGGCCAACATCATACGCCTGACCTTCGTGTAACAAGCAAGCAGCGCTGCCAGCAGGGCAGTTTCTGGTCTCTCCACTTGAACTTCCTGTTACAGAATACAGAAAATAGAATATAGGACTCAGTTTCTAAGCTCTGCTCTACCTGAAGTATCTTGCCATTTTATCTGTGGGCTCACCTACCATTCATTGCTTTAGTCTTTTCTAAAAATACCTTTAAAACAGGTTGCATTAAAATGTGAGACTGACAAGACAAAACCTGGAGTGCTTGTGATAGTTCATGCTGCCCTGTTTTTGGACAGCAAATTCATCCTTACTGCCAAAGTAGCTGCAGCTAGTTACCAGTTGCTAGTACAGCTGCTGGATGCGTAGGGCTTTGAGAACTTCTAGAACTGTGCCAAGTATTTTTTTTTTTTCCACAACACCAAAATGATACCAAGTAATGGGTAACCCCTCCTCATAGCGAAGGTTTTTTCCCCCTCCTTTGTTTCTTATAAACCATCTTATTCAAAGCTGTCAGCAAAAAGTTTCAGACTAGCAGGATTTTTGAAAGAATAGACCTGCCACTAAAACTAGAAGTATTAAACCCTTATCAAGGGCACAAAATACGTATTTAACTGCAGAGTGAAAAACTACAGTGGGAGTATCCAGCTAAACTAGCTTTTCAGCAAGTTTCAAATGAGTGACTTTGCTGGTTTAATTCCTTACATATATAGCTCCCAGCTAACACGAAAGTGCTACCTATGCACCATTACTTATCCAACCACCTAAACACTATTTTAGATGCATCTCAGGACATTCACTTGGAACTTAGCAACAGCCTGAACTGGAGCCCAAAGTAATAAGTTTAGAGCATATGAAGCGCTATGAACCATCTTGGTCCTATTTGGCAGCAAACAGAAACAGCTACAAGACAAACTGAGCTCTTTCACTCAGTCCAGTTTAAGTCAACTTCTCTAACAGCACTTGCCCATCCAGAAGGGGGCATATCTCTTAACACCTCAATAGTTAGAGAGTAAGACTTGGCTTCACAGAAAGCAGCCTTCATATCAGCAAAAGTAGCTTGAAACAAGAGTGTAAGTCCTAAAATACTGATCTTTGGTCATAGGACAACCTCAACTGAGGCACGGGAAAAGAACCACACTACTAGAAATTTATACACTGACAGGTGACACAAGCAAGTGTTCACACCTAAGTCCCTGCAGATGTTTATGAACAAGGAATCATCATCAGAATCATCCACCAAGTAGTGTCCTGAAACTTGGATGAGAGGATTCAAGTCATGTTTCTTCAAATCTTCATCAAATACGTAGCAAGGGACCTAGAAAACAACAAAAAAATGACACGCAATCCATGCTACACAAGTAGGGAGAAGTTATGAACAGGCATATATAAAGCCAAGTTAATATGTGGAAAAGGTTTTTATTTCTGGAAGCTCAAATACTTAAAGCTAGACTTAAAGCTAGATACACCATCTAAAATGACGCATCCAAATTTAGACTGTTCTGCTCTAGCTTTTAGAAGAGTTTTATTATAAACAACTATCCAGATCACAAAAAAGTTGAAGAGTTATTTAAAATTCTCAACTCCAACTTCCAACAGATGCTTTATATGCCTATGAAAAAATTAGGTTGACGGAGGTTGTTGGGATTCATTTGGGGTGGGAGCGAGTAGTTAAAGTAAATTGCCAGATGCGTGAAAAGTAACCTCTGCATGGATAGTACATAGATTACCTCTTTCACAGGTTTAAACAAGTCTTTCTTGCAAGCCACAAAGGTCCTCCATTCAAAATAGTGCACACACTCTGTTGCTGTTACAAATTCAGGGGTACCCTATTTAAAGGAGGAAAAAAAGTAATTCTTTGAAAAAAGACTTCAGTTTATTTTTACATCTGTAGACAGCAAGTTCATCCAAGACATTAAGAAAAACAGAATACAGCACGTCACAGAACAAGGGCATACAGTTTCTTTAATAGCATGTGTTAACAGCAAGCTTGTTACTTAACATCTTTGTTGGTAAACTCAGGAAGATGCAGGGTGCCAAATCCTTCTCAGTCTGCATATGCATCGTTTCTCAAATTAACATGTGCCAGTCCTAATATGAAGTAATTGTACTGCATCTTTTAGAAGCACTCACTATGCCAATTGATATTGGCAGAAGCACCAGTCACATCTAGTTACTAGGAAGGAAAACACCAATACAAATGTGTATAAATAGGTGAACAGCAAGGCAATGCACTGGTTTACCAGTTCCCTGACTTTTATCCTACAAAGATGACTGATAAGCAATCTCTTCTGCTACACAGAAAGGACACCTCTGATCTCAGCTACTTATATTTTTATAGGCTCATGTTATACACATTTGTATCTATTTCAAGATGGGGGTTTCACTATGGTTTAGGGCTGGATACTCAACTGAATGACAACAATCAGATTTTTCCATTCTCCCTCCACCACCTCAGCTAGAAGCACTTTAGCATATTTAAACTGATTCACTCCCCATTTAACCCTGCCATAAAAGTGTTGGAAACAAATTGTTCCAGACGGTATTACAAAATCCTTTTACTAGGTCACATGAAGAATAGGTTTTAGAACCATGCTAAATAGAAGTTTGAAGATCATCATGATCTGGTGTTACAGCTGGAGTTCAGCAATAATTTTTAATTTACTTTATAGAGTCATCTGCTGAAACAGAATAGGAAGCATTTAAATCCCTGCTGCACTGGCACTTTGTTTGAATGGGCTAGATTTCCAAGAGGGGGTGTGCAACAGCATCATCAGTGCCAACAGTGGCACTAATAAGTACTTATATATTTGTGTATCAGAGATAAACTGATCACAGTCTGCACAAAAGACCAAGCTGTGGTATCAGTTAAGTGTGTGGAAGGTGTAACTCCAAAAGCACGTGGAGGTGAACTGCATACACACACACCCCTAGGAACTTTTTGGGGATCTCCATTCACACTTTAAGCAGATTCTCACGAACAACTACTCCTCCAGAAGCCCGGTTGGATGCGTAAGCGCTGTTAGTTCAACCACGTGCAGACAAAACTTAATGCTTACTGACCCACAACAGAGGTCAGTCATTTTCTTCAATGCTGTTCTATTAAACAGCCATGCTAGGTCCACAGCTTGGGCACAGCCAACTTTTAAACAATAGCTCTCATTGTTACAGCACCCTGTACACTGTTGACTCATCCCTCCGTATTATGCTATTAAAAATACTACAGTGCAATCCCTGTAAAAACATTAGAGACCCAGAAGAGCCCATGATCAGAGCTAAGCTGCAGATCTGCAATTATTTCCTACTGGGACTGAATTTTGAAAGCCACAGTAGATCATGACCCTACTAAAACATAACTGGCTCTTCCTTAAGCTATAAAGCTCAGTAATTAAGTACATCCATGAGTACAGCAAGTCTCCTTAAAAAGCAAGTTAAAAGTATGTGCCATTTCCACTGAAGATAAGAACACGTGATTTAGACTTACCAGTGTTTTCCCACACAGGAAGTTAATGTTGCTTTGAATTTGGTGCTGACTGCCTTGCTGCAAGCAGTTATGTGTAGTGTTGAGTTCCAGAAGAGTTTTAGAAACTTTTTGCAAGCCTAAGTCACCTAGGGTTTTTAAAAGAAAAAAAAAAAAGAGTAAAGAAAAGGAGGGGTTATCATAATACAGCGTGTTTACAGAAGCTCCACAGACAGGCTCTAATTTCAAACACTGAGCAGCACAAGACATAACAGTCCGCTTGAGGACAGCGTTTGAACAGAGTACCACTGAAGACCTTCCCTGTGGTTCTTGTGATTTGGAAGACTAGATCCAAGCTAAGCTAGTGTCTGACATCTCTAATCACACTTCCACTTTCTCAAAGGTTTTTAGCAAACACTTTGAATCTTAAGAAGCCCAACAGCAGGTGCCACTACAAACTAGTCACTGCCTTAGGAAAAAGGGCTAAAGGACTCCATCAGAAAACTTACCAACTAGTTTCAAGTACCACAATTCATTCCTTCCTCCCACCCTCTTCTATTTATCAGCTTCTCAGCCTTTATGCCATTTATACAAATAGCATCAGCATAATATGAGAGAGTCTCTATGAGAGAATCAGAGAATGGCTTGGCTTGGAAGGAACCTTTAAAGGTCACCTAGTCCAACCCCCTTGCAGTGACCAAGGTCATCTTCAACTAGACCCGGTTGCTCAGAGCCCCATCCAGCCTGGCCCTGAACACTGCCAGGGATGGGGCACCCACAGCCTCTCTGGGCAGCCTGTGCCAGTGCCCCACCGCCCTCACAGTAAGGAACTTCTTCCTTACATCTGATCTAAATCTACCCTCTTTCAGTTTAAACCCATTACTCCTTGTC
>JAVKLA010000081.1:35867515-35881036 GCA_034782735.1 Sagittarius serpentarius | reverse complement strand
CCTTACATCTGATCTAAATCTACCCTCTTTCAGTTTAAAGCCATTACCCCTTGTCCTATCACTACATGCCCTTGTACAAAGTCCCTCCCCATCTTCCCTGCAGGCCCCCTTTAGGTACTGGAAGGCTGCTATAAGGTCTCCCCGGAGCCTTCTCTTCTCCAGGCTGAACAGCCCCAGCTCCCTCAGCCTGTCTTCATACAAGAGCTGCTCCAGGTCTCTGAGCATCTTCGTGGCCCTCCTCTGGACCTGCTCCAACAAGTCCACGTCCTTCTTATGCTGGAGGCCCCAGAGCTGAACGCAGCACTGCAGGTGGGGTCTCACCAGTGCGGAGCAGAGGGGGAGAATCGCCTCCCTCGGCCTGCTGGCCACGCTGCTTTTGATGCTGCCCAGGATACGGGTGGCTTTCTGGGCTGTGAGCACACATTGCCGGCTCTACTTAATCTTAATCTTAAATCTACTTAATGAACTCACTGGTGCCCGGGCACAGCCACTGTACTGGTGCTGCCTGCAGACAAACCCAACACAGATCCACTGCCTCAGTGCACATCCCCCAGCATCTCCCATCCCCTTTAGCACAGCTCACAAGCTGCATGAAAGCTGGGGTCAGTGCTGCGTCACTCCCCAGCACCTGACATGAATGGGAAAGGTGGAACACATTTCAAGTCATGATGAGCACCAGCTCAGGCCACTGAAATGTTCCTGCTCCAGCCTACTTTGGTTAGCATTAAACACCAAGCCCTTTTAGATCTAGCATGCTAACTCCATCCAGCCTGTCCATTTTTGATAGGCAGATCTTCATTGTGCAAAGAGTTTGGGTTGAACTGCAGAGAATGCTATAAAAAGCGAGTATTGATCAGCTTCCCCCTTTCCATTTTTGTTGATGTCTACACTAGGGAGAAAGCAAGTCAAAGCTGTAATCACGGCAGATAGCAGCTTTGCACCTAGGCCAACTGTTGTTTCACCTTAAAAATACACTTGCTGGAACTTTGCCCTGCCTGTTACCTCCTCACTCAAGGCAAGCAAAACTACACTACACCCAAGTAATATGGTCTTGAGAGCAAGAGGAGCAGAAGTAAGCAAACTGGGCAGGAAGAGGGTACAAGAACCTCAAAAAATATACTGTTGAAATGCGGTAGAGAGAAAGCAACTATAGCCACCAAACTCGCAGGTAAAGCCGAAACAGTGGCAATCAGAATGGAAACTCGATGCTAACCCACACAGCATCCCCTCAGTAGCTCAGGGCTCTTCTATTCATGCGGCGTATGCTCACGCTAACTGCGTTACAGGAAGGCACGTTAAGATGCTCATACCCGAGCGGCCATTCACAGCATCCCCTGTATAACCAGGGTGACAAATACTACAGACCGTTCAATAACCCTCTGCCTTCTCAAGGGAAGGTAAGAGGGGAGACACGTCAGCACAGAAGAACAGCAGGACAGACTAAACCCGCACATGCACACACGTGCGCAGGGTATGTGCCAGGCTGAGAACCTGCAACAGGGAAGCACGTTACCACCGCTGTGGTTCAGTGCCACCTTCCAGGCACCTGGAGGCCGTCAGCGGTTTCTGCCTTTTATATTTCCTGACAGTCTTGTTATGAAAAGGCTGTCTTCAGGTTTTAAGACTTCCAGCACTGATGCTGGCAAAGGCGCCACGCAGCTCTCAACTTTGAAAGCAAGAGTGTTGCTTATCACATCGTTGCTTAGAAGATGCTGGCAAAGTGTCCTCTTTTCTTCCCTAGCTTAGCAGAAGGAAGCCAACGCAACTTTCTAGGCAAGAGCTGTGTATAGTAACAATATGCACACATTATTAAAAACTCTCCAGTTATAAATGTATACAGTTATAAGCCCCAACTTAGCAGAGAACTTATAGCAGCACTATCTGAGGACTCACCTCAGTGCTCTGCAAGCATTAGTTTTCTCTCAACTCTAACACACCACATTGCACTAAGGGCACTTGTGAGCCGACTCCACTTTCCTCAGTTAAAGTGATATTCAAGAAAAATCAAGTTAAGCCAGTACATCTTGTTTACTACAGGCCAATATGCATGCTCTCTTCCCCCTTGCATGCTTAGAACTAGTTAGGGAACTTGCTAGAAGTTTTACCAAGAACCTCTTCAGTGGCACATGACTCGTCCCATCCCTGCTCACAGAGCAAGTAGTCTTGTGAACCATCCCCTCACACCATCAGTCTCCCAGGAGCTTCCTTCCAGAGCACCAGTTCTGCAACCACCTTTACCGTAACATCAAGCTCCCTCTTCAATGATCACTCACGTTTCTTCATGACTTCAGGGATGTGTTCCTTCCACAAACTAACATGTTACAAATCAGCTAGTACAGCTCACAAAAATTAGCATCAGACACTTCATATTACACAGTTGTGCTAAATCAGTATCAAAGGCACTGTCCACAACACCTTTTGCTCATTGACTCCTTCATCTGTTCAGCTGTTTGGAAGGAGAAAGGCAATTATGGAAGACATCCAACCAGTTGTCCAGAAGAAGAGGGCATTCAGGCGGCAGCTATCATTTCATGTCCAGACCTCCTACTGCAGGTGGACAAAGTGCATGTTTCACCACTCAGGTTAACAAACAGTTACAGTAATATTTCCACTTTTGATTCTAGTAGTAGTCCAGCTAAATGGCACAAAAGTCACGAGGTGTCACACTAACTTAAACAAGTACCACGTCATTTCCACCCCTGCTGACTGTTCGAGAACTAAGCATTTGCCTACACCTTGAAAACTCCTAAGGGCAATCAATAAAGCTGAAGAGCTTTTTCTAGGAGAGGCCTCTGGGGTCCCAGCGCCAACACTGGTACATCACACAGCACACAGTGAATGTTAGCCACAAGGCTTCGCTTGGATACAGACTGATTACTGTCACAGAGCGTACAGCCTTACCACCTATCAAAGCCGGGAGCAACAATCCTACAGCTGTCACCCCTTGCATAGCTGATATTTAAAAACAAAACTATTGTTTGCAGTGAAATTCTTGTTCTGCAAGAATGAAGAAGAGAGCTGATTAAGCCCATATGTGAAGAAAGTGTACAACTTAGCAAATTTTATCAGCTGGCAAATTGCCCTCCTTCCCCGCAAATCAAAGCCCTTCAGCTGCACTCAGTTTTGGCATACAGGTAATCTCGTATATGCTGGATTGCTTTAACACAAGTATGCAGCTTAGCTGTTTTAGGTAACTGGAATCTACACTGGGAGTCTACAGCTGCCTAGACCTGGATCAAAGAGATTCTTCTTTTCTCATGAAGAGTGGATTTTTTTTTTTTTTTGACAAGCAAGAAGCTTGATAACCCATTAGCATCATCTCAACTCAGTGTGATGGTGCTGAAGCTCCAGTGCAACTAGAGGCAGTACGATGAAGCATGGCAGGCATCACTAATAAGTCTCAGACTAACCATGAACAAATACAAAACTTAGACAATTTGACCAATAAAACAAAGCAAAATTCAATGTCGATGTTAACTGCGCTGCCTTGACTTCTTAATTTACTGCAAGGTGGTTAAAAACATATCTTACTTGAACAGCATTTGTGGCTTAACCCTTGAGAGTCAGTTCAAACAGCCTCTGAAAGACCAAGTTATGATTGTTGCCAAATCCTCTTCCACCCAGTAGCAGTCAGGCAACAAAACACTCAAGGTTTGCATACAGCAGAATATTTGATATTGCTCATGGTCATCAACCAGCTCTGTTCATCCTTCCTCTTCCCACAAGAAGCATGGAACAAAACCTACACAAGCCTCTAGGTCTCACTTCCCTGGGGAGAACAGCCTCCTCAAGCTCACTCAACCTGCCACATTCCAGTCTCACTCAAAAAAGCATGTTAAAACAGATGCCCAGATACTGCTTCTTCCTTTTCTAACCCACAGGCAACTGAAGCCTCAACCGCGTAGGAGTTGAGACCCACATCAGCAGGAAACAAAATTCTTGCTGTACATTTCGGGATCGAAACACATTAACAGCATGAAGTGGTCCGAGATGTCACGCTCCTCTGAGTCGAAGGTGCTACTATACACGACTGCAGTTTGAACCCAAATGCAATCTAACCAGTCATCCCAGCAAACTCTGGAGCTTGGATATACTGCACTACATAAAAAACACACACGCAACCATGAACTGAGATACACTTTTATTCATGCACCCAGTGATTTTATAAACCTGGGTCACAACACTAGCAGTTTGTTTGAAAAGCACTGATTGACCACAGCCTGAAACCAAAGCATCTCTACAGTTAATGGCGAGGCATGGGGATAATGGAGGCTTACTGGCGAGAATCACCTTCCTCCTCACCATTTTCCAGCAGTTCAAGCTCAAACACTTTTACTGAAGACTCACAGCTTCTCATAAGAGCTGTCTGCCAATGGAAGGCAAGATTGGCAAGCATGTTAAATTCAGACCTTAGATCTGCAGGTACTAAGAGGCAGTCTGAAGAGATACTACTTTTCAGAAAGCTATTGCTTTATTCTATCAGAAGTAACAGTCAGCTATCAGAAAACCTCTTCATCAGTATTCATATATTATTGTTTCACTAGCTGAAGCACAGAAGCAACCTTGAAAGTGACAAGCATCCATGAAAATAAGCACATGAATACTGTTCAGAGCACAAGGTGCTTCTGACTGATGAAACCACATGCAAGCATGTGTACAGGAATATGCCAGTTTCATATTTAGATCTGCATGCAGAAGTCCACCATTCCTCAGGATACCAAGGATATCTGTGAACTACTGAAGCAACCACCAGATTTGACAAGTGTAACTGAAAACAGAAGACTGCATGTAATTGACTTCCTTTCTGTCTGTAACAACTTAAAGACGACATCCCAGAAGCTTAGCAATACTCCAGGATTGCATTACAGAGAGTAACCTGACTCTGAACAAAGAGCTGATGTTACATCAGGCTGGGCTGTGGTATAGTTTAGAGCTATCACTCAAACTTTATCTTGTGTTCAGTACCAAGCTTCAAACAAGGCTATGCACAGTGCATATTCTGCCACAGGTAGATGCACTTATTTCTACTTGAGATAGCCTTGCATAGTTTCACACTAGATTACAGTTAACTAGACCGTAAGTTTCACTGTCCTGTGAAGTGATTACCTGCCATCAGATCATGTTTTCCCAAATCCCCCCAGTAAATGTACAACAGGAAAAAGTTTTACAGTGTTCTGAGAAGAAAAAAAAAAAAAAAAAAATCTTTGCTGACATGTCAAAGTTTGCCATAGTTATAAGACCATCCATTAACATGACTCTGAACTACTTAGGAGAAAAGACGCTTGTTTACTTACCTACAGACAGATAGGTCTTCTTACTGATGTCGTATGCACAGACTGCACTTGATCTTCCACACTCTTCAACACCAAAACAGAAGTTTATTTTATAAAGCACATGTTTGTCTGCATCAATTGCTTCCCAAGTGTAGCTGAAAAGAAAAAAAAGTATGTCAGTTGGTATTCATATCGTCCACACTGCCATCCTCTAGACACCAGTCCCTGAAATAACCAAGTTAGAAAGCTAAGAGCATCACTAACTCGCATTTCATACTCACTTTCTATACCTGTAAATACCAGAAATAATTGTTATTGTGTCGAGGCCAAGAACAAAACAGGCTTAGCCACTTCAGGAGCATATATTGGGCCCATTTTCACCTTTCCTGAACCCCCAACTGTCCACTCTTCCCTGTCAGATCTCTGTGAAGGCCACTCTAGGTATATCACAGGTGGTGAACCTTTTTCCTTGAGAGCCTGATAAATTTCTCAAACATCTCCAGCAGGCTGCACACTACTGTACTTTAGCAATACCCAGTAACAGTGGTGAAATGCTGAGTCTAAGGGGAAGAGAGCAGCCAGTCTCATCCTGCCTGCCAGCAGCAGAGCCACCCAGCCTCAGGGTCAAAATTGGGGTTGAGATTCTTGCAGCATTCAGACTGAAAGATACTAATAAAGCTTATTAGGGCCTAGCTGCACCTTTATGCATTATATATATATATATAAATCAATATTGAAAGGACATTTTCTGAAGGGTGATGTCAGAAGCTGGAAAGCAAGCAGAGCTATCCATGAGAGACTCAGTGAAAGATCACGCTAGCTAGCTACAGCCATATCAGAAAGTCAGCTGTCTAAACACTGATAAAGGAACATGAAGCTCTGGTTAAATACAATGGGGGGTAAATCAGAGGAACGGAAGGAAAAAAAAAAAAACAAAAAACAAAAACTTAAGTGCAGTGTAGCTCTGAGGCAGAGCAAGGATTCGCGCAGGGCGACGTGGTCAGCCGCATGACACAGCAGCGCGCAGTTTCGAGGCAGGCCCAGCTCAGCTCGTTTGGAGTCAGGAGCATTTCAGACAGCCTGGCTCACTAGCACGGTGCTCTGGCCAAGCTCTGTTAAAAAGGCACAGCTCAGCAAACATTTGCCGTCAGCTTGGCTCAGCCACACCTGGATCCTCCGGACAGTATTGATTTTTGCAACATAAGAGATTCCCCTCTATCCCGAGTGGTAATTTCAGTACGATTTAATAGAGAGTCATCACATCAGAAAACTGAGGACAGCACGGTGACTTAATAGGTATTCCTGTTATTTACAGCTCGCACAGGGTTTAATGCATCTATCTGACCCATAGAAGCATTTGTCTTAACCTACAGATTAGTATCAAATCCAGCAAGGGAGCTCAACTCTGCTCTCTCAGCTATCAACAAATTAAAAGCTGACCAGAAGCTTCACCCATAAGGTTTTTTTGCCTTAACCTCTAGCTCGTAGGTGTTGCACCGCTTGACACTACCATACCCCACATCCCCCCAGGAAGAGAACCCATTCTTTTTCCACTTCTGAAGCCCAGTCCTTGGGAGAGGAAGGGACAACAGCAGTTCAGCTATTTTACTCCGGATTTTGAATCCTCCGGGAACTCCTCTCAAATCCGGCACAGCTTATCTCTAATCAAAGAGCCAGCAGTAAGAAACCACACACTTTTCTGTTTAATTACCGACTACAGGGTTCTTGGCTTCCCTGTACTACAGCAGCCTTATTAATTTCAGTCTACTAAAGGCAGGAACAAGTTAGGGACAGCTACAAGAGTTCTCCCTGCGAACTGAAAGAAAACATTTATATCCTAATTACACTGGGATATAAAGGCTCAAATATAATAACATAAGGCTCAAAAAATAACTTACCAGGTACTGAGTCATACCTAAAATACCAACAAAATTACTTTTTAATTAGACTCAAGGACTGCATGTCAATCCTAGACAAACACTTGCCATTATTCTTTCCTCACAAGCAGGCAGAGCTGACGTTTTACAATCATATCATTAGTGCACTGAGCCTGTTTCTTGCATTTCTGAAGTGGATAAAGACAATCCCAATGCCTGATGATGATGAGAATTAAGCTACACTACAGAATAACCGAAGTTCAGGAATGGAAGAAAGCTTGACAACGCACAATCACACACACACACAAAAATTTAGAAGAACCTGACTCTACCTTCAAGGGCTCTGAAAACAGCAAGAGATTAAGACTAAAGCCATTTTTACCTCCAGGAGAAAATGCATTTCAATCAAAATACAATTTCTTCACAACAAAGCCCCAGAAAGTTAGCATTTCACTGAAAAATCCCCAAGGGCTCCAGTACCCTTTTTTGACTGGTTTTGTAAGATGACAAGAAGTTAACATATAATACTGAGACACAAAGTTTTTGATCAAGCTAGAGTGTTCTTCAGTATGCTTTTTTTTTTATTTAGAGAACTTGCACATTAAAATCTGTTTGTGAACTGAACAAGAATCTAAGTCCTTCACACAAAAGAATTATCACTCTATGAGAGATTAAGGGTTTTGCTTTCCCAGTTCCATGTT
Source organism: Sagittarius serpentarius (assembly GCA_034782735.1). Lineage (NCBI taxonomy): Eukaryota > Metazoa > Chordata > Aves > Accipitriformes > Sagittariidae > Sagittarius > Sagittarius serpentarius. The sequence goes on along the minus strand of JAVKLA010000081.1, from coordinate 35,873,185 downwards.
ATGAAACAGAGGAAATCAACATCTTCAAGTCAGTTCACCCACATGCCAGAAGCAAGAGAGAAACAAGATGAGCAGCTTACAGAACAGAAGCAAAGCAGTCACTGAAGCCAGCCCTTCCCTCTGCCCTTTCACAGGCCCCCCGACAGCAAAGGCTGAGGAGTCCTTCAAAAAGGTCCACAAAAAGGAAATAAGAAATCCCACGTTTAATCATGTTCCAAACCACAACCTCAGTGGCACACAAAAAATAAAGTCTAATGCAGTTTCAGAGTAGTATTACTTTCAAGGAAATTCAAGGGACTGGTGTGGGGGTTTTTTGGTTGTTTTTTTTTTTTTTTTTTTAACGGGCAGGAGGAGCAGGGCAGGATTTATTCACTGGGAGTAACAGCAGGCTGGATGTAGCCTAAGCAGCTGTTCTCATCAGAGAAATGCAAAATACACTTTCACAGTAAAAGCAAGAATTATTTCTCTCACAAGCAAGTCTCCTGGCATTAAGTCAGTGCCTGGGAATAGTTTTAAGTTGGATGTGCTCTACTTTCCAATAAGATACAAGCTGATGTCTCTGCTGCATCCCATAATGGAAACAATCTGTTGGCAATCACATCGCCCATCCTGACCGTGGCTGAGGCACACGCCTCCTGCAATTAACCCCTTGCCGGGGCCAGCTGAAGTTACCTTGTTTGAAGGGCTTAAGCTATCCCAGACGCAATGCAATTGAGCCAGTTTAGGGAGCTGTTACACCAACAGCTTTAAAAAGCGACAGCCTTGGCCGTGGGGTGGGGTGCAACACCTTGATTAAAACTGTCAAACAGTTATTTTTGCTGAAACCACAACGTGACACTTGTTTCCAGATAAACCCAAACGTGGACTACCCCACAGTCAGAGGCCTGAAACACACACCCACGTCAATCCCCGCAAGGCAGCTCTCCTCCTCTCCCCTCCCCTGCCTGCTGCTGGCCTCAGCGCCTGACACAAGCTGGACCCAGGGACTGCCTCTCTCAAAATTAACTCAGCAAAAACAACAGGTGCCTGCGCATGTGTGCAGAGAGGGGATTGAGCTCGGCCTGCTCCCGGTCTGGCTCACAGCGGTTTCTGGCCATGCACCAGTGGCGGCAGGCAGGGCGGCAGGCAGGCAGGCAGGCCGCTGTCGAAAGCAGTTGTGCAAGCAAGGTCCAAAGGAGTTACTGGGAATAACCTTGCCTGCAGGACAGCCTTTCCAGCTACCTATCTTTAAGACACTGAAGCGACAGCATGAAAAAGAAAATCAAAACTACTTTTCAGAAAGTCGTAAGATCAAAAGAGAGCTCTGCACTTTTTTTGACAAAGCAAAGGAACTCATGGAAAAAAATACCATGGAAAAGGGAAAAGGGGTATGAGCATTACTGAGTCTAGTTTACCTTGCAAATCAGTAGCGCAGCACTGAAGTCAGACAAGGTGCAGATGGCTAATGGCTGTCACGGCACGTGCGTCCCCACACCAGAGCCACTTTGAGGTCCGAGCACTAGCGAACCACTTCAAACGCAACAGAGCACCAGAAAGACTACTGCTACCATTCTCATAACCATGCTCGAGTTTCTAGTTCTCAAACTCTTACCCAAGGCATGACTGCTAGGAAGAAGAGTACACCCTACTCCAAACAGCTGTAAAGTGTAGTTACAAAGAAACAGGCATTTGCTCCCTGGGGAAGGCACTCAAGTGGCTCATTTTACTGAAGGGGTGTTACACAGACGACCCAGCACAGAGACAAGGCAACCTACGACCGCAGAGTTGGAAAGCAGATCCGTATGTGATTATGCATGCACACAATTTTGTGCCCAGCAGCGCCTCGGCTATCGGAACACTGCAGAAATGAAACTAATACCTCAAGGTCTTCACGAGCAGGTTCAACCAGCATGATAACAGGTAGGCAAGCTCAGGAACAGTTTTTTCCAGGATGACCACTTCAAATTTGAAGCTGACAGCTCAGATCCACTAGCCGCCACAAAAAATCACTATTAGACGTGGCTCATATTTTAGCACAGATATGTATGGTAAAGAAACTTCTATGTCAAAGCAAGTTCTCCTTACAGAAAATGAGAGCCTGAATGGCAGAAGGTACAAAGCTGTCACTAGGCTTCAAGAGCTTTTTAACGGCCTACTCAAGCTTAGCTCTGCTTCAGCTTACCTGTCACTTTTTCCAACCATCATGCACAGTGCATGTCTTCAGGCAAGTTTTCTTGCAGATGCATCATCCGTAATAGCCTTACAGTTACACCACAAGCTGTTCAGCTTTCTCCTTCCAAAAGGCATTTAGTGGTTTACAGTGTAGCACGAAAGACATCTACTACGTCATCTTACAGAACGCGTAAGAAAAGGGATAGCAATTTGAAGTTCAAGTACGCAAGAGCTATAGAAAGCTCATGTACTGAGAAATCACGTTTAAACCACTATAATGGCAGCTTCCCAGGCATGTGAAGCAACCATGGATATATGCAAATAAGTCCAGTAATGACTTATTTATGACATCTCCCACTTAAATATGTCAAAGCACTTAATAGAGCTGAGCAAGTTCACCAGAAGGTCACCTCTCTGTACTCAGCACATGCTTCTTCACCAAGGCTCAGCTGAACACTACACCCAGGGTTTCCAGCAGCACACAAGAGCACAGTTGTGGTTTCACAACTAAAGCTGAAAAGACAGTGTTTGAATGAACAAAACCGTACGTACAGCCAACTGTAGGAGTTGTGTTCTTAAAAACTACAACACTAAATATAAAGTAGACTTGACTTACAACCCCAAAATTGGAAATTCTGCATAACAGCAATCCTGTGATGTACAGCAATTAAAGGAATTTTGCTTCCACTCAGGAGTCTAAAAGTTAAAGAAGTTACGCACCAACTCCTTGCACAGTAGGCAAAAACATTACCCGTCATCAAACCATCTCTCATCCAGGGCAGATTATCAAGCAAAACAGCAGGCAGAGGAGGCAGTTTGTATTTGCTGCTCTGCCATCACACTCGAAACATTTCCTGCAATTTTTTTAGAGGGGAAGGAAAGTTTTACATTAATTTCCCTGATGTTACATGGAAAGTGAACCCAAACTGTCAAGCTTTCTTTTGTTTTTACAGTGGACAGATTTAAAGAACGGTTCACAAAATTAACTCCAGAATTTGTTTCTCCTGTGTTGTCACATGAAAGCTGTAAGGGGAAAGAGACCAAACTGGCTAGTAACTTCCTATATCCAACCAGTTCCCTGTACTCCTTCCCAGGTGGTCATACTGTGGCAATCCTGGAGACACCTGTACACAGAAAATAAAAAGAGAATTCCAATTGCGAGTCACCCGACAGCACAGTCAGCTGTTGGAGCACACAAGAACGAAGGAGAAAGCATGACGAAAACAGTCACTACAAGCCATGACTTTTGACAAAGTTTCAGAGAAGGAAAGCTTTTCTTTTTTCCCCAGAACCGTCCAAGCACACCAGCCGTAAGGCTACACGAAACAAGCACTGAAAACCACTAACTCAAGTTTAAATAGCATCACGCTACAGTTCTTGCGCAAAACAGTTCTGACACCTTTCCTCCTCCCTGCAAGACAGCTGTCCTAACCCAGGTATCACTCTACTCTTATCTAAAGGAGAGTCAGTGCCTCTTCTAATCCCCAACATTTTCCTTCCTTGCCCACCTTTTGACATTCACACACCAGACACAGAGGCTGCTGCATCTTCACCAGCCCTATTAGGCCACAAAAAAGTCAGGACACTGTTTTCTTAACAGTTGTAAAACAAATCAAAACTTTGTCTTAAGGCAGTGCAAGAACAGGTTGGTCAGGGACTTCTCCTGCACACCCATGTTGTATCTTTTGGCCGAGACATCAGCCAGTAGCATAAGTGTTTGAGTTACCTTAACTGCATCGTCCCTCACTTGGTAGCTTTTCTGCTACTGTGCCAGAGATGACACTTCACCACCGATTTCCATGGGGTCTTCCCACCTGTCAGGCTGCAAGTTCTTGTTTTTGCCTTTACCTGTTCTAGATTACTAGGCATAGGTCCTTCAAAGCAGTTTTTCCCACCCTGGCACAACAGCAAGCACATGTTTTTAAAGCAGGCCATCTTGAAAGGAAAACTGCTGGTTATGCTATCTAGTCACAATTTATTTTTCACTTGCCAATAACAAAAGGAAACTAGCTTAAGTAATTTGCATCCAAAAAGAGACTGCATGCCTCTCAACGGACACTCCCAAATATTTGTCTAGTTGCAGGCACACAACAAAACCGAGACAGACATTGACAGGACTTAACGCTACTCCCAAAACAGGAACTGCCTGAGAACCCAGTCATTTAGGGTAGGCTTTTTTTAAAAAATTGTTAGTCAAAGATGTTAAATTCCCTCCAGAAGCCACATAATAGTTTCTCGTTTCTGCCTCAATTCTAGAGTTCGGGTGGCCACCTGACAAAACCATTTTTTTGCCACCCTCATGGGTTAATCTTGCAAGCAAACCTACTTCTTCCCTTTTTTATCATTTAACAATATCATACCCTAGATGTTCCCTCCAGTGAGCCAACCTCTGCCCTCAGTGCTACATTCACCGCGTTACATGGGTGACTGCCTGGTGCCGTCGATTGAGATAACGTGTTCCTGTAAGCACCACTGCATATTCTGGCTAAATAATGAAGAAATGAAGACTAGCAAGATATTGATAGCGACTTTTTACATGGACAGATAGTGACAGGATGATGAGGAATGGTTTTAAATGAAAAGAGGGGAGATTTAGGTTAGACGTTAGGAGGAAATTCTTTACTCGGAGGGTGGTGGGGCACTGGAACAGTTTGCCCAGAGAGGCTGTGGATGCCCCATCCCTGGAGGTGTTCCAGGCCAGGCTGGATGAGGCCCTGGGCAGCCTGACCTAGTGGGTGGCCCACGGCAGGAGGGTTGGACTAGATGATCTTTAGGGTCCCTTCCAACCCAAGCCGTTCTGTGATTCTGTGATTGTTGCCAGGCTAAATTCAGGGCTGAATTCAGAGTAGGAACGTGCCAAAACGTGAAGAACAGTGCCACCTCCACACAGCAGTTCTCATTTTGCAAAGCATTCTTCGCTCACCTGTAAGCAACTTAATGGCATTTGGCGATACCCTTGGCACACAGACGACTATCAGCGGGCGCCCCTTGCAAACCACTCTGAGTTTTTTCACGCTAGAAGAGATACAGCGGCATAAACCAGCCGTCCTGACTGCAGGCACCTTGAAGGGAGAAGGCCTCCTCATCTTCTCACCTGCAAACTTCCTACAGCTGCAGAGACTCATACAAGGAGGTCCCACGGGGGACTGCTCCGCGCCGCCAGCCCGCTGCAACCCCCCCCCCCCTCGGTCCACCGGGGGCTCACGCAGCTCCCCCCTCCTCCAGCGCTGCGGCGCGCTCCATAGAGACCAGGCTTGGTCTCAAGCCGAGGGACACCCGCACGCCCAGCGCTTCCCCGAACGCCTCCCGGCCTCACCCTCACCGGAACGGGCGACCAAAAGCCCTGCTCGGGCAGCCCCGGGGCCGGGGCCCGCCCCGCCGAGCCCCCGGGCTGAGCTCCAGCACTTCCCGCTCGTTCACACGCGGCCCCGCACTCCGCCGGTTACAGCCCTTCCTCGCGGGAAGGCCCTCTCCAGCCGCCGCCGTCCCCCACCCCCCCCCCCACTGCCCACCTGCACA
>JAVKLA010000081.1:35849403-35867261 GCA_034782735.1 Sagittarius serpentarius | reverse complement strand
CACCCACTCCCCCCCCCCCATCCGCCCATTCCCCGGTCATGTGACCGCCATCATGTGCGGGCGCGGCGCTCACGTGATGCGCCCCTTCCCCCTGCCGCGGAGTGGGTGGAGCCTCCCGATGCCCCCCATCCCTCACTTCCTCCCACCCCCGGCCCTGCACGTGCCGGGCGCGCCCACTGACCGCGTGCCAGCGCCCCGCGAGGGCGCGCGCGAGGGTGCGCGGGAGAGTGGCGGTTTCCCGGCCTCAGCGCTGTGGCGCAGTCCGGCCAGTCAGTCAGTCAGTCTGTCTGTCGGTCTCAGTCAGTCTGTCAGTCAGTCAGACAGTCCGTCAGGCAGTCAGTCAGTCTGTCAGTCAGGGCCGGGGCGGGTGTGTAATGGCCGCCAGCGCCCACAGCGGCCCCCCCGCTGCTGACCGCTCACGGAAAGCAGTCGGCCTGGGACACCACCCCCCCTGCATCCCCCGCTGTGGTGTGTGGGCCGCGGGGCAGACCTGCTGCCGGCTCCAGCTGCAGCAGCAGTCGTCCCTCCTGTGGAACGCCCGGCCCTGGCGTGTGGTGTCGGGAGGGAGACTCGAGGCCTCGAGGCCGGCTGCTGGCTGGCTTTTGGGTGTGGGGAGGCTCACCTTGTGAAATGCACTGTGAGTGGCAGGGTGGCCGAGTCAGAGAGACGCTGTTTGGAAAAAGTTAAAGGGCGTTTTAAATATGTTACTCAAAATGTGCTGTGAAGTCTTGGGAGAGACCAGAAAACTAAACCTGTTAGGGATGGAGACTGAGGAGGCGATGATGGCAGCGTGGTTGGTTGTATTGCAAGAATTAGTACTACAGCAGGGAAGCTGGCATGGTGTGGAAATTATCCCCCGTTTCAAATGGCGGGCAGGAGGGAAGGCTTGCACAAGGCGGCAGCCTCGTCAGAGGGAAGCGGAAGAAATACTGTCCTACCACCTCAACCTCCTAGACTATGGAGAAGAGCCAGCCGGCCCAGAGCTTGTACAATAGATTATTTCCAGGATCTAGCAGATTCTAACTGGAGTACTTAAGATTAAAAAGAAGGACTTAGCATTTAATTTTTATCAAACTGCAGTTAAGAAGCAAAGCACCTTTGAGAGTGGGAAGAGGCATAAGGGTGGGAGAGTGAAAGAAAAATAAAAGACTACACTCATTAAACAGGCAGCTGTCTTATTTGTGCGAAGAAATTCTGTTCACTAATTGTGAATGCTTTCCAAAAGTCATTTGCACAAAGAAATGCAAAAGGCCTACAACTGCAGCAGTTTCTGGTTTTCTTGCCCCATTCCCTGACCTCCAAAGGAGTAAGACAGCACTGAAGATCTGCCTCTGTGGCAGTTTAACCTGATTCCAGGCTGCCGTGATCTACTGCTTTCTTCCTCCTTTTTCTCAGTTACATATTCTACTTCCCTCCCTTTAAGTAGTATTAGTTCTTCCACAACAGGGCTGTCAGCTGGTTATAGATGCTGATCTGGCTGAAAACTGATGTACTATTTTGATTGTTCTAGGTAAGTTTTCAGAGGTATCGGTTGCCTCACTTACTTGGCTCACTGCGTATCTGCGCAAACACCGACACCAGCTCAAGAAGGGGGAGAGGAAGCCATAGCTGGCGCTGCGGCAGGAGGAGGCCCCAAGTAAGATCAGCTTTAGCTGCTGTGAAATTTCACCTGACCAGAGAAGCCAGGAGTTACAGCTCAAGTCCAGCCAGTGGCTCCCCACTGCCGCGCACAACCTCAGTCCCCGTTCCCCTCTGCCTGCCTGCTTACACACGATGTGCTGGTACTTGTGTAAAGCCACTCCATTCAATTCAACTCGTTAGGCCAACAGAAAAAAATCACCTGCTTAGAAAAAAAGAAAAAGGAATAGTTTTCCGCTGGCTCAGCAGTTGTAGCAGCCTAGTGCAGTGCTGAATCCTGGTACGAGGGCAGAGGAGCAAGAGGAAGGTAAAGCAGAAAGAGGACCACATCAGTTCGTCTGCTCAGCTGTGGTGGCACCTTAGCTTTTGAAGTTACCACAGCCTAACCTAATAGCAATGTCCTCAGCTGGTGAAGAGAGGAAACATGACATGAAACAATAATCAATCTGCGCAGAACCGAAGGAAAAAAAAAAAAATTAATGAAAAGGACTGGGTAAATGCTGTTATCATTGGCAGTTTTCTGTTACTCTATGATGGATTATTGCCAACTCTTGCTCTTTTGTTTTAGCCTTTAGTGGATTCCTTAAAGCTCCAAATCTGATCACCCAAGAATCCCAGTTGTCTGCTTTTAAGACTCGAGCCTGTATAAAGACAAGCTTGATGTCATGAACTCAAAGGCTCAAAAGAAGACAAAAGCAGTAGACTAAAGGAATACCAAGTTTATTATTTCTGTGGTGATGTTTCTTAAACCTTGCTGCTTTGCTGTCAGTACCAGCATCAGTCACTCTAGACAGCAGCGCAAATGCATAAGACTTAACTGGTAAGTTCTGTCTCTGTTTACCAAGTTGAATTACAAATATATTGACCAGAAAATTCACTGCAGACAGCAGTGCAAGCAGACTTACTGTAGCTTCTGATCTTATTAGCTACCTGAGTTTCTGCAAGTAGGGCTTTATTCCAGAAATTATCTTTGTGTAGATTTAAGCATGTGAGTGACTCCACTGAAGACAATGTGACTGCTCACCTTGCTAACATTAAGAATGCATATAAAGATCTGCCGTGTCAGGGCCTGGCAGTGTAGAAACAGTTAATTTCAGTTATCTGATAAGAGCTAATTCAAAGCTATTTGCTGACAAAAGAATGAAGAAGTTACATTCTTAGTTCTGCATACTGCTTTGTATGCGTGGGCCCCTATATTTGCATAAGGCTCAGAGACTTCAGAGCAGTTTCTTTGCACACAGAGAAAAGCATGTGAACAGCTACCTAACAAGAAGGAAAGAAATTGAAACATCAGAAAAATAATCCCAGTTAGAAAGGAAAAAACCAGAAATTCTACTTTTGTTTGCAGTATCAATGCATATGCATCAACCTAACAATGAATCAAAGTTGCAACACAGCAAGGATAGCTACGGAGCTGCATAAATACTGAAATATACATTGCAAATACGAATACCTTTAAAATAAAAGTAGAAAATAAAAGTTTGCAGATTCCAATCCTGTGCAAAGCATGCAGATTCCAATCCTGTGACTGTTTCCATTTCCTATATATTTTCCTTCACTTTTATAATCTGGGGGACCCAGTGGTTCTTTCAAGATCCATGGAATTTCTCCCATGTTTAAAGATAAGTACATGCATAAAACTTGGCAGGAGCTATGTGTCAGTCATTTTTGTATCCTAAGCTATGTTTTGCAAATAGGCAGGAATGTTTCATTCTGAATATTGTTTATAAATAATAATTTAAATATTTACCACCCATGTTTAATGATACCGACATCTCAGCTAACCGGATACCGTGGGACAGTGTTAAAATATTCTGAAAGGTAATCTCATAATCTTACCTTTTCCTCTTCCTCAGGAGAGGCTCGGCACGATGACTGCTAGTTACGTTTCAGTAAATCCCAGTATGCCTGCAACTCATGCTGAAACTTCCAAGTTATGGATGGTTTTCAGTAGGCAGGGTATCATGAATAGGTAATGAATACATGGGTCCTCTAGGATTCTTCCTTGCAGCCTGCCAGGTGTCAAATGTCACATCATTTCATGTTCTTCTGATTCACAGTCTTCCTTCATGTGGCCACGATCAGCTGTGCAGTACAGGCTGGCTGAGAGGCAGCTCGTTTCTACTGTCATTCTCTCAGTTCCCTTAACACTCATATCTGATCTATGTCTTTTCAATAAATAGGAACAAAAACTCTTTCAGAATCCAGAGCTGGTTTTACATTCGACTGTAGGAAATTCTTTGTCCAGTGAGGTCTGGACAGTTTATTTCTAGCTGTCTGTAAGCTACACTATAATAAGATAATTATTTTTATACTTCATGAAAACTTCATAAGGCTCTTCCGTGGAGCCATGTTGTCCTTCAGAAAGCACAGAGGCACCACTCACTGCGTTGTTCTCCCTTCTTTCACTTTCTCTTGCTCGCTACACCTAAACTTTAGTCTTGCTAATCTTACAACCATTGCCATTATTTCTGAATGTTCCTAGTTCTTTTTGCTGCTCGTTCAGTCTTTCACCATTTCTCTAATTCTTTCTACTCCTTTTCCTTCCTTTTCTGTTCTGCTTCTACTCTTCCCTGTTTCTTTCTCTCTAGCATTTTTCAAAGGCAAGCTCTTGGTAAGAGTTACCTCCTGATTTGTTGTGATGAGTTATCCTGCTTTATAACAATTTAAAATAAGACTGTTGAGGAAAACAGTGCCTGATGACCTTGTTTTGCAGACTTAAGTTTAGGCTTCCCAGTGCAGTTAGAGAGATAATGCTGTTTCCTAGTATAGCTGATGTTGTTCAACAAAACGGTAAGAGAGTATCAGCTTTGTCTAAACACGTTGACTTTGTTTGAAATCTTTGTCTTGTTGGGGAGTCCTTACTTGCTGTACTCGGTGTATGCAGTGAAAAGGGCACTGTTTTTACTGGGGCTTAGAAGATTAGAAGACGGCCCTAGTCAAGGCTGTCCTTGAGTCATTGCCTGAGCAAGTCTACAGCAGCTTTTCTGTATTTTTCCATCTTGTTTTACATCTTTGGTCAAGCTTTCAAGGAATATGACTCTTGGCTATTTATGCTTGGGTCAGAACTCAATATTTTTTTAATGATGAAGGATCTGATTCACCAGCTAGGGCCTAGGTTACTTGGTGGACTTGCACAAAGTAGAGCAAGAACTGTAAAATACAAACCACTTCACCAGAGTAAACCAATGGTACTTTCATTGGCAGTCAGTGAAATTTCACTAGCACAAGTTTTTGATGTCAGAGGAATATGATTTGATTTCTCTGCTAAACCTGTTTCATTTGAAGCACCTACTAGAAATTTATCATCACAAACGATTTAACCTCAAAGCACCTTACCAAGGCAGTAAATGCAGAGTGAAAGACTCTTCAGTGTTTTAAACCTTGTTTACCCAGTCCTGGGCACTTTTACTTCAGTGTCACTCTTCGCACTTTGGTCTATTCTTCTCCCAGGAGCTTTTGTCTCTGCGGTCTCTTGTTGACAGCCACCTTTGAGCTAGCCACCATCCTTTGGTTCTGTGGCCTACGCCAATACCAGACAGGCGTGCAACGCCAGCCTGCTCTTGCTGACCTCACTGTCTTCCCAGAGAGCATTCTGTCAGATAAGCAGAGGTAAGTGTGGTGGTAGCAAACACAGCCCCCACTTTCAAGGCAGCCTTTGGAAATTAAAATGTCCCCAAATGTATTTGTTTTTTGGAATTATTTTCTGACAGTTCCCTCTATACCCCTCCTGACTTACATTTGTCAGTAATCTCCCAGGTTGTTATCTGTTGTCATTAACCATGTACTCCAAAAATATCACCTTCTCTTTTCAAGTATGAGAATCTGTTGTGTTTTACTCTCCAGTAACTTGATTTTTCCAATTTTTAACTTCTGGAGATGAAGTGTTTCTCTTTCCTGCATCTGGGGCCTCATCTGTGACATAATTATCTCAATGTAAGTTGCAGCTCAGCACAGAAGGATGTGATAATGGGAAAAAATAACCTCATGCTCCCTTACCTACAGTAGCTGAAAACAGTTGTGGTTCCTCTGCTGTGAGAAGTGCAAGCTAGTACAAGATAAGTGAAGAGCGTTTGCCACGGCAAAAACCTGCAGGTATCTCTTGCGGAGCTGAAGTGAATAAATGAAACTTCTTACATCTGGAAGATTTACTGCTCCATCATGTCATATTTTTATTCTGAGACAATAAGCAACTTTTTTCTTTTTCTAATCCAGGAGTTATTTCACCTCATTCATTAGTTATGTGTATGGCAATAAGTTGTCATCTGTTCCATCTTGATTGTCACAAGGTAGCTGATAAATTTCTGATTTGCTTCCTTTTCCCTGGCTCTGTGTAGTGCGACTTCTTTCCCTTGTAACTGAGGGACGCTAAAATGAAAATGCCATCTTCAGCATCACACTTAAAAATTAACAGACTTCATACACAGCAGAGAAATGACCAAATTGGTTTTGTTTACAGCATCAAGGCTCAACCTACATTTTCTTTCTTCATATTCCTCTCAGGAGAAAGAAGCTATGCAAGACATTTCTTGCATAACGCGCTATTTGTGGAGGACTAAAATATCTGGTATACTTTATTCAGTTGATTCTTCTATCACCCTGTCTTGCTAGAATGTATTTATGTATCCTGAGAATATATTTATATATATTTTGTCCATGTGTACACATTTGTTTTTGTAGCCACATTCATAAATATGTTTAGGCCTATATTAAATGTCTTCTAGATATGCATTTTATTTCCATTACATTTGTCTGTAAAACATTTTAAGATATCTGAAGTAGAAGAGTAAGAAATAAGGTTACATATAAGCTCATTTAGAAGAAAAGTAACAATCTGTTTCTTTAATAATAGATACCACATTTCCCTGTGTATTTTATATTCACAGGTTGCTGAAGGAGATAGCGTAGCGAAAAATAAGTATCAATAGCAATGTATATATGAAGGCCCAGTTAAGCCATTACAGGATTAATGCCAAATAATTATATTGTATAAATGGTTCAATTAAGGAGTCACATTAGACTATAATAATAGATTGCACATGTAGATCACAAGACAAGAGATCTCCAAACTGCACTGTTTTGAATCTGTAATATCTCCACCTGAGTCAGTGGAAGTAGTCCAGATTTTCCTTGCCTTTTTCAGTCAGAACCTGAGTTAAATGAACAGAACGCATGTAAATATGATAGTGAATGTGCTAAGAAATATGCATCAGATCAACATGGAATGAAAACTGTCTTGAACAGCTTTCTGGCATTTTCTCATGTACTGACATGAAATTTAGAGGTATGATAAATGCTATCATGGGGAAGAAAATCTTACAGTTATAAAGTGAATAAAAACTGTGGTGGAAGATTTACTAGTGATAAATATTGAAATTTCCAGACAGTTATTTGCTTAGCAGCTGAAATAAAGTAATATTAGGAAATACCGTGTATGTTCTCTCCCAAAACAGGATGGAAGGTTTGTGCCACACAAGAGAGAAGATAGTTTTCTCTGTGTATTATTTGCCTTAACTTTCACCTTCACCGTGTTCTAATGTGCGCTCGAGCCTCAGAGCATGCGCTCTGGAACAGGTGCTGGACGAGCGGCTGCTTTCTGACATGCTGGCACTAATTCATCTTTGAAGCCTTCAGTAAAACTACTTGGAGGGTTTTACTGCATCTTTTCTTCTTGCTGCTCCACACAAAGCAATAATGAGGAGCCTGACACTGCGTTTGATGATGGGCAGTGGTACTGGGAGCTTGTTCAATTGTCTTGACAGTGTTTTATTATCCTAATGCTGCAGGAGGTACGTGATCTCATGAGCATGGCCAAGAGAAGAAGGTAATGGCTGCAGTGACACTGAGTAGACAGGGTAGGAGGCATCTGATCGCTGCAGAGTTTTACAAGTCTTATGCTAAGGATCAAACTGGAGGGAAGTACCAGTGGAGTACCCAGTAGGAAACTCAGGGTGGATAGAAAGATGACAGGTGCATGGCCTATATTTCGCTGTGACTGCCCAAGGACTTAAAATAGCTGTGCTGTAGGCTTCAAGTCTTCTGCTGTAGGGATTAAACAAGGGAGAACCCACAGGATGGCACGCGCAGTGGCTGAATGATGCTTTGGGAGGTGACATCAAATCTGGACGGGGAAAAGTACAGGTAAAATTTTCTCAGCAGCACTGAAGGCTGCTAAGAAACAGAGGCCAGTGTGGTGCTCAAAAAGATATATGCTAACAGACAAATGAACCAAAAGAGAGCTGATAATGAAGAATATAGTTAGTGAATAGAGCTATATTTACAGAGGACCTCAGCCATGCCAAGGTTAGCAATACAGACATTGTTCATTGTGCCAACACTGGTCTGACTGGCCCAGCCTGTCCCCTGGCTAGGGGCAGATGCCTTCCAGGCCAAGCCCAGGAGAAAAATTATCAAAATTAGCCAAAACAAAAATTGCTGGTTGTATATATTTATTTTCACCAAAATAATTACACTTTGCTGTAGTATGTAATTGAGTATCTTCAGTGAGCTTAGAGTATGTGTTCTGAAAATCTTCACTTGTAATAAAGAGAACTTTTTTCCTATAAATAATACAAAAAAGTTATATCTGAAACACATGTCACTCTTTGAGTCAAAAAATAAATCCAGATAGATCAAAGACAACATAGAACATAAAACACCCTCCTCCAGTGCATTTAAGCAAATGGTTTTTTTTCCCTTCTGAGACAGAACAGTGACACCAGGATGTTCACTCCATCTTCTGCACATAGCTGTTAAAAGTTTTACATCTCTTTGTAGACTCTTTATACATAAAAATACTTGCTTCTGTAAATATTTTAATTTATTCTTTACCTCAACAATCTGTTTACCTTTTATCATTAAAATTACTATTTGCTACAGTGTCCCATTGTCAAGGCCTGTATTTCTCATAAATTAAATTCTTAATGGGATAAATAAATGCTTTGTTTAAAGTTACTCGTACTCTGGAGACACTTTGTGTCCAGCTCTAAAGAAAAAAATAAAACAAACCAAAATTAGTTCCTTAGTGTCACTTCATGCTTAGTGGTGTTAGAATGATAGAATCCAAGTAAGAATTTACTTCTCCTACCCTTGGGGACAATCCTTCAGAGTGACCATGAAATATTAAGGCGCAAACTATAGAGGAAAGATAAGCAGACAGTGTTAGTGGTGAAATAATTACAGCAAATTGGAGAAAGTTTAGGATAAAAATCACTATAACAAATTAACACCTTAGTCTACATTTCAAACCTATGGACTGAAATTCCAGTTGGAATAAGAAAAATACATTTTTTCTGTTTTCTGTATCACTGCCCGCCCAGCCAAGGTGCTGAGGGAGATCAAAGCTGCTGTGAAGGCAGAGCACAGGGCAGTAACGCGAGGCGGGGGCTACCCCATGGGAGAGTGACTGTCCTGTCAAAGCGTGGGGCCAAGGCAACTGTTTCAGATAGTCACCGGCTCCTGGCGAGGAGAAAAGCATCCCCTGACTTGACTAAGTAGCATATAGGACCTGGTTCAACATGCCACTGTCAAAACATTGCTGCGCAGTAGCTGCCATAATACATCCAGATCCTCGCAGGAGTAACAAAATTGTGGACAAGTGCATTCAATGTCGAGAAAGGAGCTCCTTAAAAGTGAGGAGTTTGGGGTTCTTTAAAGAAAGAAGTTGAAGGGGAAATAGCTGTTAGGAGGTACAAAGGAATCTGTTCAATCACAAATGGCACAGGCAGGCTGGTCGAAGCAGATTGTTCATGGTTTTTTTCCAGTACAGGAATTAGGGGCGTTAAAAGATCTAGGAAGTGGTAGCTCAAAACAACCTGAAGGAGGATGTTTTTCAGGGAATATTTAATTAAGCTGTGAAACAATGTTGAAGACATAAAAAACTTATATGGCCTCCAGTGGAGGTCAGATGTATTTGCTGAGGAGAAATCCATTGAAAGTTACCAAATACAAAGATTTCTAGACCAGGAAGTTTCTGAGCTGATAACTGTTGAAGGCTTGGAGAGGACGAGAAGGAAGCATGATACATGTTTGTCCTGTTTCTTCTCCTCTGTAGACATCTGCTTGTGGCCACTGCTGGAGGAAGGATTTGGGGCCAGAGAGACGCTGCCACATCCACTCCCTCTCCTTTCCTACCCTCCATGTTTCTGAAACGACTAAAGCAAGGATTCTAGAGACACTTGCAATACCAGCAGCAGGTCCAGTCTGTGTATTTAATAAGGCAAGAGTCCAGTTTGGAAAAAAATGGGTTGTAATCACATAATTAAAAATTGAATAATTATATGCAAGGCAGAAGTATTAGAATCATGCAGGCTACCTCATCGCAGCACCTCTTCTCTGAATTCAGAGTTTTGCACCTACAATACTTTTCTTTGAATGTGGATCCTGGTGCTTCATCTTTTAGGCTTGTAGGAATCAACTGGAAAAGCAAAGTAATTCCATGTAGACGTCACGTAAGCGCCCAGGCAACCAAATGGAAAGCAAACTGGCCTTCCTGTTGCGTAGGTATCTAGAAGCCCCAAGTAGTGGATTTTAATCAATGATTTCTGCACGGAGTTGGGAGGAAAAGCAGCAAAGTACACACATGGCAGGCAGCATATTATGGCAGCTACACACAAGCTCACGCCGGTTTTCTGCTTTCCCTTGACCTAGGTACCATCTGAGAATATCCTCTGCTGACCAGTATCATCCCGGCAACATCAGCAGGCCATGAATGCCACTGCTTGAACTAAAGGAGTGACTGAAAGCCGCAAGCAGCAGCTGTCCTTTCTGCTGGAAACTGGGCAGTGCCAGGGAAGGAGAGGTGGGCACACAACCAGGTTTCACCTTGATACCCACTGGGGGTACCAAAGGGGTGCACACCCCACCACCAGGACCGGAGTACACAGTCCAGGTCTAGCACAACAGGCTAAGTAAGGGCTGCAGGTATTTGCAGGTCAAGAAAGTGCAGGGAAAGAATTGCAGAAGGTAGAGGATGAAAGTCAGCTAAGGATTCAAACAGTCTCTCTGTGCACCGGCTCATCAGGCATACATGGTGCAGGGAACTCAAGGAGTCATGTGTGATCCCTTGTACTGAACCTCTCTGCTCACAAAACCCGGCGTGTGGATCACTTTCCCCCTGAGACTGGCACAGCGGGACGACTTGGGAAGGAGTCTCTCCCAGGTGCACACAAAGCCAAGCATCACAGGCTCCTGGAGGATGAAATTACCTAGGCCCTTGCTGGAGATCTATCTAGGATTTTTTTGGAAGACCCTGCAATTGAACTGTCCCTCCTATCCTCACCCCAGAAAGTGACCTGAGGCATTATACCAGTAAATGCTGTGCACTTGTAGATTGTTCTCAGGTTAGGAAGGGAGCAAGGGGAGGTTTTGTTCTACGTCAGCAAACAGTACAACTGGGAAGTATTTCAGCTTCCCGTAGAGGATTTCCCAGGCTATGCTCCAGGCTAGAAGTAAACTGGGCAGTATGTTCTTCCTCACCCCTCTGCCCTTGCTGTCACAAGGATCATGAGCAAAGCTGCTGCATAAACTCATCACATCATTTTGGACCTGAACCTGCACAGCAACCTGCCCCATGTCATCCTCTCCACCCAGGGGGTAGCTACAACAGCAAAAAAAACTCTGTGCAGTGCCAAGGGAAGTGACTTCCCTCTCTGCTTTTCTGAGCATGCTTTTATATCCCACAACATTCATTAATATCAAGTAGAACAGAAGTGTGGTACAGAGCATTTTAATAAGGTAAGAACTATGCTGGGCATCTCTTCCCTGAATAATTCCTTGTCTTGACTGCACAGCAAAACTGAGTCCTTCCCGCCCTGGACATTACAAGAGATAACCGAGAGAGCTGCTGTTCTGAAGTGTCTACAGTGTAAACGTGAAGGCACAACACTGGAAACAAAATAATATAATCCTCTTTTTATAGGCAGGAAAGGGAGGGACAGAAAAATTAGATGCCAAGACTACATTAGAACAGAACCCTCATCTCTCAACTCCATGGCTAGTACTTTACCCACGAGACAGTATTTCCTGTTCTGCACCACTGCAAAGTGCTTATTAACACCACCTGGTCTGCACAGGGTTATTTCACCCTCTCCCACAGGTGCAAATCTTTTTTAAAAATGCAAGCTGGTGGAGAATCACATTCTTGTTGTGCAACAAATGGAGTGTTACATTTTCCTGTGTTTTTTTTTTTAAATCATGGAATAATGTGCTTAGTTCCCCTTGTACTGCAGCCTGTCTGCACAGAGAAGAGTCATCAGGTGCTGTGATAAAGAAGAAAGAACATCCCTAAGATATTTTTATCTGTGGACTGGGAAACATTAATCATTTTTCAGCTGCTAGCTGTGCATTCTTATTCGTCTTTCTGGATGTTCATCTCATGCTGTATGTTAATTTTGTCTGCTCTGTGAACTGTTTTATGGACAGTTGTCCAAATTCTGAAACATTTGAGGGCAGGGCCAGACACAGGTGAAATGGGGTAAGAAGCTAAAAGTTCTAGAGCACCTATTCAGCTCACGAGCACCCAAATTGCTGTGCTGCATATTATTGCCTCTTCAGATCTACTGCCCTGGCTGCATGCGTAATGATCCTTAACCCAAACCTGTCATAATAATCTGGGTATGTTTAAGCACTGTAAATAATATGGCTTGTCTCACCTGTATTGCTTTGAGAGAACTGGGTTACATGCATGGTTTCAGTGGAAGCATGTTTTGAACATTCTTCCTGCAACTTTGCCCCTTTCTCTGGTTCTCCATGTGATTATTGTAAAGGGTCTTGAAGTAAGGGTAGGGAATGGCTTTAGAGAAGAGTCTTATTTTTTTCTGGGCTAGATCTACCCTAGTATTCAAGTTTATGGCATTTATCAGCATTGACAACTTCCCCAACAGTCCTCCCGCCCGCCAGCAGGTGCATGCATACGCATGCCACGCGTATGTGGACATCATGCACACTCATTCCCCCTGAC
Organism: Sagittarius serpentarius; assembly: GCA_034782735.1. NCBI lineage: Eukaryota > Metazoa > Chordata > Aves > Accipitriformes > Sagittariidae > Sagittarius > Sagittarius serpentarius. The sequence goes on along the minus strand of JAVKLA010000081.1, from coordinate 35,854,663 downwards.
CATCCCAGGGTGTCCACAGACCTGCTTGCTGTATCCGGCACTCACCACCGGCAATGGGGAGCTGCTCTGCTGATTTGTCAGTTGAACAGTAGTACAGTAGATCATTGCCCTAAGACAGAAGCAGACTGGACTCATCTGCCACCTGAATCCATAGGGGTGACTAGCCTGGGACTGCAGTTTCAAAGACAAAACCTGGGACAAGTCATGGGGCTGTCATAGATAAAGGTTTCGATGGAGTGAGGGAATTAGGAAGATATAAGGGTAACCTCTTCCCGAGTCTTTCTGCAATGAGACGCTGCAGTGCTTTAATGTAAGGAGAAAGGGGCACAGGCGTAGAAGGAATATTTATCCTTCTGAGATCTCTTCTGTATGTGAATTCCCATCCGACCCTCTGTCTTAACCTACCATATTCCTTATCCCAGGACTGGCAATCTTTCAACAAAGGAGGGGTACATTGTATTTTTCTTTCCCCAGTTAGCTGTTAAGTGTGCCAATGGAAACTTGGCGGGAAGCTGAAGATGCTGCTTCTGCCTGTGGCAGGAGGCCTCAGTTCCTGCTGAATTTGGAGCTCCGTGGGGGCCAGAGGCAAATGCATCTCCCAGATATCTCTTTGAAAGTGCCACAGCTCTCTGACCGCCCAGACCTCCCATATCCTCTGTCTGTGTGGTAAACCTGACCTAGCCCCATCCCCTCCTTGCTGTTGTCTTCCTCTGCACTCTGCAGCTCGGCTATAGTTGGGCAAGTGGCCCTGGGCATTAAACTCCACAAAATACCAGCCCTGGTACCCTGGCATACAACAGAAGGAGGCAGTCAGCTAGAACAGTGTGGCAGGGGTGTAGCGCCAGTCGTGCACTGTGTGAGGCACTTTTCATTTTTTTCTGTTTGTCCAAAACTGGTTGTTATACAACAGAGAGAACACACGGGGAATATATATTCTCCAAAGAACAGGTAAATAATAAGTAAGTGGCTGAGACAGCAAGTGCTGGGACTGACTTTCTCATAGACTCCTTGAATAACTAAACCTATAGGAACACTGACATTTTGGGGACAAGCCAGCCCCACGCTTCATAATTAGGGCAGAAGCCCTCTGTGAGTTGACAACATCCCTATGTTGCCAGCTACTCCTGTGTGTCAGGTACCGAATTATCTAAGAACCCAGAGAAATGTGGATGTCACTGGAAATTACACAACATATACTCTGAAAACAAACTCTGAAGTAGCCCATTAACCACAGAGGAACTTGACCATTTAATATACACTTAAATGTCTTGCTAGACCAAGGCTACACCGTATGGTTTTGGGTATGTATGGGGACTTACTCTCATACGTGGATTTCTTCCTCTGTTTCCCCCAGGGAGCAGCTCTTTTGCGCACTTAAACAAGCTGGAAACAGTTGAAACTAAATCCCAGTATGTAACGTGAGTCCTGTGTTTAGTGGGTTTGACTTTTAAAAATGCAAATACACACAGGCCCTGATGACTTCAATAGCATTTATGGGTGCTCAGTGCTTGTATAAATGTCACACTATTTATAACATATTTCTGTGCCCTTTTTTTATATATTCTCTGTTGGCCTGTCTCTTTTCCACTATGGTATCTTTGACTGACATAGTCACATCAGGATGTAGCATGTGTTTGAATAATTAAGAAAATACAAATAAAAGTTATCTTTATTCTAGTCCGTATTTTTCCATTGCTCGGCCACCAAAGATAACGGTACCACTTCACCACTGCTTTTTACATTCTGTGGAAGAAAAAAACTTTTAGTTTTGCAGTGGTTTATTAAACCTTCCAAGTCCAATTATTTGCCCCTAGAGTTTCCCCCCTAAGCTTTAGAAAATTGTTTCAGCTATATCCAAACTCATGCCAACTTCCTGGCTTCTCGGCCGCAACCCATCAGCGAGTGCTCTACTAAGAACCACTTTGAGGCTTTCCTTGAACCTCTTCTTCTTGCTGCTTCCTACGAAGAAGTAAACAAGGGGGTTGATGCTACTGTTAACGGTGGAGAGGACAACGGTGACGTGGTTCTGCTGGCTGAGCAAAGATGACCAGTGGTGGTAATTCAGAAGATACAGCAGCCTCATAGGCATGGCAAAGATGAGGAAGACAATGACTGTGGCCACAATGATGATGTAGAGCTTTGACGAATGAGGTCGTAGGGAGTTACGATGAATCCTGATAACCAAGATCAGGCTGGACAGAATCATTAGAGGAATGAAGATCATGAAAGTCAGGATCCATGTGAAGATGAGCAGTGCTTGGCAATGGTTGCCATCGTCGAATTGTTCCTTCGTTGAATCATCTTTGCATGTTAAGTATTCGGCTACTGTCATCAGAAAAGACAGAGTCCACAGAATTGCACACACAATTGCCGATTGGTGCTGTGACCGATGGCATCGGTACCAGATGGGGTAAACAATAGACAGACACCTCTCAATACTGATGGCTGTCAGGAGATAGAGACCAGTATTATATCCAAGAAGGAAGACAATAGATAGTGTGGTGGTTATATAATAGTAAAAACCATATGCGAATCCAAAACCAGCAATGTACTCAATTGACAGAATAAATGTACAAAGCAGTAAGGAGATATCAGCAATGGACAGGTGTGTGATGTACGCAGTGAATGGGTTTCTTTTGATCTGGAAGCAGAGGCACCAGAGGACAATTCCATTTTCACAAAAACCCAGGAAGGAGATGATCATAATTACCCAAAGTGGGGTCAATATCTCCCAGACCCTTTCCTGTGTAGAAATGTTTCTGTGCATTGAGATGTTCTCTGTGCCTTCGCTGGGATGAAACGTTATGTTTGACTCATCCATGAGGAAAGCTCAAGTTTGGATAGCACAGCTCTTCCTTCTGTAAATATGTATAAAAATATACTGTGAGCATTCTGTGCTCCTCCCCTCCCCCTTTTCTTTCTGTTTTGTGGACCCTCAATTTCTGGTCATATCTGAAAGCCTTAGCAAAAGGAAAACCAGCTTTGATGCTAGCTGAAACCCAGTTGTAACTACTCTTGGCAATGTCAAAGATTGCTAAACCCATTGTGCTAACAGAAATCCTGAGTGTTCTTCTCTGTGGGGTTCAGCATGTAAGTGCTAAACCACAGCCGAAGAGGTATTCTCAAAGAGCTCTTGGACAAGCAGTGTCTCCATCACACTGCAAAGTTTTGTGATGTAGTGGTCACAGATAGCATTGGGGTTCTTGTTACAGCCCTAGATTGTTCTCAGACAGGTCTATACGGCTCCCATTGAAGCTTATGACTAATTCTAAGTTAAACATATGTATTTCAAGTGAATTTGGCTTATAAGTTTTTTGGTATTAAAAAAAATTGATACCAACATTGCTTTTCCAGGAAGGGCTTTAATTAAGTAAGTAAAAATAATATGTAGTTACTCAGCATTGTATTCCCTCCAAGTACAGAGGTGGAGGGAAGGCGAAATGCCAGTTTTGAGACAGTCATTTTTCACCAGCTTTAAGTGTCATTTATCATAGCATAACATAATTTAACCATGTTTACACACTCTGAACACTTAGCACAACTGCAAATACCCTGCAAACATTACAAATCCAACCCATTACAAGGAGAAGTAGATGTTCAGGTCCCCTGCCATTGTTATAACGGTTTTAACTGTTGTTTTGCTGAGTTAGGGAACAAGTTCTTCTTTTGTATGTCTCCGTTTATCTCAAAACAGAGAATTAGCAGCATTGGCTTCAGCTGATTTTCGTACGAATATTTCATGCCCCCTTCCCTGTTTACTTCCCGGCTGCCCCTGTGATGATACAGGGTCACATTCAGGACCCTTGCGGATTTACTGATGTTAACAGGCACTGTTGACAATAAGCTTGCCCAGCCGACTTGATTCATCCATATAAGCAGCCTTGTTCATTAACATGCCATAATGAGAATTTACCCATATCCTCAAGCAGTTAACAACATCAAATGCAAGGTAAAAAATTTTACTGGGGCAACTTTTGCAATGATGGCTTAAACAGAGCCATTCACCCCAGTCATAAATTTTCTCTCGAGAGCCCTGGGTTTCCTGGGTTCAGAACAGCTTCTTAAGACACGGTATCACAGGCTAAAAAAGAGCATTCAGTCAACAACCTGGGAAGCCTCAGGGCTTGCTGGCATTTAAATCTGCACAAAAATGTTAACGATGATCCCACTTGCATGTTGACAGTGCCACCATCTGAGACGCAATCAGAGGGAACAAACAACATAGCTGGAAATGTGGTAGAGAAGTGAGTGTGAATGCAACAAGTAAATGCAGTGAACAAGTGGCAAGCCTCCCAAAAGCAGTGTTCTGCAAAAACTGCAGAGGGAAGGTGCTCAAACGCTGTGCTGCTGGAAGTGTGGCAAAGCTTCACAGGAGAAAAGGAGAGAAGCTATCTACTTCAAGAGTTAAAACAAAAAGGAAAGGAAAAAAAGAATTAAAAGACTCAAGTATGAAAAAGTATGAAGAGACTCAGAAAGTTCTTAATTCATATGTCTGTATAAATGGAGTATTTCTCTCTGGAGAGTAAAACAAAGAGGAAAAAGTTCTGAACTTACTAAGGTCATTCCCACATGAGAGCATTCAGAGATGAGAATGGAAAGAATCCTCTTCTTCCAGATACATCCATGGTCTGTTCAGATTTCCCTGAAGCTGTTGAAGAACTTCCTTGAAGAAGCTGAAGGTTACCTTCTCCAACCATTTGCCTTTGGTAAGAGGGGGAGCAAACAGTGACTCTGACCATGACTCCTTCAAAAAGAAGCGTGCTGTTCTCCCATTGCTCCCAGTGTCTGAGGCATGCCAAATAAAGGGCCCCAGGCTCATCATCTGAGGCTGTGCTTCAAATGGCATCACTCAGTAACTGGCAAGTCATCTAGCTGAAAGCCTGGGAGTTAACTCTTGTGGGAACTGAATGGCAGTATATGGAAAGTTGTCCTGAGCTGCTACAATATCAAGAGACATAGTTTAAACAAACAAATGTGGAGTGAGTAGGAAATCTATTTGCGGATGATAAGATCTGAAGGAAAAATCTCATTTTAGAACTGTGCCACCATATGCCATATAAAAAATACAAGTTGGTTTGTAAAATTTTCTTACATTTTTTAATATGAGAAAATGAGAAAGTGAGAAGGACAGAGAGGGAGAATGAAAGAGAAGAATGAAAGAGAAGAAAGAAAGAAAGAATGAAAGAGAAGAAAGAAAGAAAGAAAGAAAGAAAGAAAGAAAGAAAGAAAGAAAGAAAGAAAGAAAGAAAGAAAGAAAGAA
>JAVKLA010000081.1:35811210-35846689 GCA_034782735.1 Sagittarius serpentarius | reverse complement strand
GGGTGTTATCAACATTCTTCTCCTACTAAACCCAAAACACAGCGCTGTACCAGCTACTAGGAAGACAATTAACTCTAACCCAGCTGAAACCAGGACAAAGACTAAGTCCAGAATCAGGGTTAGGATGAGGACTCTTTGGCGGCTGCTCAGCTGTTGTAAGGCCAGCTGTAGAATCCTGTTAATGGCAATCCTAGGATTGTGGTTTTATAAGAACAGTATGGACTAGCAGGCTCCAAAAGCAAGGATTACTGCATAATCCTGAAATCCTACTGAGAGATTTTGGCAACTAAAGTTGGTAGAGGTGAATTAATGATATTTTTTTTCTGGGTGGTTAGGACTTGCCGCATGTTGTTCATGAAGGTGGATTTAGGGCCTGTGGCAGAGGGCCTGACAACTAGGTGTGCTCTGAGAACCTGTGAATAACCTTATCTGAGGTAAGAACAAGGCAGCTAGTGAGAGATGGGCAGTTTGTGGTTACTGTTGGGACCACACAGGCCCCTAAAATAGTTTGGTAAAGCTATTTTCCGATTACTTTTCTGTTCTTTGTCAGAGATGGTTTTGGATGATTCATGCATTGTAGGTTCTGCCCTGAAATGGCTGATGAGAAAAGGGTAGTTAATAGCAGATAGAAAGCTAGGGGTAGACAGGCCCAAAAATGGTGCGCAGGGCTCTGGAAATCTCTGGAAGCACAGCGAGATGTCTGGCCCGTTACCCCCGTTGCCCAGACTGGTGGCAGGTTAGAGGAATTGTTTAGATGTAACTTCAGGGACTGACAGTCCTGTCAGCGTGGAAGGCTTTGGAGACGTTCCTGCTCCTGACTTGAGCCGTACCTTCTTTTTTCCCACCTGCACAGCTCCGGGTGGCCTGCCAGGGCCCGGCATTCAGGGGCACGCCAGGCGGCAGGAGGGGCAGAGCTCCAGCTCCGCAGCGGCAGGGTGAGGGGTGTGCTGCCCGGGCACGATTCTGCTGGCGGCGGCGGGGAGGACAACTCCAGGCTGGCTCCGCTTGTGGAACCCCACAGCCAGAGGGGAGAGCGGCCAGTTTGGGTGCAGAAGCTGTACAGATGCATTCGTTCGATACCAGCTGGCCGCGTTTCCCCACCGGGCTGCAGCGCGGGTGACGTTCTGGATCTGAGCTCCTACCTCCGTGTCCCTTCACGGTGCTGGTGAGGAAGCAGCCAGAGGGCAATTGCAGGGAGTTTCCCAAATCAGAGGGGTGGGGAGCAGAGGGAGAGTACCAGGAAGCGAGGACCTCTTAGTGATGCTGTGAGCTTGGGAGAAACTAATATCAAATAACGAGGTTTCTTATTGCCCATCTTTCTGTGTTTTTTTGGGGGGGAAGGAAAAAACATAACATTTTAAAAGTTATAAAAAATTAATAGTAAAGGGATTCCTGGGCAAGGAAAAGAATGCATATCTTTACTAAAACCCACAAGTGTTCACCTCTCAAATGATCTCCATAACATATTTCTGTATCTGTTGGCTGAGAAGAAGTGTCCGTTGCAAGTGGTAACGTGTTCCCGCTCTCTGCCTGCCTCCCACCAAGTCATGGAGAGGAGGAACCTGGGCCCTAATGAAGTACAGAGCAGCTCTCCTCTCTCTTCACAAACCAGCCTGGCTTCTTTCTGTACTCTGATCCGCCCTTGGTTACACTTGGCCTATCTGAGTCTTTGGCCACTAGCGTTCAGTTCCCTGCAAAGCCTCACCAACCTTTTGTTCCCTATCCCTCTCTTCATGAGAAATCACCATGAGTCCTTCACACAGCCTTGCTGATTCAGAGAGCTCCTATCTTCACGCTGAACGTGAGGAGGTCTCCTCTATCCTTTAGTCCTAACATGCGTAGCAGGTGGCAGCTCTTACCTTGGGGACGGTGGGGTCTGCTCCCAGCAGAAATCTACCCTTGCTAAAATCATCCTGAGTCTTATTTCCCTCTTGGGCCAGTCACCGAAGGTACAAACGCTAGCACCAAACCCAGCATCATCGCACATCAGAAGAGCAAATACACTGCACCTGCCTGCTGGTGGTACCGAGCATTAGGCCCACCACTGCTGTGTAGTGTCAGACAATACAGGAAACTATTTTCATTCTACAGTTTCATTTTATAAATGTAAGACAATACAGGAAACCACTGGGGAGAGAATAGGTTAAGAATGGAAGTAATAACATGGCATATATGATTAACTAGTATAAGCAGTTTAGACCATTTTTGCTTAGTTGTGCAAAGCAGAAGTTACAGGATTAGAAAACATGAGACGCATGACAGAGATGAGTCAGAGCTTTCCATGATAAAAGGTTGGAAGAAAAAGTCTGAGTGCCAAGTAGCCAGTGAACTTAGCTTTTACTTCGTTTAGGTTGAGATAAGATGGTGTGCTTATATCCAGTTACCTCATATAGACTAAGACATTTTGTATTACTGATAATGAAAGAAGGGTCTGGCACCATAGTGCTCTGTCCTTCAACCTGTGTTGTTTCTGGAGGTTCCCATCAACAGGTGCCCAAATCCTTCTCGAAACAGAGTTGCTGGTCAGACTAAGTCATGTGAAGTGCCTGCCATAGCAAGAAAGACTGCCCTGAAATAATCTTCAGTCTTGATTGTACTAATTCGCCCGTCTTCTTTCTTTTACGCCCTCTTTTTATTTTTATTCTGTATCACATATTCGTCATTTACATGCGGTTCCAGCCAGTCACAGAAGTTAGCTGTTATTCTTTATTTGCTCTCTGGACTGCAGGAATAGGTGGTTAAGTAAAATCCTTGCTGCCTGTTACTGTGAAACCTTACTCTCTTTGGTTGGGCTCCCTGAACACTCATGATTTTTCAGCTGAAGTCTGGTGGTCCACCTGTCTCCCTGCGCTCTGCTCCTACACACAGGAGAAACAGCTACTGTGCTGAGGATCCCTTGTATTGGAAAATTATTTAAAAGGGTGATAACTGCTGTATGGAGGCACCAGTACTTCAAAAAAACAAGGTAGATGACACAAGAATTGTCGACAGCCTTTTCTGAACACTCTTTGGACTCAGCCAGGATAGGTCTGTGACTCCTTAGGGCAACACCTTTACAAGTCATCTAATGGCATGCTTGCAAATGTAGCTACTGTGTGTGGATGTAATTAGATAATAAGCAATAAACAACACGAGCTTTGTGGTGACATGACTGAAAGAGCTGTGTGTTGCTATATGATGCTGGGATTTAACAAAGGATTTTCCATCTGAACTGTGGAAGTGGTCTAAAAGTCCATGGATTAATTCAGTATTTTAAAATCAAAATTTCACTGTGGATATCACATTGCGGTTCTGCAGGGAAACTGTATTTTCCAGTTTTCCCATGTCTCATTTCTCCTTTATTGGACTGAACCTCCCACAGCACACCATGGAATAGGGCCTTGTAATACAACCCTCTTGTCTCTTGCTGGGGTTGATTGGGAGCCTGACTGACCCACAGCACACTACATCAAAACATCATATCAGAAGGGAAATACTTCTTTCTACTTCGGGATTTTTCCCAAATGTTGAATTTTTAAAATGAAGAATCTCAACTAGCCAAACATTTTCCTTTGAGTGAAGTTTTTCTATTATTTTTAAACCACTTCTAATACTAGTCTCTTTTCAAAGACAAAATACAGAGTCAGAGATAACTTGCATTTTTCAATGCCTTTTAAGCCTGAACGGAAGTGTAAAACAAGCTCATGCAGCAAGTTTATTGCATAAAGCCAGAAGGTCACTGAATGAAAACACTGAACTGTCTGTCTCTTCTATCAACCGTATATACCTGGAGTGGATCTAGAATCCTAAAATATCAAAAAAAGCCATTATATTTTCTGCAGAAGGATATTTTTGGAGTGTAGCAAGAGTACAAAACAATGATTTTGAGGGTAGAAATCATGAGGCCTGTATTTACTTTGTCTCAGGCTTCCTCAACCTCATCAAAATTCCTCCTCTGCAAAATGGGAGTAACATGGGAGCACGGGGAGGATAACTTCAAATCTGTGAGATGCTTAGCTAGCATAGTAATATAAATATTAAAAATACAAGGAACTCACCTACTACTTCAACCTCACTAATACAATAAGAACAGTGTTTGATTCTATCACAGTAAAAACAAATGGCCTTGGCTTTTCTCCTTTATACCTGCGACAGAAATGGGACAAGATGCTCAGCTGTGTAAGTCATCACAAAGCCATGGAAATCAGTGTCAGTAAACCAGGTAACAATTCAGCCTCTGCACATGAACAAAGGCTGCTCTTCTGGACTCCAGGTTCAGGATTTCTGGCTCCCACAGTGATGTGGTGGTACATCTTGCCAAAGCTTCAGCATGAACATCTCTGTCGGCTGTGTCATCAGTTTGCTTCCAGAAACAGTATTGACTTGTCTTCTTCTATTCAGAGGTTGGTTTGGTAACGGCATTTGCTCTGCAGAGTTGAGATAACACAAAGGAAGTTAGGTAGTGAACAACAACGAACTGAACTGCAGCTGGAGATAAAGAAATGGAAGTTCTGCATTTTTTAGGAATTCCACTTCTTCTTCCTGCATCAAAATGTCAGGTTCCTTCTTCCTCTGAGGTGGAGAGGTTAAAGACACCACCTTCTTCCTCCCCTTAAGAGGGACTTCCAGCGACTAAAATGTGCTCAGACTCACTTGAAGCCTCAGTCTTTTATTAATAAAAAATATTTTCCTCAGAATTTAGATGTTCCAGGGAGTATTGCTGCCTCTTTCCTGCTGAACACATTTCCTAAGACGATGTTTTCTTCTTCCTTGTCACGCTTTCCCTTTATCTTTTGATGTCAAGGACACACGATTTTTCTTGCCCTATGAGCAACACATCAGCATGTCTGTGGGGCTCTTGGCCACGCAATACATTCAGGGCACGTCCCAGGTGGGCAGCCGCATCTGCTTGTGCACCCACGGTGGGATGGAGAGGGGCCGAGCTGGCTGTGCAGGAGAGAGCCGGGGTGGCACAGAATGGTCAGGTTACCACCAGCTGCCTAGCCAACACAGTCCCAGTAAAAACCACAGGATATAGCCCTGGCAAGGAAGCACTTAACTGCACTTCGACTGCTCACGAGGCACTTAGGTTAAAAAGGTAGAAGCTTGGCAGCTCTGTATCGTCTGTCCTGTTTCTCTGCCTCACTGTCCTATATTTTTTTCTCCTAGTTCCTGGCCTAATCTTTTAATACCTTGTTGTGGTTTACATGCACCCACGTTTCCACTGATAGGAATATACATTCTCATTTAGGAGCAGAGTTTACAAGCATGACTCAAGGCACGCTTAATACCCAAAACAGACTGAGTTTTCTCCACCTACCTTGTCATGTGGACTGTTCTGCTGTGGTACAAAGAAATCAGACTCTGATCTGAGATATATTCTCAGCAAAGCTATTTCCTTCGTACTCCTCCAAATATGGATTGATGGAAGGAGACAACGAGGTGTCAGTCACAGAGCTAGACAGTGCCTCCTCGTCAGGCTGAATGTACCAATACTCCAGATGACTGTGTAGTATAATGTGCATAATATTTACACACATACATATATCTTGCCAAAATTAAAATTACTACTCTCCTGGGTGAAGAAAGGCTTAGTTTCTGGTGTTGTTCCTGGGGGGACAGGGATGGGAGTAGAAAGAATCAGTAAGAGACTAGTTGATGGTGTAGAAACCATATTAGTGAGAATTAAAAAAGCAGGCAAAGAGATTAGTAAAATAACTAGACGGACTGTATCTCTTTCTTTCACTAAAATTTTTGAGACATTGTGATGGCTGAAGAGCAAACAACAGGGCTGTCGTTCGACACTGCGTAGAGATTGAGTGCCATCCTTCAGAGCTGCCAGGTGACTCCAGGGACAGAGTCCCGAAACAGGCACCAGAGGGGTGACAGCCTGACCCCTCCTTTTCAAACAAATGACATACTAGAATTAAGAGGGAAGGAGCAGAATTGGAAAAGCACGGAGCAAGGAAATGGTCACACAGCTGTCAGCCGCCGGCAGGTCACCGCCGTTCCGGGCCAGCAGCACCTCCTCGGCCCTGCAGACAAGGCGCAGATGTCCAGCACCGGCGCAGACATCCAGCACCGGCGCAGAGCCGCCGCGGCACCCTTGGTGTGCGCTGCCTGCCCTGCACGCCGCCACCACAGCTTGCCTTGGTGCCAGGGACTGTGCAGGTGAATGAATTTCTGAAGCTGGTGCTAAAGGGTCTCCCAGCAGTCGCACCCCTGCACAGCGATGATGAGGGAGGTCATGGCACTCACCCTCTCCTGCCTCCATACGCTGGCAATGATCTGCGCGTGATGGGGAGCTCCAGGAGAGCCGTGGAGACAGCGGCTGGTTACCCCGAGAGCCACACGTAGCACCATGTCAGGACAAGGAGGCAGTGGGGTTCATCCCTCACGTGGCAGACGAGTCCCTGGAGTCTGTGTCTCTTGGATCACGACCGTCAGTTTGATGACTGAGCTGTGACAGAGGAGGCAATACGGGAGGATGCTGGCCAGGACCTGTAAACGTGCAATTTTTGTTCCTGTCACCTGTGATAGTCTCCACGTGTATCTACTAATCCTATTTTGGCAGAGTTAAACTACAGTACAGAATTTGCGAGCCCAACAACAGGGAATGAGCTCCAGGCTATAGGGTGCTTCCTGATCCCAGCTAACTAGTTTTACAGGGGTTTCTTGCATCTTCTCAGCTACTTAAGCAAGTTGGTATGTATACCTGAGGATGGGATCAGGGTGGAGCCTCTGAATACAAAGGCCTTGTATGGTATACCAACCTCTAACTCTTCTGAAAGGCAAGCTCAGTTCGGCATGGCGTGAGGGCATGGCTTAAATCACATCACCTAAATTCAAGCCTGTGTTCAGCCACTTTAGTCAATCAAGGCTTGAATGCTTCAGTCTTCAAATTTTCATCAGCTGGGAAGAAACAGCTGAGAGGGTGGCACTGTCTGTCCCATAACTGCAAATGCAAATCTCTCTCGTGACGATCATTAAACTGTAGGTGCGGGTTTCCTAAAGGCATGTCGTGCCAGGCAAAACAAGGCCAGGCTTTTCAAGCATTCACCCCCCTTGTGTCAGTGGTGAGACAGACTTCCCCGGTGGAAACATGTGATTGAGTAAGTCTAATTATACCTTCTGGCATCCAAGAACAGGCCTTTATGTTAATGCACAGGAGATACATTCTCTGCCCTAATTCACAGCCGAGAGCACTCCCCGACTGCAGTAACTGGGACGGATTTTCCAGAGTGGCAATACTCCTATTTTTGGTCGTTCCTCTCTATCTCAAATGCACCCTTGTATCACAAGCAGATCAGCCCCTTGTATTGCTCTCAGACATGGCTGTTGTAGCACCATGAGGCGAATTACGTGTTTGTGCTTTGAAAAGCCTTCCTTTCCATACAAAACATTGCGTAAGAATCAAAATCCTTCTGGAACAGGCACAGGTGGCCCCTCCCTTCTAGGGTCATTTCTTTCTCATATGCCAAAGCCAAGCTGTTTCTCTCAGATGAGGATTTGGAAACGCTTCTGGGGAAAGGAGGGGAAGCATTTCCTTTTTGGGCCTCTGCCCTGGTCCCTTCTACTCTTGGATAACCTCACAATCTAATGGATGTAGAAGCCAGAGATGCCCTCCTGGGGCTAGGCAAAGGCCTGGGCTGCCAAATCGTCTGCTTGACAGCTGATTTGAAAACAAACAGACCTTAAAATAGTATATCTGCCATTGCATTGGCTTCAAACTTTCGGCCCTGTGTTGGATTGGACCAAGCAGAAGGAGCAGAATAAGCAGTGCTAAAATGACTGTTGTGCCTCCTTTGTCCCCCATATTACTCCAATGTCCACAGCATTTTTTTCTTTTTAATTTCCTCTCTTCTTCCTTTATGTGTTTCTTGATTTTTTTTTTTTTTTTTTTTTTTTGCTCTGCCCTTTCTCTCATCACCTATGTGCTCTGCAGCTCTCCCTGGAGATGTTAACTTCCTTCTTGTGACCACTTGAGGTGCCAGACAAGCCTTGAGGGATCAGGAAAATGAAAAGAGAGGAAGGATGGAAAGGAAAAAACCTCTAAGGAAAAAAAACACGTGACTTTTTCCTTTACTTCAGTGCAGACAGAGCCCTCAAAGCACAAGTAAAACTCGCACGGAGAGTGTGCATCTTCAGTATCTCCCTGTGACATCCCATCATTGCATTTCTACCCAGCAGGTCTCCACACTCAGTCTAATCATAACCTGCTTCGTGCCCTTCTCCTGTCACACCACCAGCAGTAAGGCTCTTCTCTCATTACACACTCCTTCCAAAATGGTCCGCTGGCTCCAGGGGGCTGCCTTCACCCCCTCTTACGATGTGCTCCTTCTACCTCAGACAGACGATTTATTTTTGTCCGGTTGTTTACGTGAAGTCTTTATTTGGTACAGGTCTTCCAGGACACAGACATACACATGAAACAGGGAATCTCAGAAAGTTCTTCACTTTCCTAATTTAGGCAGAAAAGAAAACCTTCTCTTTCATCTTAACCCTTTAGATTCACTGAGCACTGAGGAAATGTTACCTTTTTGGAGGCTTTGTGCTGTCCCTCCAGTTACGACATCAACCCTGGAGCTTGTCCGAGCGCATGCAGTGACCTGCCGCAGCTTTGCCTTTCGCTCTTCCTCCCACCTAGCTCATCTACAGACCGTGGGACATCACTAACCCGCTTGGCGAAGAAGTCATGAGCTAGATTAGCCGGGGATCCGCTCGCCACAAGCATGGTGGCTGTCACTGAATGTGTGCAATTCTTCATGTGCACAACTACCCATTTTCTGCAAAAGAATTAGCATGCTGGCATTATTCAAGAAAAAAGTAATTATTTTTAAGCATGTATCTTAAACAGTCTAATTACCGCAGCAGCTGCTCCCATAGAAACCTCCAGCAAAGCTCACCCCTTGGCTTGACTGGGAACAGGACCCAGCCTGAAATTTGCTTGAATCTTGACTTACACGTTTGTCCTGAAAAACTGAGGAAGACTGCCCGTGAAGCACATTTTTTTTTCCTCCAGTTAGGAAATGACATGGTTACTTATGTCAGACATTATCTAAAAGTGTCAGAGCACTTTGGCCTGTCTGACAAGATCTTATCACCTGTAGCATGACAGTGCATCTGGGCTGGAAACTGATCTGGTCATCAGAGGACCACGGTTTCTGGACAAGCTGGGAGAAGAATGGGCAGAAAATCCTGAATGCTTTTAGGAAGGAATATAATCAGCTTAAATATGGCATTTTTTTTAAAGTAATAACAAAAAATTGGGCTTTGGAAACTAAGAGCTGCCTTTGTAGTCCCTGCATTCCCACTTCAACACATCAATGATCTCACTTCAGTTTAATGCAAAAAAAAAATCAGTGTATTTTCCTTTGCATCTGTTCTGCTCTTGGGAATTCAGGATTCGAGCACTATGTCTGCAGCAGTAGTACCAATAAAGTCTGCTTATTTAGCTTTAATCTAGCTCATGGGTATGTCTGGGACTTTCCACTCCTGTGTGACCAGTAGAGCCTTCAGCATCCCACTTGCTTCGTTTTGCAAGTCTTGCAAGCAAGAGAGCTGTCTGAGAAAGAAGGCGGCCACCTCCTGCGATTCCCTGGAGACCAGAGCAGCCTTACACAATTGCCATAGCAAGCGTACGCCCTTATGCCCGCAGTTCCTCCTTTCGAGGGAGCCAAAAAAGCGCGTGAGGCTGCCACAAGGCTCATGTTCTGCCCCAGCAAGGATGACGTGGGGTTGGTAGGTGTGGGCGCTGCAAGCATAAAACAAGAGTCTTAGCAAATGCCTCCTGGCCTACTTTGCTTACGAAAGAAGAAAAATAATTTGAACTGTAATACTGGTTTGGCTTATTGTTTTAAATCAGTGCCATCTAGTACTCAAATTTTTCTGAGTCTTTTTAATTAATGGGGTATACAAAGAAGTATTTAAACAGCCTAAAGGGGTTTTGCCATTTCATTCAAAACTCAGAGGTCAAATGCACCACTACAAAGATTTCATCCCAAACTTAAAATCTGCCCTTTTTTTTGCCCATAGTCTCATTTTTAAAGAGCGACGGTAGGGTTTTATTCTTATTTATATACTTTTAAAATGCCCCTGGGCCTTCCCTGTTAGCTCTGTAAAAGCAGACTGATAAGGCGGTGCTCCGCCTTTGTTGACAGGAGATAACCCAGGACAGACTGGGGCAGGTCGCGGTGGCGGAGCTGAGCAGCCGCGTTGAGGTTGTGTCTCAAGGCGAGGAGGCACAGCCCCGGGGAGCACAAGCCTAGGACACAACCAACCTCTCCCCTTTGTCTGCTGGATGCAGAAAACGACTGAAATCAGGACACCAGAGCTGGAGAGATCAGTCTTGCACCCCTGGTTGGGTCCTTGAAGACAAATTACAACCAAGTTCATAACTTGTGGAAAATGTAGGCCCTAGTCCCACAAAGCATCGAACGTAATCAGCTGTTACTGCCACAAATGAGGTAAAAGATGCTTGGTACTTTGTACTTGGTACTGCTTTTCCAAGCCTATATAAATATGAGCAAACTATACTAGATAGCAAAAGGTGCACGATCAAATGATACCGTGAGTTATGTGTATATACTTGTGCGTATTTAGGTATTAACACAATGCATTAATTGCCATTCTAACACAGAGGGACACAAATAATTTTGATTGATGACTCTGTGCTCTAAAAAATTACAAACTTTTTGGTTACATAAACAAGACTTTATCTAGCTGTGGTGATTTTTTTTCTTTGATGATAGTTATGATTTTATCAGATTGGTTTCCATGAAGAGTACTTAGTAGCTGACAAAGTGCCCCGTAATATAGATAATTTGCTAACATGGTGACATTTGCTGCGTCTTTATCAGAAGAGAAGCATCCTTCATTGCTGTGGGGCTGTGGATTCCTAATACTCATCCACAAAAGTAAGATCAGTAGGCCCACATCATATTTATTTTTTTCTAGTTGTTTCTTTGCATGCAGTGTGTCATGGTTTAACTCCAGCCAGCAACCAAGCACCACCCAGCAGCTCGCTCACCTCCCGCACAGTGCGACGGGGGAAAGAATCAGCACAGTAAAAGTGAGAAAACTGGTGGGCTGAGGCAAAGTTTAATAGGTAAAGCAAAAGCCACATACGCACGTGAGCAAAGCAGAACAAGGAATTCCTTCACCCCTTCCCATGGGCAGGCAGGCGCTCAGCCATCTCCAGGACAGCCGGGCTCCGTCACGCCTAACGGTGACTTGGGAAGAGAAATGCCATCGCTCCGAACGTCCCCCCCTTCCTCCTCCTTCCCCCAGCTCTATATGCTGAGCATGACGCCATACGGTCTGGGCTATCCCTTGGGTGAGTCGGGGTCAGCTGTCCCGGCTGTGTCCCCTCCCAGCAAATTGTGCCCCCCCAGCCCCCTCGCTGGTGGGGTGGGGTGAGGAGCAGAAAAGACCTTCACTTCTGTCATTAATTACCTCATTTTCACCCCTCTCGTGGTTCTCTCCCGTTTGATCTTGTTCCTCACTGTCCAAAAGAGGCCTCCGCAGAAAGGCCCCCAAACGAGGCCTGACCTCGCCATCGCTGTCACCGTCACGGCATTCCTCATCTCTACTGTGCCTGTCAGACCCGCAAGCGCTGCGAAACGCAGACTTCCCGCATCGCTGCCGTTCAGGCTCATTTACGTTTCTGCTTCATTCAGCGTCACCACCAGCGGTGCAAACCCCCCCACACACCCCCGGGACTCATTCTGTGTCGGGGGGCGGAGGAAGATGAGGCTCAGGGAAGCCGTTCAGAGAGCACTTCAGAGAGCCTTAAAGGGATGGGAAAGGGAGGGCAAGGCGAGAGCAGAAACAGCGCCAGGATGGGTTGGAAACCCAGGGGTTTAGTCACAAGACCCTCTCGGGGGGATGCACTCTGCAGGTGGATGAGTTTTTCAGACTTGTGAAGACTATAAAGACAGCAAGTCTCTACGCAAGATTACCGAGGAAGACTTCGCAGTCTTCAGCACAAGCGGATTTGAAGGGGAGGCAAAACAAGTGGCGGGTGGTGGTGTCAGACCCACGGTGTGACAAAAACAATACATTTTTCCATTGGCAGAGAAAACCCGTTTTTGAAAAGTTAAAGTGAACTCTCCATTATTTTTTTTTTCCAAAAATTGTGCCGGTTTTGTGGTGAAAACTCCATTTGTAGGTGAATTTGGGATTTCTTGAAAAAAAACACCATTAAATCTTCAAAACTTTAAGGAGACAGAGCATTTCACATCTCAAAAAATGGAACGCAAGCGGCTACAGGACGGAAAGCTGCTGCTCGGGTACTGCAGGGGTAAGGAGTGAAGGAAGCAAAAAACCACCCTACCAGGTAGGCACCCTTCCCCTGGCTAGAAAATTAAAATCACACAGGGTCCCTGCCAGAGTGATTCAAGGGTAATTTCCTCCCAGGCCACCCAACTGAACAAGCGAGTCACTACGCGAGATTACCAAGGAAGGAAGACTAAAGGGGGTAGGGAAACTAGCTCCAGCCCGGAGGGACGAGGACAGGCAGGCTGCCCAGCACCGGGGCACCGGCACAGGTCCGGGCTGGCTCTGGTGCCCGTGGAGAGCTGGGGCAACCGTGGCTGTATTCAGCTGGCCCGGGACACCTGCCTGGGGATGAGACCTGCGAACAGAGCAGAGCACCATCCCTGCGCCAGAAAAAGCGTTGGAGGCGGGGGAAATCGATGCTTATAAAGAAAACTGCATTCATTTTTATACTTTGGAGCTGGAGGAGGAGAGTAGCAGGAAAGGAACACTGACCCTTGCTGCAGGTTGCCAGCTCCTCACGGCGGCTGCTCCAGCCCTCTTGCCCGTCTCCAGTGGGCTGCGTGGGCTTCGTGGGCTTCGTGCTGCATGGCAGATTAGAGGCTGAACGTGCAAAACCCTGAGAGAGAGGAGGTAACCTTCAGCGAGGAGGAACTGATGTGCCGGTGAAGGTGCCAAAATCTCCAGCCTTGGGCTGCAGGCCAGTTTCACCCTGCAGATCAGCAGCACCAAACCCTTTCGTATCACCTCCAGCTCTCAGTCACCCATTCCTGCCCATCCTCTCCAAATCCAACTTCTTCTCCCAGCCCCTCTCCCCTGCTGAGGAGAGGCAAAGCCTGTCTCTCCCCTACGCTTGCTGACCCTGGGACCTGTTGGGGGCCAACAAGTGGGAAGAAAGGGTGGGACCAGGGTCCTCTTGTGCCAGGAGCTCATGACCATTACTGCTCTAGCACAAATACTAATAAAAATAGCTGACGGGCAGGCACATCCTCCTTGGGAACTGCCTGCAGCAAGGGGATGGAACAGTGCTTTCTGGAGCAGCAGCCCTGCCTTCTGGCTCCACGTGACCCCACCATGGGCCAGCAGCCACCAGCAGGCACAACGTGCTCCTCCGGCTGCCTCCTCCACCACTGGAAGCAGGCAGGTAAAGGAGGCTAAGCTCAGCAGGGAACGGGTGTGGAATCGGAGGTGCCAGCCAGGCTGTGCAAGTATTTGGGAGTCTAAAGATGGCGACGGGTGCCACGGGATTAGGAAGGGCTCCGGTTGCGTTTCTGTCCCCCATCACGATGCTCTTCTCTTGTGCTAAGTTACGGTAACGTGTAGGATATTCATCAACGCAAGCTGTGGAGCAAGAGCATCCCCCCAGCTCCACAGGGATGCCTCCGGCTGCAGCCAGACCCCCGACAGCCCTTGCGGAGCAGCCAGCCCCAGCCCGTGCCCTGGAGGCTGCCCAGCTGCTGGAGGCTGCAGGACCACAGGGGAGGCCCAGGAGCCCGGCACGTCTCCTGTGGCACCAGTTCCCATGACCCAGCGGCCCTATGGAACAATTACATCAAGCTGCTTCAGTCCCACATCCCAGGGGAGGGGGCAAGTTTTGAGCACTGCAGGCAGCTGTGGGAGCCTGTGGGTTTGCAAATCCTCATGTTTATGTAGGAATGGCAAAGTCTGTTGTACATGTTTCGTGCACAGGACAGATGAGTTCCAGTGGGTGCGTGAACGACTGCCTGTTTTGGTTACGCTGGCTGCACTTGTAAGCAAACAGCTTGTTAAACAATGAGAAATTATAGACAGCGTGACCTTTGGTAACCAAAAGCTGGAGGCAAAGCAGAAATTTCTAGCAGCATCTTTTAGAGCAAGCTCAGAACATGCCACAGCTCTGTCCAATCGCTAGTGCCAAGTTTTATGGGACAAATAAAATAGTTTGTGTTGCTTCAAAGAACAGAACGAGGATTCCTGATTACTCTTCCACTGCTTAGAAACCCAGGTGAGCTCCAGTGGGTTGGACCAGGTCCAGACTTGGAACTACTTTGGGCTTTCCTCAATTTGTGTGTGCCTGGGTGGTATTGAATAACCCATTTTCATGCTTTAAATAGCACTTTTTTTTGTTTAACTGGATGCGTTTCCACCAGGACACCATGCGTTTCTCCCGTGTCGTAACCATTGCCTCCTGCAGATTTCCATCTCACGGGTATTTTAAAAGCAAGCCTAAATAACAGCACCGGCGTTAAGTTCTTTGCCAACAGACTTGCTGTTGCCGTTTTCTTTTAAAGCTTGGCTGCGGAAGGTCTTGTATAGGTTCGCGCACTTGCTCCAGAAACAGGAGAACCAGTGCCAATCACACCTGTGTCCGGAGGGGGCCCTCGGCTGTCCTACGCGGGGAGGAGGGGGTGCAGGAGCCCCGTCTCCATCTTGCCTTTGGTGAAACGTTTGTCTGTTCATCTCTGTATGCTCACCTGGCTGGGGAGAAGTGCAAAAAGATTCGACTACTCGCCCGTTTGTTAGGATGCCGACGCGAAAGGCACACCTGAATCCCCCCACGCCGAGGACCCGGGTCTCGTTCCCCTGCCCAAGCCGCAGGACAGGGGTCTGAACGCCAGGCAGGAGCGCTTCTGCGGGCAGTGCCTGCGCTTAAAAGCGAGCAACCCCAGCCCAGGTACCCCTCAGAGCTGGGACTGCCCCGTGCTCTTTCCCTGAAGGCGAGCCCGAAGGAGCTCACACAATACTTGAAGTACTGGTTTTGTTAAAACCGGTTAAAACCACAAACTTGAACAAAACAGTTTCTGCAGCAGAGAAAGCATAGATGAGCTGAGCGAGACACTGGGCATAAACTCCCCCTCGTCCCCTGCGCATCCTGTCAGCACAACTCTTCTCCGCTTTTCATGGCCTCCTGCCTTGCAACAAACTCACAGCTGCTCAGGGACCTCCGGAAGAAAAATCTTCGTTTCCATCACCTCTGCCTGCGTACGTTCCCCGTCGCTGCTGAACCTCCCCTTTCTGCCTGCCCCAGCCTGTGCCCCGCAGCCACCTCAGCCATCTTCTGCCCCACGAGCTCCCCGTGTCTCTGGGGGCACAGGCAGGGCTTGGAGGCGGCTCGCCTCCCTCCCTGCTGCTCAGCCACAGCCTAACAAAATACGTGGTGCTTACGTATCACGGCGGGTAGCTCCCCACCAGCGCTCCTGGGGATGCGCGGGCTAGCCCAGGCGGCAGCTCTGCGAGCCAGCCATCTCCGTTGTCAGTCAGCCCCGCCACGAGACACGCCACACCTCCAACGCAGCTCCGATCCGCTGCTTTTGGGCTCCTCCAGCAAACCAAGAGATAGAGAGGTCTCTGCTCTCCCCAACATCGCTGGTCTGTACCTCCTTAACACACCTGCCCTACAGAGAGCGGGGCCGACCGGGCCAACACAACGCTCCCCTTCTGAGGGTCCCTTGTGTCAGACTGGGTCTAATCACCTCCTTTCCTTCAGCATAAGGGTTGTTGGAAGAAATAACAGCCACAGCATTTCGTGCACCGCCTCCTCTATTAGTCTTCTGAGGGGGTGTTCTCCAGCAGCCCCTCCACTGGAGAGGGGCTGTCGGGAAAGGCCAAGGGAAAAAGCGAAATAAAACCAGAAAATAAAAGCCAGATCCGCTGCTGCATATGGAGAACACCGCAAAATGTGTTAGCAGAGCGGTTGTACAGCAGGGTTTTCCCATGTCGAAGGCATACGGAAACGTCCTCAGTCACTTTATCAGCACACAAAGTTCTGACCCGGCTGCAGTACCACGATACAGCCAAAGCCATTCTGGCTTGTTGGGCTACCTCACATCAAGGGGCGAGCAATTCCGGCACTTCCCACCGGGCTGTTCCGCTTCATTTGCCCAGCAAGACATTTGCATTCTTGTCCTTCCAAGATGCACCAAGGTTTTCAGCTATGAGGTATTTTAAATGAATGCATAATATTAAGAAGAATCGTTGATTCACACCATTAGAAAACACAGGGGTAGATAAAATTTTCTTCTATAGAAGAAGAATACCTTGACTTTTAAGAGAGGTAAATCCTGCTCTCCTCCAACGCCAGTGTGTATCTGGCACATCACCACTGAAGCCACAAGCAGTAAGAACGAGGTTTTAAGGTATATTTAGAGATAGTTTTGTCTTTTCCTTGTATAGATCCATAGACATTTTTGCATAATTGAACAGTGTTGTTTGGTTTTTGGGTTTGGGTCCCCCCCCCCAATTAATGATAAAAAAAAAATTTCTCAACAACAGTCTGGTGTGACTGTATTTCTTTTAATCTCAGACAATGCTGAGCATCTCCACTGCAAGACTTCCACTCTGGGTGTTCAGCAACAGGAGGTGCCCTGAGAAGCTTCCCACCGGAGCAGAGGTGTTATCTCAAGCCCCACATATTTAATCTTGAACATGTGAGAGAGACAGAGAGAAAAAAAAAAAAAAAAAAAAAAATCGATGTATCAAAAATCAAATTGTTCTTGGAAATAGATACATTCTGATCCGCCATGCTCCGTTTGCAGGGCTATACTTTCAATGCACACCCTCACAACCTGAATTCTAACATGTTGTTTCACTGAGGGTTGGAATTTTTAAGCCTTACAGCTGCAGTACAAGTTTCTCACAGTGCTGAGAAGCAGGTGTGCTGTAAGTGCCGCTAGGGACTTTGCTGCGGTTTTATCACTGTCTTGGGGAGACAGGTTTGATTTTCTGAGCTGCCGGCCCTCGGAGTCACTCGGCAACTTTGACGCGCACCTCTTCAGAGCCAGAGTTACGAGGCAGGTTGAACCACCTGGAATTGGAATCAAAAGCACCCCCCACTCCTTGCAGAAGACACGCTGCAGGAACAGGCATAACCTGAACTACCTTTGATACTTCCGGCTTCAATTAATAACAATTCCCTAGTCTGGAGCAAAAGCAACAGCTGAGGTCAGAATGGCCAGACTGGTGTGTTCAGAGAGATTTTGTCTTGATCTACAGCCACTCAGGCAGACTTGTAAATCTGTTCCCACAGCTAAAAGCTGCTGCTCTGATTTGTTAGACCAGCCCCCAGCCAACCCGCTTCATGGGAACTGACTGCCAGTACGTCCGATTGATCTCTTTAAAGGGCTCTGCGCAGTGAGTGACCCTAGGTTATTACAGACAAGGCAACTCGTTTCTGTAAATTCTCCCCAGGAGGGAGAATATACTCAACCCGCTCTCACTTCTTCACGTATTTACTCTGCATGTAAACTTAGCTGATTTATAGTAGGAATATCTAGCAGATCTACAACAATCGTTACTTGTAAGTTCTCCCAGCTCTAATGCAGGAAAGCCAAGTCTCTCAATTCACTACGCTGTGTCGCTACATGAGGCACGTCTGTCCCTTGGAAAGGGAGAAGGCACGGTCAGACCCATGGGCTCTTTCTCAAAAAAGAGTGAAAGGATCTCGGCCGTCTTCCACGGGGAAGCGTGTTTCTCTAGAGGGTGAGCCAAGAGTGAGACTAGTGCTGCAGGGAACTAATTCATTATTTGTCTGTGCGCCGCTCGAAGAAAATGGGAGGAAGGGAGCAAAATTTAAAGACAGAACAATTTCTTTGTTCCTTCGAAGCGCATGCTGCCTTAATAACTGCTGTGCTTCTCAAAGGTAACAGCATCTGTATCTTCATGATCCCCAGACTGTAAAGATCAGATGCAAGCGAGGCTGCATCTCCCCACGTGTAAGCAGGTAGCTGAAGCTGGACCCCAGAGAACAAGGGTATTATGTTTCCCAGATCATAAGCCAAAAAAAGAGTGGTTTTATGGGAAAATGCATGCTGCTGCATCTAACACCCAGTGAAAATTTTCCCAAATCTACACAGCACACAGAGCCTGTGCTCTCCTTGACACAACAGGCAGGTCTAATGATGCTAAAAGACAAAAAAACATTACAGAATAAACAGGGAGACAGTTACGCTGGTATTTGAAGCAACACTGTGACAGAGAACCCCGTCACGGGAAGGGGTTACCCACCCCCCGGAAAAAAAAAAAAAGAAAAAAAAAAAAAGGTCATCAAGAAGTCAGTTACTTGTCTGGCTAGGAGCTGGCTTATGAAGTAAGAGCTGCAAACCACAAGCCGTGTAGAACCCGAGAACCACATCTGACGACACACTGCCCTTTTCTCCTCAAGAGCAGCAGAGAGCACGTGATCTCCAGGCACGCCGCCGTACCCTGCTGCTGCGGCTCCCATCTCACAGTCGATTAAAGGCAGATTCTACGTATTAGATGATCACGGGCCCCACCCAATTAGGTCCGTCTGATGAAATGTAGCGGCCGTTATTTGGAAACCATGGATCAGCAGGTTGCTTTTTAAGAAGAAAAAGGAAAATAGAAAAATTTCTGACGACCACAGTTCCTGGACTGACAAATACTCCAGCTGTATCAGAAAAACTGATCAACAAAGCACGTCCCGTGGTATTTTTGGATAAAGGACTGCTCGCATGCTGTGCACCAGAAGCAAACAGAAATGCGTGCCAACTCACCTCACCTGTACAGATTCTACATATTGGAAGCTGATAAATTCCACTTACCACACCACTGCACGACACGGACAGTGCTGCAAACTATTTGCTATTCCCCAGAATTCTTCATGAGCCCCAGGAGTGGTTTCTTCATCAACTCTGCCCATTCTCATTTGGTAAACAGTGACACTTCCCCTGCTTTACAACTGAAGCTAAAAATAGCCTCCTTCATTTCATGGCTTCCCAAACTTCATCAGAAATGTGTTTTACGCAGCAGCACAAGCACTGGGAACAAACAGAGGTTACGAATAGCTGTGAAGAACCAACAGAGTAGACGAGGTATCAAAAGAACCATCTCTCCCTCTTCAGGAGGGGACTATGCTTTGAACAGATTACAAAATACCACAAATTGGAAACTGACACACCCTCATTTCCAAGAAAGCAATTAAAACCGCTATTCATAGGTTGGGGGTTTTTTTGCTCATAGTTTATTGAATGAAATGAAACAAAACAAAACATAGACCAACACAAAAAAAAAATTAAGATCTGCGCTCCTCATGTCTCATCTGTAAGGCAGTCCTTTAGAATGAACAGCAAGGAGCTCCTCCGAGTACAAAGGCCAAGAGAGACCACAGTGCCACAACACCAGAGACTCTAAAGGGCATAAATAAAAAAAAATAAAATGCTGTTAGGCTACTTATGTTTAGGACTTCATTTTGTTCTTATTAAGCACCGAGATTCTTTTCCAAACCGTGTCAGGCCAGAAATTCACCCTTCGTGAGCATCGCTGTCACCACCTCACGAGAGGGGTGCACTTTGAATCTGGAATTCTCTCCTAATACTGAGCTTTTGACTCTGCTGTAGAAAGCACACATCCATCCCGCACCTGGGACACTCTGCCTCTCTCTCCTCAAGCTTATTCGAGCTAGCACTACAGCTCATTAAGAAACCCCGTCTGTTATGTTGGCACATACATAGTTTAGTGCTATCCACGGGGTAGTGTTCCCCGGTGAATCAGGATCAAGATTAAAGTCCAGCTGCCCAGAGCTGAGAGCTCACAAGTAGCCACCCAGCAGTCGGCAAGCGAACGTGCGTCTTCTCCCGAAGGGCTGGCAGAAGAACACTGCAAAAGAGTGGCAGACTGCTGCTGCGACAGGGCCAGGCACGCTGAAAGGAATGCTCTTCCCCCTCCCCACTCCTGTGATTTCCCTAACTCACTGCAGCAGGCAGTTCACGCGCGGAGAGTGTCTCCAGTGGCGGTAGACGGAAATCCGCAGATGAGGGTGATGCTTATAATCCCGCAGAACAAGCCTGACGCTGTAATGAAAGCGGGTATCAGGAGCCGTGGCTTGCGGGCTGCTTACAGCACCCCACAGCTCAGGACAGGAATCTCTTATCAAAGAGCTGTCACAGCAGAGGGAGGGTGGGATGAAGACGTGGATCAAACAGGACCAAGGGACAGGAAAATAAGACTTTCCGGTCACTTACTGCTTAAATTTGTTGGACAGCAGAATGAACTGGTTCTTTGAAAGCCGTCTGACATCAAAGCGACAAAGAGCTTTAAACTCTTGGTAAATCTGCCGTTCATTCAGCCCTGGCCAGCCTTGGACATGGACAACCAAGAGAGGGGGATGCTGGCAGGGAGCATCTTCCCCAGAAAAATTCTGGAAAATGTACAATACTGAGACATATCTGAGTTCAGAAATACTACAGAACCACTACTAATAAAATCGGAAAATATGGAAAACGTGACACGTAAATAAGACGGGTTGTACAACACAGCTGTTGGTGTAAAATTTGTTTTCTTTTGACCCAAGATTCTTCTAAACATGAGTCACAAAAACAAACTGTCACGACTACCGTGGAGAAACCACCAGAGAAACAGCAAGCTCCCTTATAGAACAGAGAGAATTAGGGCAACGTAAACTAATGCCATCTTATAGGATAACAGCATTAAAACATTTCACAAGGCAGAAATTCAACTCATTTGCCATTTTGAAAGGTCAACTGTGTCATTTGCATGACGCCAACTTCTGCCAAGGTGGGCCCAAGCACTGGTGGATTCTTCTCCTCTAATGAAGCCATCAACTAGGCTGCTGACCTACGCACCCCACAAACTGGTCACAGACCTGCAATTCATACGCACAATGCTTGAAACACCACCTCGGATGAAATTCACTTTGTTCAGATACTCGGCTAACACGGCGAGATACCGAGAGAAAGAAGGATCAGCCTCCACTGCATCCCTACATCAGAAAACAAAATGGAACAAAGTTTTGTTTCTCCAGCGCTGCACTGCTGCACAGTGTCTCGGGAGCACAGAGCTCCTGAAGCTCCTGAAGAACTAGTGATAAAATAGGTACTTCAGACCTCGGTATCTTCTACAGAAGTCAAAAAGCTGCAAGCAAAGGGAAGGGATTTGAGCAGTTGCCTCTTAGGAACTTAACTGAAGACACTGAATCACACAGATTTCAAAAATGGAAACTAATGGAAAATGATTTGACCCTTACCCAAGTGAACTGAACTTGAGAGAGCTTGTTCAAGGATAAAGGAGTCACAGTGCCATTTCCCAACCTCTGAGCCATCGCATGGCCCCTGATTTCATTTTGTAAATGTCAGCTTTGACATAAAGCTACTACTTTCAGATTTATAAAATAAAAATCTAATTAGAACAGTGACCTTTCCAGTAACACTTTCTCTTATCCAAAAGGAAGGCCAGCCTGCGAAACAGAAAGTCATCCAGAGCAAACTGATGACTGTTTTCTGTAGGGCCCATCTACATAACGCAATTTTCAGTAAACATTTGAACATCACTCACTCTGTTGATCTGCACAGTAGCAAATGAGCTGACTTCAGAAGAACTAGAAGGAGGAATAATGAGGTGGCATTAGAACAAAGCTAAAGAAACGTAACAACTGGAAAGCAAAAACTCACTGAAGTGCAGCTAAGATACTAAGAGCAACAGACTGTATATAAACAAATATTTCTTGGCATCAAATAGACCTACAGAAGAGGAAAGGAATTGCCGAGTCCCAACACAAACTGAAGAAGCGTTTAAGAAGCATTTTACCTGAACCACAGAGAAATGCATCATAGCCTGCCTCGTGAGGAGACTTCTTCTCAGCTGTAAGTGTACGACACAATCAAAAAGGAGAAAACACCTTTAGCGCACTGTGGTAACCGCTCCGCTGCAGAACCCTAACACCCGTAAGACCCACTGTTCTGGAGTTTCCCCCCCACCCCTGCCCCAGCTCTGTTTCCTTCCCCACCCCAAAACCTTTATGGCCCATAGAAAGTTTATGCTTCTACCATGCATTTTAAAACGATACCAACAAAAAGGCAGCAGTTAGACGAATGGCTGAAAAGCTCAGTGAGATGCACATTAAAAAAAAAATTAACTTTCATGAAGATCTAAACCAAATTGTGTTGTATACGTTACTGATGGCGTGGTAACCATTTCAAAACACAGGAGGCCCTGCGCCGCAGGACACCATGCTGCCAGGAGAAGCCAGGAAACGTCTGCCTTGCAGCCAGTATCGCACCATGTACTGAACACACCCTCCTGCACACACAGCACCACTAACCCTGCACGTGAGCCACCGAGCTCCCGCTACTTTTTGGGACCTCCCTGCCACTAGCTCCCACTATTTTCCACCCTAGGACCACTGTTTCCCACCTCCCCTTGCCCCTTCCAAGGGCTACTGACTCTTCACAGCCCCAAGTCAGGCTCAGTTCAGCCCAACTTAGCGTAAATGCCGTTTGTGCTAGCAGCATGATGCAAACCTGCCCTGCATTACCCTCGGCAGCTACCAGGGACATGCAGAACTCGTGACGTTTTGGGAGCCCAGGCTTTGAGTGTGGACAAAAACATGTATCAGCAGCTCGGTGCAAATTCAGCAGACCCACCGGTGCTCACTCGTGCTTTGCACGTGGACATCCACAGAGTAAAACAAAATCCTTTTTATCTACCTGACTTTGAAGATTTGCTTAAGAACATACCATATTTTGAGCAGTCACTTGCAAGAGCTATCACTGGGCACGTTGGATCTTTGGGATTCAGGTTGCTGCTGAAGACAAGTGGACGTGTAAGGTTGTCTTTCCTCATTACCTCAGAGACAAGTTACTGTTCTCTAGTGACCTGTGGCTTCCTTTCAGAAAAAGCTACTGAAAACTTTAAAAGGAACTTTGGCAGTATTGTACGAAAAGGCTAAGATACTTAGCTGAATAATATCTACCAGTTTTCTTCCTGAAAACTAACTCCTAAATACTCCCTCAGTCTCTTCCCCCAGTCAAACCTTCTAAGCAGCAAGTCTGCTCTAACTGCATACAAAAAATGTGAACAGAACTAAAAATCAATGGAAAACTCCAAGGAAAGGGCTTGACTAGATGGTTCTATTTGAATGGGGAACTCTGGAGGGCAGATTAATAAACATATACCCATGGAATGACTGAAATAAAAGAAAGAACAAGCATAAACACTCAGGAGAAGCTCCAGTGTGAAATTGCTGAAACAAACAAAAAAAATCCCCAGAGTCCCAGTACTGTTTTTATAAGCACTGATGATGCACCTCCTTCTTGGGAGTAGGGCATGAGGGGAAATAGGTGAAATTTTCCTTTTCTTAGGAAATTGACATGAAAACAATCTACCCACAGAAGAAGTGTAAAAAAGAGAACTATTTTACTACATCATGGCTAAGCTCATGACATTTGGTATCTACTCATGTGCTCCATTCGAACATTGTATTTAGTTACCGCTTTGGGCTCAGTGCAGCTCTTCCTTGGGAGCTGGCATTTGAAATTAGGCTGTATTTTCACTGAGAACTGAAACTCACACATTTCATAACACAGCATAAGCAACATACAACTTTGAAGTTGTACGTAAGGCTGTCAGCAAGCCAAACTTGTGACCAATGAAGTAACGGTGGTACAATACGAGAAGTGACTTAGAACAAATAATTTACTGCCCAATTACTTTATAAGAAAGATGAGCAAATCTTTTGCTCTTAAATTTAGAAAGACAAGAAAACAGCTGAAAAACATTTGGGAGGAGGGAAAGTATGAACACATGAAATGACTGACTTTGAAATCTCTTTCCCAAGAAAACAAAGGGATGGCTGAAGGCTTTATAGCCCACCTCTTACCTGCACAAAATGTCATATACCTCCAAAAGATTAAATACTCGAGGAAACTGACATTTCTATAAAAGAAGAACATGTTAGAAAACCACCCAAGACAGACCTCGTGTTAAGTGAGCTCATTTACTGGTACTACTGATTCATTAAATGAGATCTAAAATCAGAATGTCTCAGGGCAATACTGAGAACTGGTCACAGTTCTGTAACCGCAGTGCACCGAGGAAAGATATCCTCTCTTTTGGGTGAAAGACAAGCTTTAACTCCAAAGAAAAAGAGCTTTGCATCTCACCTTCCAGATGGATTTTGTTACAGTCTTGGTGTCTATGAGGACAGGAAACAGGTTGTGAATGTTCCTTTTAAACTCCTCATAGCTTTCTGAAAGCAAAACACACATGTGGAGAAAGACATCGTAAAACTAAGGGAAAGCCAGTGGTATATTTCAAATTAATAAGAGAGGTGAAGTCAGAGGAATGATGCACCGCTCCAGCAGTTAGAGCTCAGAAGAAGCAACGAGCACTGCTGCTTGCCTAAGCACTGCGGGTGGCTGGGGTGGCGAATGACCACTGTGCTTACTGTCCCACCCCACTGCCAAGGCAGCAGCCTGGGGACAGCAGCTATGTACAGTGTTACCTGGAAGGGGCTTGTAGAACTTGTCGTGAAGATGCATAAGGTCCATAAGCATGTTGTGTCCCACCAGGGGCTACGGGAAGAG
The DNA here is from genome assembly GCA_034782735.1 of Sagittarius serpentarius. Taxonomy (NCBI): domain Eukaryota; kingdom Metazoa; phylum Chordata; class Aves; order Accipitriformes; family Sagittariidae; genus Sagittarius; species Sagittarius serpentarius. The sequence goes on along the minus strand of JAVKLA010000081.1, from coordinate 35,822,117 downwards.
ATAAAAATGTAACAGCCCATTGGAGCGTATTTTTGAAGAGAGCTCAAAGATAACCAATTTTAGGCATGCCTAACAGCTGTAATCCTTTCCTCTGGGGGACAGCATCCACACATGCTCACCCAAAAGTCATTCAGGCTGCAAAGCTCACAGGAGGACTACTGCTTTCAGGCAATCAAACTTGTGGACCCTCTGAGGAGGGTATTTTTTCAGCAGCATTCTAGTTTGAGTGGACCTAAGGAGCTAGGTGGATTCTCAGTTCAGCTGAACACTGGTAAAATCTTCCAGTGATCAGATTTATAGGCTCCCTCACAAGGGGAGGGACAGCCTTTGCCTGCACATCACCCATAGTCTTCTGAAGCTAAAATTCATTCAATAATCTGCATACAGAACATAAGAATTTCCATACATAATCAGACCAGTAGCCCACACGGTCCAATAAACTGGTCTGTCACATGCTGAAAGGCATAACTTGCCCAAAAGGCAAGAATCTGCTCAGCTTTCTTAGATGGAGACTCATGCTGTGTAACACAAGGATTTTCAACATTGCGCACTCCTGCATTTTCCCAAGTGACCTAAGAAACACATTGCAGAATGGGTTCTGGCTCCCTCTCCCCTGGCTGCACTTGGTTTGCGGGAGTAATAGAAAAGTAACACAGGGAAATCTAGTGTTTGGATCCGTAAGTCTGAACATGTTTTGGGACCTGGTCAGTAAGAAGATGTGATGTTTAACACTCATCTTCTCTAACCATGACTGCAATCTAAGAATTCATCTCAGTTTTACTGACAACTGAACAGGATGATCACACTGAATGAGCTGAGTCATTTAATACAAATCACTACTTTATCTTTTATTATCCCTCTACATCCAGTGTAGCAAATCAAAAAGAGATGAAAAATGAGAGTAAGGAAGAGGCGTTTTACCTTCTTGGCTTTAACAAGTGTCTGGAAGAGGTTGGTGAAGCCCCGGGCAGACAGGAGAATGAGCTCCTTCTGGCAGCAGTCATAAGGAGAGTTCTCGAGAAGCCGACGATGCTGTGGGCTCACTTTTTTCACTATTACCTGAAAAGAACAGTCATCGGGTATGTCAGCCTCCCATGCTATCATATGTACTTTGCTTACTGGGTTCAGTAATGCTGAGGACATGTTCAGCTTCTAGGCTGTGAAGGATGGAGAAATAGTGCATCAGGACTGTCTCACTTCTCCTCCATATGGAGATCGCTGCTCCAGTAACAAGACAGACCTGCTTTAAGGGTGCCTTATTAATGCTTCTCTTGTTAGGAGGATGGTTCCTAGCACAGCTGTTTTTTTGTGGACACAATTCAATTTAACTTGACACCAATATGCTAAGTTCATGCCACCAAAAAAACAGAAACAAACAGCAGTCACACAAACTGAGTCCCCAGAGGCTATGCTTCAGGTGAGAAGGCTGGGTAAATAGGTTTAATGCAGAAAATATTGCACCAAATGTAAACTAGCAATAGCAAAACAGCAAGCCATATAACAGACAGAGTGAAAGTCTTCAAAGCAACTACATGGCAAAAGTCAGCAAAGGAAAACCACAAAAATGGCTAAAACCAGTACATTCTTGTGGAGGTACTGAAGGAAAGCTCTAGAAGTCTGGAGACACGGAGAGGGTCCCTCCAGAAGTGGCCCAAGGACAAGCACTTGCAGCTCAAGGTATTTTCTGGCTACAGGACAAACAGAAACGCAAGTTACTCAGTTTTCTGGATCCCTTTTCTTGGGATCCCACAATCAACACTTCCCAGAACATTCCTTTGTCATTGTCTTCTCCTCCTTCTGGACCCTATCATTAAAAGCACAAGCAACATTTCAGAGTCCCTGCAAGAATGCCAGTCCTGTCCATCTAGATAGAAACTCTCTTTTCAAAAGGTCCACATTTCCATCTCACCTTGTCTCCAAGAGGCTGTGTCCAAACATTTTGGAGAGCCTGTCTCAGAACCAGCTGAACTTCAAACATCTGATTGCCTGAGACAAAAAAAAAAAAAAAAAAGAGTAGCCGTAAAAACTTCAGAGGTGCAGACAAGCCTATTATAGGAAAACATATTTTTCTAGACAGAAGGACTGACCAGATGTTTATCCCCCGGCATACAGAAAATACTCCTGAATGTATGATCTTGGTACATTACCATACATGATGACAGGGATTAAAAAAAAAGGCAAAACAAACAAAAAAAGATCACAGTGAGAGTTTCAGGCAAATAAGCTTTTGTGAGGACACAGAGGAAAGGAAGAGCCTAACTGAAAAGAAGAGGGAGGAAGGCTACTATGAAAAAGACCGTGTGTGGTTTTGGAAGGTTTCAGAGCAACACACCCAGAAGGTGTAGGCACACATGGTAGGTACCAATGCATTTTCCCCCACAGCTGATTAAGGAACTAACCCAGTCCTCTTCTGAGCAGCATTCAAAAAGGCATCTTAATCAGTCTTACTGCTTACTTAAACAAATGTCTTTCTTGTCACAGGTGCTCACCATTGCCAGACCCTGTTAAAGTATCAGTATCTTATCTACTACAGCTGATGTAGCAGATGCAAAACACAGCACACTCTCCACCTCCTGTATTTCACACTCTGCAAAAAAAGCATCAACGGACAAAGCCTTACATGCTTTCCGTCCTTCCTAACCTTTTCTGTATTTTATTCCCTGACCTAGAGGATTAAGATTTGGTTTCTGTGAGCAAACTGTCACAATTCCCTGTTCAACTCCTCCAAAAAAAGCACAGAAATTCCTCAGCTCTGCTATAGTACTCCCAAAAGCTAACACAGGTGGTAAGTGGCCTCTTTATCCCCACTGGCATATCTATGTGTCCCCACGGGGCTCCTTGTTGCTCCACGTGAGAAGAAACAAACTGAAAGGAGACCCACCTTTCCCTTCTCCAAGGGGAAGAAAACAAAAACCAGATCACCCAGGGTTTAAAACAAGTCAAAAGTTGTCCTGACGCAGAGCAACTACAAATTCTCCAGCTGCTGCTCTGAAGCAGCACAAAATGGAAGTCGGTTACCACAAAGCACGTTCCAAGCACCCAGACATCCACTACAGAAAGACCCACCACCCCAACGGAGCAGAAAAGCAGAGTCCAGAGATGAATGCCTGAAAAGAGCTGAGGTGCAGACAGGGGCAAAGAGTCGTAAAGCCAGGATGGGCACAGATTCTTTCACTCTCAACAGAGCAGTTTAACAGAACAGGCAGCAAAGGACAGTAGCAGCCCCAAAGGTTCAGGAGAAGTGATGAAGCCACTCAGAGAGCACAGGTCCCTAAGGGAGACACCCTGTTTCATACCACTCAGATCCTGCAGAATCATAGTCTCCTCTTCCTCTGCTGCAGCTATCCAACGGGTCACTTCATCAATAGCCTTCTTCAGCACATCCCTGTCCAGGGCACTAAAGCAGGATCAGGGGGAACGAGGCAGCGTGTGAGAAAATGCTCTTTACAGATGGAACCTTGTGCCTTGCTGTGGGAATGCAAAAGCATCGCTTCCCAACATCCACCCAACTCTCCAGATTGTATCCTGTGATCTCAGTCTTCCTTCAGACAGACCACAGCATGCTGGAAGAGGGGGCAGTGAGGCATTCAGACCAATAGGCTTTAGTATTTGTACAAAACACGATCTGAGTGAAGGTGAGCTGTCAATACAGTCAGTACCGAGGATCCACCTCTCTAAATAGCGCTCACCTGCTGACTTTCCAGCTACCCGCTAAGAGACGCTGGCTAAGGATCTTCTCCTGTACCTCATTCATGTATGGGATTCCATCTTTGAGGAACTGAGGGGAAAAAAAATGCCAGGCTGGTTACTCTCCCTTGGACTTTCTTGCAGCAAATCAGAGAATAGCAGGTTAGCCAGGTCCAAAACCAGCATATACTTGGAAGACGCTAGTGCTCCTCGTTCTCAGAATATCCTCTTCAAAACCACAAACTGTAGGTAATCCAAGATGCACTTTTACGTAAGGGAAGATGTGTTTATGTATGGAGGAAAGAGAAGGATTTTTATCAACTGTAATCAGTATTTTTTGCTTGGCTTTTACCTTTCCTTTAACGACAGCCTTCAAGCGTCAAGATATCACGATGCTTCCTGTCCAAAATTGCTAAACAGTGCTCTTATGTGACGACGTACTCTGAATTTTATGGGAAATGCGGCAATACGTAAGATGCAGGTAAACTGAGACTTCCCCACCTTTGTGGCTAGTAAAGACTCCCACTGGGGTCTCTTTAGTAACTCCTCTTCTCAGCTCACCAGAGGTAGGTTTTCTTTTCTGGAGGTGGGGAAATCTGTCTTAGGCTGACAAAGATGTGGTTATCCCCTCTACGGCAGTTCAGAAAAACCAGCACTCACTCTTCCTGTCGATAATGAACCACAGGATGCATTCATACTTCAGTAAGATGCTATTTACCCCAGAAATGTAGCATTTAGGGATATGCATCCTAATTTCTCCTGTAATTGCACAGACTTCCTCTGTTCTAGATTTCCGGCAGAGAGATGACGTACCTTATTATAGTCAAAGCCATAACGAGACAGGAACTGAATGCTAGATGCAGAAATGGTGAATTCAACATCCGTAACTCCCAACGTTGAGGGAAAGAGAAAAAAGTTGTACGCATGCACCATATACCTACAATGAAAAGAGAAATCTCTTCAGAAGATAATTACAAGAAATAACCCCTCCCAAGAGAATTCTGCATAAATTCTCAACTGCACTGTCTTCATTATAACAGAAAACTGTTTTTTCACTTACTTGTTTGAATTTTCATTTGAGAATATTGCCAGTCCTGCAAGAAAGAGAAACCTCCATTGAAATGTCAATGTTTAGCTGGGTATTTCACAGATACTGTGAAAATTAGGTAAGGGATGTGGAGATCTCCTGATGGAGTATATGTTTTCCACTCACTAATGTACAAGTCTTAACTGCAACTGCCGGGCCACTCCCAGCTCCCTGAGAGCTGAACAGGGACAAGCGTTTAGGGCCAAGAGGGAAAAGGAGTTAAACAGCAAATGGATTGAGCAACGGGTCAGAACAGGTGAGCTGGTGACAAAAACCTCCAACTACGCATACACAGGTCTGTGGGTCCAACTACACTATGGAAGTGTTTGGAAGGAGCTAGGCACCGCAGAGGACTGAAACATGTTTTTTACTATTTAGGTTCTTTTTTTTCTATTAATCCCTAAAAAGCATATTAAGATCTTACACAGCCTAAGGCTTTGAACAATATTTTAAACAGTTTTGGAGCTGGTCCCTTAACCTCTAACTGGTTAACTGTCAATAACCCTCCACCACCACCACAGGCCTGTTCTTGTGTTGATTTTTTTATTATTTTAGGAATATCAGAAATACTAGCCTTTCCGTCTCTGATAGTCCCCTTACTCATCCACTGTACCAAATGACACAGCCGTAAATAGGAGCTGCTATCACCTACTTCTTGCTTGCATCCTCTGTTTTAAAAGCCCTGTATTTGTATCTGCAATCTTTAAATACAGACAACTTTAGACCAGTAAAAAGTATACAGCCCACCTGACTTCAAGTTATTTAAAATACTAGAAAGTTGTTAGTATTAAACTTCGGGGGGGGGGGAACCAACCCCAAACCAAAAAAACAAACTACCACAGCAAACAAATAGCTCTGTAACAAGTGAATCAAGACCAGAGCTACCTGCAGGGCTCGCCAGCTGGCAAAAGGCCAGTTACCACTGGGATCTTGGGAGATTTTTTTTCTGTGTCAGAACAGCACTTACCAAGCTGGGTAACAGTGAAGCGCTGAACACTCTGCTTGGCCTTCAGGTACCGCTCCGCAGGGGAATCAAACAGGCTATGAATGAAACCAGAACTGGGGGAAGGGAAGTGGAAACAAGGAGGTTTGCAATGCACAGGTTGTTCGCACACAGCTAGAATACCAAGTTCCCCCCCCCCCCCCATTTCAAGCCCAACAGCTTTACCTGGGCTGGTTATTTTGTGGGAAAGTTGAATGTAGGCCAGTAAACTCCATATCAAGGGCTGTTGAGGTGGAAAGAACACACACACACACACACAAGAAAGTCTGAAATACGAAGCACGCCATTCCACCAGCATCAGGACAAGGATCTCTGAAACACCCCTCTTCACCGTAACCTGCGTCAAACCCAGCAGCAGCAAGCTCAAGAGAAAAGGTGACCGACCGCTCCAGAAGCGGGGGCCTCCTGCTCCCTCGTCCCTGTGGGCAGGATGAGGAGAGCCAAACAGCCCCCCGGGAGGGGCCTGCCTCACCCCTTGGAGCATGTCGTAACTAAGACACCCTGAGCCCCCAGCCCAGCGAGCCGAGGCCGGCACGGCAGAGAGGCCTGTTTTAAAACCCGGTGCCCCAGCGTTCGCTCTTCCGCGACGCACCAGCGCCATCATCTTGCTAAAATACACCTCAAGGCCCGCCGCCGCTACCGCCTCGCCCCTCACCGGCCGTGGGCCCGCCGCCCCGCCTCAGCGGGCGGAGGTCCGGCCGACCGACCGACCGGCCGACCCCAAGGCACCGGCTCACCCAGGAAGGCGGCGCGGCGGACGCGGCCCCCAAGGCGCCTCAGGCGCTGCTGGAAGCCCGCCGCCCCCACCTCCATGGCGGGCCCACCCCGCCCTGCGCGCCTGCGCGCTCCGCCCGGCGGGGCCTGCTCCCACCCCGGGCTTTGGCGCGGGAAGGCCAAGGGCTGGGAGAGGCGTCGGGCTGAGGTGGCGGTGGCGGGTCTGGGCTCGGCTGGGGCCCAGCGGCAAGAGGGAAAAGGGGCATCTCGCTCCCTGCCGCCGGCTGCTGTGCGGCTTCCCTCGCGAGAGCTGCGAGGCTAAGGAGGCAGAAGCTTAGGGTTGCGAGAAAGCTGCGAAGACGAGGTAGGGGAATTTAATGTTCTTACCAAGTTTAGCGCATTACTTTCTCACAGTTCTAAACATTCACCTAACGACTGCACTTCGCTAAAGTAGCCGGGCAGCCTACAGGCACCAAGTATCTAAGCGTTTCCAGCGTTCGGGTTAGGACAAGCGCAAAATCAAATATTAAAAATAAAATATACCCTGAAGTTACTGAGTTCTGAAGTAAATGCTGTTAACCTGTCAGGCTGAACTATGGTAACTGTTTATTCTAGCCTTAGAGGCGTTGATAATTTTAGAATCAAGAATCTGACACGCTTCTGTCCATTTAAAAATGTTTTATTGTAAGATGCCATGTTCCAACTTTTTCCAGCTCTGGGCCTTCACTGTGCCGGCACAGACACCTAAAGAAGCGATCGTTGTTCCTTGGAAAGTTTTCCCAACAGTTTCCATGTTACTGATAGATTCTCCGTGGCTCACGCAGAACAACACCACCCTCTTCCATAGCTTTTTCAAATTCCTGAATCTTGTTTAAAAAAAAGACAGAGACACACAAATAAATATGAAGAAAAGCCATCAGCAGCAAAATACCACTGGGGACACATTAGGTGGAGGGGCAGAGGTTAACACAGCCTTACTGAAGCATAATGCCAGGAACTGCGGCTTGTCAAAGCAACTCTTTTGAGTGTTGCAAGAAGGGACTGTCAAGCCACATAATTAAATTAATGGTGAAGAGGAGTAAAATTAATGCTTAGAAAGGAAAAAAGGGCCAAATAAGTCTAAGGAGATGGGTACTTGCCGAGTCACAACGATATTCCCAGGGGATAACAGCTTTAAAGTTCACAAAGTTGATTCCTGCTTCCAAGCAGCGCTGTGCCATCACACGGCCAAGGTTTCTGCATGCTGTTACTCCCTTGGGACTGTAGAGGTGTCTCTTTATGGCCCACTCTCGGGTAGAGGCAGATACTACCACGTCCCCATTACAGCGCTCAACAAAGGCTTCTACATAATGCTGTGTCCGCTCAAGCCGTAATCTGAGTGAAGGAAAGAAAGGACACAGGATGATGATGTCTTTTCCAGATGTAAGGAGATAACACATTCAAATGCTTAAATGCATAAGTGACTCACTTTGTGAAACAAAACTGAATGTCCTAGAACTGTCAATATAATAATGAATTCTGAATATTGCTTTTATTATCTAGGGTTTTGCTTGTCAGGACATAAAACAGGACTCATCTTACCAGTTCAGCAGAGTGAAATTCCAAGAGCAACTTTTCACCAGTTACTCAGGTGCACAGCCCTACGCTGCCTCACACCAGCACGCACTCCAAACCAAGCACCGTCCACCTGCGCAGGCTGCTACGGGTGCTTACACGAGCTAGACCAGGGGAACTGCTCCAGCAGAACTGTAACTTCAGGTTCACTACGCAGTCTCTGAAAGGCTTGTGCTTACGCAGCAGGTTAACAACTTGTCAGGATCGGCAAGTGGTCAAGCAGTACTTCATAAGCCCTAACACATAACTGCAGAGTATTAGGAGCAACTACTTCTTATCGCACTGAGACAATACCAGATTTCCAGGTATGAACAAACTGGACATGGTTCTCCCCTCAAGAACAAAATAATGATTTTGAATCCTCAGCTTAAAATGAACTTATTTTCCAGATGACAAGCAATCAGCATTTTCTAAAAACAAACAAACAAACAAAAACCCCACACATACCAAAAACAAACAAAAGAACCCAACCCCTCCTCCAAACAAAAAAACCAAACTGACTATTACAGTGCCTCAAATAAAACAATGATGCATGGTCAACACAGGACTAGGAGAATCCTAAGTTAAACAGCAGTTGCTTAAGCAATATTACTGCTACCTTAACAACAGACACCTATGCTTCCTTTGACGTGATGCTAGCCTACTGTTCTCTGAACACAAAAGACACCTGTTGATTAAGAACAACTAAGGGGGCAACTGATTCAACAACTGAAGAAGTGCATTTTGTAGACATTCCACCTGGTGGGTTTCTGGGGTTTGGTTTTGGTTTGTTTGTTTTCTTTTGGAGCCTTCATTTCTGCTGGTGACTTTCTGACTCACCTATGCCAAAATTCACGCTTTGGCCATGTTGTCTTCCAGCCACGCTCCTTCCTAGCCAGGGCCAACTGCTCCAAGTTCCGAGGATTCCTGTTGGTGAAGTCTGGGGCTACAACCTCATTTTCGCTTGTGTCCACTTCAGTCTCAGTTTTGAGACTGGCTGTAGTTGATGCAAAATGAAGACCTTAGGGGAAAGCAGAAAATAAAATCACACAGCCTTGGAAAAAAGAAAAATAAATATAATGCAGACAGTAAAATGAATACAAGACAGAATGATGCAGCTTGTAAAAGTTAGCAGGCAAAATCAGCTTTTTTTTAAACACTAAATAGATAGATAACCAGAGCTCAACCTGTTTCTCCAATTCATGAGGTCAACTATAAGCTAAAAATGAGAAGTATATTAACTTTTAACACTGGTTCAAAACTCGTGCATGAAGTATAAATTCACGCATGAGTAGATCCCTAGCATTAAGGCTTTACAAAATACTGGAAATGAAGTACAGACAGAACCAGTAAGAGTGCTGCCAAATAACAAGGTAAAAATCCCCGATCCCGTCAGGCTAATCGTCACTAATTAACCTAACAAACACGAATTTGGAGTTAGGTGTGCAAACTCACTCTGCTACACAACTTTTCGGTCCAGAGAGGCAGCGGGAACCTCTCACCAGAGCGACGGGCAGCGTCTCTCCTTCTCAGACCGCCCGCCCCGTCCCACAGCAACCCGAACGGCCATCACAAGCGGGAGCCCGGCACCGACTGGGGCCAAGACACCCGGCCGCCGGATCACCCTGGGAGCGGCCCTCCGCCGGCAGCAGAGGGGCCGAGCTTACCCGCTCCGCGTCCCTGGAGCCTGCCGGCCGCCAGCAGCAGGCGGCTGCGGCTACTCAGCGCCATGGGGAGCCGGTACTCCGCCACGGCCTGGGTCAACGGTCACCTCCCCTCCAGCTCAGGGGCACCCGGGCGCCGCCATCTTGGCGACTCCAGCACTTCCCCCGGAAGCCGGCCTCGACGGACATCCGCCCGCCGTCGATGACGTCAGCGGAAGCGCCGGCCACCCGGGCGTGTAGTGGGGAGCGGCTGCCGCCAGGCTGGCCCGGTACCGCCGCTGCGAGCTCCCTGGGGAAGCGCCGGGTGGCGTCGGGCAGGATAAAGCAGGAAACTCTTCCCTGGCTCAGAGATCTTAGCTTTTCCCCTTGGAAAAGGGGTGCAAGGGGATGCCGATCTGCAGAGACCGGGGAACCGGTCCTGCACCGGGCCCACGGAAGAGGGAGCTGGAGAAGCCGGGGTGGGCTCCCAGCGCCTACCAAAGCCCTGGGATGGAGACCAGAGCCGCTACAAAAACCCGCCTACCGTTACTGAAAGCAAAACTGCTCCTTTTGCGCTGCAGATGGCGGCTTTACCGCTACTGAATCGGGCACGAGCGGCGCCGGGAGGCGTGCCAATACCGCCCACCCCGCTGCCCCCTTCCCCGGCCGCTGGAAGGTTATCCCGAGCGCCTGTAAGCCCCGCATCCTTTCCTGAGAGGAGGCCAACGGCAACGACACCCGCCCCAATACCCCCGCCCCATCGCGCTCCCCTGACAGGAGCGAGGTGCAGCGCGCATGCGCGCGAGCCCGCGCTACCTTCTAGAACCTCCTGGAAGCCTTTCCTGCCCCTCCCTCCGGCGGTGGCGCGTTTGTTCAACGGCACGCACCAATGGCGGCTTGGGGCTGGGCCGCGCCGCGCGCCGGGATTGGGCGGGCAGGGCCTGGCCCCGCCCTCCCACCCTTGCGCAGGCGGGGCCGTCCCTTCTCCCTCCGCCCCTGTCCCGCCCTGGAGGGGGGGCGGGTGTACCCAGCATTCCTTGCGGCCCGCTGGCCATTCCGCGGCTCCCCGCGCGCTGCCGTTCCGCTCCGTCCCGTGCGGCGGGAAGATGGCGGCGATGGAGGGGCCCCTGGCTGGCTTGCGCGAGCGGACCAGCGGCGACACGAGCCGCACGCAGAACGG
>JAVKLA010000081.1:35785734-35811110 GCA_034782735.1 Sagittarius serpentarius | reverse complement strand
TCTTCGGCGAGCGGACCAGCGGCGACACGATCCGCACGCAGAACGGTAACGGCCGCGCGCTACTGGCAGGGGCTTGATGCGGCGGAGGGAGGGGCAGAGGAGGTAACATGGCGCGGCCGTTACCGCCGCCATGTGCTTACCCGCCTCTGCCCCCCCCCCCGGGAAGGGCCTCACCCTGCCGCCGGCTTCCCTCAGTCCCGAGGCCCTAGGAGGCATTGGGAGGACGGCCGCTGCCGGGAGGAGGTGCGGGGTGGTGGCACTGCTCTTTCTCCGCAGCCTCCACGAAGGGAAGGCTGGGGAAAGCTTACTTGGTGAGCAGCACAGGGAAATAACCTGCTTCTGAAAGTGGGACCGTCCTCAGGGTGGGTGTCCTTAACCGTAGTTCTCAAAAACATTCCACGTTTCTCAGGATTTTATCCTAAGTCTTGGGAGAAGGGTGCAGATTCCGAGACTGTTCTCAATTTCTGAGTAGATAAAAGGCAAAGGAAGGAGCTGAAGACCTGCTTCCTGACCATTGTGAGAGGGACGCAGCTCTCACGATGCTTTAGGCAGGAGACTTAGAATGAGAATTACCTCAGTCTGTGGCTGAGATTCTACTTGATATCGGCACCTTTGATACAACGGTTGTTTCTTTCAGAAAGTTGTCATTAATTTTCCAAAGCCGAAGAAGTAGTTAAATTGTTTGGAGTTAAAAGCGAAGGTCTGAGTTGTAACTATTCCCATTATACTACCACTTTTTCAATTTCCAGATTAAGTGGCTATGCTTGTGGGATAGAGAAAAACTTGCCACGGTCTGAAGGAAAAGGTTGATTGTATCTTTTTCCTATATGAAATCGGCAGAACATTCTTTAAACAAGCCACTGTGTTAGAGGTTTCATGTTACTTTAGTAATGATTAAAAGGTCGTTTTTCACTTTCTTGGCTTAGTTACAGAATAAATGTTTTGTTTCAGTCCCGGACCTGATGGGGACAAAAAGATGTGTTACTAATTGATATGTGGTGATAGCATTCTTCTGTATCTGCCTAGAACTGAGGAGTAAATGAGGGCAAAGTTTCATGGCACGACTTGCTCCTGCCAAAAGAAACAGTGCTACCAACCTCTGCTGAGCTATTGGCACTGTTCTTCTAACCTCAGTAATGTCCTCCATCTTGCAAAGCCAGCAGAAGATGATTCTTTTTTTTGATCGGTTAGCTTTGCCAGGTTAGTTAGCTGAACCAGCTTGGAGGGAAGAGTGAGGTTTGGCACAGATTGTGGTTTTTAGTAGCAGCAAAGCATTACTAGCTTAGGTAGGCTGGAACTTAATCCTAAATTAGGTCACTTTATCTCAAGTTTCTGAATTGCAGATTCTTGGCACATTTTCTTGTGAACCTGAATCGCCCTAAAGTTGGAAAAATAAAACTTTTTTTCTTTCACTTGCTCAGTTACTGCTGCATCTGCTATTGCCAATATTGTGAAGAGTTCTCTTGGGCCAGTTGGTCTGGATAAGATGTTGGTGGATGATATTGGGGTAAGTAAGCCTTCTTTAAGAAGTGTCGAGAGGACTTGTATTTCTGTGTAAAAGTGATTCCGCTTAGTGTTCTTCATAGGTTTAATGTGCACATGCCCCTTTTTTCCCATGGTTCTGAGGGGGTGTAGGAGGAGAACTGTGGTAAAATTGAGCATCAGGTAATGTATGCTACGTCATTTTAGTTTAATCTAGTACTGTAGTTTATGTGGTACAGTTGTCTCTTTTCTATATGTAAGTTCTTGTCACTACAAATTCACCGGAATGAATATCGCCATTGAAGTCAGGCCTTGTGATGGTGTTGACTTGTATATTCTGGTCTGCCCCTTAGGAGAAATAACAAAAAAAAAAAAAAATCCCATAACAATTTTAAAGCCATATTCCATATTTTGCATTTTAAAATATTTCAGGCAGATGAGGAAAGTTTGCCATTTTACAGGCTGCTGTAAAAAGTACTGTGTTAGAGGGTATGTGCAAAATGCTTGATGAGTTTCTATAACAAAGACTTTTCTGACAAAAAGAAAGTGCAGATTTTGCACTGGTGACATTTCTGTTGTTAGAATGGGACTCGTTTAAAAAGAAGCAATAAACATTTGGTATAAATAGTTATTTTATAGACATTTGCGAAGCATAATTAACTTGCATTTGTGTGAATGTTATGAAACACGCCAGTCAAAACATAATAGAAATAGACTTCATATTAACATGTGATTTCTGAAAATTAGGATGTCACCATTACTAATGATGGTGCAACCATTCTGAAACTGCTAGAAGTGGAACATCCTGCTGCAAAAGTTCTTTGTGAGCTGGCAGACCTGCAAGACAAAGAAGTCGGTGATGGGACAACCTCAGTGGTACGTAGCAAGTTTTACAGGCAGGTACACCAAAAGCCAGTGTTTCATTATCACGGTGCGGCTTTTGATTTATCCATTACGAATATTGATGCAGTGTCGATCAGCTATACATACAGAATGAAAAACATTGCGGTTGACTGAATAGAAGCCGTTTTTTGAAGTAGGTTACAGAATAAAAAATCCTAGACTTGTGTTTCTTTAGAGAGGCAAGTTTCCATACGCTGCTGGCGCTGTGGAGTGGAATTTGCTTACTGAAGTTTCATTATTTATTTTTTCCTTTCTTGAAGGTTGAGGATAGATTCTGAATTAAGGTTCTTAATTTTTAACAACCACGTGAAACTAAAGTCTTAGGATTAATAAGAAGTCTGAGTGCTGAAAACTTGCCTGAGGCTTTTGACAGTGGGGGTGGGGGGGTGTCGGGATCAGGTGGCTTTTAACTCATGTCAGAAACTATTTATAATTCTAGGTTGCAGGTACTTGTTTCCACTGAGTAGACATTGGATAACTGTTTGTGATTCTACTTTCCACTTAATGGCAATAGATAGTTATTTTGCTTGTATGGAATACATGTGTTTAGTGTTTATATTTCAAACAGGTAATTATTGCTGCAGAACTTCTAAAAAATGCAGATGAGCTCGTGAAACAGAAAATTCATCCTACCTCCATTATCGGTGGCTACCGACTTGCTTGCAAGTAAGAAACTAATATAGTTGAAGTACGTTGTGTTTTAGGAGGTACAATAAGTGGATGGTTTTTGTTTATTTCTGTATTTGTGACTGCGTTAATACAGACTTTTTGGTGTGAAGTGGATATGGTGGGTTTTTTTGGAGGGTGTTGGGTTTTCTTTTGTTGGTTTGTTTTTTTGTTTTGTTTTTTTTTTTTAATTTTGTATTTCTGTAATCACATAAAAATGTCACATTTCTGTCCTAGAAGATGAACTGATTTCATCCCTGTGTTCTTTGAGGTAACATTCAGAAGGGCTGAAAACATGTAAGATTTTTGTCTTTTTGTGAGGGTGGAATTCTTTACCAGTATTTGTCTTTATTCTACAGGGAAGCAGTTCGCTACATCAATGAAAATCTTATTATTAACACAGATGAATTGGGCAGGGAGTGCCTAATTAATGCTGCGAAAACATCAATGTCCTCTAAAATTATAGGAATGTATCCTTTAACTTGATCAAGGTAGTTAAGTGAGAGTGATTGGGGAGCTTGAGTAGCTAGGCTAGTTTCCTTCGCAGCAGTTTTTATGAACGGGGTATAGTATTCAGGCTGTTACTTTTCACACCCCTGTTACAAAAACATGTTGCAGATACTATTATGAGGCACGGGAAAACGTGTGCAGACTCTTCCAATTTATTTAAACCTGGTTAGGCACATAACAATAGCTTTAACAGTGTATTTTTTCCTTACGACGTTGCGTGTTAGTGAGACTAGATAGGGGATTGTGTGAATAGAAGAACGCGTTACAGATGTCAAGTACCTGGGGAATGAAACTAGAGGAAAGAAGGTTGCATTTTGCTCCGCAGTCACAGAAAACCCTGCGTTTTTAGCTTTTGTGCTAACAAGGGAATGCAGACTGACCATAGGATAGGTATTTTTGTAAGGAACAAAAGGTGTGTAAAATGCAAGCGTCACACTAGCCTATTCTAATTTTCTTACCAGTGTGCCAGCTTTAAGAACTACTCGTTCCTTTAAGGCAATGGTAAAGAAAGGTAGCCCTTCCATGCCTTTCCGGAGTTCTCTTTTGGAAACAGTTTTTGACTCTTAGTTTGGGCACTGTCAGTGACTTTTTTTCTTCACTATAATACTAGTTTTCTTCTTCAGTTTTAACCTTAACAGCGTTTTAGTGATGGTGATTTCTTTGCTAATATGGTGGTGGATGCTGCACTGGCAGTTAAATACACCGACCAGAAGGGTCAGGCTCGGTATCCAATCAACTCAGTTAATGTTTTGAAGGCACATGGCCGCAGCCAAAAGGAGAGCATACTTGTGAACGGTTACGCTCTGAACTGCGTGGTGGGCTCACAGGGTAAGAACGTGCTACGTTTCATAAAGCTTTTGTATGAAATTGGTCGTCTTAAGTCTTTCTGCATGGATCTTCTTACCGACTGGGTTAGTTGCAAATCATGTGGGTTTTCGGTTCCAGGAAAATTAAACAACGCCACGCAAAAAACTTACTGCTTCAGCAGTGGTTTCTAGGCTAGGGTCTGCCAGCTAGCAGTGATCCGCAAAGCGTTGGTGAGTTACTGTGGTTTCCCTAGCTGAGTAGCAGCATAGTAACACTGTGATCTTCTGGAACGTAAGCGCCTGCCTCGTGGGGAGCCAACGTCAGGTTTGTAGGGAACTGTTAGGTTTAGCAGAGCTGTGTGGTGATTAGGTAACATAAAGGATGCAAGACTGATGGGTCAGCTTTTCATGGGCATTCACTTTTTGGGGTGGGGTCTGTAAAAAGGTAACAGGTTACAGGAGAGACTTCAGAAAAAATTCTCTGGGTGAAAGTCTTCATTAGCATTTTTCTGCTGTGGGGCAGAACTGGAAGTGAAAGCAGCAAACTGAATAGACATCTGATATGTGAAAGTAACATTAGTTTCAATCTCTAGTGCTAACTTGATGTTCCGTTAACTCGATTTGTCAAAATCTTTTTTCTTTCTTGTTTTCTCTCGTCAGGTATGACCAAGAGAATAGTTAATGCAAAGATTGCATGCCTTGACTTCAGCCTGCAGAAAGCAAAAATGAAGCTTGGTGTTCAGGTAGTTATCTCAGACCCTGAGAAGCTGGACCAGATAAGGCAGAGGTGCGTGGAAGCTTGAATAACAGACAGTGGGGTTTCACAGGCTTGTTTTGGTCTCTTCAGTTGAGGTGGGTCAGTGTAATGTTGGCTGAGTGCAAGAGGTAAAAATGTTTTAAATGTTAACATTTCTCAACAATACCACATATCAATGGTAAAAGTCTTCATTTCTGGAGGCAGGACTACTCAGTTTTCAAGAAATCCAAGGACATTTGTGCAGTGGTCCCTTCTCCTTGCAGAGCTCTGCGTTAAGATTTCAGGAAGTGGGTGACAGAATGTGACTGTAGATTTTTAAATACATTTTTATGACTTTGTCTTTATCCTCGCAGAGAGTCAGACATTACCAAAGAAAGGATCCAGAAGATTTTGGCCACTGGTGCCAATGTTATTCTCACCACTGGAGGTATTGACGATATGTGTCTGAAGTATTTCGTTGATGCTGGTGCGATGGCAGTACGAAGAGTTGTAAAAAAGGACCTTAAACGGATTGCTAAGGCATCTGGAGGTATGTATATATAAAAATAGCTCTTTTTTATCTTTTTTCTTGAGTAAAAGCTGTTAGGGTGTTAGTAACTAATTTTCAAAATACAGCTTCTTGACATGGAAGCCATGCAAGGAGAGGATGAGTAGAGCTGAGCCACTCTTCTTAGGTTTTAACTTTACTGTTCCTTTTAAGTGACTTCTGTCAAAGTAGATGAGTACCGTAAGGGTTGACTACAGAAGACTTACGGGGGAGGGGGAGATGCTGCCTTGCCCTGCAAAGATTGTCCTCTTGTGTGGAAATGGGAGCCAGAATCTGTATTTATTTAGAAGTCCTTATGAAGCGCACATTCGTAAGTCTCTGTTCGCAGAGTTGTGTTGGGCACGTTGTTTAGATAGTTCAAGGCAAATGAACTCCTAAATCATCAAATACATACTGAAAAAAAAAATTGTTCCTATACAGATTTCATCTGTCAATTCTGAAATTTGCAAGAAAGTGTTTTCATTATGGGAAAGCACAGGAGCTTGTACTAGCTGTGGAAAAGAATGTGCTGTAGAAGTTCAGCAAAAAGAGCAGTAACGATTATAAACTGTGGAATATTGAGTTGCTGAGAATTAGAAGTGCTGTTGAATTTAAGAAAAATCTACTTAAGCTGCTTTTATTTCCATTTTCAGTGCCTGTTTTTCTTTCTGTATGCCTCTTCTGGGAAGTCAGCAAAGGATGTACTGGGATTAAATGCTAATTTCACTTTTTTGTTTGTTTGTTAAAGCAACCATATGTTCAACCCTTGCAAACCTTGAAGGTGAGGAGAGTTTTGAGGCTTTAATGCTGGGACAGGCAGAAGAGGTGATTCAAGAGAGAATCTGTGATGATGAGCTGATTTTAATTAAGAAGTAAGGATCCTTTTTTAAAAGACTCAGTTTTGTGCACACTTTCTACTAAGTTTGAGATAAAATCCCATTTATTTACTTCCATGCTATCTCAGTGGCATGAGTAGTTATACACATGAGGAAGAATACACAAGTCCACTGCAAATTAGAGGCAAAAGTATCAGTGTTTAATCCTTTCTACTGTGGCTGGATGCCTGTTTCATCACAGGGTATTTTGGTTTTTTGTTGTGGTGGTGTTTTTGGGGTGTTTTTTTTGTTTTGTTTTTTTAATGGGCAAGAGCAGCAATGTTTACTAATTGTCTACACACATGCTATTTTCCCTTCAAGTTTTTAGTATGCCATTGCAGCCCGGTACCCAGAGACCTGAGTATTGGTTTGTCTAACAAGAACATAGCTTGGGTATTAACGATTCCACTGCTTCAGTATCCCTTCTCAGTGTTCAACTTCCTGTGGTCTCCTTTGTGTGTGAATGAAATACTCTGACCACAGAACTTGAGCGGTAGTTACATGCCTGCATATACTGTGATGTTGGCAGTCATTAGCTCACTTGAGGGCTGTGCAGAAGAGAACTTTCTTAGTATCTAACTACATTTTCCCCCTGTTTGATGGGAAAACGTCTTGTCTGTCATACTTCTCTCAGGTAGCTTTCTCTAAAAGACAAACTCAAACTAGGTTCTTGCATATTAGAAATTGGTGTATTGACTTACTGAGTTACAATGTACATATCCTGTAAGGGTGCATAACAGTATTAAGATTATTTTTTTTTTTAAACGTTGAAAGAATCTGGCTCAACTGAACTTGGCTTTAGAATAAAAATTTTAGGAAGAAGAATTCTAATTTATATTCTGTTCAACACAGCTGACTTCTGATTCCTTTTTTCCCCTAGTACAAAGGCTCGTACCTCAGCATCAATTATCTTGCGAGGAGCCAATGACTTTATGTGCGATGAAATGGAACGATCTATACATGATGCTCTCTGTGTTGTTAAAAGGGTATTGGAATCCAAGTCTGTTGTCCCAGGTGGTGGTGCTGTAGAGGCAGCACTTTCAATATATCTTGAAAATTACGCAACCAGCATGGTAAGTCTGGCACGAAGCAGTAACGGCATGCATGTGCTAAACTAGGCGAGTGTGAATTTTCAGGCGTTTATTTTCGTCGTTTAGAAGTCGGTTCTGTGGTTCGTGAAAACCTAATCATCTTACAGAATGTAAGATACTTCGTTAAAATGGAGGACATGAGTTATTTTTTCTCTGATAATTAGGCTAGATGGTTCTTTGACCTAAAACTAGGCTTTGCATGTCAAAACCCCTGCCTGCCATTGACATGCTTGATCATGGCTGTATTTTTTCCTCTTTGGTTGCAGCAATTGGCTTAAACTTTTTCCTCTTTCTAGGGATCACGTGAACAACTTGCAATAGCAGAATTTGCAAGATCCCTCTTAATAATTCCAAACACGTTGGCAGTAAATGCCGCTCAAGATGCGACAGATCTCGTTGCGAAGTTGAGAGCTTTCCACAACGAGGCTCAAGTTAACCCAGATCGCAAAAATCTGAAATGGCAAGTATCTGTCTGTAGGAAGGCGAAGTGGGTTGGTGACTTAAATTGGTAATTGTTCTGCCTGTTTACTGAACCATGATTTGCATGTAAAAAAAGGGTGTAGGTTATCGCTGAACTTTTCTCCCTCTGTCCTTCAATCCTACACGTGTCACTGGAACCTAGTAGTTAAACAGCATACTCCAGCTATATTTCTGCTTTTTCTACCTCCCCATCTGACTAGTTCTTCTTTGCAGGATTGGTCTTGACTTGATCAATGGAAAACCTCGCGATAACAAGCAAGCCGGTGTCTTTGAACCAACCATGGTCAAAACTAAGAGCCTGAAGTTTGCAACGGAAGCTGCAATTACTATTCTTCGAATTGATGATCTTATTAAACTGCACCCTGAAACTAAAGAAGAGAGAGGGTGCTATGAGGATGCAGTTCACTCTGGAGCACTTGAAGAGTAACTTAGGTTTTATTTATGTTTGTCTAACTTACACTTCCCACTCTTGTAACTAAAATGTTAATAAAACAAAGTGGTTGAATGCTGCTGCTCTTTTCTTCTGAACACAATTTTTGGAAGTGAGGTTGGTACTTGCATTGAGAACTTAACCTGTAGTGTGCGTTAACAAGCAGAGTGCCTGCACTAGCTGCTAATCTTTTTTTATCAGGGCAGTGATTGAGTGGCAATCTGTTGATTGAACAGAGTAAGTTCATTTAATTTTAGGCAAAACAAACAACTGTAAGCTCTGTGATTAGAATTTTATTAGTA
The DNA here is from genome assembly GCA_034782735.1 of Sagittarius serpentarius. Lineage (NCBI taxonomy): Eukaryota > Metazoa > Chordata > Aves > Accipitriformes > Sagittariidae > Sagittarius > Sagittarius serpentarius. Next base: position 35,802,282 of record JAVKLA010000081.1, on the reverse strand, counting down.
AACTGTTTCCAAAGCTAATTAACACTAGCTCTTTGTTCATTAACATTCATCTCTCAATGCACATGGCTATTCCCATTCCTCCTCCGATACAGAGAGCAGCAACGCCCCGCTTTCCACCTGTTCGTTCCAGTGCATGTAGAAGAGTAACAAGGATGCGACAACCAGAGGCACCAAGAGGGTGGCCGAGAGCAATAGCGCCGCCTTTGATATTAATCTAAAAAAAAAAAAAAAAACCACAAACAAAAAACCCCACACGCAACCAAAAGCCAATACAGAAGGTCGAGTTAAGAAACCATTTAACTAGCTCAGTTTGGTTTCAAGGTGAATGATGTGACTGGATGTAGTCCTTGATTGTGAGTAAGCCTGGAGCTGCTGCCACCCTTTCAAGGAGAAGTTGGACATGGATGCAACAGCTGTTAATAATTAGTATTTCTTCTGAAAGGGGGCCCATCTTTACCCTCTGAAGAGCATTCAGGTGATAATTGAGGTGTATTTAGGGAGGGGAGGGTAATACCCGCACTTCTTGCTATCCCTGGAAGAACACAGTGGGAAATACACTTCCAGCAGCAAGTTGAAATGCTGAAAATTACAAGTATGCTCAGCTTTGCATACAACTGCACCACAACGCAGTTGTAGCCTGTTGAGCTAGGACAGGACGTGCCTGCTGGCAAAGCCAGGCTACCGCTGCATAGCATAAGGCAACGCCTACTGGCGTTCCCATCCTTTTTGCTTACAGCAAAGTGATCGCCAGAGGCCCCTTCTCGCCTCTTTGGAATACAATCCGGGCGCACACCATGGAACAACTTTGAATTACAGCGTCAAATATATTCATTACCTTTTCTGGATTGACTTTCAGTTCTTTTGCTATTGCAACAGACAGTGAGGCAAAGGCTTCATTAATTTCAAACAGGTCAACTTGTTCCAGAGTCCAGCTGGCTTTGTCAATCTGAGACAACAAAATAAATCGAGGCTTTATTATCTTTTAGGTCTTCCTCAGCACCAGAGGAAGCTTTTCATAAGACTTAAATGGGGTGATTTGAAGCCACCACTTCTAACGTGTTGAAGGAAACAAAGCTTTTTATAGCCAGGGTCAATGGCAGAATTAAAGACCACAGACAAAATGTCAGTGTCGGTAGAAGTCAGTACAATGTGCTATAACACGCTGGCTGCTCTTGAAAAATCTTGATTAATTTTACACACGTAGTGGTGATGCAATTGTGGGACTCAAACTGTATGTGGTACCCTTAACAGAACAAGCAACGTTCTCAAAAGTAAGTTTTAACAGATTACAAGCAAGTGTTCCAGGATGTAAATTTGGTTCCATCAGAGATTCTCTGCTTAATACACATTTTTGCACAGGAAATGGTGAAACGATCATCAGTGATGGGTGTCAAGTGTAATCTGTCCAGTAGAGACGGTATGGAAACCGTTCACCATCTGCGAAAAGTCTTTCAAGATTTACTCTGTTTGTTGTAACACTAAAATGCATGGCCTAGTCGCTATAAAGTGCTACGATGAAATTCTGAAGAGATAATATATGGAGGGTGTGAAGAGTTTGATAACAAAGTTTACGTTAAGAAGTGGTCTACCCTTTTTCAGAATACTTAAAACGTTATAGGAACTGTTAAATACAGCTTATCTGTTCTGCGGTTCAAACTAAAAATGTGCACTGTGTGCGCATTTATAGCATTCTTGATCGAAAAGAACAGCCTGAGATCTGGTAAGAAAAAGCTTCAGCATTACAGTTCTGATTTTTCTCATCAGAAGCCACAGAGCTTGGGTGAGTTCAAGTTAGGCTCCTACATAGCCAGGGCATTTCAGAGCTGAACAAAGTAAGACCTTCACATGATATAAATAAAACTAAGAAGGAATACTAAAAGCAAATCTATCCTTTTCAGCTGTAGAAGAGCTCTTTCCATGCTCCATTTCATAGCTTGGTTTTAATATAATCAGCAGGGGTTGCCACGGGCTATGACTGTATTAGCAAGCAGTGTGGTACCGTAACGGCTGCTCGCTGCGGGCATTTTATTTGAGAACCTCGTCCTGCGGACTGAACGCAGAGCGCATCAGTGGGTGCAATGATGGTCTGAGCACGTTAGATGTGGTTCTGGAGTGCACCTTCTCATTCAGTTTTGTCTGAAAGGAATGCAAGGTGCATGCTCCAACCCTTTCACAGGGCAAACTAAAACACAAAGGGCACCATCGCCTTTGCCAAGGCAGATGCACTCACTGGCCCTTCCCTCAGCCTTGTACTATCGCAAATACAATCAGGCAGCAATCTGAGAATTAACCCGGCCAGACACAGCATTGTGGCAGGACCAAATCATCCCCAAATTAGGTTAGTATACACATCCATGAGATTTGGTCTTTAGCCTCATAGGTTACCTAGCTGGCCTTTCACACACCCAACTAGTTTATGCTCTGAATTCCATTCATACACCTATTTATATTTTTTTTTTTTCCAACGAGTAGGCACTAGCCTGGTAGCACTAGAAATCTTAATCTTATATTCTCTCTGCTACTTTAAGTCTTATTTTCACTTAGTTCATTTTTTCTACTAAGTTTTCCGTAGAATATAGAAAAACCAAGACATGACCAGGAGATGAAAAGCAATTACAAGCAAGAGTTTTTAAATACTAGACAGACAGACAGATAATTACTTACAGCTTGCTTTATTGCTGAAATGGGCCCTACTCCCATTATGGATGGATCTACACCTGTCTGAGCCCAAGATACAATCCGAGCCAAAGGCATAAGACCTCTCCTAGCAGCTTCCGATTTCTTCATTAGAATTACAGCTGCAGCTCCATCGTTTATACCTGTGGAATGACAAACAACCTGTACGTATTCGTTGGGGTTTATGGCTTTTACTGTACCTCCTTTTTCTGCTTGCGTAAGTTCACAATCTAGACAAAACAAAAATCACATCTTTTATTGATTTAGGTCAGTATTGTTCAGATCAGCCAAGTCTGACCTCCAACACAGACACTTAAAATGAGTAACATATCTATACTACTGTAAGTGTGACATGTTTGTGATTTCTATTGGGAAAGCAGCAGGTGTAAGAATTGAGGCACAATCTGAAAAAGAAGCACATCACATTTATTAGGTAGACTTTGGAGGAGGCATCATGAGGACCAAGGAAGACGTTTCAAAGCTGCCTGTGGCAGGAGAGTTAGTCCCACAGGACTAACATTTTCAAACAGGAATTGTTAAGTTTTCCTTTGTCCAGACCTGCAGTATTAGAAACCACTAGACAGCTAGTTTTAAAAAGAGAGGATGAAGTTTCTATTTGTTTCAACCTATCAAATATTGCTGCTGTTGCCCAAACACTTGTATTGCTTCATAGAAAGCAAGCAAACAGAAGACAACTCATCCGTAATAACCACAGTTATATTCCAGTTCTACCTATGTTGTCAAACTCATTGCCATTTCCTGCAAGATACGTTCAGCAGTAACCCCACGGCAGCCTAACCCCTCGCCGAGACCCTGCCTTGAGCCACAAGCAGCTACTGCTTTCCATTTCGGTTTTAGCCAGACGGACCAACCTGAAGCATTAGCTGCTGTTACTGTCCCAGTTCCGTCTGTCAGGAAACAGGGCTTTAACTTCGCCATTGTTTCCAAGTTGCTCCCATGTCGAGGGTGTTCATCTGTTTTAACTTCTACAGGACCTGCAAAACAGAGCGTTACACTCGCGGGAGGGTCTAATCACACACACACAGGTCTCGAACAGAAAGCCGGCACAAACAACAGGCTGGTCGCGAATATATGCCACATTCCTTTTAACCAAACAAGCCGTTCTTGTGTCGAAGATGGCTTCCGACTCAGTGCACTTTAACCAATTGCTCTAACCCTCCAGCTGCTTCTAGCAGGACAGACAGCTCTGGGTTTTCCGAGACAAACACTAACAACTAAAATACGGTCTAGCTGTACAAAAGCAGATCTTGTGCTTGCTGTTCCTAAGCCAGTAGCTTCTCTTCCAAGCAGAAGGCTATCTTCCAAATCATACTTGTAGGAATATCGTTGCAAAGAGTAGTCAAGTATCTTCAAGTATTATTATATAAACTGGTATCAGGAAAGCCCTTCATTAGCTTGTAACCAGCCTAATGCCAGAACTTTTCCCACATGGTCTATTCAATGCACATGTTGAACAACTGATTCTTGGTTTCTGTTTGGAAAACTCAGTTTTTGCATCCACCTTACAAGGACCAGGGGGAATTCCCCTGCTCTAGAAACAGACCTTTGGCTCAAGCACCATAATAGGTCAGTTTATATCCCTAACAGACCTAAAGAGAAGCATACCTAATATATGTAACCTGACCTAGTTAATTAACTGTCATGGTTTAACCCCAGCCAGCAACTCAGCCCCATGCAGCCGCTCGCTCACTCCCCCCTCCGCACTGGGATGGGGGAGAGAATCAGAAAAATAAAGCCCAGCTCCTGGGCTGAGATAAACAGTTTAATAGAACAGAAAGGAAGAAACTAACAATGACACTAATAACAACAAGAAGCGACAATAATAATAAAAGGATTGGAATACACAGGACAAGGGATGCACAGCGCAATTGCTCACCACTCCTCGACTGATGCCCCAGCCGTGCTCCTCCTCCCCCAACCCAGCTGGGCATGATGTCCCATGGTATGGAATCCCCCTTTGGCCAGTTTGGGTCAGCTGTCCTGGCTGTGTCCCCTGACAACTTTCCTGTGCCCCCCCAGCCTTCTTGCTGGCTGGGCAGGAGAAGCTGAAAAGTCCTTGACTGAGTCTAAACACGACTGAGCAACAACCGAAACCATCAGGGTGTTATCAACATTCTTCTCCTCCTAAACCCAAAACTCAGCACTGTACCAGCTACTAGGAAGACAATTAACTCTGTCCCAGCCGAAACCAGGACATTAACTAATAACCCTAATTATTGTCACTGTGTATTTTACTAGGTGGGCAAGGTTTGCCAGATCAACATGACTGTTTTAAGTTCAGTGCAGCAGGAGTCTAAAGAAATGACAAATACTGATTTTAGTACCATTATCTGAGCCTAGGTTAAGTCAGCGGTTTGCCTGGGTAGTAATTACATCTCCAATAAAACACAGTAGTAGTATTTGCAGAGAGCTACATTCACATATTCCACATTTGCATTGCTTCTTTCTTATTTAAAAAATAACCCCTGAAAACTGAAGAAGAGAGCAACAGACTACACACTTACAGAAGAGGCTGTATAAGTGGGAAACCATCCACTGATTATAGGAGACATAGCAGAAAACAGGTTTTTTTTTTCTTTAAAATCAGCTCTCATTATCCATTCACACCTACCTTTTTTAGAAGGTACAAGAACAGGAACAATTTCTTTTGTAAAATAGCCAGCTTTCTGTGCTGCCTCTGCCCTGTTTTGTGACCGTACAGCAAATTGGTCTTGTTCCCCTCTGCTGACTTGCCACTGATTGGCCACATTTTCAGCTGAAACAGGAACAAACTGCCATCAGGAAATGCTAAAATTTTAAGCTGTAAAATTGTAAGCACAAAGGTAGTCATTAATGTTTGGTGTAGCAAGCAGCTAAGGTTGTTGGGCAGTTTTCATTCTGATTTCCTCCTTTCGTTTGCTCATGATTCTCTACTATATTTTCTTTTGAGGGTGAAAATTTCTGTGCAGCACCTCCTCCCAGATGGTATCTCAAGTTACATACGAATGCAAACAAGCTTTTCTAGTTTATTGCTTCTCTGGACTACTACGCTCGATTCTCTCTACAGCTACTTCAGAGGAGGGAACGGTTCTGAAGTTACCCCGTTTCATAAGCAGGGTCTGAAAAAGCAGTTGGCTGACTATCCCATCCAGGATGCAATAACCCGAACTTGAGAACCGTGTGTATCCCCACAGTACACTTTACGTAATTCCTGCCCGCTGTAAATCTGTGCTGCTGAATGCTTCAGTTACATACAGGGATTATTTTGCTTATTTTTCCCGAAATTAAATTAAATTGCTCAGATGCAAACGAGATACAGCGAGACAGAAAAACAACCCCCGTAGCTTTACAAACAAAGCAGAAAATGCCTTCAATGCCTTCCAATATTAGGGATTTCTTTCTTTTTCATGACTACGACTTAAGGACAGCTCAAAACACCTTATTTGAACCTTCAGATTTCTGAGATTTCCTGTCAGTGAATTCTTCCCCACTCCCTAGTTAACAATTTCATTTTCTGGACTGTCACCACTTACCTGTTATACCCATATGATACTGATAAAATGCATCTGTAAGGCCATCAAGGATTATAGTGTCCTGCAAGGAAGCCTCTCCCATTTTCACCCCAGCTCGCATGTGAATTACATGAGGCGCCTGCAAGAAGGTATTTTGAAAGCAGTTAGATGTTCTAGTTCTCCAGAGCACAATGCAGCCAGAGAGCTGAAAAGACAGACACCTGCCTTGTGGCTGCAGGTAGCTACCCCAAATCCCGGCCGTCTCCCTGGCTGCCCACTCTGGCTCTCCCTCCGGAGTCTGCCAGCTGGCACGGTCTGTTTGGCCTGTGCATTTCCCCGGCGGCAGATCACCAGGCAGCAAGTGTTTTCTCTCCACAGATCAAATCGATCACCCCTGGGGCCATACAGCCATGGGTTCCCCATCCTACCAGTCTGCTCTAGGTGGTTCCCAATCGCATTCCACTGCCAGCCAACGCCAACATCATTCTCAGCGTGGGCAGCAGGCGAGCCCCAGCAGAAAAGGCCACTCATGTGTTAGACATCACGTCACCAGCCCAGTGCCATTCCTTGATACAGCCTTGGGCTGAAAACCTTGACATGAAAGCCCTTTGCTTCCTTTCCAAGCTCAAACTGCTTGGTGAACAATAACACTTCCACTTATTCCTTCTTTGGGCTTCTTGCAACACAAAAAACCTGTCTGTTGCCAGCTGTCACAAGCAAATCATTCATCACGACAGGGCTAGATGGAAATAAAAATGGAATTTTAAATACTGTGTGTGGTGTGTGTTTGCATGGTGCCTTTTCAGTAGCTACAGTATCAGGTTCTTTTTTTTAAAAAAAAAGAAAAAAAAGCTACTGAAGTCAATTGTTGCACATCTAAATTCATTCACAAGTACAGAAACCAAAGCTACTCTTTCAGTCTACATCCAGAGAGTTAGCCTAGAAATACAGGGTTTCAACATAACTTAATGCTGTTTGCCCCCGGTAAGTCAGCGCAATGCCAGTGCAATCGTTTGCTTTACCTTGCTCATACTTTCCATGCCTCCTGCGACCACGATGCTGGAGTCTCCTGTCAGTATGGACTGAGCAGCCAGACATACCGCTTTCAAGCCTGACCCACAGATCATCTGGCAGCTCCAGGCGGGCACAGAGTAAGGGATTCCCGCAGCAACACTCGCCTGCCGGACGGGGTTCTGGCCAGCACCTGCAGGAACAGGCAGCATTTTCACTTTGTCTGTTCTTAAAAAAAAAAAAAAAAAGTCGGCCTTGTCACTTTTCGCAACAAGTACCCCGATTCCACCAAAACATAGAGCTCGCTCCTATTTTCAGTCGGTAGAGAAGGTGGTTAGAGAAGTTCCCAGCGGTAATCTGTAAAGAGGAGCTCAGTTACCTCTCTCATTTATATTGTTGAGCAATAAAATACCTGCAAGATCAGTGACTTGCTACTGATACGTTTCATATCTGCAACACTGCTTTTGATGGCAGGTCAGATGAAACAGCAACTTCAAATTAGCACTAGCCTGTTGCACGTGTGTAAGAAGAGAGCTCATTTAAATTGCTACTTGCTGAAGGGTTTCTTTCTGACATCTGTACATCACCAGCAGACAATTTCCCTAAGAGCTCCTATGGAAACCAAAAGCATAGTTATGCAAGGACAGTCCCGAAAGCTTCCATTCTTTGTTGTAATCCTGATGGGAGAGAATAGGAGCGCTATATTCAAAGGGAACATTCTTCTTCTGCATCTCCCCAGGCCAAAGCTCTTTGTATGCAAAGAAACGGGTAAGGAGAGCACATCGTTCAGCGAGCTAAAAATATCTGGATCAGCTTTAAGTACGACAAAAACATTTATTTCCTTTATTTTCTTCCTCCATCTTTAAAAATACAAACCTGCCCTGTGACTCTGCTGATTAAACATTACCCTGGAAAAAGCAGGGGGACCGTTCAAAGCAAACAATTCCTTATCAGCCTCATTTTCATTAAATCCAAACATCTGTCTCCAGGCAAGCGGCATCACAGATCTCGCAGGTCGGTCCTGCAGAGAAACGCAAACGCAGGCCTCGCACCTCAGAGCTGTCGTTACTTACGACCTCAAATTTAGGAGGGGAGATGACCAACGCGAGGGAAGGGACGCTGTGACAAAGAAAGGAAACTGACTTCCACACATACGCTGTTAGCTACTTCGGGGATTTAAAAAAAAAAACCACACGCAAAACACCCCAACTACCCTCCCCCCCCCGCCCCCCCGCACCCTTCCCAAAAACCCAGCGATGGGTTCGGTCATCCAGAGCGTAGGGGGAAGCGGTCAAGATGCCGCTCGAGCCCTTTGTTAACCAACCGCGTTCCGAAAGGCGAAACCGGAGCGGTTCCGGCGGGGCAGCTAAGGAGAGATGGGGCAAGAGGCCACCCAGCACCGGCACTGCCCCCCCCGCCGCGTACCTGCCGTCAGGACTTGCCCCAGGATCACCTCCGACACCTCCTCGGGGGCCAGCCCGGCCCGCCGCAGCACCTCACGGATGGCGGCGGCCCCCAGCTCGTGTGCCGGCAGCGCCGACAGGCCGCCGTTGAAGGAGCCTGGGCGGACAGAGAGGGAGGGGGAGAGCTCAGCACCGGCACCGGGCGGCAACACCCGCCCCCCACCCCCGGCCCGGCCCCTCACCGACGGCGGTCCTGGCGGCGGAGACGAAGACGACGGGGTCGGCGCTCATGGCGGCAGCAGTGACGGGCGCGGAGCGGCGGTGAGGAGCGGGAGCGGGGGCAGCCGCGGCCGGAGCGGGAGGGGAACCGGCGGCGCCGGGGCCGCCCCTCGCGTGTTGCCGGTCCCGCCCCTCGCTGCCGGCCGCGGGGGCGGGCGGAGGTGGGGTCAGGGCGGGCTCCGCCATCTGCCTGCCGGGGGCGGCGCGGGGAAGCGCCCTCAGGCCCCCGCCCTGCGGCCTGCCGCTGGGGCGGGGGGGGCTCAGCCACTGACCAGCACCCGGCGTCTCCGGTTTTGTTTTTTGTTTTTTGTTTTTTTTTTAATTTAACAGAAGCCTAACACATATATAATTAGCATAGGCAGTGCTGCGCCGCTGGCCCGAGAGCCGTTCCTGTCTGACCCGCGCAGAGAGGGGACGAGGGGGCTACTCCCAGGCCTCCGCCGTGGGAGGCGAATGGCGCCAGGGGAACGCCAGCCAGCGTGGCCCCGGAGCCCCCCGGCAGCCGGGGAGGCAGAGGCTGGAAGGAGAGGAGGCGGCAGCAGCGATGGCTGCAATCCCTGGCATGGCGGGCAGGGAGAAAGGTTTCTCTGTGGGGAAATGTAGCTGGGAAGCCTGCGGGGGTGAGGTGGGGAGCAACAATATTAAGGTGTTTGGAGGAAGAAGGGACAGAGTAAAGGGAGGGACAGAGAGAGTAAGTCAAAGAAAATAAGAGCAGGAAAAAAAAAAGAATGGATAGATGGGCTGAAATCACTCGTCTGTCCCACAGCCTACATCCCCAGTCCTTAATCCCTCCTGCGCCGACTCCTGTGCTGACTCGTTGGCAGAACAGACACTCGGCCTAATGGACGTGCCAGCCAAAGCACCGCATTGAAGTTGCGACTGAAGGCCGAGAAGATGGTTAGAAAATGTGCTGTCACTCCTACCTTAGCTAGACTATCAACAAAGTTGGGAGATAATTTTTTTTATCCATGCAGTAAAATTTAGTAGGATTGGGGGGGGCAGGGGAAGGACAAATTAAGCCCTAGAAAAGCACGTAGTACGTGATGACAAACACTGACAAACTTAAGTGACAGTGGATGCACCGATACACCGGTGATCACATTCTGGATGTTGGCTAATCTGAACTCGGTGGTATTAAATCTGCATGCAAAAAACGTATCTGAACCCTCCGTGTGGAAACACTGAGCAGCAGGAGCAATACAGTACCCAAGTTGGATTCCTCTGGCTCATATCAGTCACTATTCTTGCTTTACGATGTAAAAAGCCACAGCATTACTAGACAGGAAAAAAACCCACTTCAGCTATGGAAAGCAAGACAGTTTGCCCAGATTTCACTGATAACTCTGTTAAACCACACTGGTCTGGGTAACTCCAACATTCAAAATAGGTTTCTCCTTTTAGATATTTCAGTCTGACTGAAGGATAAGGCCAAAGGAGGGAACCACGTGCCGTAAGATTTCTTCAGTTACTTTGGGGTTTCCAGCTTTTGGCAAGTAGAAGAAGAATCCTCTCGGGTATCTTCAAGAAAGGAAACCACTGGAAAATCCCATAGGCAGCCACATGCTTAAGTGGACCAATCTACCAGTCTCCTAAGGATGCATTAATTGGCAACAGGCATGAGCTACAGGTTTTCTTTAATGATGCTGTGCACTCAGGGCAGCTGATAACACTAAGAAAAATCTCAGATTAAATCTGGATGGGAAAAACATGGTTGGTGTCTTTTCAAAAGACGCATCAGTAAGTAATCAGTAGATCTACCACACAAGCAAAACTCAGGAATATACGATTCTCAGTAACAGAGTGATTGTTTTAGAAAAATATGGTACAGTTCCTGAGCAACCCGATATGACTAAATGTAGTCCCTGCACCTTTTCAAAATTCAGTAGAGAATGAGCAATATAGACGTATGAGGGCAGCATCAAGTAACCTAGTTTATCAGCTGTACCATATACCAATACGTCATTCTTAATGTAATATTTGACTGATTACAACTTAAGGTCATCAATGCAAATACAAAATCAATAATGTAAGATGAGCTCAAATTACCACTAAATGTTAGCGGGTGTGCAAAGTCCAAAACCAACAATACACCTGAAGTAAGCCTTACAGACAGGATGCCCTTGCATTTAAAACTTTACTACAAGTATCACCATAAATACCGAATAGAACACAAAGTGAGGCTTCAGCCCGTTCCCTCCCCTCACTTCACCCTTAATCCACTAACAGACGGAAAGAGTGTGAAGGTGAAGCAGCCCTAGGGACTTCAGGCCAGGCCACCCCAAGGAGCCGATGTGCTGCACCTTTGCTCTCAGCCCCAAACAGCGGAACTGTTTTGCAACTCAACACGAGTGACAGACCAGGCTGCGATGTTGGGCCACCCTGAACGACAGATGAATGAGTTTTATCTCGGTATCTTTATCAGACTTGCAGTGTCCTATTTAACTCTGCTTGGACGGTGTCCAGGATTGAGATCCAAATGGATAAAAGGGACGTGTAAAGGAACAAAATAACATAGCAATTGCACAAAGGCAAATAATTATGAAACATGTATGGTACAGATCAAAGTTAAGTTATTTAAATGTAGAAAAAAACCCTACTGAATGTGACTAGGCAGCTGTGCTTTTAACTTCAGTGTAGTTAATGAGCAGCATAATGCTCAACAGCAAACTACTGCCCTAACCTGGTACGTTTTACCCCTTCTTGGAAATCCAGGCTCTGGGAAATTAAGTAAGTCAGTAAAAATTAGGACATCAATTCAGAACAGAAAGCTTACTTGCTATCAGTAAAAGGGTAAGGCTATGTTGCGCAAAGTTTATTTATTACCTTTCTATGAATACAATGAAATGGACTCGTGCCTTATGTGAAATACTGAAAGTGCAAAGATTTTGGCATTTTCGTTTGCTAATGGTGGCTTAGTCTTATTAGAAATAGGCTAAAATTCAGAGCATTTGAGTGTTTGCTAATTTACTCTTCTGCTAAAAAATGTTTTCTAAATTTAATCTTTACAGAGATCAGTGTTGTTACCAAAATGTTACTCATAGCGATAAGAGTATCCTGCTTTTCCTTGTTTCTCGTGTTTTTTATTTTTTGCCAACAGCATGGAACACACCTGACTAATTTTGCAGCAGCGTGCCTTAAACCCGGCATCTTCAAAGACAGGAGTCAAACCTTGCCACAGTAATTATGTAAGACACCTCATAATCCTTGATACTTTTGGGGTCCATAGTTCTCATCAGAAAGCATTTAAGATGCGTTCACCCTTTAGATAAAGGTTTTCTGTGCTTTGTCTGCGTTTGAGATTATTTTTATTCCCGATAGGGAATAGGAATTGTTCTTTGATTGGTCCAAGCAAAAAGCCAGCTTTTTGCTCTTTGACAAAGGGACAGCAAAGTCACCCTTTCTTTCTCTCCTTAAAAAATAATAAAGCAGCTGCCAAGACAAGTAAGCTCTACAACAAGCATAATTTCCTGAAAACTAGAGCCTTTTTCACTTGGAAAAGATCTAAGGAAGCCTTTCCTTTTGTTCACATACTGTGACATTGTGTCAGGATATATAGGGCACTCAGGCTTTCTGAGCACCTTTAGTACCTTAAGGCCCTTTCTCAAGTCTAGAAAGACAATTCATTCTTTCTCCAGGTTTTTTTACCAGTGGACCGACACTCGGTTGTCTATGGGTGGATTCAGCATATAAAGTATGTCTCAAAGAACAAACTGTTTTCCCAGCGAGGATGAGATTTGCATTTTCTGAAATTCCTCAACCTCAGACTCTAAGCTGAGTAATTGGGTCCTTGGAAATCAAGTTCCTGATAGGCAAAAAATGTTCTTGGCTGTGTTAAGAGCAATCTGTGTTTTCTTTGCATCTATTTTTGTCAGGGAAAGCTCATAATCTAGTCAGTGTTCAATAAAAAATGCTGTCTTCCCCTCAGACAGAAAAACCTTTGTATTATTAAAACCACCACGGCGTTTCTATGGCTTTAAAAAAGCTATAGCAAATACCCAGCTTTATATCCTTAGCCACTATATACACACCTGTACTTAAAATGCAACCTTGCAGTATTTATCAAGCATCCCAAAACTGAATTTAACTCGAGTCACCATTTGCCTGTAATTGTATCTTGATGGATTATCAGTCAGGGGATGTCTTCAGGAGGGGCTGGGACCTTCACTCGCCCGCGTGGTTAGCCCCTAACAGGAACAAACCTCCTGACCACTGTGCTGCACACACCAATTCACAGGTGTGCGGTAGCACCGCAAGTGCTGCCACCTTGGAGACAAGAGTTGCAAATCAAATTGGCTCTGTGGAGCTGTACATTATTACACTGCTGATTGTATATGCTTTCATGGAGTCACATATATATATAAAATTCTAAAAAATTACTGGTAATTAAAAGAGAAGTCCTTATAAGAGGTTTCTGAAGAAGTTTAACAACTTCTGGCTTTAAAAATGGAAGAAAAATATCTGGCAATTCCACCAAGACCCTTAAAAACATCTTGTCAGGGGATATAAAGAAAGCATTACGCCTGCAGCCTAGTATTCAGGAAGCTTCTGTAAGAGACGGAGAATTCATGGATGTCAAATTTGGGCTTTTTGCTGCCCAGATCTTGACCTAGTAGTTACCTGAAGGACTCCTCCGTATCACTTTCTTCACAGCGCAGCATTCCATACATTTTATTTTTCCTCCACACCTGTAGGGTACAGCAGCCTTTTCTAGTGTCACCCCCGAGAGCTCATTCTCTGCTCCAGCAGCAGATGTACCGTGGTTTTGCCTTCCTCCACCTCATGTCCTTAAAAGTCAAGGACAACCTTTGCAAGAGCTGATTAGCCTTTCTTCAGTTCCTGAAACCTGGAATTGAGCAGGTGAAAACAATTACAAGCTTTCTAGTTAATGGATGTTAACTTAATGTTAACGAATGACACGCTCTCATTCAAGGAACCTAAAACCGGATGAGACAGTATGAACAGATTTAAGACAAAAATGAGAACCATTTCCATTAATATCCCCTGAGCAGGCCCTGGGCATGAAAGCGGTGCTAGGAGGAGGGTGGGCAGTAGTGTGGGAGCGCAGGGAGCCAAATGATGGTCTCGTCAGGACATTGTTCCTCTTTTTTTAATCAACTTTTCCATCAAAGCCAAACATAGAAGGGAGAAAGTCTGCAACCATTTTACCATACAATTCAGATGACCTCTTAAACAACAGGAGAGATACAAACACAATACACTTAATAAAAGTGCAGTGGTTAATTTCACCTTGAATGTACTTCTTTCTTGTGTTTTAATTACAGCAAGCTGTCCTGCCCACACATTCATAATATGGTTCCTATTTCATTTTATCATTATAGATGAATGAATATATGAATTTTGCTTTTTTGGTGGTGCTTGGACAGATCATTACATGTCCTCTCATCTGAGGACAAACGATGCTGCTGGGGGTTATGCTAGCACCTATTATTTGAAAAGCAAATTTACGCCTGTTATCATGCTGTAAACACAACCCAATGCAGGTGTCAACACATTTATTCCAGTAGTACCAAAAGGTCCCAGGTTAGTTCTCGTTGCATTAGGTGATGTGCGAGCAGAATAAAAGACTATTTCCGTTAAATGTCCTCTTCGCAAAGGTATCAGAGGACTGGTTAACACATTGCTGCTCTTATTTTCTCAAACAAAAACTGTAAATGTAGCCTGATAATACACGTTAATCTGAAGGGACAGATGGAAGGCAGGCCAGAATATAAAGCTCTGCAGACTGATTCTGCTTATCTCTAGATGTCTCTGGCTGGCTGCCTCTTCCTCAGCTAGCACGTTTCCCACAAATGTAATCTACACTTGTAAAGATAAATTTAAAATAACTAAGTGCTGACAAGGGGTAAAAAACACAGGAATATTTTCTACATGCTCATGAGAACAAACAGCAGGCACCAGTGGAAGGTTTACGGTCCCACACCTTACAGTGTATCTGAGCTAGACCTTTATCTATACTATTAAAAAGACACAAGGGAGGCCCGGTTTCTGAACTTAACAGAAAATAGCCAAACTCCAGGCAAATATTGGGATATCTTGTGTTTAAATCGCCATTGATATAGAGAAAATGTCAGGTAATTTATATACAGAGTAGAAATGCACAGAATAGAAGCAGCCCTGAGTATATCTCTGCGTCTCTTTTATATGGAAAAAGTTTCAATTTGTTGTCCTGCTTGGCTGATGCGCATTTTTAGTATTGTAATGCTTACATTTGTGCCCAGGCAAATCAAGTCAATTTGCTGCATTCATGTTCATATTAAGGACTACTCCGGTATTTCGGTGCCTCTTCCATGCTGCTGTATCCCGTGATGGCTTCGTCTGTTAATTAGTATCTTGAACGCTTGAAAAAAATACCTGCAAGGTATTTGCACAGGAAAGCAGAGGCAGGAGCAGGAAACCCCAAACAGTAATCATAGCATATCTTTTTCAGTTTGGAAATGAGCTAAGACTTCAAAGGAATTAATTCAAGCCCTCCGTCCTTGTGGTCACTAAACACGTGATCCTTACCCCTTTTTTTGGGTAACTATGTCAAATCACTTGTAGCGTGGCTTGGGTTTCAAAATGTTTCAAGCTCTCACTGAAAAATCTGATATATATAGATATGTATATATACACACGGATGTGGGGACGTGTATATTGAAATCTGTTCTGTAGCAAATGTATTATTTCTGCTGCCAGTAAGAGTCATGAGAGATTTCTGGAGCATCTTCAACAGTGATGTAGTGAGTGACAATCAGTTACACCTGTGCAACCCAGCTGACAGACTAATTTAGCCTACAGAAGCTTTATGACTTTGCTGGCAAGAGGGTAAAGTATTTACATGTCCTAATAGCATTGCTTGAGAAATTACAGATAGTAAGAAAGATAAATTTGGTTTTAAAGTAGCGGCTCAGTGCTAGACTGCAATTACGCGCAAACAGTATGCTTTGTTCTTTATTATTGCCAAATACTGAAACTGAAGTTTAACTTCTTCGGAAGCAGCTGGAATTTAACTCCCTTTTCTTTCACTGTTGACAGACGACACTGACTTGGGCGGACACCGCCGAGCTCCGTTTACCCGGGTGAAAACGTTCATTCCCCGGCCTGGCAGACGGGCAGGAGGCCCCGCAAGTCGCCCCGAGAAGGCCGGCGCCCATCTTGCACGCTATTAACCGCTACGCGCAGTTTTCCCTTCCAGAGATGCCATCTTTCCCGTCAGCACTTCCGAGAAGGCGCCCAGCAGCTTCCCCAGGAGGGCCCCCCTCTCCGGGGGCTCCCCCCGCCGCCGCCGCTCCCCGTCCGCCGATTTCACGGCCGATGCGCAGCCCGGCCCCCGGGGGCCGCCAGAGGTGCTCCCGCTCCCCTTCCCGCCGCCGGCGGCGCAGCGCCCGTATCCTTCCGCCCGCCCCAGGATGCGCCGCGTCTCGCTACCCGCCGCCTAGTTTAAGTGACAGGCTTTAAATCAACGTTCAGATAACCCAAGGAAACCGCCGCACCGCCAAGGCAGGGGCGCTCCGACACCGCCTTGTCCCGCCGGGGAGGGTGAAGGGTCCCGCTCCCCAGAAGGGGGCTGGGAAGGGGCGAGGGGGGGGTGTACTACCCCCACCACTGCAGCGGCTCCCGCCGCCCCGCACGGGCTGCGCGCGCAGCCCCCCCCCCCCCCCCCGCCC